>CAJGYO010000013.1:71720067-72447923 GCA_904845875.1 Miscanthus lutarioriparius
TCTATACATCCTCTTCTTCAATGCGCCCAAGATCATGCCATTTGCCCGCCTCGACCTGTCCATTAGCTCTAGGGTGCGCCACCGAGACGTATTTTACAACTATGCTCCTTTCATCGCAGAAGTCCCAAAAGCTGCCCGGTGAACTGAGTACCCAGATCAATGTAATGATGTTGTTGGCACCAAACAGTGGATGACCGGTCGAGGAATGTGACATGACTTTCTCCGAGGATGCCTGTACTCGGAGGCATGTATTCTATCCACTTAGAAAACTTATCAATTAGTACGAAGACGCATGTAAATTTCCCCAGAGCTGGTTTGAAAGGCCCGATCATGTCCGGCCCTCAAGATGCGAAGGCCAAGAGGTGGAATCGTCTGGATCTCATGTCTTTGGTACATGGATTCTCTTGGAGAAGAACCGACAACCTTCACAACGGCGGACTAGCTTTTCTGCGTCAAGCCATCTCTTGACGGACCAATAAAACCCGCCCGGAAAGCCTTACCGACCGGTGTTCTTGAGGCCGCGTGGTTGCAGTAGAGCGAGTGGATTTGGTCTAGGAGATGCTTGCCTTCCTCCTGGGTTATACACTTCATCAAGATTTCCTCCTTAGCGTTTTACGCCACAACTTGCCATCGACGAAAGCGGAATCGCTATTACGACGCATCGCGTTCATTTTCATTCGATCGATATAACCGCCACCGTCTGTTAAGTACTTGATAAAGGTGTTCTCCAATCCGGCTCATGAGTGGTCGGAAGCGGCTTCGGTTGTGCTTGTGGCGCGGAACCGTAGCCACTAATTGCTGGTCCGAAACTTTGTCGGTTGTTGAATCTTTGTCTTCAATGGAAGGCGGAGCGGTGTCTTGGACGAATACGCCATGTGGGATTTTGGCTCTGGATGATCCTAACTTTGACAACGCATCCGCTACCGGTTCTTGTCCCGAACCACGTGTATGTACTCGATGCCATAGAAACACGCCTTCCGGCTTTCTTATCGATTTGTAATATATCGCCCATCTTTTTTCACCGGGTCGTGTCCCGATCCTTGTTGAGTTGGTTGATGACGAGAGCCGAATCTCCGTGAGACATAGAGACGTTTAACTCCAAGCTCAACCGCAATGCGAGGCCATGCAGGCATGCTTCATACTCGGCGGCATTATTAGATCTTTGGGAAATAAATCTCGAGGACGTCATCGGAGCTGCTCCTTGGATGGTGATACAAAAGAACCCTGCTCCCCGCACCGTCAATGTTGAGAGAACCGTCAAAGTACATCGTCCAATATTCGCTTCGGATCTCGGAGAGGCAAAGCGTGTGAAATCTGTCCACTCGACGATGAAATCGACGAGTGCACGAGACTTTATTGTAGTACGACTTGCAAATTCCAAGGAAAAGGGGCATAGCTCCATTGCCCATTTGACGATGCGCCTGCTCGCATCCTTATTATGTAATGATGTCCCCCAAAGGATACTCGGTCATGACCACCACACGATATCCGTCGAAGTAATGTCTCAACTTTCGGGATGTTATCGAGTATGGCGAGAGCGGTTTCGAATCGTGGGTACCTGGTCTTGGATTCGTTGAGTACCTCTCGATGAAATAAATTGGGTCATTTGTACCTTGTAGGCGTGGCCCGACTCGTCGCGCTTCGACCACCATTGTAGTGGAAACCACCCGATCGGTTGCCGCAATGTAAAGTAGGAGAGTTTCGCCTTCTCGGGAGCGAAGAAGTACCGGAGGTGACGTGAGGTATTGTTTTAGCTGCGTAGAAGGCAGATCGCTTCCTCCGACCACTCAAACTTCTCGGACGATTTGAGCGGTTTGAAGAACGGTAGTCCTTTTTCTCCTAATCTTGATATGAAGCGGCTTAGAGCAGCCATGCACGGTGAGCTTTCGGACATCCTTCACCTTTTTGGGGGCTTCATGTCTAAGACAGCTTTGACTTTCTCCGGTTAGGGCGATGTCAGAATCGACGACGTTGCCGAGCAATATGCCGAAGGGACACCAAAGATGCACTTCTTTGGGTTTAATTTCCATTGGAACGTATTAAGGGCTGTAAAGGTGCGTTCAGATTGTCAACAAGGGTATGTGCTTCCTTGGTTTTGACAACTACATCGTCGACGTAAGCCTCGACGAGGCCGTCTTTATCTCGTCGTTGAGGCAGGCTCAGATAGCGTGTTGGTAGGTAGCACCGGCGTTTTGAGCCCGAACGACATAGTCGTAGTAGCAAGAGGGCGCCCGAAAAGGCGTGATGAAAGACGTCTTGATCTGGTCGTCCTTTTTGAGAGCGATCGGTGATAACCGTAGTAGCAATCAAGAAAGGAAAGCAACTCACAACCGGCCGGTTGAATCACGACTTCGTCTATGCGAGGTAAGCCAAAGGGGTCCTTAGGGCGTTGTTTGTTGAGATCGTGTAATCAACGCACATTCTCCATTCATTATTCTTTTTTGCGCATACAAGAACCGGGTTGGCTAACCATTCCGGATGATACACTTCTTTGATAAATCCATTTGCCAAAAGCCGTGTAACTTCTACCCTAATCGCCTCCTTTTGTCGCGAGCGAACCGTCAGTAGCTTTCGCTTGATTGGTTTGGCTTTGCTTTGTTGACATTTAAGGAGTGCTCAATCAAGTCCCGAGGTACACCGGGCATGTCGGAAGGTTTCCATGCGAACACGTCCATGTTGCCCCTCAAGAACCCGACAAAGCGTCTTCCTATTTGGGATCCGTGTTGGCCCCGATGAGGGCCGTTGTCTTTGGGATCGCCCTCGACCGGTGGATCGTCTTGTGCTCCTTGGATCGACGATGTTCTTGCGCGGAGCCTCGAGCTCTGGGATCTCCAAGTGGTCGGCCGTGGTCTTCTTAGCGCCGAGCATGGTCTCGCCATGCGAATAGAGAGGTCATGGGCCTCTCGCTATTTTGAAGTCTGTCGTCCCTCGCAGTATAAGCTGCGTATACATTGCCCCCCGAGGGTTAAAACTCCTTTCTCAAGAGGGCATTTTGAGCACCAGATACACTGTAATGAGGTATGGCCATGAACTTGGTGAGCGACGGTCGACCAAGAATAGCATGGTAGGTGCTGGTGAAATCAGTGACCACGAAGTTGGCGTAGTCGGTGCGGAAGTGGTCCGGAGTCCCAAACCGCATGTAGCGTGATCTGCCGAGAGAGGTGTGGAGCTCGTCCGGGAGAACGCCCGGTAATCGTGCCTCTCAGACGGGCCAGTCCGCTGGGCTATTTTCAGAGCGGGCGAGCTGTTCTTGAACAATATATCAATGGAGCCGCCGCCGCCAATCAAGACTCTGTCGAATGAACCTTGTTGATACAAGGATCGAGGACCGAGGAAAACGCATACAGCTCGGGTATGGCGGCCCATTGGTCCTTCCCTGCTGAAGTAGATTTCACGGTGAGACCACGGAGGAAGCCGCGGATCGGTGAGAAGGTTGTCGTTCTTTGCCACGTTCAAGCAGCGGCGCGCAAAAGCAATTTTTGCGTGCTCGTTTGGTCTCGATGGACACCTTGCCGCCGATGATGGTGTGCACGCGATCGATCGCTTGGCGTGATTTATGGCGACGATCGCATCGATCATCGCCGTCGTTGTCCTCATTGCGTTTGTTCCTTACGTCATTAGGGCTTGGAAATATCCGGAGCTGTTGGCGCGTGTAGATAGTCTTGAGGACGCGACAATTCTCCATGGTATGGTTCGACTTGGGATGGAGCTGGCGGGGCCCTTCAATGCTTTTGGCGTAGTCGTCCTCGTAGTTACGACGTCCGCCGCCTTTTTCACCGTATTGACCTCGCCGGCCGTCTTCCCGAAAGCACGCTTGCTCTGTAATCGTCACGGCGGTTGCGCGCTGATTACGTTGATCACGGTGGTCATTTGGAGTCGTTACCGGGTTGGTTGGCGGTCAAAATTGTCGTTCCGACCACGGTTGCCTTGCGCAGTAATCGTCATGGCGTGGAGGGTGGTCGGAGCGTGGGATCCTTGCTTCTTCTTCGACGATTATCTTTTTAGCGTCGTCGTCGGCTCACAGTATTTCTTAGCGGTGGCCAAGAGCGCCGTGGATCGACTCAGGTCTTTTCCGGAGGAGCTTGTCCCTTAGGGCGTCGTGGAAACGGAGGCGGTGGACGAAAAGCCTCGATTGCTTCGTTGTCGGAGATTGATGGGACCTTGATGCGCATCTAGAAAGAAACGCCGAACGATTCAGCAGATGGTTCGCTCTTCCGATCTCGGATCCGTTGCGAGATCGTACTTGTTGCCGGGTTGTTCACAAGTAGCGGATGAAATTGTCGATGAAGGCCCGCTTGAGCTCCCCGCCAAGAGTCAAAAACAGTTTTTTCAAGCAAGCCGACTAGCCATTGGTGACCGCGTGACTAACGGCAATCGGGAAGTAGTTAGACATAACGTGCTTTCGTCGACCATGGCTGATCGGCACGCGTTTCAGAGAGCATGACCCATAATTCGGGTTTTCCTTGCCGTCATTATCCGAAGTTTCTCGAGCTTGAAATTCTTGGGCCATATGACTTGGCGAAGGTGTGGAGTGAATCGCCAGACCCGGAGGCCGCCGGGCGGTGTCATACTCCATACGGCGATAGCTTTCATGGGATGCACGATCGTGGCTCTCCGGTTGATGCGAAAGCACGCAGATCACGCCCGCCGAGGTAATGGCGAAGATCGTTATTGCCGCCGCGGCGATCCCGATAGCCATCACGACCACCGCGGTTATCACGGGCGATTGTCGCGGTTATCTGGCGGTTGTCACCTCGAACGCCGTGGCGGTTATCCTCTCGGCGACGGTTTTCGTCCCGACCACCATCATGACCACCGCTTCCGCCTTGACGATTGTCCGACGGGTCGTTGTTGCGCGAGCCACGTCGGTTGAGCGGCTGTGAGCGACTTGAGTATTGGCGGCTGTGGCTTGATTCCACCGAGACGGATGGGGCCCGGGCTTGATTCATCTCAGTGGTCTAGGCCATAGCAGCCGTCAGATATGCTTGTATTTCATCACGGACTGCTTGGGTTTCTGGAGTGTTGGGCAGCCGCTGGATTGTCGCCATGGCAACGGCTACGTTGGCGCTTGGGGTCTTGAAGACTTGTTTGTCCCCACCCCGCCGAAAGCATTGTTGAGGTCGTCGCATGTTGGATCCTTATGCGCCGTGCCTCTGGTTCCGCTTCCGGCTTCGATTTGCCGGCCGATTAAACGGTCAATGTTGCGTTTGCGCGCGTGCGATCTTTTCTTGTTTCGTTTCGCCAATCGCCTGGCGGCTCGTCGTTGCTGACGACATGGATCAAATCCCCTCGTCTTGGCGGGAAAGATGGAAATTGGGGGAAACCCGGGGCGTGGTCTGGTAGATCCAGATCGTATTTGACGCCTTCATCTTCGTGACGCTGAAACTCGGTGTGGACAGATGCGTTGGATGCGATGCCGGATGAGGAGCTGGAGTCACCCTCTCGGACTGTGTGGACTGACCCTTCTTGATAATCTTCAATCCGGACCATGTTGACGATGTTGCATGGCTTCGGACGAGATCGGTGTGTAGGACATAGATCCAAACGGCGCCGAGAGGTTGCACGCGTAGTGAAGGCGGCGTTTCACGAAGCCGTAGGGCTGGACCGTGGTTCTCGTCGGGACTTCGTACCGCAGAGTCGGAGGCCCGTCGCGGCGGTCTGGCCGCGACGAAGGGAGCGCCTCGAGAGTAGATACGACCACAAGAT
Organism: Miscanthus lutarioriparius; assembly: GCA_904845875.1. Taxonomy (NCBI): domain Eukaryota; kingdom Viridiplantae; phylum Streptophyta; class Magnoliopsida; order Poales; family Poaceae; genus Miscanthus; species Miscanthus lutarioriparius. Next base: position 71,725,774 of record CAJGYO010000013.1, read on the forward strand.
CTGTTCAAGCCGTGCGGGGCGACCGCCCGAGCCGGGTCGGATAGATCTCTGTGGGGAGCCGTTACCCGATCGATGGAGTCGAAAGCAGGTCGGTGTCGTCGATCCGCTTCCCTCCAGAAAGGGAAGCGGATGACGGGTTGTCGGCGTGGCTGTAGGCGTGGTCGGAGCCCGATGTACCGTGGTCGGAGCCAGATCCATCGTGGTCGAGGCCGTGTTCGTCGTGGTCAGAGCCGTGTTCACCGTGGTCGGAGCCGTATTCACCGTGGTCGGAACCGTAGCCGATGCAGGTGAAGTAGTCGTCGGCGCGGGTTGAATACACGCCTCGGTCATGGTGATGGAGACGTCAAGGCCGGTGGTCCAAGTGATCTGGCCGATGGTGAACGTGAGGCCGTCGGGCGTAGCCATGGAGCGGAGATGATGACCATCTTGTTCGCTTGGAGAGCAAAGACGCACTCCCCTACTCGGCGCGCGCCACCGTCATTTAAATATGGTCGGCGGTCTACCTAGGGTATGCCCAAGGTAGTAGATTATCGGCGACAGTGCGCAAGTCCCAAACAAGACGGTGACGCAAGATGACACGAGGTTTTATCGAGTTCGCCGCCAAGAAGGCGTAATACCTACGCCCTGCGCCTCGATTTGTATTGTTGTATGTCAATGAGAGATGATTTTAGAGGGTCCCCCGCCCGCCTTTATATAGTCCGGGGCGTGGTTACAGATCCGAAACTAATCCTAGTCGGTTACAATTGCCATATGTGGCGGATAAGGATTCCTATTCTAATCGATCAGATCCCGCTTGGTCGCCAAATCAAATCTTGATTCCTTGTGCGGGACTCGATCAAAGTTAATCGGGCAAGACGTCATCTTTCGTGGATGAACCTATCGATCGAGCCAACCTAAGCTTAGCCGTAAGGGTATAGGGGTTAATACCCCACACCCGCACTCTCCTGCTGCCGTCGAGATCATCAAGGAGCGGTCAGATTAAGCTGGTATCGGTTCGGGTCCACAATGAGACCGTGGACTCGATCCTCCGTGGTGGCTGCGTCGGCATACGTCGGTAGCGTCACGCTGCGTGGTGCAGCGCCTATATCAGCTACCACGTGGGCTTGATCAACAAACCTCGGTCAAACCGGCCGACAATTGCGCTCGTTTTCCGTAAAAGCCCCTCTATTTCATCGAGAATCAACCCGCGGTCAACTTAATTCAAAATAGTTATTTTCAGTCCTGTTTTTATTCGGTTAGGCCCTCAGACTTTCCAGATTTAATGCCCGCAGTCCTATAACCGTGATAATTTATATTTTTAATTTTTAATTCGAAAATAGGTTAGTTTATTTCTGTAATTGCCATTACATCTTATTTCATGCATAACTTTCACGCTTTTAAGTCCGATTTGAGTGATTCTTTTCGCTCATGTGTTCGTAGAAATGCGTAGAACAGATCTGTAAGTTTTTCAACATATGTTTTCACTGTTTGGTGTACTGTTCTAATAGAGTTCTATCTTGTATGCATATAATGATTGGAATGATGCTTGATTGATGATTGGATCACGATTAGAGGGTGAGCCATTCGAGGTGACTGAGGACCCCTAGCAGGATCAGCAGTACTCCCAGGACGACTTTGAGGAAGGCAAGTGTACCAAAGGCCCCTTGTTACCTATGAACTACTACCACTTACATTCATGCATGTGTTTAACTTGAATTGCCTTTAAGGACTTTACCTAGATGATTCATTGTACCACATATCCTTGATACCTAGGTTTATTGGGTAGGCATTTTTGGATAGATGCTGCAGCGCTTAACATGAAGTAATTGTTAAACATACTTAAAGACTATATGCAATGTGATAAAATGGAACTTTTAGCAATGAGAGAGGGGCTGGAGTACGGGGTTGAGTACTCTAGTGCCTCTCCATAAGGACTTTATCCTCAAGCGGCAACCCGGAGGGACCGTACAACCCCGAGTGTCATATGGCTCGATTTTAACCTATTATCTAGTTTGTACTAGCTCGTCTGTAGCTCCGAAGAAGGGGTAAGAGGGTATCTTTCCTTTTTCTGTTTGGGTGTGCACCGTGCTGCGATGCCCACGTGTGCCATTCCTTGTAGCTACGACCTGTTAGTGCAACTAGCTAAGGGTTTCATAGTGAACTCTGCCACACTTCCTAGGAAGAGGTGTAGTGGGTCTCGCGAACCCCGGCATTGGGAATCACGGCTCGGTGGGTAAAGATGTACAATTTCTGCAGAAATAATTAACCTGTTATAACAGCCGTGCTCACGGATACGAGCGGTCTGGATCCTTCGAGATTAGTGGTTACTGTGGATAATGGATGGATGGGTTATGAGATAAAGCTTGATGATACTTTAATACCACTTGGGAATTGGGACTGTTCATTAAATTAGTAATTCAGGTTGCTAAAAATTGAAGAACTAAAATTGCGAACCACAGTCAAACAGTGTCAAGCCTATTTGAGCCTCATAGATCCCTTTGTTATACTTGCTAAGCATGGTGAGCTTACACTTGCTTTACATCCAATGAAAATCCCGGATGGGTAACAGATAATGGATATGAAGAGTTTCCAGAGGATGCCCAGGACTACTAGGGAGACGTTCACCAGTTGGAGTCCCTGTGGCAGTTGGGCTAGTTATTCCGCTGTGTTTGTAATAATATTGCCTTCGAGCAGACTTTGTATTTAACTTTATGATGAGATATGCGATGTAATAAGTACTTTACTTTGATACTACTGCAATTTGTGATATATGTGTGTGTTTGGACATCCTGGGCGCACATATATGAGTACTCGGTTTTGCTTTGCAAAATTGGGTGCGACAGTGGCTCCACCGCCGTGCCCTAAGAGACGACAGGAGTGGGCGGCCTGCCGCCACATCTAAGGCACTGATGGAGGGGGTGGCTCTGCTACTACGCCTCGGGATGCAAGGGAGGCGAGCCCCTCTACCTGGGAGCAGGGAGCGGGCTCAAAATGGCCCTGCCCCAACGAGACAGAACAAGGACTAGGGGTTCATCCCCCAAACGTATCCTCCGCCCAATAGTGCCGATGTAAGTCATTGACTTCTCTGTTTTTCTCTATTTTCAGCGTGACTTATGCCTTTTGTTGCTTGCAGCGTCCTAAGATGGGGCAACTTTTTGGCGCTGGCGCCCAAGAAGAGTGTCACCATCTAGGCAAGACGACGGTCGTCGGCCGATGTCGCTCCTGTTTCGGGCGAGAGCGGAGCCGTCATTATAGCCTTGTTGGCCGGTCAGGCACCGCCCGTGGTGGCACCCATGCCCTCGGCGGGACAAGCGGACGTGGGGGCTCAAAGGATGCCCTCGGAGGTCGTAGAAGAATCGGTGACGGAGGCGGTGCTGCTGCCGACGATGGGTCGGTCGAAGCTTCTGATAGCACTCATGGCTCCGACCCCGGTGGGTGCGACGCAACCGAACGAGGCCCTACCGAGGTAGGCAGAGGTGGTAGTGGCCGTGATAGGCGGACTGCGGCCAAACACCACCATGGTAGTGCCCGAGGCAGCGGCGTGACCCTTACCTCTGGTGGCCCAAATGATGGCTCTCGACATGGGCCGAACAGAGGGGGACATAGCCAAGGGGTCCCTGGGCATCATGGCGGTGGTAGAGAGGACCAGTGGGGAGTCGCCCTTGGCTCTAGCATCAAGAGGTAGCCACTCGCCTGCGCGGGGTGAGCCTCTACTCCAGTGGATGGATCTGTAAGACCCGACGTCGATACTCTTCTCGCTCGATGATGCTACTAATAGCATAGAGTAGGAGAGTCTCAATGAGGGGATCTCAGCCATGCTGGAAGCTCTGAACCAGGCCACGGGCACCCTGTGCAATGTCATTGTTCCTACTGGCTGGGTATTCACTTAATCTTTCCTCTCGCTTTCTTCTTTCTTCATGTATTTTTGTGTTTTGACATTGATCTTCTTTCAGTCCCTTATCGCTCGTAGCCAGGAAAAATCCTGGTTCCTTCATGAGCAGAAGGAGAAATGGGACTACCTCACTGAAGAGGCCTAGCTATGTGGGGATGTGAGCGCCCAGCTTGCTGTCACCCAACAGAGGGTGGCCGAGCTGACTCCCCTGGCTGAGGAGGTGGCCAGTCTCTGGCTGCGGGAGGCCAAGGCCTGTCGGGATGTGAATGAGGCTGAGAAAACATTTGAGGAGCTATCGGTGAGGGCGTGGCAGGATGAGGAGGAGGCCACCAAAGTCAGGAGGGAGCGGGACTAGCTGCTCCAGATGGATGCTGAGACCCACCAGTGGATCATCGACCTCCTAGCCAAGGCTAAGAAGGAGTGGGAGCTCAAGCTAGGAGCCGAGGAGAGGTTCACGTCCCTACAGTAGAGGGTGAACCAAGATGCTGAGGCGGTTACCCAGCTGCGCAAGGAGCGAGATGAGCTGCGTTAGACTGCGTAGAGGCTTCGCTTGGAGCATGGCGCGGCCCGTGGGGAGCGTGACTAGGCCGTCTGAGAGCGCGATGAGGCACAGTAAAGGATTAGCTCCCTCTAGGCTGAACTCAGAACCGCGACAACCCCGAGGCTAGAGGCTGAGAGCGTCTCTGCAGAGATGGTAACAAAGCTTGTCGAGACACGGAGGATCCTTTAGGCGGAGAGTGATGAGCACGATCTTCTGAGCACTGCCCTCGATGGAGATTCTTTGGGCTTGGCTCGAGGTTAGAATCAAATGAGAAAGGTTGAGATGTCCCTGTCTGCTTCTGAGCGGGGTCGAGCAGGGCCACTGGGGCTCATCTTGGTTTTTCTCCTCTGGCTCTATTTGATGCAAGGCGGCCTCGAGCCCTTTGCGGACTAGCCTTCGAACCTCGGTCAGTTGCTGCTCATACCGAATGAGGCGACTACCGCTTCGTGACATGACACGAAGTGTTGTGATGCGGCAATTGCATATGCGATGCTTGGATATTTGGGATGAATAAAAATGGTTGAATGAATGACCATATAAAGAAAAAGCAGGGGTCGGTAACGTTACCTCGATGGCACGAGTGACGGGTTCTAGGAGCTCTTACCAGACATGGTCGCATGGGGTCCGGGTCCGACATTCATGATGGGGCCGGTGTAACCTGCATGAGCCTCCCAGTCTTCCGTATCTGTCTCTTAGCAGTGGCCTAGGCCGCTCGATCGACTTGGGAGACCTGACAACCTCTCCTTGATGGAGATTCCACAAGTAGGCCCCTCCAAACCCTTCCTGAGAGGGTGGAGGGTAAAGCTTGGAGTGCGGAGACAAAGACTCTGATCACGCTGGTGAGCAAAAACGTTGTAGCCGCTGGGGCATAGGGTCCTGACCAATTTTACTCAAAGTTTGCGCCCGCACACCGTGCCCCTAGTTTTTAAACATAAGGAGGGGCCGGGCAAAGAAAATGTCTAGCAAATGGACTCTCTTGCCAGCCCCCGAACCATTTTCAACCCCCTACCGTTGTTGGGGTCAGAGGCTCAGTAGCGAAATTAATACGTAAAGTAAGTAAGGATGCTTATCTTTCGGCAGCGGTCTTGAGCCGTCTGATGGACCTGGGCACCGATTTTACCTTGATGGTAAGAGTGAAAAATTCAGAAAGCCTCCCCTGGATATGAGCTTGATCCTGTCTGCTCCTTATCCATTTCTCTTTAGTGGCCAAGCCATCCGATCGACTTGCGTTTACCTATTGAGACAAGATTTCCCTTCGGAAATAGAGGATGAGAGCATCCCGCGCAAGAATTTAGTTAGGCAGATAAGCCACACGACGGACTTGTGCAAAAATGGACAAGCTCTCAAACTTTGTTATGGCAAATAGCTTCCTAGCTCGTCTCCCCCTTTTTGTAAAAAATGGTTTAGTGTATTCTGACCCTTTCCGTATTTAAGGTCATAAAGCTTGGAGTGCGGGCGAGCCAATTTTGATCATGCTAGTGAGCAAAGGTGCCATAGCCGCTGGGGCATCGGTTTCTCATAGTTTGACTAGTTATACTCAGAGCTTGTTCCTAAAAACCTAGCTCCAAGGCCTTAACGTGAGAAAAGGGGTAGGCATAGAGAATGTTTGCAGGATAAATGTACTCATATCAGCCCCCGAGTGAGGCCCGACCCCTTGCTATTGTAGGGGTCGGATGTCACGAAGGATCAGGGGGTTTTGATAACAAAACTAATAAGGGAAAGTATGCATTTATTAGGGGTAAAAGCGACGTAGCTGCTCGATGTTCCAGGCATTGGTGAAGATTTCACCGTTGATGGTCTTCAACTTGTAGGCGCCTAGCCGGAGCACCTCCACAATGACGTATGGTCCCCCCCATGGCGGGGAGAGCTTGTGGCGATCCTTGTTGCTCTAGACGAGGCGGAGGACTAGGTCCCCAATGCTAAAGGCCTGACCCCGCACTCGTCGGCTGTGGTACCGTCGCAACGCCTACTGGTACTTGGTGGATCGGAGGAGGGCAACATCACGCACTTCGTCCAGTTGGTCCATGGTGTCCTCGAGGGACACCTTGGCTCCCTGTTCATCGTATGCCCTGATCCTCAGCGCTCCATAGTCAAGGTCGGTTGGGAGGACGGCCTCGGAACCATAGACCATGAAGAAGGGTATGTAGCTAGTGGCTCGACTCAGAGTTGTCCTCAGGCTCTAGAGTACTAAAGGAAGCTCGGTGACCCATCATGCGCCAAACTTGTTCAGCTGGTTGAAGATCCTAGGTTTGAGGCCCTATAGGACCATGCCATTTGCATGCTCAACCTGCCCATTCGTTCGGGGGTGCGCGATGGCGGCCCAATCGACCCGGATGCGGTATTCATCGCAAAATCAAAGGAACTTATTTTTGATGAATTGCGTGTCGTTGTCTATGATGATGGAGTTCAGGACTCCAAAGCGATGGACTATGTCAAGGAAGAACATCACGGCTTGCTCGAACTTGATCGTGGAGATCGGTCGAGCTTCTATCCATTTTGTAAACTTGTCTATGGTGACAAGCAAGTGGGTGTAGCCTCCGGGAGCTTTTTTGAGAGGTCCAACCAAATCAAGCCCCTAGACCACAAACAGCCAAGTGATGGGGATCATCTAGAGCACCTGGGTCGGTAGGTGAGTTGCCGAGCATAGTACTGACATCCTTCGCAGGTGCGCACGATTTGCTTAGCATCGGCCACTGCAGTGGGCCAGTAGAAGCCCTGTCGGAACGCGTTTCTGACCAGGGTTCTAGGTGCGATGTGTTGACTGTAGATCCCACCATGGATATCGCTCAGCAAATGCTTCCCCTATTTGGTGGGTACGCATCGCTGTAGGATCCCAGTGTGGCTTCGCTTGTAGAGTTTGCCCTCCACAAGAACAAAGGACTTGGCGTGACGTCCGAGCCATCGAGCTTCCATCCTATCATCGGTAGGGCATCATGGAGGAGGTAGTCGAGGTAGAGCATCCTCCAGTCGATCAGAGGGTCGAGCTCTATCGTCAGGTCCTCTTCAAGCTCCATGACTTCGGGTCTAGATGGAGCCGATGGTTGGTCAGCCTCTGGACCTGGATTGGACATATCATCACCGCCTTGTTCCAACCCCTCATAGCAAATCGAGGGCTTGTGCTGGTCACTGGTGAAGATGCCTATTGGCACCAGCTCTCGACAGGATGCTGCTTTCACAAGCGCGTCGGCTGCTTCATTGAGGAGCCTCGGGATGTGATTGAGCATGAGGCCGTCGAACTTGTCCTCCAACCGGCGGACTTCTTGGTAGTATACGGCCATCTTGGCATCGTGGCAGCTCAACTCTTTCATAACTTGGTCGACGACCAGCTAGGAATCTCCTCGAACATCGAGGCGATGGATGCCCAACTCGATGGCGATGCCTAGGCCCTTGATGAGCGCCTCATATTCGGCCACATTGTTGGAGGGGAAATGGGGATGGACCATGTACCTCATGCGTACCCCGAGGGGTGACACGAAGGCTAGTCCTGCACCGGTGCCCTTCTTCATCAGTGATCCATCGAAGTACATCGTCCAGTACTCTTGATCGACGACTGCTGGTGGCATTTGGACCTCGGTCCATTCTGCGACAAAATCAGCCAACACCTAGGACTTGATGGCTGTCCAGGAGGCATACATAATGCCCTGACCCATCAGCTCGAGTGCCCATTTTGCGGTTCTTCCTGTGGCATCCTAGTTTTGGATGACCTCGCCGAGGGGGAAGGACATCATGACTGTCACTGGATGTGACTCAAAGTAGTGGCATAGCTTCCTCTTGGTGATGAGGACGGCATACAAAAGCTTCTAGATTTGGGGGTAGCGGGTCTTTGAGTTGGATAGGACCTCGCTGATGAAGTACACAGGGCGCTGTACTTTAAGGGCGTGCCCCTCTTCTTCACGCTCTACTACCAGGGCGGCGCTGACTACTTGCGTGGTGGCCACAATGTAGAGCAGAAGGGGTTCTCCATCGGTAGGAGGAACTAGGATTGGGGCTTTCGTTAGAAGCAGCTTGACCATGTCAAGTGCCTCCTGGGCCTCGGATGTCCATTCGAAGCGGTCAGCCTTCTTGAGAAGTCGATAAAGGGGGGAACCTCGTTCACCAAGGCGCGAGATGAAGCAGCTAAGCGCGGCGAGACACCCTGTAACTCACTGTACTCCCTTTACATTCTGAATCAGGCCCATCCTAGTGATGGCTGAGATCTTCTCTAGATTGGCTTCGATGCCACGCTCGAAGACAATGAAACCAAGCAGCATGCCCCTCGAGACCCCAAAAACGCACTTCTCGAGATTGAGTTTGATGCCGTTTGCTCAAAGTTTTGCAAAGGTTTGCTCAAGATTGGCTACGAGGTGGTCAGCCCATTTGGACTTGACCACGATGTCATCAATGTAGGCCTCAATGGTCCACCCCATGAGGTCCCCGAAACATTTTAGCATACACCGCTGGTATGTGGCCCAGCATTCTTTCGAACGAACAGCATTGTGACATAGCAGAACAATTCGAAGGGGGTCATGAAAGATGTCGCGAGATGGTCAGACTCTTTCATCACGATTTGATGGTACCCGGAGTACGCATCAAGGAAGCAGAGGGTTTCGCACCCTGAGGTAGAGTTGACTATTTGGTCTATGCGCGGCAAAGGAAATGGATCCTTTGGGCACGCTTTGTTGAGACCCATGTAGTCAACACACATCCTCCATTTCCCACTCTTCTTTCATACAAGAACAGGGTTGGCTAACCATTTCGGGTGGTACACTTCCTTGATGAATCTGGCCACCAAAAGCTTTGTGATCTCCTCTCTGATGGTTCTACGTTTCCCCTCATCGAAGCGACACAGGCGTTGTTTCACTAGCTTGGAGCCTAGAAGGATCTTCAAGGCGTGCTCGGCGACTTCCCTTGGAATGCCTGGCATGTCTAAGGGTTTCCACGCAAAGATGTCTCTATTGGCATGGAGGAAGCCAATGAGCGCGCTTTCCTATTCGAAGGAAAGCATGGTCCCAATGCGCACCATTTTTCCCTCAGTGCTCACGAGGTCTATAAGGACCTCCTTAGAGCCTTCCGCTGGCTCGAAGGACCCGATTGACCTTTTGGGGTCGGGTGCTTCTTCGGTGACCTCTTTTCTGATGTCCACAAGCTCTTCGGAGGCTACGATCACTGCAGCATGATCGCAGCACTCAACTTCACACTCGTAGGCACGCTAAAAGGAGGTGCCAACAATGATGACCCCACTTGGGCTTGGCATCTTCAGCTTGAGGTAGGTGTAGTTTGGGATAGCCATGAACTTCGCATAGCATGGTCGTCCCAGGATGGCGTGGTAAGTTCCATGGAAACCAACCACCTCAAAGGCGAGGGTATCCATCCTATAGTTGGACGGACCCCCAAAGGTGATGGGCAGATCAATTGCCCAAGCTGCATGGCCTTCTTTCTAGGCACGATGCCATGAAAGGGCGCTCTAGTTGGCTGGATGCGCGCTCGATCAATGCCCATAGCGTCGAGCGTCTCGGCGTACATGATGTTGAGGCCTCTGCCTCCATCCATCAGTACCTTGGTGAGCCACTTTGTGCCGACGATTGGGTCGACCACGAGTGGGTATCTCCCTAGTTGTGGGACTCTCTCTGGGTGGTCGGTCTGATCAAAGGTTATAGTGGACTCTGACCACCGGAGGAAGGTAGGTGTGGCCGGTTCGGTAGCATAGACCTCGCGGCACGTGATCTTTTGGCGGCGCTTGGAGTCATAGGCCTCCGATCCTCCAAAGATCATGAGGCAGCCATCCGGTTTTGGAAAGCCATCATCCTTCCCTTCGACGTCATCCGTGGTAGGGTCAGAGTCCTTCAGATGCTCCCCTTTGTTGGAGCCTCCAGACAAGAACCGCTTCATGAGGGCATAGTCCTTGTACAGATGCTTGACGGGGAAGGCATGGTTTGGGCATGGCCCCTCGAGTAGTTTTTCGAAGTGGTTCGAAGTGCCCTCCGTGGGCTTTCGGCCGCCCTTGCGGTCAGCGGCAGCCACAAGAGAGCCCTCGCGTCGTTGCTTCTTGCTCTTCTTTTTGGCGAGATGGTTGGAGGTGCCTTCGCCAGCATCCTTGTCCCGCCTCGCCTTGCCATTGAGGTGATCGAAGATTGCTCCGATCGCTTCTTCACCTGAGGCGTGGCTGGTGGCGATGTCAAGGAGTTCCTTGGTGGTTCGTGGACCCTTGCATCCCAACTTGTGAACCAGAGACTCACAGGTGGTCTAGGACAAGAAAGCTCCTATAACGTCAGCGTCGGTGATGTTAGGTAGCTCGTTGCACTGCCAGGAGAAACACTAGATGTACCCACGGAGGGTCTCACCAGCCTTCTGTCGGTAGTTTTTGAGGTCCCATGGGTTCCTAGGGCGCTTGTATGTGCCCTGGAAGTTCCCCACAAAGATCTCCTTCAAGACCCCCCAAATCTGGATTTCGTTGGACGACTGATGTTCCAACCATATTCGTGCCGAATCGGCTAAGAACAGTGGAAGGTTGCGGATAATGTAATCGTCATTATCCACACCACTGACTTGGTAGGCAAGCCGATAATCCTCGAGCCATAGTTTGGGGTTTGTCTCCCTAGAGTACTTAGGGATGTTGGTTGGTGGCCGGTACCTTGGCGAGAAGGCAGCATTGAGGATGTGTCGGCCGAAGGCCTGAGTCCCCAGCAGGCCGAGGCTCGGGCTTCGGTCCTCGCTGCTATTGTAGCATTCGCCATGGCAAGGGTGATAGCCACAGCTAGCTCCCCCTCCCAGGTCGTTGTGAGTACGCCCTCGTGCGTCGAGAGTGTTGCGTGCGTCGCGGTTGCGGCCGAGACACTGATGCACCTGGACCGCGGCGTGCTGCCTACCACCCTGTGGCTCTTGGAGGACCGACGCGTCCCTACCGGAGCGCTCAGACAGCGTGCGCTAGCTGGCGTCGGGCTCGCGTCGCCGAGACAACAAGCTCTCTGCCTGCTGCGCTGCCACACGCTTGAGCAGCGTGCGAATCTCACGGTGGGCCTAACGATCCTCGAGCGTCGTAGCCTTTGGAAGGCCATGGAGCAAGGCCTCCACGGTGGCGATGTCAGGGAGGGCTTCATCATCTGCAATGATCCTCCGGTTCATGTCGCGGGCCATGGCGCGTGCGCGCCCACCATCTCCGCGGTGCTCTATCTCCTGATCGAGCTCCGCGCATTCCTACTCAAGCTAGAGTCATGCTTCCTCGATCTCTCGGTGTCAGGCTTTCAGCTACTCCATCGGCATGCGTGGCGGGGCCGCTGTCTCCCTCTCGGACTCATTGTCGAGGTCGTTTGTTGGGGTAGCCTCCCCCTTGTGGATGCTTTCGACGTGCCCCTCGGGGGTACCCATCATGAAGCATTCATGAGAGGAGTGATGGCTTCCCCTGCTGGAGTCAGAGCCAAAGGGGGACTCTGCCTCCTCTGCCAGGAGGTCATGGAAAGATTCCATGATGTGTTCGATCACTCCTACGAATTCATCGTTCATGGGAGGTGGAACCATGCGTTGTGCCTCAAGGTGGCTAACGGTTGCCGTGGCATTGCGGAGACCGAACGGAAGCACTATCGGAGCGCTCCATATGAGGTGTTCCGGAGAGAGGGGTTCCCCTCCGGTTTGTCACGCCATGTCATTGGCATCAGACAAGGTGAGGTGGTGCGGGTCCTCCCTAGATGGCTGGGGTCCTAGGGAGACACTGAGCCGACGCTCAAGCCTCTTGTAGTCGAGGCCGATGGAGGGGAGAGGTTGGATGGCGGCGTGAGCCAATGCCAACTCTCCTCCCACCATGATCATGAAGTCCAAGTCCCCGAAGCGCACGTGTACGCTTGGGACCCAGCTGATACCATGGCTAGCCATCCGTGGCCTAATGTTAATATCAGAACACACAAAAGTCCCCTACCTGGAGCGCCAACTGTCGGTGTTTCGATTAAACACCAACGAGTAAATTTGTGTTATTACGTGTCTGGCCCGGATGGTGTGCTAAAAAGACACAAGGTTTATACTGGTTCGGGCAGAATGTCCCTACGTCCAATTTGTGGCTGTTGCTCGTGTTATTTGCACTGAAAAGTTCGTAGTAGGGGTTACAAACGAGCGAGAGAGGGACGGGTCCCAAGTCTCTGATGGAAAGGTCGAATGGGTGCTGAGAGCTTGGTTGCTGCTCAGCTATGTGTGATGTGATGCGTGGTGTGTTGAATCGATCGGTCCCCATAGTGGGGTGCCCTGCCTTCCCTTTTATAGACCAAGGGGAAGCAGGGATTATAGATGGGAGAAAGAAGAAAAACCAGAGACAAAGGAGGTCCTTCAAAGATGTTGGGTCTTCCTTTTCCTCTGAGCGAGCCCCGCTGACATGGCAGACGGTGTCAGGGATAGCTCTATGCTGGGTGCATGTCCTCTGATCCTGATAGGGTCGCGTTGTGCATCTGTCTGCTGATGATGCCATGTTCTGGCTTGATAAGCAAGTGGTCACGTCCCATCCCGCCCCGGCGGACGGCACGACGGACCAGGGTGCTGATCCACGACCCTACGGGGAGCAGACGGCGCAGTGACCGCACGTCCGTTACTGTAGATGATGTGAGTTTCCTGCTGGATCATAGTGGTTGTCATATGCTTCTGTCAGGATCTGCGCCCGAGGGCAAATGGCAGCGCCAACAACACTGTAAGACAAATGTCAGCTCCTACAACACTGTTCAGGCTCTGACATGCCTGGAAGGGCTTAAAGCGCCCGTCTTGTCATATCCTGATAGTACTTTCCTATAGGCGTGCAGGGTATGGTCCTCAGTATTGCGGTTGACTTGAGTGCCCTGCCTTACCTGCGCGCGTAGTTATGAAGGAGCAGCGCGTAGACGTCGGGCGAGGCGGAGCCAGCCCTTGGGGGTCAGGCGAGACGGAGTCTGCCCTCAGACGTCGGGCGAGGCGGAGTCTGCCCTCAAACGTCGCGCGAGGCGGAGCCAGCCCCCAGACATCGGGCGAGGCGGAGCCAGCCCTCGGGGGTCGGGCGAGATGGAGTCTGCCCTTAGACGTCGGGTGAGGCGGAGTCAGCCCTCGGGAGTCAGCTTTAGGCGGGGCCCATGGTCTCGATAGACAGATGAGGAGTGACCCGGCAAGCGGTATAGTCGCGCTCTCGATCGCACGGATGAATCAATTTTGACGGTCATTAGCTCCTCCTTTTCGGGTACCCTAATATTGGTCCCCGACAACAGGGTGTCATGAAAGACAAGTATGGCTTCACTACCATTGACATTGAACAAGTTGGGTACATGGAAGAGCCATTTGTACTTGCAAGTCAGGTTTCCCAAGTCTTCTATGTGCCCGACACGAGAAACAAGGGACGACAAGTGGTCCTCCCTGAAAAAAAAGCGGGTTGTCGGAGTTGAAAATCCTGTGGATGAGGAAAAGTTCAATCAATCCAATGAAGTCCCTCCTTTTGGTACTTCCATCCTCCCTGTGATTTCGGCGAGCGAGCTAACTCCATACCTAAGAGATGGCCGTAAAGAAGATGCCCCCGTGGCAAAAAGACGTCGAAAACGGCAAGTACGCAAAAAATGATGCTCATGTGAGTTAACAATCCTCCTGTTTTTGAACAATGCCCCTGTGATTTTTTTAGAACAATCCTCCCTGTGATTTAGCAAGCTGCTGAACTTGCTGTTTATTTATGCAGGTATAGGAGCTCCTCAACTGCTAGAGTACTGTTCCCCAACCGCTGCTGCTGAACTTCCAGGATATGCATTCTAATTTAGTTGGTAGAGATAGGAGCTAGCAGATGGAAATGTTTAACTCTACAAGTTTAGTTGGTTGCTTTCTGGTGTAAAATTCTAGAACTGAGTAACTATATACAATATATGGTGTTGCAGTTGGCACAATCTAGACTCTATATATATAGAACTGCTGCCTTGTAGCTGGCTACAAAATAACTTATTCTGTAGCCACTTTAAGTTACGATAATTACTATGTTAATTTACGAGATTATAGTAACTCCTTGCTAAGTGGTTTACTATAACGTTACGGTAAATATCCCCATGTGTTATAGTAACTTAACTATCGTAAATATGTATTACCATTATCATAAGCTACAGAATAACTTATTTTATAGCTGTCTACTGAATATATATGTGTGTGTGCGCGCGCGCGCCCTGATTCATACAACAGGCGGAGTGGAGAGACAGCTCTAAAATCAGCTTATAAGTCTGTCAGGCTAGGCCCTGATTCATACATACAGTGATCACAGAGATTCATATATACGGACAGAAACACAGCAGCAGCAGCATCAATAGACAGTGATCACAGAAGAAGGCTAACAGCATCCAGTGATCATAAGCTGATAACAGCATCCGGTGATCATAAGGCTGATAATAGCAATAGAGATTCATACCAACAATAGACAAACCAGCAACAATTGATATATAATAATATATAGATAAGTGCATTTCTGGCCATTAGTTGTCCATACATCACATCATAAGTGCCATTAGTTGGTGTTCATACATCATCACCACATAATTAAGCTACATAATATATTTACTACATCATCACATCATGGGCTTCGGATGTTGGCCAGGGCGGCGTCCACCTTCTTCCTGATGTTGGCCAGATTCTCAGCCATGGCCGCCAGCCGGACACCAAAGTCCTCCATCTGCTTAGCGCGGTCGTCCTCCTCTCAGCCCTTTCTTTGAGCTCATCGACAACCCAAGCCACATCCCTGAGCTACTGCAGTATGGGCTTAGTCACAGCAGCATCCAGGGCCTCCATGAGGTTAGGTCGAGAGACCACAAACTGTGGAACTACATATATGCAACCATACAGTTATAGGCAATGTTTTCCTAAACGGTAAACGATATTTATACGATCACCCTTCGTTTAGCGTTTAGATTGTTTACACGGTGTTTAAACGAAGTTAAACGGTCTAAACGGTTTTGTACTTTTAAAAAAATACATATAATTATATATGTGCATGTAAAAATAAGTATTCTAGCATTTATACATATTTATCCGAGTAAAAATCAATTATTTTGGTATGTATATATATTTATGCATGTGAAAAGAACCTAATATAGATATTTATGCATGTAACATATCACGTGTACACATTTATAAATATAATAAACTTAAGTATACAAATTTATCCAAATAAAATTGAACTAGATTTACCTCGTGTTCACCTAAACGGCCGTTTAAACAGCTGTTTAGCCTGTTTAATGTTGTTTATCTCCGTTCCGTTTAGGCCGTTTTTTCCCGTTTTTTGACCGTTTAAACGGTCAACCGTTTAATTTCCGTTTACCCCCTAAACAAAACAGTTTACCACCGTTTACCGTTTACTGGCCGTTTAAACTGCCGTTTAATCTGTTTAGGCGAACACTGGTTATAGGTGTCAATAAGAGAAAATAGCCAGCAATATAAATGAACTTACAACACAAAGATTCTACTTGTTGCTGTAAACACAATGTACATCTTGGACTGCTGGTAAAGTAGGGATCATTGTACTGACAGACATCATTTATATTTTATTTCAAAGGACCTGGTTTTTAAGCATGCAGCATGTTCCTTCCTAGAAACTAAACTCACCGTATAAGATCAGACTCTTTATCAAGTTAAACCAGATTTTAAGGTTAGCTACTAAAATTCCAGAGCATTTCCAAAGCTTTGAACAAATTAATAAAGCTACTCAAATTCACTTCTACGTTAAGCATGGAAAATAACTCCGCCTTTCACAGCATCATGATGAATTCAGTGTTCTATAGAACCAAACAACCAAACTCATCTAACAATTATCATCCTTAAATGAAACCCTAACACAGAAATCATCTAACAATCCTTAACAAATCCTAGCAATCATCATCTAACCATCATCTAAGAAATTACCTAGGTGGAGGTTGACGGGCCAGAGCTTGGCTCACCTAGGATGGAGGTTGATGGTGTAACACCCCTGGCGTTAAGCTTGTATGTTGCATGAGCATAAGCATCATTCATCCATTCATGAGCATGAGCATGTGCTAATGCATTTACTTGTTTATGTTTATTTCCATGAAATGCTTGGATTATCAATGTGTGTGCTTTATGATCGCGTGTGTTAATGCAAGTGAGTGTTGTTGGTCACCTAACCAACCTAGAACCACTTAGGATAAAAAAATGAGCTAGGGTTTATGTTCATCTTTTAGCCTAAAAATGCTTCTAAGTGTTAATGATCTAGAAATCACCTTTTTCATGATGCTAGTTTGACCATCGTTGATCGGTGTCTTTGAGTGTTTGCATGTCATTTGACCCTAAATAAGAGTTGTAGTTTAGCTTCAGTAGAACAAACTTTGTTTAAGGACCTATACCTGGATCAATGCCTAACCTAGCTAAACAAAGCTCCCAAAACCGAAACTAGTGCTGTTTTGAATCTTCAGAAAATCGGCTAAGTCTGGGGCTGAACTTTTTCAGTCTCCAGTTTCCATGTAGCCAACTTTGGGGATTTATTCCTGGTAAACCAGCTCGAATTTGACCAAGCTACTTTAAGAAATGTTGTAGTACTCATGTAGCTCTACAACACGGTGCAATTGGTTGAACAAATCAACAACCGGTGTAGGAGTTTGAGGGGGAAGAAATTTGCGGTTTCAGACAGCTCCTTAGCTATTTTGAATCAGCTAGAGGGGGGTTGCTGTGGCCGACCGGCCACAGCCCTTGGCCACCCCGTGGCGTTCGTACGCTGGGGCTAGGCCCACATCATGGCCAGGCATGAGCTGAAGGGCGCCGCGCGTCCTCCTGCTCTCTCCCTCTCGCTCACTCACTCTTCCTCTTTCTCTCGGACTCGCCCCTGGGAGACACAGCCGAGCAGAGCTCGCCGGCCCTGCTCGCTCAACCGCCGCTCCCTTCTCCATCCTCCTCCACCCTGCCTCACCAACCTCTGCTCCTCCTCTGCTCGCGTCGCTCCCGCAGCGCCCTTTCGTGGCCGTTGCCGCCACTAGAGCACGGCTAGCCGTGATGGCGCTGACTGTAGCCTACTGCTGCCGGAGCGTCGGCTGTCAAGCCACCTATCGTCGTGGCCAGGCCACCACAGGCAGCCGCTGGCCGGTATGTCACCTCCCTCGGCCGCGCGCAAGCCTAGGCTGGCCACGCCGCTGCCGCTTGCCGCCGACGAGCTGGCCAAGCCGTAGGAATCGGCCGTACATCGGCCGGATCTCGGCTGCCCGAACCCATCCTCTGCTCCGACCAGTAGAGAAGGAGTGAAAATGAAATAGAAACAAGTTCTAGGGTTCTAGATGCAAAAGCGTCAGAGAAAGTACTTTACACATATGGGCTCGATCAGTTTGAGGAAAGTTTAGGGTTCCCGATGCAAAAGTGTTTTTCCTTTTCTTTTTTTTGTTTATGCATATACTCGGCTAAACTTTGGAAAATCATAGTAATTCCTAGAAAATTCTTAAAATAGCAAATGAAGATGTTTTGGAATCCTTGTGAGTAGATCTATACAATACTTATATAATATGATATATTTTAGTAGAAAGCTTTTGCTGTAGATATTTATCTATGCTTTTTAGGGTTAAGTTCGTATCTGTAGTTATATTGCTCCATTTGCTGTGAAATTTTTATGGTAATCTATACATGATGCTCTTGTGTTATGATAAAAATTTTAGATTTATTGGTGCATGTATGACTGAGTTATTGATTTAACTTACTTAATGCTTGTTATATGATTTATAAATATTAGAAGTGTATAAAAATGTAAAATGTGGTTCTACTGACTTTGTATGATGTTGTTTTGACCTAAGGAACTCTAATATAGCCATGTGTTTGCAGAAAATATTGAGTTATAGATTTATCTTGCTCTCACATGCTTTATTGTAATTAAAACTTTTTTATTATAATAATTAATCTATAAAACCTGAGAATGTGATCTTCTAGCAGTCCTACTTTGTTAATATCTCTCACCTATAAAAATCTCAGCTCCAAACTCTATGTTTGGAACATCACATATAATTAATATATGTGTTTATTATATAATTGGATAATGAAAGTTTGCTAGTAGATGCATATAATTAAGTCATGTGATGCTCCTTTGCTTACACTAACTTGAATGGGTTGCTGAGCTATGATAAGTGTGGTTGAGCTTTGAATAGGTCTTATATGTATGCTCTCATGTTAATATAACAACTAATGATTATGTTGCTTATACAAGTTCTTCATCATTGCTTTAATTCTTTCTTAAGGTGTTTAGGGTGTTTCATGTTACCTAGAACTAATGATAATTAACTATGTTCATAGTAGTTGTGAGCTATGTGTTTAACTTATGCATATGTTACGTTGTTAAAGAATTAAATGAAGAACCTTATTGCATATGTGCTGAAATGGCTGCTAGAGCAGTTTCTATTTTGGTAATGTTTTCGTGATGCAAATGATATTTCCTATGAATGTGGTTAATACAAAAGTTGTATATAACATCCTTATATTGCTTGTCCTAAAATTTCATGATTTTAGGCCTGCTGGTTTGGGAGCTATGTTTTTTACAAGTTCCCTGTCAGGTTTTGCATATGCTCTGTTTAGATCTGAAAGATTATGTTGTTTGACTTAGATAGCTATGTAATCATATCTTGTGGATAATTAAATAGTTGTATTGCTTTTCATAGGCTTTCCAAAATGTTAAATAACACATCTTTTGGAGGTCTAAATCTCTAGATATGGCTGTCTAAAGTTGAATGTCAGAATCTATCCAAGTCTGGACAGATTTGCTTCTTTGTGTTGTTTGGTCTTGTTAACTGTTGAATAATCCTGAGATGATAATAATAAAGTTATAGATAACTTAATAAGCTTTCAATAAAGTTAAGGTTCATGTTTGTTGAATGTCTAGAACTCCAGTTATGCATCTATTAAGTTCATGTCAGTTTTCTGTCCTTGTTTGTGCAGATCTGCTTCTTGGTATGTTTTGACCTTGTTATTTGCTGAATATGCTATTGGTTATAATAACAAAGTTGTAGACAATTTCATAAGCTTTCCATAAAGTCTAGGGTCACCTTTGTTGGATAATTATATCTCTAGTTATGGCTAAAACAAGTGACTACTGTGCATTGGTTATAATAACAAAGTTGTAGACAATTTCATAAGCTTTCCATAAAGTCTAGAGTCACCTTTGTTGGATAATTATATCTCTAGTTATGGCTAAAACAGGTGACTACTGTGCTGCTGTCCAGATTCTATGTATGTGCTTAAGTTGTTGGCTTTAACTTGATGTTGCCTTGTGTGTTTGTTAGTTAGCTCATAACACTATTAGAGTTAAATTGATCGACCTGAGGATCTTATAAATGTGTTGTATAATGTTGTTCAAGCACTTAACTAATAAATGGTCATGTATACATGTTGCCACAAAATAACCTTGCTGCATAGCTTGCTAGAACCTTAGTGATGTTGGTGTGTGACTTGCTTGGGCATGAGTGGTTTAAAAACAAATGTAATATACTTTGATCACCTTCAACTTGCTAGTTGTGTGATGTACTTATGTATGCCATGTTGATAAGCACCATTAGCCCTAGTTCTTGTATGATGCTATGCTTAATTAGCTCTTGATTTTTAAATGCTTGCAATAGCTTGACTTGAGTTAACTAGTGTGCCATGCTTGTTATGCTCACTATCCCTATGCTAGACTTGGGTGATAGTTAGATAACTTGCTCTCTAAGTGTTTATGTCTTGAGGTGTAACCTTATGCATGTCCTGAATGCTTCTATGTGATGCATCTTATATTACCATTCTTCGTATTCATGCACTTGCATTGTTGCATCTCATCTAGGTACGCCAGGTGTACTGTGCGTGGACGTGAAGCACGTGATGTTGGAGCCGAACCCGAAGACGGTGTTTGGTGGACGGATCCTGAAGATGGAAGGACCACTGGAGTACATGCCGGTCAGGAGATACTCGCCAAGCGAGTGTCATCTAACAAAACACTGACCTAGTGTTGGATTCCAAGCAAGCATCGAAGCATTCTAAGCCTCCTACCCTCTCTTTTAAAATGCACTCAAGTATAATCTTTTATGATGCATTAGGTTGATAGGAGTTGGATGAAATCGTTGATGCATATTCCCTACCTTGTCCAGAAAATATATCTCTATCACCTTATTAGGTGTAGGCTGACTTATAAGCTTAGCCATACTTAGACCGGTAGAAGTCGGCTGATTTTCTGTGACCTACGAGATATAGGTGGATACCTGGTCACGGTTGGCTATATTTGCTATCGTGGAAAAGAACCATGTGATGTTATATAAATGGAGACCGGGTGGGATCTTATATGCAAATGGTGATAGGTTTGGCTATGTTGATCCTGTCTGTGTCGGTTAAGGATCGTACCGTTGTTGGACCTTGCTCGAGATTGAACGTACCTTTCACATAATGGCCGGATAACTCGTTCCGACTGTGAAGCCAAGTACCTCGAATTCGGGCTGGGTTTTGAACTGAGAATGGGCATCATTGGAGGAGAGTAAGGATGTGCGGTGGGATAGGAAGAGTAAGGGGCAGGCCGGGCCTAAACTACCCTGACTTCTGTCTGCCCCCTGGGTGGTGCGGCCAGTTCAGTTCCACGGGAACCTGAATTTGAGAAAAAGGTTATCTAACGCAACCCTGACGAGGGAAGTACGGGTGTGTGATTTAGGTTTCGCCCAGCTGGTTGCAATCGATTCAAATCGTCGTGTCTCCTGGATAGTGAGAAACTTGGCCACTGTCCAGCATTCGTAGTAACACTTGACAAAATATGATGGTTATCTTGATTATATGCTAAACTAGATATGGTTACTATTGTGATGCACATTAATCAAGTGTTTGCTATAGAACAGGTGCAAACTTAGTCTTAAATAGCTTCATTAAACTTGATGCTAAAATATTGACTAAAATATTGAAAGTAAGGACTTATGCTAGTAATGCTCTTTTGTAAAGTTATGCTATCCAATCAGCTCCACCAAATAAGCCTTGCATATTCTTGAGAGTCTTTTATTTCTCTCCTGTCGGGTAAGTCTAGCTGAGTACATTCTAGTACTCAGGATTTTATCTCACCCTATTGCAGGTGAAGGTCTCATCGTGCTGAAGGTGGTGACTAAGTGCCGGTGGGCTCGGCTACTCTCTATAGGTTCCTCATTCATGCTATTGTTGGAGGATGTCACTTAAGCTAGCAATATATATTTCAACTTATGTTATTGTAATCATTTCAAAGCTATGTTGTTTCGCTAATCAGTCTTGAACTCAACCTTGTATTATTATTTGTGAACTCAATTGTAATATTATTTCCGCTGCAAACTCGATATGTGATGTGTGTTTGCTTAATCATGCGATCTTGGTTGTGATGTTGATTTACCGAGGTCCTTTGTGACACTCGGCAGACTATCGGGTTTATACGAGTGAAAATGTGTGCGTGCCAACGTCTTAAACGGGGGCAGCCATACTTGATCTTGTATAAATTGGGTGGTTCTGTCACATACGACGCCTTCTTCTCGCACTGCCCCTTACCGTAGATCAAGCCTAGACAGGCTTTTTCCTTCGTAGCAGTGGCGGCACATCTCCACTATTAACTCGCTTCCCGATGTGCTATCTTGCGGCTCCTCCCGCACGGGCTTCTTGCCACCGGCGGTGGATGAGCGTGCAGGCTTCTTGTTCTTCGCTGCCGCCGCCGAGGAAGAGGGCGCTACCTTCTTCTTCACCACTGCCGAGGAAGAGGGCGCGGCGTTCTTCTTCGCCTCCGCTGAGGATTAGGCGGGCGCAGCCTTCTTCTTGAACGTCGGCGAGGCAGCCTTCTTCTTCGCCGCCACTGATGAGGGCACGTACTTAGGTCCCTTTGGCAGTGCCGCCTCTCTGGCCTCATCATCTTGGATGGCGGCGGCTGCTGCGGCGGAGGAGGAGGCGGCGGTAGTGACGAATCTACTGGAGGCGGCTTCGGTGGGGGAGGCAAGAGGACGACGGGGGACGGCTGGAGCGAAGAATGTGAGTGAATGGGAGTTGGATCCCCAATTTATCTGAGGCACTAGTTCGATCTGAGGCAGGTGAAGGGACGCACCTGTTCGATCCCCACCAGTTGGATCCTTTTTTTACATTTTAAACCTCCACCTTCTCAAACTCATGAACATAGCGCAATGGTAGCACACGAATGGAGGTCTCAGGTTCGATCCTGGGTGGGACAATTTTTTGCCCATTTTTTCATAGCACAACTTGTCACCCCTAATAAAAATATTAAGGGGCACAGTTGAACTCACGAGCGTAGCGCACTGGTAACACATGAACTTGTGGAGATGGAGGTCTCAGGTCCGATCCTCACGGGGGACAAATTTTTTACCCTTTTTTCATATTACAGACGTGTCTTCTTCTCACTGACGCGTCTTCTTCCTTTTTCTTTTTGCCCGCCCTATTTTTTGCTCAGTGCGGGGTCGATGAGTACATCCGCCGCATTCTAGGGTTCCACTGCCGCATTCTAGGATTCCACTACCTATGCCTTCTCGTGGTTCCTGCCGCCGCCGTCATGCGGCACTGCAGCTCCACCCCACCTGACGCCAGATCCAGTCGCCATGGCAGAGACGGCTTTAGGGACTACTTCTCGCAGCCGGATCCCCTGCCCCTCTCCTCCATCTTCGACATGTTCCCCCAGCCGGATGGGCTTGGAGGTGTGAGCGGCGTGCGTGCTCCCCGGATGGGTTTGGAGGGACTGGATCTCAACTCCCAGGCGGAGGGCTTCCCTGACTTCCCGGCGTATCAACCCGACTCGGCCGCAGGTCAGGGCCTTGCTCCCCTTCGCATCCATGGTGGCAAAGATGGCGTGGCTGCAAAGAATCTCTTACGCGCTCCTCGCGTGGACGGAGGAAGGCGCGGTGTAGTAGGGCGTGCGAGATCCCTGACCGTTGGGGGAGGATCCGGTGAAGGTCTTCCAGCAGGCGGTGTAGTTCGTGGGAGAGCCACGTCGAGCGGTGGAGGTCGTGGAGGGCGCAGAGGTCGTGGAGGTCGCCGAGGTCATGGAGGATCGATGGGCGGCAGCCCTGCACAAAATGCTGATGCTGCCGACAACTTCAATGTAGAAGAAGAAGAGGATGCCCATGCATGACGGCGATGGGAGCTCGTCGGTAAGCATAATTTCAATCTCAAAACTTTTAGATTGTTAGCATGTGTATGACTGAGGGAGGTACTGTAAATTATGTTTGATAGTGTATGATTGTTAGCATGTGTATGATTGTTAACATGTGCATGATCGTTAGCATGTGCATTGCAGTTCATAATTGTTTGCATAATTTTGTTGTCTTTACTAGATCAAATTTGACAAGGCATAATGGTCCGAAGAAAATACTTTACTTTTGCATGAGTTGTGCGTTGACCAAATAAGATAAGGGAATTGCAACAATGGAACTATGACAGCACGAGGCTACAAGATTATTTCAGACAAGTATTACTTGGCAACTGGCCTGATGCACCATAGGAAGCAACTGAGCAACAGAATTTGTCAACTCAAATCCCTATACCCATTCTGGAGGTGGCTCCATGCACATACTGGTTTAGGCCGTGCTAATGGGACAGTTGTTGCCTCTCCTGCATTCTGGGACAAGCACACAGAGGTACACTATTTCTATGACTTGTTTATTATGTAAATTGTTAATGTTTGCCGGACTGTTTGCCCTTTTGATATGTCTAATTTCAATTTTTTTGTTCCTCAGGGCAAACCTGAATTAAGGAAACTTTAGCATGGTCCTCCAGAGTATCTAGATCAACTTGAAGAAATGTTTCAAGGTGTGGCTGTGGATGGATCCTCCTCCTGTATCCCTGGAGAAGCTGAACCAGAGGAAGAGGAAAGTGCTTTTGAACAGGAAGATGATGACATTGGTCAAAGCCCCATGAGTACCAACAGCCACAAGAGGGCAATTAGTACGAGTACCACAGCTACAAGTCCTGAAAGGAAGACCAAGAGCCCAATGGTTAAGATAATGCAGTCAATCATGGAGAGATGGACTGCTAGCAATGAAGCCACTCAGAGGATCTTGCATGGAGAAAAATGGAGAAATCTATGACGAGATGTCAGGAGTTGGCTGTAGAATGGGGCGCAGCTCGGACAGCGTTGAGTACTTTGTTGGTGGAATGAGGTTTAAAAAGCTGAAAACTGGGTGTTCTTCTGTAACATCCCCACACCTGAAGCAAGGCTAGTTTGGTTGAATAGATGGTGCCAGATGAAAAATATGTATAGTTTGTGATGTCAATGTAGTGCAAGGCTACTTTGGCTATAGTTTGTGATGTGAACCTTTGTATCTACTTTGATGTGAACCTAGTTAATTTATGTTTGTGATGTGAACCTTTGTATCTACTTTGATGTGAACCTAGTTAATTTATGTTTGTGATGTGATCCTACTGCAACGATGTTTCTGATGAGATCATAGTTATCTGATGTTTGTGATGTGATCCTAGTTAATTTATGTTTATGATGTGATCCTAGTTAATTTATGTTGGTGATGTGATCCTAGTTAATTGAGGTTGGTGATGTGATGATGTGATCCTAGGTAATTGATGTTGGTGATGTGATCCTAGTTATCTAATGTTTGTGATGTGATCCTAGTTAATTTATGTTGTTGACATGAATTCTACTTGTTTTTTAGGCTGAAAATTCATCAAGTGAGGAGGATGAAACACTGGATATGATATTGGCTCATCAGAGGTGGAATGAGGAGTTTATTAAGATGACAATGATGTTTGGCATGTACTACTATGACTCTTTCTTTCACAAAGCTAAGAGGAGGAAACCCACAGAGAGTGGCTTAGAATGGGTACAAAAAACACTTGCAAATAGAACATCTTGCTATAACATGTTTCGGATGAGTAGACCATTGTTTGATAGACTTCATAATTTGCTGGTGGAGTCCTATGGGTTGAAGTCAACAAGCAAAATGTTATCAGTAAAGGCTTTAGGGATGTTTCTGTGGATAGTTGGTGCACCCCAGTCTTGTCGACAAGCTAAAGATCGTTTAGTGAGATCAAAAGAGACAGTCAGTCGCAAATTTGACATAGTTTTGGCTGCTTTGAACAAGCTAGCAGCAGATATCATTAGGCCACTAGATCCTGAATTTAGGACGGTGCACCAAAGAGTACAAGGTCCTCGGTTTTCTCCATTCTTCAACAATTGCATTGGAGCAATAGACGGGATGCATATACCAGTTGTGGTGCCAGCTACAAATGTGGTACAACATACGGGGAGACATGGATATACCACTCAAAATGTGATGGTTATTTGTGACTTCGACATGAGGTTTACTTTTGCTATTGCGGGATGGTCTGGATTGGTACATGATATGAGGGTGTTCAAAGATGCTCTATGGAAATATGGTGACAAGTTTCCACATCCACCTCCACGTACACTACTCTCTCTATGTTCATTGTTTGCACTTATATGTACCAAGTCATGTATCTGACAAAATTTTCTTAATTTGTAGGGAAGTTTTACCTAGTCGACTCATGATACCCTAACCATCCGGGTTATCTTGCACCATACAAGGGTACAAAGTACTATCTCCCGAAGTTTTGAAACGGCCCAATGGCAAAAGGTAAAAAAGAGACATTTAATTTCGCACATTCTTCCCTTAGAAATATCATCGAGCGGTGCTTTGGAGTATTCAAGATGAAGTGGAGGATTGATAGGATTTCGGATCCTACCGGTGAATGGTCGGAGGTTGTAAGGGTGAGAGATCGGGGGACGAGCTCGGCGACGGCTCTGAGGCGCCGTCCTTGCAGCTGGTTGCAACGAAGAGCGAGGAACACGACGAAGGCACTACAGTATCGCGGTACTGTTCACGGGAGAGAAAGAGAACTCGGCGGCTAGGGTTTCTCCCGGCTCCCTTCAGGAAGCCGGAAACAATAATATGTTTCTGCTTACCAAATTAGTCCCTGATCATAAGTATTTATCTCGTCTATTGAAATATGAAAATAACCCCCTGATTCTATAGAAATTATCTAGACTTAGCCACTAATACCCTTTCGCCAGCTATAATGCATGCCGGTCATAACATCTCTCCCCGCCTGCACAAACAGCTCGTCCTCGAGCTGAAAGTCGGGGAAATGAACACGGAAATCCTCCAAGGGCTCCCAAGTAGCGTCGTCGTTCGGAAGCCCACGCCACTTGATCAACACATGCCAGACTCCACGGCGCTGCTGCGCTCGTAACGCCCGAGCCGGCTCCGGAGACAGCCGGCCATCGACGGTCGGCGGCAGCGCGCCTGGCAGTGCTGGCGGCTCCCCCCGATGGCGCTTTAGGAGGCTCACATGAAAGACATTGTGGAGCCGGGCACCCTCAGGAAGCTCCAAGCGGTACGCAACAGCGCCCACGCGTTCCAGGACCCGGAACGGCCCGGCGTAACGCGGCCCGAGCTTGTGCTTGGCGCGGGGGTCCAGCGACTGCGTAGTGCGGTGAAGTAGGCGCAGCCAGACCCAATCGTCGACGGTGAACTCGATATTGCGGTGGCCAGCGTCGTAGTACCGCTTGGCGAGCTGCTGGGCCTGTAGTAGACGTTGACGAACCTCCGTGAGAATCTCGTCGCGGCCACGGAGGAGGGCGTCAGCAACCTCCGTGCGCGCCGTCCCCGGCTGGTACGGCACCATGGGCGGTGGCGGGCGGCCGTAGACGACCTCGAACGGCGACGCACGAAGGGTGGTGTGGAAGGAAGTATTATAACAATACTCCGCCCACGAGAGCCAGTCCACCCATGCGCGAGGCCGATCACCTGTAACACAGCGCAAGTACATAGCAATCACCTTGTTAACCACCTCGGACTGGCCGTCGGTCTGCGGGTGGAACGCTGTGCTGAGGCGCAACTTGACGCCCACCATCCGGAAGAGATCACGCCAGACATGCCCGGTAAACACCGGATCCCGATCACTGACGATGGATGTGGGGAACCCGTGCAACCGGACGATGCCGTCGAAGAATGCCCGAGCGACGGAGGTGGCCGTATATGGGTGGCCTAGCGCAATGAAATGCGCATACTTTGAGAAGCGATCCACCACCATCAAGATGACCGACTTGCCGCCCACCTTGGGGAGGCCCTCAATGAAATCCATGGAGACATCCGCCCACACTTGGGACGGCACCTCCAAGGGCTGCAGCAGCCCGGCAGGCCGTAGAGACTCCGTCTTGTTGCTTGTTGCACACCTCACAGATCGCGACCAGATCTTGCACCGTGGTGCGATCGCCGAAACGAAGAAGTCGGAGCGAAGGCGGTGGAGAGTCTTCTGGACGCCCTCGTGGCCAGCGGAGTGGGCCAGCGAGAGCACCTGGTGGCGCAGATCACCGTGGTCGGGCACGAAGATGCGACGCCCGTGGAGAAGCAGCCCGGCGTTCGAGCGCCAGGCGCGCGCTTCGCCCGGCCACCAATCGCTCATTGCGGAAGTTGCGCATCGACCCGCCGTCACAGTCGCGCGGCGGATGTCATCGATGAAGGCGAAGGAGGGGCCCGAGATGGCGCACGCACTGGCGCCCCCTTCCCCGCCCGAGTCGGCCACTGACTCGGTGTCGCGGCGGGACAGGGCGTCAGCCACCGTGTTCAGCCGGCCAGGGCGGTATTCGACGGTGAAGTCGAACCCAAACAGCTTGCTGATCCATTGGTGCTGGGGTACCGTCGACAGACGCTGGTCCAACAAAAACTTCAAACTGTAATGGTCAAGGCGGATGAGAAAATGAGCGACCCAGAGGGCCGCGCGATGGCGCACCGCTTGCACCAAACCAATCAATTCGCGCTCATACGCCGCTAGCTTTAAGTGACGAGCCGCGAAGGGCGGTGAAAGCGAGGGGGCCGGCATACGATGCAGGACGGCACCAAACCCCACGCCCGAAGCGTCGCAGTCCACCATGAACAACTGGTCAAAATCCGGCATTTGGAGGACCGATCCGGTAGTGAGGGCGCGCTTGAGCGCCTGGAACGCCTCCGTCGCCTCAGCGTCCCACACAAACACGTCTCGCCGCAAGAGACGCGTAAGCGGGGCAGCGATGAGTCCGAAGTCCCGGATGAATTTCCGGTAGTAGCCGGCGAGGCCCAGGAACCCCCGAAGGGCCCGGGCGCCACGCGGAGGGGGCCCGCCATTGACGACACCACCTTGTCGGCGTCTGTCGACGAAATATGGTCGGCAGTCCACCGAGGGGGGTGCCCGTGGTGGTAGATTATCGGTAGGATGCATGTGATCGGGAACGGATGGTGACACAAGGCGTGAGAGACAACGATTTAGACGAGTTCGGGCCGTCGATCGACGTAATACCCTACGCCCCGTGTCTTGGGTGTATTGTATTGAGATGTATGTTGTCGATCTCTATGGATCCGTCCTCTAGGGACCCTTGCCCTCCTTATATACTACTCGAAGGACAAGGTTACAAGTAAAGTATCCTATTTGGTACTATTACAATGTCTTGCGGTGCCGCCAAGCAGCATTGCAGCACGCCATTTGATCTCACGGGCGGGCCACCTCGGATGGTGCGGCCCATGTACCATCTTGTGGTACCCGGGGTCTATCCCCACGGCTAGTCCCCAGCGCCATGTATTCGATGCGACACGCCATTTCAACCTTCTCCGAACAAGTGAGGCTTGAGTCCTTGGCGTCTCTAACCACCGTCGCCGCCGGAGAAGTAGGTTGTCCAAGAATGTATGGTGCTCTTAAGAAAAAAAAGAAAAGATTTCCGTCTTGGGAAGTGTGCCCACTTGTATTTCTAAAAGAAATGTAAGTGCCTCTTGAAGCGTAAGCGTCCTTGATCATCGAGCGCGAGAGGTCGAAAAACAAACACATTCACCGCAAGGTGAAGTGTGCCCACTTAGTCCCGAGCCACGGTAGTAGGTGACGTAAGCACGTGGTGGTGTGGTCTAAAAAGAATTCGATTAAGTTGAGAATCCAATCGTCAGACAGGCGTCACGAGATGCACCGGCAGTGCATCGCATCATCGATGTAGTCCCCGAGCTTCTTTGGAAGGCGAGGTATGATCCTTGTAGCAAGGTCCAAGAAAAAATATCCCAACCTGTATGCGAGTTGCCGGTCACATGTGGTCAAGACGCAAAGTCCCCGAGCCATGGTGGAGAGTGGTCGAGGCGGCCCCCCGAGCAGCATGTGTCGAGGAGCGAAGCGGCAATTCCCCGAGCCGTGGTCGAGAGTGATCGAGGCAGTCCTCGAGCACAGGTCGAGGAGCGAGCGACGAAGTCCCTGAGCCGTGGTCGGAGAGTGATCGAGGCAGTCCCCAAGCACAGGTCGAGGAGCCAGCGACGAAGTCCCCGAGCCGTGGTCGGAGAGTGATCGAGGCAGTCTCCGAGCGTAGGTCGAAATTCTTATCTTTGGATAGAAATCTGGTCGATGGCAATGAAGTTGTCCAGTCCTTGAGCTTTTCGGCCTGTCGTCATGACTGTGGTCGCGATTGTCGTAGTGCCGTTCTTCGTGGCGATCATCATTGCGACGTGGTCTGGTGGTCGATGTGGTCGGAGCTCAGCGGAGCCGCTCGGGACGTGGTCGACGTGGTCGCGGTCGACGTGGTCGGAGCTCGGTGGAGCCGCCCGGGACGTGGTCGACGTGAGCTCGGACAGCTTGCTCAATCGGTGATGGTGTAGGAGCAGCCTTTGCCGCTGCTGGAGTACTCGTCGTCTTCGTTGGCTTGTGTGGTGATCAAGCTTGGCTCTTGGAAATTGACGTAGAGCTACATGGCACGCGTATATGCATGCATACTTGGCCTTGCTTGCTTGCGTCGGCTTCATGGTGATGTTGTCGTACGTCCTTGCCTGCTTTGCCTCGTGTTGATCTGATGCCGTAGTCCACGGGCGCGAGAGGTTGCCGAGCATCGCTACGAGTGAGCAAGAGGCGCGGCCGACTATGCAACGTATATGCATGAACATGAATACGTGTAGGCCCTGATTGCTTGCATGGCCATGACGTTTGCATGCATATATCCATATACGATACATGCATATATCCATATATGCCTTGTCCCTGCTTGCTTCCTGTTTGCTTGCATGGCCACATGACGTTCACATGCATATACCGGTATACGATGCACGTATATATCCTGAGCACGGAGTGGTCTGGCGATATATCCCGAGCACTTGCATGGCCATGACGTTCACATGCATATACCCGTATACGATGCACGTATATATCCTGATCACGGAGTGGATCGGCGATATATCCGAGCACTTGCATGGCCATGACGTTCACATGCATATACCGTGTATCGATGCACGTATATATCCCGAGCACGGAGTGGTGCGGCGATATATCGAGCACTTGCATGGCCATGAGCGTTCATGCATATATACCAGATATCGATGCACATATATATCCCGAGCACGGAGTGGTCTGGCGATATATCCCGAGCACGGAGTGGTCTGGCAAGAAGACCCAGAGCGCGGAGTGGTCTGGCAAGAAGACCCAGAGCGCGGAGTGGTCTGGCGAGTCCCCGAGCGCGGAGTGGTCTGGCGAGAAGTCCCGAAGCATGTGAGTGGTGCGGAGAGAAGTCGAGAGCACGCGGCGTGGTGCGGAGAGAGTCCTCAAGCACCGTAGTGGTCTTGGCGAACCCCGAAGCACGAGCTCGCTGACCGAACTGTGTTCCTGAAAAATAAACACGGAGAGCGGTAGTACATGATGATCTACGAAATATATTGACCTCTCTGTAGGAGGTGAAGTAAACACTTGGTGTTCGGTTGGCGATGAATCATACTTGGTGTAATATTCGAAAAATAACATTAAATGCTTTTTAGCCCTTTTGTTATGTAGTGGCGTAGCGCGATGTATTAACTTTGTCTGAAGAATCGCGCCACTACTGGCTGACCAACATCTCGTAGCGAGGTGCGGAACGCTGCGCGCAGCGTAGAGTGCCGGTGTTACCGAGGAGCGATCGCCGACTACCCGAAGCGCAGAGGGCGGACTCTCATGCGCAGCGTAGGGTGGAGCCGGAGGCGATGCTTGGCCTGGGATTCTCAAGCGAGGAAGGAAAAGCGTGTCGGCGAACCATTGTAAAAACTTATACATGTTTTGAATTTATGTATGGAGAAAATTCGACGCGGAGCGCACCCTAAGGGTGGTCGGCGGAGGTGTACGATGATCGAAGAAATTTTCAATTAAAAATAATACTTAGCTTTATTGACGACCGGTGGGAGTATTCGGCGTGTTGCGATGTTTGAGAGATGGCTTGACGTGTCGTTGGCGATGAAGTTGTCCGGTCCTCGAGCTTTTCGACCTGTCGTCATGACTGTGGTCACGATTGTCGTAGCGCCGTTCTTCGCGGCGATCATCATTGCGACGTAGTCTTGTGGTCGAGGTGGTCGGAGCTCGGCGGAGCTGCTCGGGACGTGGTCGACGTGGTCGCGGTCGACGTGGTCGAAGCTCGGTGGAGCTGCTCGGGACGTGGTCGTGGTCGACGTGGTCGGAGCTCGACGGAGCTGCTCGGGACGTGGTCGACGTGGTCGGAGCTCGGCGGAGTTGCTCGGGACGTGGTCGACGTGGTCCGTGGTTGGAGTAAGTAGCCCGGATGACGTCGTCCTTATATTAGTGGTCGGCGACTCATGCAGCTCAGGATCGGCGATGGTGTAGGAGCAGTAGGAGCAGCCTTTGTCGCTGCCGGAATACTCGTCGCCGTCGTTGGCTTGCGCGGTGATCTAACTTAGACTTGTACGAAGTATCGCTGGGATCGGAGCAGATACCGGTCCATTGATGCATGGCCCTGTACACCACGTATATGCTTCCTTTGCATGACTCTGAAGATGTACGCCCGCGCCTCCTTCCTTACTTGCTTGTTGGTTAAGAGGATTCGGACGTAGACTTGCTTGCTGACTCAGATACCGATTCGAGCCATCTTCCGATCTGAGAAAGTCAAGATTCGTTACGGGCCGGGAAATAATACCGCACGAAGTCGCAACCGTGCGCCGCCTGCAGCAACTTCAATGCGCGAGGACGTGCTCAGCGTCGCATGCCAGAGTTTGCCTGATGACTTGTCGAGAGATGAATCTGGATCGAAATCTCCGGTTGTGTGCATGGCCCTGTAGATTGAACCAATGCCCGGTCTTCTTGATTGGTCGTTGAAGTCAGCGATGATGGTGCACAGGATCCTGGTGCCGAACTGTCGAGTTGCTACGGGACGCAGAATCGTGCGACCAAAACGGTGGAAGTATCGTGACGAATTGCATAGCGACGTTGAGCCGCCGCGAACAGCCTCAAGATGACGACTCCGTTGTAGGTGAAGGATGTCGCCTCCTGAAGCCAAATTGCCACGGATGGCGATGATCTTGAGGTCCATCTGGCTCGCCATAGATCAGCGCGCACGATCCCCTAAAGGGGACCCCTACCTGGCGCGCCACTGTCGACGAAATATGGTCGGCAGTCCACCGAGGGGGGTGCCCGTGGTGGTAGATTATCGGTAGGATGCATGTGATCAGGAACCAGATGGTGACACAAGGCGCAGAGACAACGATTTAGACAGGTTCGGGCCGTCTGATCGACGTAATACCCTACGTCCTGTGTCTTGGGTGTATTGTATTGAGATGTATGCTGTCTGATCTCTATGGATCCGTCCTCTAGGGGACCCTTGCCCCTCCTTATATACTCCGAAGGGACAAGGTTACAAGTAAAGTATCCTATTTGGTACTATTACAATGTCTTGCGGTGCACGCCAAGCAGCGCCGTGCACGCCTTGATCTCACGGGCCGGGCCACCTCGGATGGTGCGGCCCATGTACCATCTTGTGGTACCCGGGTACCACAAGATGACGTGCGGCCCATGTACCATCATAGCGACGCCCGCAGCAGAGATGATGTGGCCAAGGTAGGCCACCGACGTCGCGCCGAAGGAGCACTTCGAGCGCTTGAGGTGCAGGCGGTGAGCACGCAGCGCGTTGAGGACGATGGCGATGTGCTGCAGATGCTCCGCCCACGATGAGCTGTAGATCAGAATGTCATCAAAGAAGACGAGCACAAACCTTCACAGGAGCGGTCGGAGAACGTCATTCATCAGGGCCTGGAATGTCGCCGGAGCATTGGAGAGGCCAAAGGGCATCACCAGGAACTCGTAGTGCCCGTGGTGGGTGCGGAACGCTGTCTTGGCGATGTCGTCCGGGTGCATGCCCACCTGGTGGTAGCCCGAGCGCAGATCGAGCTTAGTGAAGAATTGAGCCCCATGGAGCTCATCAAGCAGCTCGTCCACCACCAGGATCGGGAACTTGTCCTTGGACGTCTTGGCGTTGAGGGCACGATAGTCGATGCAGAAACGCCACGAATTGTCCGCCTTGCGGACCAGCAGCACCGGGGCTGAAAACGGCGATGTGCTGGGCCGAATAATCCCCTAAGCTAGCATATCGCGACACTGGCGCTCCAGCTCATCCTTCTGGAGCTGCGGGTACCGGTACGGGCGCACTGCCACAGGCATCATCCCCGGAAGGAGATGGATGCGGTGGTCGTATGAGCGGGGAGGCGGAAGGCCCTGAGGCTCGGTGAAGATGGCGGCGTGCTGCTATAGGAGGCGGTCCAGCAGGGGCTGCTCGGAGACAGCCGCCGCTGCCGCAGTGGGCCCCTGCGACGCCACGTCGGTGGCACCACCCTCACCGTGCCAGAAGATGCGCCTGCCCTGGCGCCAGAACGATAGCGTCATCGCCTCGAAGTCCCACAAGAGAGGACCCAAGGTCTTCAGGAAGTCGACGCCGAGGATGAAGTCGAAGCACCCCAAGTCGAGGCCAACGCACGTGATGGCGAAGGACTCGGACCCAACGACGAGGGGTACGTTGCGCGCGATGCCCACACATGGAAGTCGATCTCCGTTGGCGACGGTTACGCGGAGCTGAGCACCCCCCGAGGCACAAAGACCCAGGCGGCGCATGGTGGCACTCTGAAGGTAGTTGTGGGTGGAGCCGGTGTCAAGAAGCGCTAGCAAGTGCACGCCCTTGATGGAGACCGGTAGCAGCATAGTGTTTTCTATGCGGATGCCGGCCACCGCATGGAGGGACACCACCAAGGCGTTGGCTGTTGTAGGTTCGGCGGCCGGTTCCTCCTCTGCCGGATGAGGCTCATCAGCCGCCGCGTCGGCTGCCAGGAGGTCCTTGTCAATGTAATCATCAGCCTCCAAGTAGAAGAGCCACGGGCACACATGGCCACGGACGTAGGGTTCGTCACAGTTGAAGCAAAGGCCCTGCCGGCGACGTTCAGCCATCTCCGCCGGGGAGAGACGACGAAAAGGCGAGCGCCAGCCGCGGGCGCCTGCTGGGTGTTGGGCGCGGCCTGCGCGGCAGCCCCGGCCTACCCGTGGCCTCCTCCAGGGGCGCGCGGCGGTGGCAGCAGCACCTGCCGCTGCTGCTGCCGTGGTCCCCGAGAAGGGACCGGAGGAGCGACCACCGCGGCGCGACGTTCAAATGCCCGGGCGAGGTACATAGCTGTCTGGAGATTCTGCGGATCGCGGAGCTCGACATCCACCTTGATGTGCTCAGGGAGACCACCCACGAACAGCTCCGCCTTCTGAGGCCCAGAGATGTTCCAAGAGTGGCAGAGTACCGCGTTTAAGCGCTGCGAGTACTCCTGAACCGTCGACAGGAAGGGCAGCCGCGCCAGCTCGGAGATACAAGTATTCCGCACGGCCGGCCCGAACTGGAGGTTGCACAAGGACCTGAAGCGATCCCACGGCGGCATGCCCTCATCTTGTTCCAGGGCGTAATACCACGTCTGTGCTGCGCCCTTAAGATGGTAGGACGCGAGCCACGTCCGGTCGGACGCCAAGGTGCGCTGCCCGCGAAAAAACTGCTCACACTGATTGAGCCAGTTCAGCGGGTCCTCAGAGCCGTCATATGTGGCGAACTCCAGCTTGTAGAACTTCGGCGGTAGCCGGTCGGAAACGGCGTCAGCACCGGCAGCGGCCGCAGCTGCCGCTGCTGCGTCGGCCGAGGCAGACACTCCAGCGACGGTTGCTGCCAGGGACGCCGCCGGGATGAGAGTACCGTCCATGCCGCCGTAGAGGACGCCGGAGACCGACGGGGCGGCGTGGAACGCCGGCGCAGCTGTGCTGGCCGAGTATGGAAAGGACGGCTGCGGCGTCGTGGACGTATAGATCGGGGCCGACGTGGCCATCGCCCACGTCGGGATCGGGGACGGCGAGGGAGGGAATTGGATTTGGTGGATGGGAACAGATGACGTGCGGGGTGGGGGTGGTTGGACGACGGTGGCGGCATGCCATACGGGTACGTGATTGCGAGGGTGGGCATTAGCGCGGCCAGGGACGGGGGTGGCGGCATGGGGAAAAGGTGCAGAAGCGGCGGCTGTGGTGGTGATCGTTGGGCGTGGAGCAGTTCCTGGAGGACGCCCAGCACCTCCTCCATGGAGGCCTGCATGGCCGCCATGTTCTGGCTCAGGCCGGCAATGGCCACCGAGGTCTGTTCCTGGGATAGGAGAACGACGGGAGCGCTCGCACCCGCTGAGTGGGCGACGATCGCCCCAGAGGTCATGGGGGCAGCGAGCGAGGTGGAGGGCGGCGGCGATGATGGGCGCGGCGGCGCGGACAGCGGAGGGGAGGACGAGGGTGGGTAAAGCGAGGCCGAGGGCTGGGGACCTGACATCTCTGATACCAGATTGATAGGATTTCGGATCCTACCGGCGAATGGTCGGAGGTTGTAAGGGTGAGAGATCGGGGGACGAGCTCGGCGACGACTCTGAGGCGCCGTCCTTGCAGCTGGTCGCAACGAAGAGCGAGGAACACGACGAAGGCGCTACAGTATTGCGGTACTGTTCACGGGAGAGAAAGAGAACTCGGCGGCTAGGGTTTCTCCCGGCTCCCTTCAGGAAGCCGGAAACAATAATATGTTTCTGCTTATCAAATTAGTCCCTGATCACAAGTATTTATCTCGTCTATTGAAATATGAAAATAACCCCCTGATTCTATAGAAATTATCTAGACTTAGCCACTAATACCCTTTCGCCGGCTATAATGCATGCCGGTCATAACAAGGATTTTGTTGGAATTGCCAAGTTATCCGATGCCAAAGCAAAGCTTAATAATTCTAGCATGCATGGAACTTCATAATTTCGTTCGAGAGAGTGCTCTTGGGGATAGAGACTTTGAGATGGTAGATCATGACGAAAACTTCGCTCCAATGTCCGAACCATCGACTTCTCAATGGAATGTGGCGAATGCCCAAGAAGAGGAGGAAGATCCTGACATGAATGCACTCTGTGATGAAATAACTAATGGTTTGTTTAATAGGTCATAGATATTCAATGCTTAAACCTCCCTTTTGAATAAATGGATGTGTATGATTGTGTTGTATGATTGTGTTTAATGTTGTGTATGGACCATGTAAATTGTATGGACATATGATTGTGTTGTATGATTATGTTTAATATATGATTCTGTTGTTAGTGGACAAGTTGTCATATTTTGATGTGGATAAGTTGTCATATCTATGTGGTCATTTTATCTCAAAGTATCTTGCGGCTGTATTGGTTGAAGCCTAGGATGGAATTGGGGATGTACTGGTGCTGCTGTTAGATGATGCTTCATGTCAGGTCTGGTTGATCATCACACAGATGGTTGCTCATCTCTTACTGATAACTTGTGTTAATTGTGACTAACATGTACTGATGAATTTATGCAGGGTTTGCTGAAGGTAGTCAAGGAGTTGGTGCCCAAGGCAAAGCACAGAATGTGTTACAACCAATTAAAGGTTCAGCAAATTGGCCAATTTCAGACATGCCAAGACCAGAACCTCCAGCTTTTGTCAAGATACCTGGAAATGTTCCCTCACTAGAACTAAGAAAAGGTAAGTACTCAAATATTTTTTTGTTTTACCATTGCTGTATTTTATTGCATAATATGTGAACTAATTCCATAACTGGTACAGGAAGAGGACCAAGAAGAACAATGTGATGGTTGGAAGAAAGAAGTCCAAGGAATTGAAGCTAAAACTTCAACTCCTAGATCGAGGCAGCTTTGGCAAGGGAAGTAGCAACAAAGGAAAGGAGGGAAGTGAAGAAGTGAGCGGGCACAAGTGACTAGGGAAGCTCTACAGAAGCGTAGTAAGGAGGCTGCAAGAAATGAGTTGGTCAGGATGGCGGTAGCAAAGACACAGGATGATGTCCACGGATATAATGGCTCTGGGGTGCAGCTCTCGAGAACCAGCCACACCAACTAGAAGGTAATCTGGATATGTGGTTGTTTCATCATTCATTTCTTCACAAATGTGCCAAAAATGATGACTGATGCCTTGTTCATGTTCCACACACGGGACCTTATTTGTGGTGCTGAAGATGCACGAGCAAGTGTTGTGTGACACGCCAAGAAGATGACACCGAGGAAGAAACAAGCTGGCAAGCAAAGTGAAGAAAAAAAAAGGAGGAAAGGGCAAGCTGATGCAAGTGCCAAGCTGTTGGGGACCTGCTTTTGATGATTTCGTGGAATAGGCCTAGCTATGGAATCGGTGGCCAAAAACTTTATTTTGCAAGCTTTGTGGCCCAATTTATGAACTTCGTGTGTACTAATGGTCAAAACTATGGCGAAATTAGCCCTTGGATGTTTCATCAAGAACTACCTTATGTACTAGCAATATTATGTTTATGTGATAAATTATGGCCACAATCAGCCCTTATATGTTTACATCAAATCATGCGATTCTGTCATTGTCCTGTGATTGTAACATCTTTGCAACATCCATCATTTTCATTGCACCAAGAAAATTATAGTACATAGTTTCATTGCAAAAGACATCAAGTTCATTGCTACATGTAACACATTCTTACATCAATGCATTACAACATATCTCACTACAATTCCAAATACAAGAGTTGCAAAACACACAATGAACAAGTTCAATTTCCACATCAGCTTCTCCATCTTGGCCCAACTCATTCTTCCCTCATCTCTGCTAGGGATGTTGGTGGCCATCATTGCTTCTTCCCCTTCTTCCTCCATATCCAGAAGCTGCTCAATCCTCACCTAGATGATGTTCTTGCTCTTCAATTCCTCAAAATACTCCCTCCGGAATCTGTAGTAACAACACAATTTCGGAAACTACAACAAATGCACACAATGTTAAACCCTAAAATGCCAAGAACATGAAACTCGAACAAATCGAAAGCACTAACCCCATTTCTAGGGCACTTGAAGAAAACCCGACCAAGTTGCTAGTCTCCCTCGAGAACGTCTCCTTCTTCGACCGTAGCTCGATGACACGGGCCAATCCACAATCGACACGGGATCAAAGGAAAGCCCGTTTCTTTTCCCCTTTGGAACCGGCCCGAGATCCGTGACCATGGAGCTTCGCCCTTGCTGCAGCATCCTCGTCGACCTGCTCCCACGAGAGGACTCGACCCACTACGACTGCGACATAGAAAGTTCTGGCCGGGGCAGAGAGGGAGAACGAGCCGGCGTCGAGCGGGAGCAAAGCAAGCTGGCGGCGGTGGTGGGGAAAAGAAATGGGAGAGGGAAAAGAACGGCGCGGGGTCTGGCTCCCTTTCAACGGAAACGGGCAGGGGAGGCACGACTCCGAATGTGTTCAATTTAATCGGCACCCTGTTCGAACTCATGAACGTAGCGCAATGGTAACAAAGGAACTTGCTAAGATGGAGGTCTGAGGTTCGATCCTAGGGTGGGACAATTTTTTGCTCATTTTTTTCTTATTACAGACGTGTCTTCATCCTTTTTCTTTTTAGGTTGCGATACGAACAATAGTGACGATCTGCTGTTAGCCTGAAGTATTTTAGGTTGCTCACTCTAGTTTTTAACTGCCTAAAACCACAATACTGATAATCATAGTAGGATGGAAATTATTTCACTAGTAGTTTACTGAAAATGAAGGAGGAATTATTTTTTTGTGGTCTGTGAAAGAGCTGTATGTCTCTTATGGTTTCTTTACATAATGAAATAGCTTTCTCCTATGCGACAATTAAATCATGCTGCTGGTGCCAGGAAACATGTCTTGCCTGTAAATGAATTTAGATCAAAAAGCTTTGTACTGAGGTTGGTTAGGTTAAGGCCAATGCTTTGTGAGCTTTATGTTTAGAATGCACATCACAATACTACAAGTAACAGTTCAGCACTGAACTGAAACTAATACATGAGTAGTTGCAGCGACAGTACTACATGCATTCTACTGCTGCTACCCCTATCACATTCTATATGCTTTTTTTAGTATGAGAACACAACTGAGAGCAATTAATAATTAATAGCTATATTTAGCTTTAGGAAACATCCTATTCATGAGTTAGCTATTGGTGATATGAAGCAGCTAGATTTTCATACCATAGAAGTGATGATTTATCTCAAGTTGTAACAATCAAGTAGCTATATTTTTCAGTGATTTAATAGATTCTTACAAGCTGTAACAATTAAGTAGATAACAAAGTAGCTATATTTATTTAGTGATTTATTATATTTCCAGCTGCAATCATATAAATTAAGCTTATTGAAAAGCTGCTATATATATCTGCTCTACTAAAATACTATATGTTGTCTGCATATATATCTTGAGATTCCTCTAATAATAGTAAAATTATTATATGTTGGCAGCTAACTTGTACTACTTGCTGAACACTTGTTCTAGACTGAATAATTTGGCATAGTTGTGATTCTTTTGGTCAATAATATAATATTATGACCCTTGTGATCTATCTTATGCTTATATTGTCGTTAGAAACACTGCTTATAATACATTTATCTATTATGTCCATCCTTGTGCTCTAAAAGGCTACAGCCATGTGCTTGGATATCTAAACCGACGACAACTAAGG
This sequence comes from Miscanthus lutarioriparius, assembly GCA_904845875.1. Taxonomy (NCBI): domain Eukaryota; kingdom Viridiplantae; phylum Streptophyta; class Magnoliopsida; order Poales; family Poaceae; genus Miscanthus; species Miscanthus lutarioriparius. The sequence continues at coordinate 71,765,849 of CAJGYO010000013.1, forward strand.
TGATATTGTCTGTGCTCTATTTTTGTAGCTTCTATGTAAATTCTTATATACATAGCTGTAGGTGTGCTTTCAAAGGCATCACAATATTTTGACTAATCCTATAGACAGTTTGGCTTTGCTATTAGATATACCCTATAATGAAATCTAAGATGATCTTATCAAATTAAGTTCAGTTTCCTCTTATTGAAATGTTCCTACTTTATTTGGACAGTAAAGTAGCTGAACTAATAACTTAGGTGGGGCAATGGATGAACTACTAAGTACGTACTAACTAAAATTATATAAATTTTTTGTCAATTTTTGTCGCATGTCTGCTTATATTGGTCAGACTAGGAAAAATCTATTCTAGTTCTAGGCACAAACTGTCTATTTAGATAATAGACACAGAGATATCTGGACAAGTTATATTCTTTTACCAAGTACTACTACTGTTGTACTACTAAGTTACTTCTTTTGCTTGCTATTTCTAGGAATCTGACAAAGAACAAACGCTGGTCATTGGTGTTAGTTGTGACTTGTGAGTGCTAGCTGTTGACTACGTACATATCTCTATCAGAATGGTAAGCTTTAGCTTTGTGATATACTAACACTACTTACTGTTAGATGGCAGAGCTCTATCATGGTCACTAAGGACCTTACTCAAATTTGTTTTATAGGAATCTGATAACGAATGTGCATCATCAACTGCCGACGAAACAACTAATAGTGCAGAGGAGAAACACAGTGATACAAATGCAGAGGAGGAAGAGAGAGATGCTAATGCAGAGGACCAACATAGAGATGCTACTGTAGAGGAGGAAGAGAGAGATGTTAATGCAGTGGTGCAGCCATCTGAACCTCCATGTCAACCCCGGAGAAAGAGGACAGTCACAAAGTGGCCAGAGGACAAAATAGTTGTCACGGAGCTCACTCCGGCTGGGATGCCCAAAGAGAAGAGAGTGCAGATAAGAATGAGGAGGCTTGCTAGTCTAATTGCTAGACAAAGGATATCCTTGGTCATGCCTTCATTCAATGACCTAAGTGGAGATGACAAGCAACAATTATTTGATGAGTGTGTCTAGCCTAGATTGGAGTTTCTAGATGCATTGAAGGCTATGGCATTTAAGAAGATGATGCAGATGGTAGCCAAAAGTTAGAGAACCCACAAAAGCGAGCTAGTACACTGTTACATCAGCAAAGGGTTGGATGCCACGGTGAAGCACCCATACATTTCACCTCAAGATTGGGCAGATTTTGTGACACTGAAGGAGAGCGAAGAAGCAAAGGCAACAAGTGAGAGATACAAGAAGCTTCGGGAGAGGAACGTGCATGACCACTGCCTGGGGACAGCAGGGTATGCTGGGAAAGCAAAAAAGTGGGAGCAGGAGGACAGGGACTTAGCCACTGAAGGCATCAGTAATCCTTGGGACAAATTTCCTACTGGTCGCCCTAGGAATCGGCTGCATGCACGGAGTAAATTGGCTAAGTCAGGCGGTAGTGCTGACATTCGTTGGTTGAAAGATCTTCAGGGCTTACTTTGGTCAAGGAAACAGATGTGCTCACAGAGGTCTTGGGCCGCCCAGAACAGACATGGTGCGTGCATGGTGTGTCTAGTTACAGTGGTTGGAAGTATTGGCCGGAGTGCTCCAGCATGTACAGAAAGAGGAAGCATTCAAATGTGGATGTGGAAGCCATTAAAGAAGAAGTTAGAAGCCCAGTGACACAAGAAGTTACCAAGAAGGTCACTCAAGATATCATGGCCATGCTACGTGAACAAGGAGTGCATTTTAGGTTGCCTTCCAACACCCCTACCTCTGTAGGTGGTCGGAAGAGCAGCTGTGCCTCAGCCTCGGATGCAGTCTGTAATGTACAGTTGGACAGACTTGGTGTAATTCTAGATCTAGATTCTGTGGACCTTCTTACAGAGCCAATAACGTGTACACTTGTAATCAACCCTGGAGGTTATCAGATGGAGGCAGCAAGGGGTTGGGTGTTCCCACAGCAAACTGAGCTATATTCAATTCCAGTAGAGGATGGATATGTCATTGTACATGTTGATGGGCTTTGTGCTGACTCCGCCCCCAAGTGATGAGATAACAACTCTTGGAGAGGATCTATTCAAGAGGATCTAGTGGAGGAGGGGTTGCATTGTGGTATCACCGAAGGTGCTCTCTTCTCCAAGATCATCAAGACCTCCACTACCTGGGTCAGCCAAAAGCAATCTAAATGACCTTGTGGTACCCAATGTTTCATCCTCACAAGATGAGAAAGTGAAGAGTGCCTCTACTATAGAAAGGAGTGCTTCCAAGGAGCCTGTGGAAGCTAAGAAGCCAACTAAGTCCACACGTGCTCCAGCTGAACCTTCGCGAGCCCATAGAGTAGCCAAGAGTGACAGCAAAATGGACCATAGGTGGGTGTCATGCAGCAGCAGCAGGAGGAACCCACCAAATCGTCTAAGAGTGCCCCGATGGCTTCTATATGGATACAGGCCAACGCCAAATTCAAATTTGGACAGCCAATGCTATCAGCAATAGAAGTTGAGAAGGTAGGACCTGGGTGTCGTGCTCTTCATGCCCACTACATGAAAGCATGTGCAGAGAATAGAAAGGCCGGATAGTTACTATGATCAAGCGGTGGCATGAATCAGAATTGAGGCTTTCATTGTGGGATTAGAAGATTTGTTTGACCTCTTCACACTTGATGCATTGCATATATCCATTCTTCGTTGCTTGACACTGTAAGTACAATTTCTTCTATTTTAGACTCGTTCATTTTTAGCTAGGGATGCTCTTCATATATTTGCTTGCTAAATTGCTTTTGTATGCTTCTTTATTCCTAGATGCCTGATTGTAGAAGCTAGGGACAATTCTATGCCAGTTGGCCTTCTTGATCCAGAACCATTGTCAATAAGCTCCATGACCAGTGATAGAGGTTATAGCGTGGGGTATCTAGAAAAAGGCATAAGGAAACATGCCAAGAAAGACTATGTGATGTTTGAGCATAACTGTGGTGGGCATGGGATTGCTATCATCATCATGCCCAAGTGGCAGAAGTTGTTGTACCTTGACTCCAAAAGAGGCAGGAAGACAGATTTGAGTGGGTTGAAATCTGTGATAGATGAGTGGGTATTTTCTAATCTACTATTGACCCATGTATTTCTTTCTTAATTATGTTATTGAAAGTCAAAAAAATGTGACAACAACTCATGTATGTGTAGGGCTTTTGGCAATTCCCAACCCAAGGCGAAGAACAAGCCAAGAAATGTGAAGTTGACCCATGCCACCAAAATTGCAGTAAGTAGTGCTTCACCTCGAAATGTGAAGTAGTGCTTCAATTCCATTATTAACCATGTGTTTGATATGTTCACAGTGCCAGCAGCAACCTCTGGACAACACATGTGGGTTCTATGTGGCCCACAACTTGATGCTTGCGATGGGATAGACCAACTTGGATGATCCTGAGGTACGACAGATCTATTTACTTATTAGGTGTTCTTCGAAGTTGAATGCGATACACTAGGATCCTCCAAAGCTGAAAACCTCAAGGCTCAGCATCCCTGTCTTGTGGCTAGGTCCTGTGCCAGATCTGGATGGCAAACTTTGCATTTGTCTAGGAGAAAGTGTAGCCACCTTATGCTATTGTGTAACCACTGCCAATAACCCAGCTAGCTAGGCTGTGTATGTGTGTTTATAGCTAAATAGGTAAATAGAAAGTAACACATAGGAAATATTTGAGAAGAAACTGCTTAAGGCTACTGAACAACTTTCATGAGCCTACTGAAACAAGGAGACTGAACTAGCGACTCATATAGAATTTGTGAATTCTACATTTTTCACAACCACAACAGAGGTGCAAAATGTTAGTTTTAGTCAATCTTCTCTACTTACTGCTTGAAAATCAGTGTTGTTTGTGTCATCAAGAGCTCATATGAGCTTTTACATGTGCCTTCTCTACTTACTGCTTCAATTCATATGAGCTTTTACTGGTTCCTTTGAATGTTGAATTCATATGAGCTTTACATGTGGCTTCTCTATTTACTGCATGGAAATCAGTGATGTTTGCTGTTGATGTTTACTACTGCTGCTGCTGCTGTTAGTTAGAGATTTGCTATTGCTGGAATACAGCCTTGTGCACAGTTGTGCTGCTGCTGTCATGTCTGCATATACATTAGTCTGAACTTAGTTTGTGTGCTAGCTAGAATAGCCTTTTTCATAGTAGTTAGATGTATCATTCTGAGAGTTGTTTCAAATGCAATGCAAGTAAACTTTATATGTGCAGCTTCATCTTATGGCTACTGCTCTTTTACAGGAATTTGAAGTGCTGACCACTCCAATCAACTTGGAGGACATTAGAGAGAAGATCGCCATGTTCATTGTGTCGCAGATCATCGACAAAAAAGGCAAGTTTTATTGTGCAAATAAACAATATGATGAATAGGATTAGATTTTGGAGTTGTGTGTGAGTTTGGAGCTACATGTGAATCTGTGATATGTGGCATTTGTGAGATGAACAAAGCAATGTACTACTGATCTTATTAAGTGAAGAGGTGTGATCTGTGTATATATATGTCATTTGTGTGAGATCTGCTGATCTGATGTATATATATTGTGAGATCTGTGTATATATATCTATGAGATTTTGTGTATGTATAGCTAGCTCTATGTGTCTGTGCTATGGGCTACAGACGAGTGTAGGCTACAGACATGTCTGTAGTAAGGAAAACACTACAGACGCGTGTAGACTAGCAGCGTGTGTAAGTACACATCTACTACAGACGCATGCTAAGAATAAGCATCTGTAATATTTTCCTTACTACAGACACGCCTTAGAAACACCCGTCTCTAGTATAATTATTACTACATACGCGTGCTAAGGACACTGTTGACAGTCGCTACAACAAAAATAAACCATCAATTTAGCATGCATTTATCCTTAAAATAATTCACCAACATAGGAAATAGAGGTTTAAACTAACGAATTCCATAAGTCTTGGTGAATATTGGCATGCAGGCTGGTTTATAAAGAAAACGGACCAAAGTTGGCCATAATACGTCAGAAAATCATGATGATCCGCAAAGGAACCGACTCCACTGGCCTCACATCCACCGTTGGTGACTTACCGCCAAAGATCGATAGCAGAGGAGACCAGAGGGGGTTGGCCGACCCCCCTTAGGTCGGCTGACCTGTGGCCCCCTCCTATCAGCCTTCCCTCCGACGTGGACTCTCCATCGACCTTAAGGATCAATCTCCACCGTGCTTCAAAGTCAGTTTGGATTGGAGAGTCGAGATGGAGCCGTGCCATGGATTCATGGGCCCACAAGGTGCCGGGTGACCCCTATAAAAGGACCCCCAGACCCCCTCCAGAAGGCATCGCAATTGAAGAGAAGAATAGTCCACTAGATTAGGATCTATTCTTTGTACATATAAAATAGTGAGTTAGAGAGTAAGGGAAGAGTTGAAGGAAGTACCAGGCTTGTCAGTGCTATCTCTACAACTTGTACCTTGGCGGATTCGGGGTCTATTCGAGCCTGCATTCGAGATAACTCTAGTAATTAATTTTTGATTTAAAGTAGTTTTGTTCTTTCGTGTTCATTAGGATCACAACTCGTTTGAGTGCTTTAATCCTTGTTAAGCTCTTGGGTTAAAGTAGTAATCATTAGTGTAAGCGTGGTGCTTAGACTCTTGGTTACTTGTGGATGCCTCTGGCATTCCGGAACGTGTGGTAGACCGGGTGAGTGATAGTTATGTTGGTCCTTTATAACCCACCTCCCATCTGTAGGACTAATAGGACCCGGTTGTGACGGAAGAGGTATATTTAGCTATGCTCTTCATTAGTAATGTCCCAAGGTGAACACTAGAATACAACGCTAACTTAAGTTAGAAGTTAAAAGCCATAGAAGTCCTCTCTACACTCCTATTTATCCTTAACCTTTTTGCTATCCCTGGTTAAGTTGGTTCGTAGCTAATCTAACACATTTCCCTGTGGATATGATAACTCATAATACTCATTCGAAAAGCTACTATGATATCCGTGCGCTTGCGGATTTTTCTGCGTGCCACCACAGGTGTCAACAAGCTTTTCTAGCGCCGTTGCTGGGGAAACAGTTGTTGTGTTAACATCGAACCTAGCTTAACCTTGTATCTTTTGTTTTATTTCTTTTTAATATGGACACCACGCCTATTTATAAATATGTTGCACCTACGAGCGCATGCCTAGAGCCACCAAAATCTTCAAAGCCTATCCTAACACCTAGCCATGAGCTGCGCCCGTGTTTAATAAAAATGATTCGGGAACAATCCTTCTCGGGAGAAGGCGATGAGAACCCATACTTTCACCTATGAGAGTTTGAACAGACATGTGCATGCTTGCATATTGCTGGCATGTCAGATGAAACTCTAAGATAGAAGCTATTTCCTTTCTCTTTGACGGGAATAGCTAAACATTGGTATAATCAAACCGTAGGAAGTTTGCAAGGAGATTGGGAAACTTTATGTTCTAGATTTTTCTTATATTTCTTTCCCATCTCTAGAGTGGTCAGCCTTTGATTAGAGGTTCTATATTTTAAACAAAAAGAAAAAGAATTTCTTGGCACGTCATGGGCTTGTTTTAATTGCCTCATCACCACTAGCCCTGACCTTGCTATTCAAGACCCCATTCTTCAATATTTTTACATGGGTCTTAGTAAGGAAACCACATAGTTTCTTGACATAGCTTCAGGAGGTTCATTTTTGCATGTCTCCGCTAGTAATGGAAGGAATATTATTGACAAAATCCTAGAGAACACCCCCTACACTGGTATACACGACGAATTCCCTAAAGAAGTGGAAGAGAAGCTACTCAAGGAGGAACCACAGATAGTTGAGCCTGAACCCGAGCCTATACAAAGTCCAATACAAACCTCAGCTATCCCATCTCCCGAACCATCGAAGGAGGAAGAAATTCCACTTTTGGATTTCATGCTGGAAATCGAGGATGACCTTTTTAATGCTGATTTTAGGAACACCTTAAACTTCTAGCTGCATAAGAGACCTTCAAGGGAACATAATTCAAATCTTCTCAAGGAATTATCTCTTAGAAAGCCTCCCAAATCAAATTCCTATGAGGAACATTAGGAAAAGTCCAAGGATGGAGTGTCAAGTGAGCCCATAGAAGGAGAACCAAGTTATTTAAAAACTATTCCTATCCTCTCCCCTTCTATGCCCACAACCGATATATGTTTTGAACCCATCTCTAAACCCATCCTTGACCCTGATGATCCCTCTAAAGCCCTTCCTCCTAAGTCTTATGATGATCCTATCATAGACTTTGGGAATCCACTAAAACAACCAAGGCATGGGAATAACGAAGGCCACAAATCTGACCAAGAAGAGCACCGATAACAACTAGAGTATATCAAGAATTCATGTGCCATTGCAAGTAAAAAATGGTTGGACAAAGTCGAAGCTTCAAGGAAAGAACCCAAACCTATTCTTTATCCAAAGGATGAGCTTAAGTCAATCTCTTTAATTAACATGACTCATCCAATTTTGGCGGAGGTCTTGGACAAGATCAATCCGAGAGTCACCAATCCAAGGGAAATTTTGGACATTCATGAGAAATCAATCTTGGAGCTTGAAAAGGAAGATGGCATCAACGAGCATTTCATGACCACCTCATCAAATCCATGCTCATAGGTGAAATCTCCTAAATAGATTTGTTTCTCTAACATCACCACACATGAGATCTTCAACCCCCTCATACTTCTTGTCCATAAAAACTTTGAAAGGGTGGTTGTAGATGCTTTTGTTTATCATAAATATTGCAAGTCTCATAGTGTTTTGGCATGAATCTTGAGACAGGTTCATGAAGATTGGTGTTGGAGGGGAAACCACTTCACCAACAAGAGACGCAATTTGGAGGTTTCCCAAGGACGAGCTTTTGTCCTAAAACAAGCACTTCTGGGAGATAACCCGAGCTTTTACCTTTTGTCATAATATATATATTTTTTGTAAAAAATGATGCCTTTGTGGAATGAGCTTAGAGATATAATTGTGAAATTATTCCTTCATGTATTTTTGTCACTAACCATTTCAGGTTTGAAGCAAAAAGAATGAAGGATGAAAATGCAAGGTACACCCAACCAATCATCATGCAACATTGGATCACATTTATGGGAGAATTTTATCATCCAAACTTGATTTTGCATGCTGCAAAATTCAAGTGTGGGGGATGAACTTCTCTAAAAAATCTCAAGCCATGTTGCTAAATTATCTTGGTTGTCTCTACCTTTAGGCTATGCTCAACTTGCTAAGTTACAATCATGCAAATAAAAACTTAATAACTAAAATAATCATGCTCCTTTGATTCACCATACATGTTTTTGTTTCTTTTTGAATGAATCTCTTAATTCTCTCATGCTTCCTTTTCTACACTAGCATGATTTGGTTTGGAAGTATTGACTATTGAATTAAAACATACTTGTATAGAATTTGGTTGTACATATGGACTAACCCCTGCAGGAAAACTTTCAAATTTTGTTGGGAACGTCATGAGATCATTCATGGAAACAAATCAAGGTTTGAGGTATTCTTCAAAACAATTTTACACATCTTTACCTTAACTTTGTTTAAAGCTTTGATGTTTTGGTGAACAATAAAGGCACATCATTTAAAACATGGATAAATGTTCTATGCTAATTAAAATGTTAAAACCAACTTTTCTGTAGCATAGAAGATGACCATTAGCTCTATGACAACATGACCCTTTCCTCAAAATCCATGTGCATCCCATCGGGTATATGTTGTCCACTAATCCTTTGTAGGAGCGAAACAATGAGTAGAGCGGAAGGTCCAAACAAAATGTCAAGATCCACAAAAGAAAGAGAAAAAAGATGGCATGATAAAAAGGATGAGAAAGGAGTGCAATCTAGGAGACAAGAAGCTCATGAACAACTGAAGATGCGAGGCTAGCCGAGCAAGGAAAACTTCAAGCAAAAGGGAAGGACCATCACAAGACATCTACCCTTCGTCACATGGTGCTATCACGCTCCAATGACAAAGGTAACATCTTAAGGTAAATGGTCATTGTTAAAAAAGTTTTTCCTCGATTCTGGTATGCACATAAATGAAGAATCAAACATGTTTTAGTTACAACTTTACTTGATCCAACCCGACTAACTCAACATGTCTTGTTCTTTAAGTTTGTTCATAGCACCACTTTATTGATTTCATAGTCTTAACCAAATGAACTAAAATGTTGCATATCTTATCTCTGAAAGATGATAGTCATAATCATGTAAAGTTTGATACAATATGTAAAGTTGGACAATCCTTCCATAGGTTAAGCAACTCAACCCTTTTTTGCCAGATTTATTCAAATGATACATTCATGCTCATCCTTCTGATCTTATCACCCATGTTATAAGATTGAACAAGGCACATAACATCAACTTTATCATGTTCAATGTGCCTAAGGCTAGAGAAAAATGAATAAAGTTTTGGTTCTATTGGTGTTTTCCACCAACAGAGCCCATACACTTTATCTCTACCTTGTCTTTGTGACCAGGACACACTTCGAACAAAGTGTGTGGGGGAATTGATCGACCTGAAAGTGAAAGTTCTACAACAAGTAATGCTTCACTTCGAAAACACTGGTTTGACAGTTCCTCTCATTTTCTTGGTACATGTATGATATTTTGACATGCTTTTATGCAATCTAAAATGAACCAAGACCACACTTCGATTAAAATTTTGAAAAGTAACGTGTTTATAACATCTTTGAGATAGAAGCTTCCATAAAGTTTGTTCCATATACATATACTTATGCTTGTGGGAAAATATCTTTATAGGACAATCATATTGACTAAGTTGTTGTGGAGTGTGATATAGTTCTGGCTTAGACAAGGTGCTTGGAGATTTTGTTTTTGATAAAATATTATAAAACCATAGTATCACATACTCCTCAATGGTGAGAAATTCCTACCAAAGCCAAATCATGTTCTTACATGTTTTTAAACCTTCTACATATGCTACTTGTAATTGGGTTGAGTTTGGTCAAACCTTGTGACCCTTGTTGAGAAATTTATCATGCTCCCAAGATCAAGATCACGTACACGCCACATATATGCACTACTCCTACACTAGGAGTAGGTGCAAAAACATGCTTTCCATTTAGATCCACCCAAAAATGTTCTACTCTTACACTGGGAGTAGACAAAAACATGTTTGTTAGGTTCCACTTTAAATACTCCATGCTTTAAAAGATAGTTATATCTCTCTAAATATATGGTTTAGTAGAAGAGTCATGGGCTATGCAAAAGTATGAAAAAGAAGAAAAATATATGGACACATGAAGGTCCAAATGAAGAAAAGAAGAAAAATATATGAGCACATGAAGGCTCATTCTTAAAGAAAAAGAGAAAGAAAGAATGAATAAAGATAGCCATGTCTCAAAATAATAAGTTATAGAGAGAGATCATATCTACAAAAGGAGTATGTATCCACCATATATATTCACACACATGCACATCTTGATCTAAGAGTATGACATTTTTTTCATAGATCCTTGTTTTGACTTTACAATATACACAATGCAAGTATGCTTTCATGTTTATCCCTTCCTGAGCTCCACATAAACCTTTGAGAAGTAGGATGAAACAAAAGAAGGCAAAACGATGATATGCCTTGGTAAGGAATCATATACCATTGAGCGGTTTGAGAGTACCATTTGAGGAGTATAAGTGTACTATGGTTTTCTTGTGAAAACTTTAAGAACTCCAAGTTGCTAAGATGAGAATTTGGGGAGATAACTTAGCTTCGAGAACTGTTCCACTTTTCAACCACTCAAGGATATATGTTAGACAATGCCACATATCCCACCTGTATAAGGAATGTTTTGGAATAGCCTTCATGATAGCTATATATCTTAAGATGTTATGTTCATGTTTACTTTATCTTTACTTGAGGACGAGCAAAGAACAAGTGTGGGGGAGCTTGTTGACGGTCTCTACAGCAAAAATAAACCATCAATTTAGCTTGCATTTATCCTTAAAATCAATCACCAACATAGGAAATAGAGGATTAAACTAATAAATTCCACAAGTCTTGGTGAATATTTGCATGTAGGCTGATTTATGCAGAAAACATCAGAAAATCATGATGATCTGCAAAGGAACCGACTCCACTGGCCTCACATCCACCGTTGGAGACTTACCGCCAAAGATCGATGACAGAGGAGACCAGAGGGGGTCGGCCAATCCCCCCTTAGGTTGGCCAACCTATGGCCCCCTCCTGTCAGCCTCCCCTCCGATGTGGACTCTCCACCGACCTTGAGGATCAATCTCCACCGTGCTTTGAAGTCAGTTTGGATTAGAGAGTCGAGATGGAGCTGTGCCATGGATTCATGGGCCCACAGGGTGCTGGGTGACCCCTATAAAAGGACCCCAGACCCCCCTCCAGAAGGCATCACAATTGAAGAGAAGAATAATCCTCTAGATTAGGATCTATTCTTTGTACATAGAAAATAGTGAGTTAGAGAGTAAGGGAAGAGTTTGTAGTAAGTACCACACTTGTCGGTGCTATCTCTACAACTTGTACCTTGGCAGATTCAGGGTCTATTGGAGCCTGCATTCGAGATAACTCTGGTAATTGATTTTTTATTTAAAGTAGTTTTGTGCTTTCATGTTCATTAGGATCACAACTCGTTTGAGTGCTTTAATCTTTGTTAAGCTCCTGGGTTAAAGTAGAAATCGTTAGTGTAAGCGTGGTACTACTCTTGGTTACTTGTGGCTGCCTCCTGCATTTCGGAATGTGTGGTAGACCGCTTGAGTGACAGTTACATTGGTCCTTTGTAACCCACCTCCCGTCTGTAGGACTAGCAGACCCGATTGCGACAGAAGGGGTATATTTAGCTTTGCTCTTCCTTAGTAATGTCCCCAGGTCAACACTAGAATACAACGCTAACTTAAGTTAGAAGTTAAAAGCCTTAGAAGTCCTCTCTACACTTCTATTTATCCATAACCTTGTTGCTATCCCTGGTTAAGTTAGTTCATAGCTAATCTCACACGTTTCCCTGTGGATACGATAACTCATAATACTCATTCGAAAAGTTACTACGATATCCATGCACTTGAGGATTTTTCTGCGTGCCACAACAGGTGTCAACAGACACGCGTCTATAACAGAAAGTTACTATAGACGCGTGATAAGAACACGCGTCTGTAACCGGAGGTTACTGCAGACGCGCCTTGACCTTATCACGGACACGTCTCTGAAAAATGCATCTGTAGTATACGGTTACTACAGACGCGTCTTTGCTCCCACTAGTCTGTGTTAAACCTAATCATAGACGCACGTTTGTATGTCTCAGTCGCGTGTTGGTAACACGCATCTGTGTTATATGCTTATTACAGATGCATTATTATAGACACGTCGAAGCGCGTCTATCATGACCATGAACGCACGTCTGTGACGTGCTTTTTTTACATAGTGAGTACTGGTGCATTAGGGAAGCCCTGACTAGCTCGGATATAGGAGTATACTAGATGAATGCTCCGCGCATTGCCGCGGGATTTGTATGGATCACCACTATATAGGAATGTGCACAATATATAGAGAAATCAAAGAAAATACAAAAGCTATCTTATCTTATCCGCGTTGCTGTGGGAATTATGTTGTATGGTATATGAGAAAATTTACCCAGGAAGAATGGATAGTACCATCTAATAACACCCTAGTGTGTTGCCGTTAGATTTGAGGGATAAATATCAATTTGGATATACAATTAATAATAATGTGAGAATGATAAAAAGTAACAAATATTTTACAGGTCTATTTTTTAAAAGACTAGTGTACAAAATTATCACCATTTAGTCCAAAAATAAGACAGGCGAAAAAATAGTTATGAAACTCGACAATACTTTGGCTGTCATTAGGCATTGGAGCTTACGTATCTGCATGCGTCAGACTAATGTATACTTCTGAGTAGAAACATGATAGTTAGCAGAGTTCATACAGAGCCTACTCGTATAAAAAGTAAAAATACCTCCACAACATATATAGTTAAAAAATAAAAACATATGTGAGGGATTGAGGGCCCACAATCCATCCGCTCCCCTAAGAAAATGTGTAGGGATGGCAACGGGGTGGATTCGGATCAGGTGGAGTCCTGTGCACCCAAACCCGAAACCCAAACTCGAAACCCGAAATCGTCCCGAACACCGATTCGGGTGATAATCCGTCCCCATAACTAAACACGTGGATCCCCGAAACCCGATTGGATACCCGAAACCCGCTTTGTATGTCAACATAGTAAGAGCAATAAGGACTTTCTATAAACATATGCATGATATATATACATATTCACATGTATAAACAAGAGGCAACAAATAGTAAATAATTTCATGAGTCAACTTAGAATAAATTTAATAGTCTAAGTAAACAAGTTATTATTAGTATATTATAAAACATAAATGTTAATTCCTTTCGGGTATCCATTGGGTATCCACGGGTGGAAAACCAAACCCAAAACCGAACTCGATAGGTTTCGGGGCCCCGAACCAGAAAACCATGGGTGAAAAATCCCCACCGAACCCGAACCCGCTAGACCCGAAACCGCCCCATTGCCATCGCTAAAAATGCCACCATACCAGGCACCATGTGCGGACGACTTCTTATCCACTCGTCCCTTATCTCCTGCATCGTATCCGTCGCTTCTCCTCCGATTACTGCTGCACCTCTCCATTCCACTTTCCTCAACGTTTGTTGGTGGTCCTTAACTCATATTTCTAATCGCCAACCCTCACATAAAATCTGCTAAAAAGAACACCAAACTTAGAATTAGGTCTTATAACTAATGAATTCCATGAGTTTTGGTGATTTACCATTTGTAGGAGGACATGTCGGGATCACACAAGAAAAGTGCTAAAAGTACACAAAGAACATAGCAAGACAAACATCCGGCATGAGCCCAAGGGGAGAAGGCCCACTTACCAAGCAAATCAGGGCCTAGTCATATGGAGAAGAAAAGGCCAAAACCAAAGCAAACCACCTCCAATCCATGTCAAACTTCATAGGCCCAATCAAGAAGCCCACAAGAGGTCACCCACCAAAATTGGGCTCGATTGGAGTCCATTTGGGGCAACCGCACCCCTGGTGCGGCCGCACCCCTAGCGGGCCCTTTTGGTCTCAACTTTTGCGGGTCGCCTCTTGCCACCTCTCTATGGTCAGTTGTGGTGGTTTGGCGGTAAAATAAATGCTTAGGAAGGTGGTTTGCTCACAAATATGGAAGGAATCAGGGAATGTTCTAAGAATACTCCCCTCATCTCCACCTATAAAAGGAGGCCTCTCCTCCTCATTCCAAACAACAACACACAATGAGCAAGAGCAACACCACATTTGAGAATAAGAGCTTTACTCCATGGGCTTAGGCCCTAGATATCTAGTATACTTGGCTAGGGAGAGATGTGAGGGAGAGTACGGGGAAGCATCGGACCTATCGGTAGTCTCCCCGAGCTTGTACCTCGACAAACACATGCGCCTCAATGGAGCTTTCTACTAAGTGAGTGTTCGGAATTTTTATGGAATTAAGTCTTTGATTAGTTAAGCTTTGCTCTTACTTGTTTGTGGGTTCGTCGTCTACTCTCATAGCAGATACTCTAGTAGAGGCCCTGATAAAGATGGATAACCCTGCGCGACACTAGAGTAGTAGTCGGTAGCATAGACGTGGTGTATAGGCTAGAGGCTACCTTCGTTTGCCTTGTTCCCCACGATTGAGGGGTAGGCGGCAGGTGGTGACATCCCTGTCCGTCCCTTGTAATCCCCCACATTTGGGTTCGGCGTAGAGCTGTAGCCGACATCACTTGGCAGACCAAGTGTGATCCAGTGCCCAAAGTAAGCAAGTAGAAGTAGAGTTTATCTATCCATAGACCCTAAAACCATAGAAATCCATCCCAACCTCTGCCAACTCTATCCTTGTGTTGTCCTTGGATGAACTAGCTAGAAAAATACCTCCGTTCCCTGTGGAAAATACGATACCCCGAATACTTCCGGGTGAAGTGCTACGATGGTATATCCATGCGCTTGTGGATTCCTTCTGCATTCGTTAAGAAATACCAACAACATCTCGGTGAAGAGCCTTCACCTCATGGCGGCTGAGAGGAGAGGGCAGTCGTAGCTGCGTGCTTGTTGGGGTCAGAGAGTATTGAGCACGAGCAAGCCATTAGGGCACAGATGAAGACCTCGTCGGAGGAGGCGGGTTGTGGGGCGGCGTCCGAGGATGGACAACGAGCACCAGGCGTTGTTACGTAGCCTTGGTCTCCCATGCACTGGCCCTAGCTGCATTCTCCCTGGTCATGGCCTCTACTCCTGCAGCCTCCTCGGCCTCCCCCAAGGCCCTTGACATAGGTTCCGTCTTGGGGATGGCCGCAGTCCTTGGCCGAGCAGCTCGACCTCATCGGCGTCCCCCGTGGCTCCCGCTGCAGGCGCCATGCCAGGGATAGCGGTGGTCCTCGTGGCTGACTAGCTCAACATTGTAGTTGTAAGGAAAATGGACCCTATGGGCCATTAAGTTTGAATTTTGGTGTTTGATGAACAACATAACCATTTGGACTAATATTAGTTGCTAGTATACAAGATATAGTTCAAATGGATGCAAGGTGGACTTCGACTTAGGCAAAGTGGTGATCCGGATGATCAACACCTCAATCAAGACATTAGAAGCCATATTGAAGATCTACAAGACATGCTAGAAGGCTAAGACATCAAGAAGTAGAAGCCCGGACGCAAAGACACAAACAAAATTGAAGTCAAGACAAAAAGGTGGATGAATTGGAATTGTCTCATGATTTTGGATCTGCTCAAATTGTCATGACATCAGCTCAAAGCTGTATAGCTTTTCATTAGCTTTCAAAAAAGTCCAAGATCATCAAAATTGGAGTTTGGAGCCAAAAGTTATGCCCAAAATACGAAAGCGTGACATGATGAAAACAGCGTATGGTCCGACACCCTCATCTTCGGTCCAACGCTCACTGAAATGAAATGAATAGTGACACCATATGGTCCGATGCTAATGGTACGATGCTCACCTTTCGGTTCGACGCTCCCAGAAAAGGTTGTAACGGCTAGTTCTGACACAAGGAGCCGTTATGAGACACCAAACCCTAGCAAATGGTCCGACGACCATGCATCGGACGGTCCGACGGTCACGCATAAAGCTGTGTGCTGCCTCCAACGGCTATATCTTGTTGGGGAGGCTATAAATAAGCCCCCAACTAGCCAAGAGAGGTGTGGAGGAGCAAGAAACTTGTGAGGGGTGTTGCTACACCATTTTAGTGCTCTCCATTTGCATAGTGCTAAGTGCTACACATGGTGATTAGTGTAGGTGCTTTGCGAAGTTCTTAGGCTAGTTAGACCACCGCTAAATGCACTTGCTCTAGGTTTAGGCCTAGTGTTAGTGAGGTTTGCATACCTCTTGCTCATAAGGTTTGTACACCGGAGGGGCTTGTAGTCTTGCGAGACTACACCAACCGCGTTTGTGGTGTGGCTGCCACCGTGTACCAGAGGGAACAAGAGCTGCGGCGGTTTGGCCGGAAGCTCGATAGTGAAGATAGTGGGGAGCGGTCCGGGAGAGGTTGTCTCGGAGACCCACTTGCGCGTGATGAAGGCCTAGGGGCTATCCATGGAGTTACCCGACCGGAAGCCACGAGCAATCCACTAGAGTTGCCTTTCATGATCTCCCGTGGGAAATAGGCACAAGAACCCTCACAATCACCAAATCCCCTCACCAATCAACAAATCACCAACCATCTAGGTGACGGCAATCACCAAGAGTAATAAGAAATCCACAATCACAATCACCACCTAGTGCCACCAATTTTGCGATCTCAAATGCACACACTAGGGTTTCCCCCAAATCCTCTCTCAAATGAGCACCAAGCTTTGGAGAAGGAGAGGAGGAGGAGATGTTCTTCACACTCTCAAGATCAACACTTCGAGCTCTCAAGATCTCTCTTAGGATGAGCACCAAGATTGGAGAGAAAGAGAGGAGAGGGAAGTACTTGCTCTTCACTTTTCTTGTTCTCTCATTAGAAGAATGGAAGAGGTGAGAGAGAAAAGAAGGGGCAGCCAACTTAAAGGCTCCCCAGCCACAGCCCCCTTACCTACCAGCCGACCAACCTCTAAACTGGTGGAAACGGCGACAGGCAACGGGCGGCCAGCCAAGCAGCGCCATCTCTCACACTAGCATGTGGCCCCTCCGCTTCAACGGCTAAACACGTGCTTCTCACGGGCGAGCACGTGCTCCTACTCGCGTCCGTACGTAGGAACGGCGACAGAAAACGGATGAGCAGAAATGGCAGCAAACGGCACCGCGCTTGCTCTCTCCCTCAGGCGAAGTGGCAAACGTGGGCCAACAACCAATCGACAGCGCACAACAGTCACTGGCACAGCGCTGCTTCCCCTCTCACGTGAAGTCAACAGCGGCAGCAGACTGCTCTCCCTCTCACGTGCTTTCTCTCTCTCCAGTCCGCCACTCACTATTCCTAACCAAGAAATTCCTGTTGAGGAGGGAGAATTGTTGGATAATTGCTGGTTGAGCAATCGCTCAACCAGAGCACCCACCACCGGCAATTTTGTCGGTTGAACAAGAAATTCTTGTTAGACTCCACAACATGTCCGAACCAAGTGCTATCTCTTTCTAAAGTTACCAAACTAATTTTAGTAGTTGACATAGGTTTTCACAAAGAATTTTCCTGGGCTTTCTCATGCATCTCACCACGTCACTAAGCGCAAAGTATGCAAATGAGACTCACACTTAGTGGCACTAGATAACCATTGCAATTAAAGATTTCCCCTCTTTATAGTACGGTTATCTATCCTAAATCCGATCACAAACTCTATTGTGTCTTGACCGGCAAAACAAATCCAATCACGAACTCAATTATCCAAAACCAAACTAGGGCTTTCAATATCTCCCCTTTTTGGTAATTGATGACAACCTTCACAAAGATATGAATTAAATTCAATTTTGGATTTTAATTGCTTGCCCAAGCAATTATAACCATAGGAAAAGAATTGGACAATTTCCACAAACCTGATTTGGTAATATTAGCTCGCCCTACATATGTGCTAGTGTGTTTGGATTGAAGCTTGCACATATGCATGGATGTGAATTGTGGGAGAGTAATAACTACCAAATGATGCTAAGGTGTAAAGAATGGACCTTTGAAGCGTGATACTAATCAGAGTGCACATTTACAACCATCCTTAGCACCATGGTTAGCTAGATACATCAAAAACACTAGATACCTCATAAGATCAACATTATAAGCAAGGTACTAGTACCACTTAGAAAAACACATTAAATCTAGCTACCACCTATGTATGCTAGTCATCAAATCATCATACAATCTCTATAACTAGCATACACCACACAAGCATAGATATCAAATTTAAAAACTTGTGCAAATGCAAGCAAGCACATGAATATGCACATATCAAATGCAACAAACAAGTTCATGAGCTTGCTCCCCGTACTTTTGTGCTTCAAAATTTTTCTTGACACCCTTCAATTCTTCAATGTCCACCATGATCCATCTCTTGATCCATTGTCCACCATGATCCATCTCTTGATCCATCTCTTCTCCTATCTTTGTGACTAATCTCTCCCCCTTTGTCATCTATTTCCACAAAAGGTGTGCACCAATTTGATGTAGGTTGAGGTAGTAATTTTGAAATCAATGGAGATGATCACTTAAGGTTGAGGATCACGTGCTCATATGGTTCAATCTAGGCAACTTGCATAAGTGATCTAACTCAGTTTGAACCAATGACAAGATTCTTCACTCATCTTTCAATGGTTATCTTGCCAATGTTGATACTTGATTGCTCATTTTCTAGATCAAACACTAGGTTCACAAGCTCACAAACAAGTCATATGTTTACCACTAGATCAATCAAACATAGAAGCAATAGTGGTACCATATAAACTCAAATTCATTTGATTTTCATGAATGAACACTAAATATGTCAATATGCTCTAGCAAGTCCTTAGCAACATATGAATGCACATGCCAAACAATTTTACCTTTGCTTTGTTGGAGGAGAGGCATGCCATATAATATGGGGTGCATCAACTCATGTTGGAGAAGTCAAGTATGTTCAATTCATTCCTAAGCTTACAAAACCTTTTCTCATCAAGTGGCTTGGTGAATATATCGGCAAGTTGATCGTCGGTGCCCACACTCTCAATTTTGATATCCCCTTTTGATTGATGATCTCTAATGAAGTGATGGCGGATATCAATGTGCTTTGTTCTTGAATGTTGAACCGGGTTGGTGGCAATGTTAATGGCACTCTCATTATCACATAGCAATGGCACTTGTCCAAATTTGATTCCAAAGTCAAGCAAAGTAGCCTTCACCCACAACAATTGTGCACAACAACTACCGGTTGAGATATATTCCGCTTCGGTGGTTGAAAGTGCAACACTATTTTGCCTTTTTTATGACCATGATACTAGTGATCTTCCAAGCAAATGACATGTGCCCGATGTGCTCTTTCTATACACCTTGCATCCCGCATAGTCCGAGTCCAAATAACCAATCAACTCAAATTGTGACCCCTTGGGATACCAAAGTCCAACATTTTGTGTATGCTTCAAATACCTCAATATTCTCTTTGTTGCCTTAAAATGAGTTTCTCTTGGTAAGGCTTGAAATCTTGCACACATACATACACTAAACATCACATCCGACCTTGATGCAGTCACATAGAGTAGGCTTCCAATCATAGATAGCTTTTAATCTACCATATCACCACTTGTATCAACATCCAAATGACCATTAGTGCCCATTGGTGTATGAATTGATTTGGCCTCATCCAATCCAAACTTCTTCAACATGTCTTTGATGTACTTGCCTTGACTTACAAATGTGCCATTCTTCATTTGCTTGATTTGAAGTCCAAGGAAGTAACTAAGCTCTCCAATCATAGACATTTCAAACTCACTAGCCATCATCTCTCCAAACTCTTCACAAAATTCTTGATTGGTTGAACCAAATATAATGTCATCAACATAGATTTGCAACACAAACAAGTCTTTGCCTATCTTCTTGGTGAAGAGAGTGGTGTCAACCTTACCCATTTTAACCCTTTAGAGAGTAGGAAATCCTTCAATCTCTTATACCATGCTCTAGGTGCTTGCTTCAAACCATATAATGCTTTCTTCAACTTGTAAATATGGTTGGGCTTTTTGTCATCTTTAAATCCTAGAGGTTGCTCAACATACACCAAGTCATTGATATATCCATTCAAGAATGCACTCTTCACATCCATTTGATAGAGCTTGATGTTGTGGCCACAAGCATAAGCTAATAAGATTCTAATTGCTTCCAATCTTGCAACCGGGCAAATGTTTCACCAAAGTCAAGACCTTCAACTTGAGTGTAACCTTGTGCTATCAATCTTGCTTTGTTCCTCACCACTATGTCATCTTGATCTTGCTTGTTTCTAAACACCCACTTGGTACCAATCACATTATAGTTCTTTGGCCTCTCAACCAATTCCCAAACTTGGTTCCTTGTGAAGTTGTTTAGCTCTTCATGCATAGCATTAACCCAATCAACATCCATCAAAGCATCTTCTATTTTGGTTGGCTCAAACGATGACACAAATGAGTAGTGCTCACAAAAGGATACCAACCTTGATCTTGTTTGCACACCTCTACTAAAGTCACCAACAATTTGGTCCAATGGATGATCTCTTGCAATGTGAACCGATTGGAGAACTTGAGCTTGATTACTAGCACTTGCTTGATCACTAGATTGATTTGCTTGAGATGAACTAGCCACCTGTTGATCTTGCACTTGTTGGACTTGATCTTGATCATGAGAACCACTAGCTTGCACGTTGGATGGAGGGAGCACTTGATTTTTGTCATCATCAACATCAATCACCTCTCTAGGCCAAATATCACCAATATCCATGTTCTTCATTGCATTGATCAATTGAGTGCCTCTCACATCATCTAAGTTTTCATTCTCATCTTGAGAGCCATTGGTTTCATCAAACTCAACATCATGCACTTATTCCACTATCTTTTTTGTGTTGTTCCAAACTCTATATGCTTTGCTTGTAGTGGAGTAACCAAGTAGGAACCCTTCATCACATTTCTTCTCAAACTTGCTCAATCTAGTGCCTTTGTTGAGAATATAGCATTTGCAACCAAACACTCTAAAGTATACAATATTGGGCTTTCTTCCATTCAATAGCTCATATGGTGTCTTCTCCAATTGCCGGTGACAATAGATTTGGTTGCTACAATAGCAAGCCGTGTTGATTGCTTCCGCCCAAAATGAATCACTTGCATTGTACTCACTAAGCATAGACCTTGCCATATCAATCAATGTTCTATTCTTCCTCTCAACAAGGCCATTTGATTGTGGAGTGTACTTGGCCAAGAATTGATTCTTGATTCCAAACTCATCACATAGCTCATCAATTCTTGTATTCTTGAACTCACTTCCATTATCACTTCTCACTTTCTTGATTCTAGTATCAAACTCATTTTGACTTCTCTTGACAAATGACTTGAATACATCAAATACTTCACTTTTTCAACAAGAAAGAAGACCCATGTGTATCTAGTATAGTCATCCACTATCACAAAGCCATACTTATTACCACCAATACTTGTGTATGATGTTGGTCCAAATAATTCTATGTCCAACAACTCAAATGCTTTACTAGTGCTCATCATGCTCTTGTTAGGATAAGTGTTTCCAACTTGCTTTCTGGCTTGACAAGAGCTACACAATCTATCCTTCTCAAACACCACATCTTTCAAGCCCTTTACTAGATCATGTTTGAAAAGCCTATTCAATTGTTTCATTCCAACATGTCCCAATCTTCTATGCCATAACCAACCCATGCTAGACTTGGTGAACAAACATGTTGAGAGTTGTGTTTCACTAGCATTGAAATCAACCAAGTATAGATTCTCATATCTAAATCATTTGAATATCAAGTTAGAACCATCTACACTTATGATCTCTACATCATCAACACCAAATATTCATTTGAAACCAAGATCACATAGTTGTGCTACCGACAATAGATTGAAATTGAGAGATTCAGCTAGCAACACATTGGATATACTCATGTCATTGGATATTGCAATCTTACCAAGCCCTTTGACCTTGCCTTTGCCATTATCACCAAATGTGATACTATCAAACTCATTGTTGCCACTTGTGTTGATTGAATTGAACATTCTTGAATCATCGGTCATGTGTTGTGTGCACCCACTATCAAGCACCCAATGCCTTCCTCTGACTTTGTAATTGACCTACAAGAAAAGATCAATTCTTTTTAGGTACCCAAACCTTTTTGGGTCTTCCAAGGTTAGTGACTAGGCTCTTGGGCACCCAAATAGCTTTCTTCTTTGAGCCCACAATGGGTGCATCCATGAACTTAACTTTCACACCATTAACACCCTTGGTAAGCAAATAACAAGAATCAAATTTAATAGAGGATACATTAGCATCTTTCTTGTTCTTGCAATATTGCTCTACATGCCCAACTTGCTTGCATCTATTGCAAAACCGACCATTGCCTCTCACAAAACTAGTTTTGGGAGTTGCAAAGACCGTCTTGCCATTCTTGGGGTATAGCCCAATCCCTCTTTGTTGAGAGAAAAGCGTTGGCTACCCAAGCACTTAAGCAAGCGGGCCTCACCGCCATAGGCCTTGCCTAAAGCCTGAGTGAGCTCATTGACCTTCTTTTTGAGAGTCTCATTTTCCACTATTAGTGAGGCATCACAAGTGAAACCATCACTCATAGATGAAGTAGTAGTGGATGAGCTGCATGAAGGGTCAGTAGGAGCAGCAACAATAGGAGTATAAAATGATTCATCAATTATATCACAAGTTACTCCTACATTGCACGTTGCAATAGGTTCCTTCTCCTTTTGAACAATAAGGGAAGAGTGAGCTTTTTCAAGCTTCTCATGGGCTTCCACTATCCTCTCATGAGTAGCATTAAGCTCATCAAAGGATTGCTCAAGAGCTTGATGCCTCTTACGTAGTTCTATGAATTCCTTTCTCTTCTTCTCCATGTAAGAATGAGCCTCTTGTAACATGTCCATGAGGTCCTCCTTTGAGTACTCCTCATCATCCTCACTCTCACTATCACTCTCATCATCGGATTGTACCTTAGTGGCCTTAGCCATGAACCATGTCGATGAGTGTCAAATAGAGAAGGCTTGTTGTTGATAGCAATAGTAGCGATCGCCTTCTTCTTGCTTGTCTTATTTTCATCATCACTATCATCATCATCACTTGAAGAGGCATCACTATCCCATGTGACACAATATGAGTGACCCTTCTTCTTCTTCTTGAAGGTCATCATCTTGTCTTTCTTGTCCTTCTTCTCTTTCTTATCATCATCACTATAACTATTATAGGGACACTCAGCTACAAGGTGATCTTTGCTCTTGCATTTGTAGCATCTTATTGGTTGCTCTTTGTTCTTGGATTGATCTCTTCTCTTTCTTGCACCATAGCCCTTCTTCTTCATGAATTTGCCATTTCTTCATCTTCATCTTCATCATCATCATCACAAGCATTTGACTCTTCATCATCACTTGGTTCTTCCTTTTTAGCCTTGCCCTTGCTCTTGGATGACGAAGTACCGGCCTTGAATGCCACGCTTTTCTTCTTCTTCTCTTCTTCTTGGACAACCCCATCCCTTTCCACACGATATGTGTCTTGTGTGACTACATCACCTAGTACTTAGTTTGGGGTCATTGTCTCCAAGCCATCTCTCACAACAATAGTGACCAAGGTATCAAATCTAGGTGGCAAGCATCTCAAGAACCGATGAGAGAAGTCCTTGTCCTCCACTTTCTCACCTAATCTCTTCAAATCATCGATGATCACTTGCAATCGGTGAAACATCTTCGGTATGCTCTCATTTTCTTGCATCTTGAAGCTTGTCAATTTTTCTTTGAGGATGAATAGCTTTGCACTCTTGACCGCCTTAGTGCCCTCATACGATTCCTCCAATCTTGTCCATACATCATGAGCAAACTCTAGATCCTTGATTTGCTCAAACACTTTGATATCAAATGCATCATATAAAGTGTTGAGAGCAATGTCATTGAATTGGAGCTTCTCTTCTTCTCTTGGAGTTGGATTTGTTGGATCAATCACCGCAAAATCCTTCTCCACAACCTCCCACACTTTTCTATTCATTGATTTCAAGTGTGTGCTCATCTTCCTCTTCCAATAATCATAGCTCGTGCCATCAAAGAACGGTGGCTTCCCCATATGGTTGATTTGAGCCATTGTAACACCGAAGGTTGTTAAGCCTAAAATAAATGGTGACCACGGCTTTGATACCACTTGAAAGGTCCTAAATGGCTAGGGGGGTGAATAGCCTAATAAAAATTCTACAAAATGATTAGAGCAACTTGTTAGACAATAAGATGGCGAAATAGCACTTTGCTCTAGCTCTACTTTTATCACTAGCATGCCACCTACACAAAGCTAGTCACTATGATCTCTATGTCAATATCACACAAACAATTAAGCCAGGTTGCAACTACACTAACTAGCGAGCTAGTTACAACTAATTACAACTAAACAATTTAACTTGCTACACAAGGTAAGCAAGCAAGCATTACACAATTATACTAGGAAAAGAAATACAAGTGATAGAGCAATATACCGAACCAGGCAAGTGTCAATATAGAATTCCAATGAGACAATGTGACACAAGATTTATCCCCCTGGTTCGGTTGTTTGCCGGCAACATACTCCACGTTGTGGCGATACACTCACTTGGTGGCTCACGTGCTAATAGGCATCACACGCCTAGCCCTACACAAGGGCGCCGTAAGAACCAAGCACAAGAGAGGATCCACAAGCCACGAGCAATCCACTAGAGTTGCCTTTCATGATCTCCCATGGAGAATAGGCACAAGAACCCCTCACAAGCACCTTGATTGGGGGCGGACACAATCACCAAATCTCTCACCAGTCAACAAATCACCAACCATCTAGGTGACGGCAATCACCAAGAGTAATAAGAAATCCACAATCACAATCACCACCTAGTGCCACCAATTTTGCGATCTCAAATGCACACACTAGGGTTTCCCCCAAATCCTCTCTCAAATGAGCACCAAGCTTTGGAGAAGGAGAGAAGGAGGAGATGTTCTTCACACTCTCAATATCAACACTTCAAGCTCTCAAGATCTCTCTTAGGATGAGCACCAAGATTGGAGAGAAAGAGAGGAGAGGGAAGAACTTGCTCTTCACTTTTCTTGTTCTCTCATTAGAAGAATGGAAGAGGTGAGAGAAAGGAGAAGGGCAGCCAACTTAAAGGCTCCCCAGCCGCAGCCCCCTTACCTATCAGCTGGCCAGCCTCTCGACGGGTGGAAACGGCAACAGGCAATGGGCGGCCAGCCAAGCAGCGCCCTCTCTCACACTAGCATGTGGCCCCTCTGCTTCAATGGCTAAACACACGCTTCTCACGGGCGAGCATGTGCTCCTACTCGCGTTCGTACGTAGGAACGGCGACGGAAACGGACGAGCAGAGATGGTAGCAAACGGCACCGCACTTGCTCTCTCCCTCAAGCGAAGTGGCAGACGCAGGCCAACAACCGATCGACAGCGCACAGCAATCACTGGCACAGCGCTGCTTCCCCTCTCACATGAAGTCAACAGCGGCAGCAGACTGCTCTCCCTCTCACACGCTTTCTCTCTCTCTCTCCAGTCCCCCACTCACTATTCCTGACCAAGAAATTTTTATTGAGGAGGGAGAATTGCTGGTTGAGGAATCGCTCAACCAGAGCACCCACCACTGACAATTTTGCCGGTTGAACAAGAAATTCTTGTTAGACTACACAACATGTCCGAACCAAGTGCTATCTCTTCCCAAAGTTACCAAACTAATTTTAGCACTTGAGATAGCTTTTCACAAAGAATTTTCCTGGGCTTTCTCATTCATCTCACCACGTCACTAAGCGCAAAGTATATGCAAATGAGACTCACACTTAGTGGCACTAGATAACCATTACAATTAAAGATTTTCCCTCTTTATAGTACGGTTATCTATCCTAAATCCGATCACGCACTGTATTGTGTCTTGACCGGCAAAACAAATACTCTATTTTATACCTTTGCCTTGAGCCCATAGGGTTTTGTTTTTCTCTTTCTTCTTTTCCAAATGTGGAGCAATTTATCATCAATTTGGCCATCATCATCATATTTGAGTGCCATCTAACTCCACCTTGGTGTGAACCAACCTATCTCATATATTACTTAGAGCAAGAGGTTAGTTCACTTAGGTTTCATCAATTATCAAAAACCAAACTAGGGCTTTCAGCGGTAGAGATAACCACACATCTAGCAAACCCTTAGTTGTACATCTATATAGATTATTTCTTGCATATGTTTTGACTAGGTTGTTTTAGAGGCTATAGTTTAGAAATAGTTTTTAAGTTGCCTAATTCACTCCTCTCTTAGGTGTCACGGTCCGTTCAGAAGTGATGCAGCCGGGGCTCCAGGAAGGGATCCTCATGGCCGAGCAACTCGACGTTGTAGTGATGCAGTCGGGGAGCCAGGAAGAATTGAGGCTGATCTAGATGCGAGTTTTCATTTTATAGTGGGGAGATTAGGTTATGGGTGAAGCGCAAGGGACGTGCAGAAGGCGAAGCGCAATCCTTCCTGGCTCGGGATGCGGAGTTTTCAAATCCGAACGTGGAGAAGGTGAAGTGCAAGGGACACACATAATGGCTTCATGCGATAGCTTTGTTCCATGGACGATGTTCACAGGACCCGCACAACAGGGCGCAAAGCAGACCGCACACTCGACGCGCCAGTTCCACGCAAATACACGTGGAGTAGCGTGGATGGCTAACCGTACATGAACAGCATCCAGGGGTGCTCTGCGCGCTCCGATCCATCATTACCATATAATAATAAGTAGAGGCGTATTTTACTTTCACTCAGACAAGCACCGGTACTGTATGGGATGGCAAGTTGTATAGCCAGCCATATAGTAATAACTAATAACGTGGGCGATTAACATCTACTAATTGGCAGCACAAAGTTGTTTCATATCTCAAACAGTAGACATGCATGTTATAAGTAATGGAGCACCTCATTACATGACATTACATTACATTACAATAATGAGTCCAAAAACTGGACACCACACTAGGTAGCTTACATCACCGTACGAATCAGGAGAACAGTTGAGCCTTGTAACACTCGGCTGCAGGGCAACTAACACACACATAGGGCTTATTCGGCAGGACTGAAAAATACTATTCCGACTGATTGTTGTAAGAGAAAAATACTGTTTTGTCATGACGTGAACAATAATTCTGTGAGCTGGCGCCAGCCGGCCACCAGCCGGCCAGCCAGCCGAAAACGCCACTAGCTTCCTCCTTCTACTTCTCCTTGCACTTGCTCGGGTAGTGGCTCTACTTGGCTGCCCTTTTTCTGCGGTGGCTGTGGGCCAGCACTGTAGCTATGGTAGTCACCGCACGGCACATTTTTCTCTCTCCAGCCATTGTAGCTATCGTAGTCACAGCGCTGCACAATGTTGGTTCAGAGCTTGACTTTTCCACCACAAACTATGCAAAACCATGTTTACCGAACCAATCCATTCTATTGGGATGTTTGGTTCTTTAGTCGCTCCTAAAATTTATGTCATATCAAATGTTTAGAGACTAATAAGAAACATTAAATATAAATTAATTACAAAACTAATTACATAGATGGAGGCTAATTCTCGAGACGAATTTTTTAAGCCTAATTAATCTATCATTAGCACATGTTTACTGTAGCACCACGTTGTCAAATAATGGACAAATTAGGCTTAAAATATTCGTCTCACAAATTAGTCACAAGTTATGCAATTAGTTTCGTAATTAGTCTATATTTAATACTCCATACATATGTCTAAATATTCAATGTGACAGGAATTTTAGAAGGGGTGGAAGGAACCAAACAGGCCCTATATTTCGTCAGCTCTGGCTGACACGAAAAACAATTGACCGCGCCTGATTGTATTGTCTCCACCACTTGTTGTATGCTACTAGCATTTCTATACTCTGTTGCATCTCCGATGATTTCGAGTGCATAACTATCTTGTGTCCCAGTCACAGCGTGAGGATAGAAGGCAGCTGTCAGCACCAGAGGTGGCTTCCAACCTCTGTTTTTGCTTCTTCCGGACTCATGAAATGGGCTACGTGTTTTGGACTGTAGAGCTGATATATAGCACTGGAAACCCAAAACAATAATTTGCTCTGGGAATATATCTGCTAACTCTGATGAGACGTTGTTGTTAGCACAAAGTTCGTGCCTGCTTCCTTTGCAGCATGCTGGGTCTGGGCGACAAATTTGTGTGTGCTTGATATGCCATCCTTGAATGCCCACCCACAGAGGCCCATGCAAATGGGCAATGTCTTGTAAATGAGATAGTAGGGTGAGTTCTCCCATTGCATATTCAACAGCAAGTTTGAATTGAGATGCTAGTAATTGCAAGCCTTTTATAGCAATCTCAACTAAGTCTGTGCTTTCTGTTAGTCGTAGGATCAACCCCAGACAGAAACATTTCTCAGCCACTGTGCTATCCTCATAACGGTATAATTGCAGGTTTCCTCCACGCCACGATGATTATGCAGAAACAAGTGGGAGCTGGAAAATTCAAGGAAGCGCTGAGGATGATTCTTCTTACTTGGCACTGATGATATATAGGGTCTGTTCGGGACAGCTCCACTGGCCCTAGATCCACGAAATTCAGATCTAGATCCAATTTTTTTTAGCCAAACAGCTCTAGTTCCATCAGCTTTAACATCCTAGATGTTAAAAAGTGATTAAAATTTTGATCATGTCATCATCAAGCATAATCATCGTGCATTGTGATCATCATGTTGTAGTTGCACCAAATAAAATGAATACATGTTGATTATATTGTGTTTTATATGTTATGAAATGATGTCAATAATAGCGATTAAGAAACTTTGTGATTTTATGGGATGAAAAGTTCTTAAACAAATAAAATTTTGCTAAACTAAACTTTCAAGCGAAAAGTGTGTTCTACAATATTGAATCAAAGTTTGTGTATATTTTCAAGCCAAACATGTTTAAATTGAAGATCAAACATTGAATTTAATGCTGTTTTCAGCACTTAACCAAAATGGTGAAATCCCTGAAAATTTGTATTAAGTTCAATATTTGCGAATTTATTGAATGGATTTTTATGAATAAAAATTGTGAAACTTTGGTTCTATGAATTGGTATGAAGCTTAAGATTTGATAATGTGTTATTGGTTGTGATGTTTGACAACTAATTGCCCACTAATTAATTGACCAAAGTCAGTTAATCATACTTGAGAGTAGCTTGTTTACCATACTCTGATGAACCACCATTTATGCAGAGACCATATGTTCCCTGCGCCGTCACAACAATTGCTGTATATCTTCAAGTTTATCAGTAAGAGAGATATACACATGACTTGAAAATTCTTTGGTGACAGATGGTTTTCATGCCTCTGTAGTGCAAGTCGCTGAATCTCGTGTTATTTCCATGCCATTTATTGTTAGGTTGATGTGAAAGATAGAGTTGACTCTTGGGAGCAGCATTTTGATAAAATTTCTATTGAGGAACGGAGTAAATTTGATGAACAAACTCTCTACAACTTGGAAGGAATCAAGAGAGAGAAAACTTACTCCAGAAAACCTGATGGCTTCAGGAACGAATACATTGTGGTACGTGTACTTCTTACAGGACAAAATTCTACCAAAAGGACAATTGTTATCCACATCACTATGAACTGGTTTAGACTATTTCTATGAACCGATGTTTTTTCTGTTGAAACATCAAGCATATCAAGCTTCATACTGCGCAGAATGACTTTTTTTTTTGATAATTTCCAAATATTCTGTTAACCATACTGGTTGCTGTCGATGGAGCACTAAAATTCCCTGAAGTCAGAAACTATGGAGATCTGGAAGCAGTTGTGGAAAAGCTCAACTCTATATCTGCAAGACAAATTCAGGTAGCGTTGCAGATAATTTTTTTTCCCTTCAGTTTCACAAGTGATTTGCTTTTTTAGATGCATAACTGCGAGTCTGCGACATGCATTGGAATAAAAATGACAGAGAATTAATGTGAAAACCTATTTACTATATATCTCAAGTGATTCATCCTTCTGATACCGTTGTGAGAGAATTGTTCTAAGAGAATTTGGCTGAAAACACTATTCGCTTGGCTGAATTGTTGTGAGAGAAAAACACCATTCCGGCTGAAAAAAGAAGCCGAATAAGCCAAATTATAAGATAAGCCAAACGGAGTCAAGCTTCCGGCTAAACTACCACGGGTCTTGTTCCCTTCGGTACACGGTGGCAGCCACACCACAAACGCGGTTGGTGTGGTCTCGTAAGACTACAAGCCCCGCCGAGTACAAACACAGTACGCGCAAGCACCTTGGGTTTAGAGGTATACAAACCTCACTAGCAACTAGACCTAAGTCTAGAGCAAGCGCATATGAGCGTGATCTAACTAACCTAAGTACTTCGCAAATCGCCTACGCTAATCACCAAGTGATCTTTAAGTTGTATGCATGTGGAGAGCACAAATGAGGTGTAGCAACACCCTCCTATTTTCCCTCGACTCTCTCCCACTTCAAATGGCTGGTTGGGGCAAGTATTTATAGCCCCCAAGTCGAAACTAGCCGTTGTGGCCAAGATCCTCTTCTCTGCATGGTCACCGGACATGGCGGTGACTGCCATGTGGACTAGCCGTTGCTCACTAACAGGTCGATCATTGGGGTACTGTTCACTGGGGCGGTGACCTGGGCGCTGCCCGAGTCCCCCTTCGCTGCTCTTTGGAATTTTAGGGCAGTGGCACCGCCATCCCCTATCCGGTGCACCGCCACACCATGGCGATGACTAGGGTGGTGCACACGTTGTTGTCTGGTGCCCCCCTCTCCTTCTAGCTGCAGCAGCCCTCTGTTTGGTGGCACCGCCACCCCCTGGCAGTGCACCGCCGTGCCTAGGGCGGTGACGCCTCTTGCTGTTTCTTCGCGTTTCTTCGTCGAGGCTTCGTCATCTTCGTGTCTTGGACTCCTTGCTTCTCTCCTAAGCTGTCAACACCTCCTCCAATGTCTTCTCTTGAGTGTTGATCAATTTCTTCACGTCCCAATGTTGGTCCAAGTCTGCGTTGCATCCTATTTGACTATAAAATAGACACTAGCAAACACATTAGTCCAATTTAGTTGTGTTGATCATCAAACACCAAAATCAAAGTAAATGGGCCTATGGTCTATTTTCCTTACAATCTCTCATTTTTTGTGATCGATGACAATACGATCAAAGCAAGCAAATAATAATAGATGCAAAAATTTAAAAACTATCTATTTGCTAGGATGCAATGCAAAGGCAAGTTTATATGATGCAAAAAGATACCACTTGTGAAAACTTTGAAAATTTATCTTGCCCTTACAAATGTCCTCATGTGGCATTATGAATTTAAGCCTCCCCTAACTCCATAATCCACTATTCTCCCTATCTTGGACCATTACCACTTGTAAATTATTATGATTGGGCTTGCTTTTGGTCCTACAAATTCTTCCCATTTAGAATCAAACACCGAAAAGGAAGATATTAGTACTACAAGGGAGGGTCAAACTTTATGATCCTTTGTATATGGAGTGGAATAGGTCATAAAATTTGACTCTCACATTACATAGACTAAACTTTCCCTAAATATATGCATACATATGATGGAGGATGAAATATATGCATAATCGGCAAATTAATGTACAAGGGAGTTTAATCTATATAATGCATGGAAAAGACATATAAATATCAAATTAAAGTCAACACAATGATATCGATTAGGAATACCACATGTAGAAACCAATTTGATTGACACCACTTGAAATGGGTGGTGATCATTTGAACTTTGATGCTTATCTCCGGGGACTCCATTTTCGTTGCAATGAGACTACTACACACATGAAAGGCTTAAAAAGGTATTAGTCTCAAAGCATCCAACTTGTAGAGTAACTTCCCCCTAAATTTGTGCACATAAGTATGGAATACTTGTAGGGGACATGCACATTGA
This sequence comes from Miscanthus lutarioriparius, assembly GCA_904845875.1. Taxonomy (NCBI): domain Eukaryota; kingdom Viridiplantae; phylum Streptophyta; class Magnoliopsida; order Poales; family Poaceae; genus Miscanthus; species Miscanthus lutarioriparius. The sequence goes on from CAJGYO010000013.1 coordinate 71,797,946, forward strand.
TTTTGGAATAAAAAAATACCACTTGAAAAATGACATCACATGAATGTGAGAATCATTTTCAAAAAATGATATTCGGGGAAAATTATCTACAATTTGGAGTTTGACACATATTAGATAACCAATTGTAGAACAAGCTATGTATCGTGCTTCTAAGCAATTTAAACCATGTAAGTTTGCTTCAAGGGTAAAAATGGTACTGAGCAAGCCTACCATAAAATATACCTAGTGTATGCATGACAAAAGATTAAACATATAAATGCAAACCTAGGCACGGAATCAATATTCGGTTCCTGATTGAACCTGCTTTTTCAGTGGATTCAAGTTTTATGGACTCCCCAAGATGAGAACGACGTTGTTTCGGAAGAGAAGCTACTAGAAGACTATCCTTATCTGAAGCCCTTGTGTGATGACTAGCAGCATATTCATTTCGGCTTATTTACTCGTATCTGGCTTATAATCCACGGCTTGAACATTATTTTTCTCTCACATCAAATCAGCCAGTAGTACTTTCAGCCATGGCTTATAAGCCAATTCAGCCGAAACAAACAGGCTCTACGATAGTTTTGTTTTCTCTCCATGCTATTTTGTTTCATCATCGTGCAAGCAAGTAATCTACGGTGGTTGATGATTGTCTTGCTCTGATCCATCACATTATATTATAAGATCATATGATCATATTAGGGTCTACTATGTGTTTGCTCGATTCACTGGACAGGCATTCAGCACCAGGTGCCCACCTTTACAGTATAGTAGATTAGTTGCTACCAGCGTACAGCTGCTGTGTCTTTCCTGGTTTTAATTTGCTGCAGCGGTTGTAGGATAAGAGTACGATCACTTTGAATGCAACGCTCATGCACCGCACCAATTGTATACTGCTGGGAGTGAGCGAGCACTCACTCTACGCAGCAATCCCGCTTTAAAATTTAGCTTTAGTTCCGGTATTTTTCGCACCTGGGACTATAGAGACCTTTAGTCCTGGTTTGTAGCTTCAACTGGGACTAAATGTCCCTGTCCAACGGCTACTGCGGAAGGCCTTTGTTGCAGGCCTTTGCTGTAGGGGACCTTTAGTCCCGGTTGAAGCTACCAACCGGGACTAAAGTTTAACTTCTACTCTCGGTTGGTATCTCTCACCGGGAGTAAAAGTCTACTCCCGGCTGGAGGCTTCGTCTGGGACTAGAAAGGGACCTTTAGTCCCGGTTGGTAGCTCCAACCGGGACTAAAGGTCCCCTCATATATAGCTTTTCTTCCTCCCCGAGCCCGAGCCACTTCGAGCTCAGTGTTTTCTTGCTTCATCGCCGGCCTCTCTTCTTCCTCATCGCCGGTAATCACAAGATTTTCTTCGATTTCTCCATTGATTCTTCGGTTATAAAGGTTACCAACTTTATACTCTCATATTTCATCAGTAGCATATCTCATTTTGTAGACTAGATATATGTGGTTTTTTATGGTGATTTTTTTATTTGTAAGCCATTTAAGCTCAAAATCACTTTAAAGTTTGCATATTTTGATGAAGGAAGGTTAAAGTAGTTATTCAAAACTAGTATCCAGCTTTCATTTCTAGCATGCATAGCAAATTTCATGGTTTAGAGATATAGAGAATTTTAGAGTTTTTTTAATTTTATTTGTTTATAAAATGAGAAATTTATATTATATTAAAAATGAGTATAGAGAGTAGATGGCAACCGCTTCTGGGTCATCGGCCTCTCATTGGGTTCCAAAGCGACTGAGGCCGGACCTCCCTCTCATTGCATGCGGCAAGTGTGAGGAGAAGATTATGATAGAGTACCGGGTGAGGAAGGAATGTCCCAACAAAGGCCGTATCTTTTACAAGTGTTTGGATCGCAATATGAGTTATTTTGTCGAATTTGATGATTATGGTTAATTTATACTTATTTTCATGATGATTGTGATTAGTGAACCAACAAAACAAACAAGGACATACTCTTCCCCTACAACTTCAAGTGAGTGTTAAATAATTCATGTCGATCATATGAACATTTGTTCAATTATTTGCTTACTAGCTAAGCTATCTCCCATATATATATATATGTTGACTCTAGTTAATGTCGATCATATTTGTGTATAAAAACATATGCAGCAATCACTGGATATTTATGGTCATCGATATGACCAATAGTCGGTTGAGCATCTTAGACTCGTTAAGAAAAGAGCAAACAGAGTACCAAGACATGATAGATATTATCCAAGGGTAATTTGGTCTCTCTAACAACTATATATACCCCGATCTCTTAACTGCAACAATTATTAAAGGCCAAATTAATTTTTTATTTTATTGGGCGCAGTGTTTGGAAAAGTTTCATTGAGGAACACCACATGAAACATTGCAAAGCGCCACTGGATGTAATCGCACACAAAGTAAGTACTAGCTACATTTATATATATAATTCAATTAACACCATGCATGCTTTAATTCACCGGATCTTTTTTCTCGTAAAAGTGGGTTCTGAGGCAACAACAGGGGAACAACTACTGCGGATACTATGTTTGCGAGTTCATCATGACGTACTAAAAAAGAACTCCTAAAGAGAACCTCAAAGTACGTTATATAAATATATTCATATATTCACAATTTCTTTTATTGCTCATATATATAAGTAATCACGTGACCAACATATATATATATATATTAATACTCTTCCTTTAACTTTTATCGAAGACTATGTTTGAAGCAAAAAGTCATACGACGTGACCAACTGAAAGCAATTCAAGAGACCATAGCAGGATTTCTTAATGACCAGGTCCTCAACCCCGCCGCCGAGTTCTACAATGACGTCAACGAAACATGGAAGCCAAACCAGATGGAGTGAATTTATTATCCCAAGGATATGATAGAATATACAATACAAGTTTTATTTGTAATATATATATACATATTATATGTACATAAAATAACGTATGTATATGCATATAATATATACGTTAGTTTCATACTTTAGTTTGTACAAAATATTCGAATATTATAAACGTGTAGAATACGTATATTATTAGCAGCGTAGAATGCGTATTCGAAAATCTATTCGAAAACCAAAACGAATCATCAATTGAAAATAGAAAAAAAAGAAAACCTTTAGTCTTGGTAAAGGGCCGCCCCACGTGGCCAGGCCGGGAGGCCTCTTTAGTCCCGGTTGATGTAACACCCCAGGTGTTTGCCACTAGTTAAGCAATGGGTTTGAGCTAAAACATGGTATATTAAGTGATGATGAAGATGTCAAGGTCAAACCTATAGAAACGAGCCCCAACCTAAACTTGGATATTGCACCTTTGCTCGCCTATAGACCCCTTTTCAAGATATATGCTTAGGTGGTGTGATTGGGATATCTTCATGTGTCTCACATTAATACCCATCTATATTGGACACTCGAAAAGTTTCATGAAGTTTGGAATCAAAAAGTCACATGAAATGATAAGTTATATCCTTGTTGGAATGATTTTACTAAGTGCTTGAATTGCACTATTAAGTGAATGAGAACATGAGATGTCCACCAAACCTTGCAACCTTGCTAAAATGACTCTAGATGAACTCTACAACAAAAGTCATGAAGGGTTCATGTTGGGCAAATGCCAAGAAAATGCTCCAATGGGTCACAACGGATAATTTAAGCTTTATCGTGGTCCTTCTTTGATCAAAGTAGAACTATAGTTTCTGCACCTGTTATGAAGTTGGGTCTTTAATAAAAGTTGAAGTTTGAGTGGAGTAGAACAAACTTTGTTTTTGGACCCAGAGCCAGATCAACTTGGAACTAAGTCAAATCGAGGCTCGAACTTTGAGTTGACAGCTGTTTTCAGTACTTAGAAAATTTTCTAAGTCTGGAATCCATTGTCATCGCTGTTGGCATTCCGCGTTCTCCAAATTTTGCTAAGAAACTTCAGTTGATCCAAATGTAAAAGTTGGAGCTTACATGATGGGGAAGAACATACAAGAAGATGGCACCAGTTGCATTTCATTTCGACCATCAATTTTGGATGTTTGCTTGTCGCTGTCAAATCACTGACACTATCAAGTTTAGTACTAATTATCTGCTAATCCACCAGCCTAATGGCCGAGCACCCTTAATCAAGTTTGTAGAGCATCAGAAGATGAAGAATTTTGCTTCAAGGCCCATAGCCCAGTTCGGAGCAGAGCTGGCCCAAAAACGGACTCCAAGGCGGGCACAGTGACGCTCACCACGTGTTCGACGAATGGGCGCCGTGGCAGCCATGCAGCAGAGCGCGCGTTTCATTGCCGCCGCGCGTCCGACCTCCGTGCCACGCGCTGCCTCGCGCCCTGCTGCTCCAAGACTGAGCGCCCGGGTGTCTCCCTGCCTCCCTCCCTCGCTCTCGCCCTCCCTGGCGCATTTCCTCTGCGCGCTTGCTCGCTCTGTTGCCGCGCGGCTGCTCGCCATGGCCATGGCCGCCATTGCCAACTCCCAACCACCGCCTTGCCCCTCTGCTGCGCCATGCCTTGCTGCTCACTCCACCCGCCGCTCCCTTCACCTTTCCCACCTCACGCGAAGCCTCCTGGCAATCGGTGTTGCATGCTTAGATCGCCGCCGCCGCTGCAGCCGCCGCCCACGCGTGGCCAAGCCACCGTGGGCCACCTCGGGCCGAGCCGAGGCCTCTGGCGTGTGCGCGCAGGCCCAGGCACCCTCCCCGCCACTTCACCGCCGCCGACGACGACCATGGCCACCAGAGCCACGAGCCGGCCGGCCACTCCCTGCTGCCGTCTTGAGGAAGAAGAAGATGGACCACGCGCGTGAATAGAGTGTCTTTGAAAGGTCGAGATGGCGGACTAGAGGGGGGGTGAATAGTCTTTTCTAAAATTAATCGCGTCGGCTAACCGATATAAATGCGGAATTAAAACAATCGGTCTAGCCAAGACTACACCCCTCTATATATGTTCACTAGCACCTTGCAAAGATACTAATAAAGCGACTAAGGTGCCGGGCTAGCTAGAGCTCTCCTAAACAATTCTAGGAGCAAGGTCACACAAACCTATGCCACTAGTACTTTAAGTAACAAGGGAGCTCCTACACATGCTAGTAAGCAAAAGCACAAAGCTAACTAAGCTCACTAGCAATGCTCAATAACAAGGCAACCAACGCCTAATTAGAGAGCGCAAATACTTAGCTACACAAACTAAGCAATGTGACTAACAAGGTTACTAAAACCAAATTAGCCACGCAAGGAAGCTACTTCTATGCTACACAAGCAAGAAGGTAATTAGCTAGCTACACAAGCTATCTAATTACAAGAGCAACTACACAAGCTTAAGATATATATATAAGTAATTGCAAGCTTGTGTAATGGGGATGCAAACCAACGGGAAGAACAAGGTTGTCACGATGATTTTTCTCCCGAGGTTCACGTGTTTGCCAACACGCTAGTCCCGTTGTGTCGACCGCTCACTTGGTGGTTGGTTGGCTAATTAGCATCACCCGCTAAGCCCCGCACGTCGGGCACCGCAAGAACCTACCCCTTGAGTGAGGGTAGCTCAATGACACGCTTTACTAGAGTTGCTCTTGGCGGCTCTGGGCGAGCACAATGCCCCTCACAAGCACTTCTCGGAGCGCCGCTGACAAGCTTCTTAAGCGCTTCGACGGAGACCACCACCAAGCCGTCTAGGAGGTGGCAACCTCCAAGAGTAACAAGCACCACCGGCTCGCAACTCGATCACCTAGTGCCACTCGATGCAACCTCACGATGCAATCGCACTAGAATCGCTCACTCACACAATCGGATGATCGCTATCAAGTATGTGTGTGATGGAGGGCTCCCAAGCACTCACAAGCATGGACACTAAGTCCCTTGAGGTGCTCAGCACCAGCCATGGCCGAGGGCCACTTCTATTTATAGCCCCAAGGGCTAAACTAGCCGTTACCCTTCTTCGGGCAGCGGTCGGGACGACCGGACGCTCGGTCCGATCGGCCGGACGCTGGACCTCTCGGCGTCCGTGCGTGCGATGCACGCCACGTGTCCCCTCCGTTCAACGGTCATCTTCCGATCCTAACGGTCATCTCGCCGGCCGGACGAAGACTTCAACCGACCGGACGAAGAACCCCAGCGTCCGGTCGTTTCAAAGTAAGCTCCCGAGCATGACCGGACGCTGCGTCCGGTCGAACGCGATCGACGCGCAGCACCGGCGTCCGGTCACTCTCCGGCTTTATGCGTCATCGTCGTCGTCGCATGACGACGACTATGACCGGCCAGCGTCCGGTGCATTCAGATCCGGCGTCCGGTCGGTTGACCGGACGCCAAAGATCTTCACGACCAACTCGTTCGACTTCTAACTTCTTCACCCTTGCTCCAATGTGCTAACCACCAAGAATTTGCATCCGGCGCCAATAGAAAATAGGCATTCTATTTTCCCGAAGCGTTGAATCCCGCCCATAAGTTTTCGGCGAGAGGGAGAGAGGGACCAAACCCATCTCACCCCGCAAACACCACCTCCTTTGTAAATGTGCCAACACCACCAAGTGTACACCACCATGTGTATGTGTGTTAGCATTTTCACAATCATTTCCCAAAGGATGTTAGCCACTCAACTTGCCACGCCACTCGATCCTAGCGACAATGCAAAGTTAGATCACTCGAGTGGCACTAGATGACCGATATGCAAACAAGTTTGCCCCTCTTGATAGTACGGCCATCTATCCTAAACCCGGTCATAAACTTCTCTACACACCTATGACCGGTGAAATGAAATGCCCTAGGTTATACCTTTGCCTTGCGCATTCCATTCCATCTCCTCCAATGTCAATGCAACACATGCACCAACACGATCAACAATGATATGATCCACTTCATATCATCACATGATCATATTGGTTCATCGATCTTGACTCCACTTGCTCTTCACCGTTGCCATCGTCCATCGGCGCCAAGTCTTGCTCAAGCTTCACCGCCACGCGGTCCATCACTCCAAAGCCTTCGACTTGCCCTTCACGCTTACAACCGGTCCATCAAGCCAAGTCATGTCTTGATCTTCTCCACCTTGATCACATGACTCAATGTCATGTCTCATGTGCAATAAGCTCCTTCATCATCACATGTGTGAGCTTTGCAACATCTCCAAGCCATTTTCACCTTCATGGCATATGTTGCTCACACACATGTACCTGTGGACTAATCACCTGTGTATCTCACATAAACACAATTAGTCCACCTAGGTTGTCACTCAATTACCAAAACCAACAAGGACCTTTCAATCTCCCCCTTTTTGGTAATTGATGACAACTCTACAAAGATATGGAAATTAAGCTCTTTTGGATTCATGTTGCTTGCCCAAGCAATTTTACCATGTGGAAATGATTTTGGACAAGTACCACAAACCCGAAATGGTAGTATTAGCTCCCCCTACATATGTGCTAGTGTATTTAATTTGAAGCTTGCACATATGCATAGATTGAAATTGTGGGAGAGTAAATACTACAAAATGATGCTAAGGTGTATAGAATAAACCTTTGAAGCGTGTACCAATCGTAGTTGCACCTTTAAGTTCATCCTTAGCACCATGGTTAGCTAGATATCACTTGGAAATAAAAGCACTAGATACCTCATTAGATCAACATTAAAATCAAGGTACTAGCATTACTTAAAGAATATACCAAGTGTCTAGCTATCATCCTATGCATGCTAGTTATCAAATCATCATTCAAGTTCTATAACTAGCATACACCACACAAGCATGCATATTGAATTTGAAAACTTATGCAATGCAAGCAAGCACATGATTATGCACATATCAAATGCAATCAATCAAAGTTTATGAGCTTGCTCCCCCTACTTGTGTGCTTCTCTTGTCCAAGAATTTTGATCCATCTCTTTTCTTCAATGTTGCTCCCTCTTTGTCCATGTCCAACCTCTATTTCTTTTATATCTCATCTCTCCATGTCCAATTTCTCCCCCATTCAATCAAGCTTTCATATCTTTGTACAATCTCTCCCCCTATGTCATCAATTTCCATAAAAGGTATGCTTCTTTTTGATGCAAAGGTATACTCTTTGGGGTAGATGGTTGAGACTTGCATTTTTGATGGACATTACTTGAATATCGGAATGACACCACAAGTAGATACCATTTAGAACTTGTAACTTGTATTACATGTATCTTATCATTCTATGCATGGGTCATCCATTTGATACACTTGAACTCTTGTAGTTGAGGGATGCATTCTTCATTTGATGATCACTTAAAGTTGAGGATCACTTGTGGAACCATCATCTTGCATGATTGATACTATGTATAGATACCACTTGTAGGAAGTGAATACCATTTGAAAGAATCTTCTAGTATGGAACCACTTATTTGATTTATCAATAAAGACCATTTCTTGAACATTTGCTATCTTCATGAGTACCACTTATAGGATATTACTTGTGAGTTGAAACATATAAACTAGATATCCATTTGCATTGTTGTCTTGTGCTTGTACTCTTATTACTATCATGAGCTTTTAAGTTGACTTGAACTAAATTGATTTGCCTAAGCATCCAAGTCCGGTTTGAACCAATGACAAGCTTCTTCACACCTCTTTTAAGGGTTATCTTGTCAATGTTGTACTTGTCACTTGTTAGCAATCCAAATTAAGTCAAGTACTTGGGTTCACTAGCTCATGAACAAATTCATGTACTAACCACTAGATCAAGTAATCATTCAAACAATAGTGGTAGGCTATGAATTTAAACATTTCATTTGTTATGCATGATCCTATGAAGCATGTACTATATGCACTAACCGCATACTAGTAAGGGATGAAATGATCATGCACATTACAATGATACCTTTGCTATGTTGGAGTAGAGGATAGTCACATAGATTCCAATTCATTACTCCAATAGCAATACGAAGTCCAATTATAAGCTTGGTGAAGACCGATAGATACCAATTTGAATCTCATTCTTCACCCATATGAAATGAATACCACTTATGATCAAGTGCACTTTCTTGTTGTGGTTGACTTGCTTCATCTTTTGATCTTAGCTTGCATGAGAGCATCAATTTTTGAATACCACTTGAAATATCATGACTAGCTCTCTTTTGGGTGTTGCTTGCTTTCCTTGATCAACCCTTTTGATTGCTTCAACTAAGCATCTCAAATGCTCCTCGGATCACCACTTCCATGTTAGCCTTCCAAGTACCACACTTGGTTCACCTACACTTAGGCGGCAAGCCCCTACACTTAGGGAGAAGTGACCTCTCTCCAAGAACCATTCTTGATACTCACTTGAAATGACTTGATTGATTGATCCTAGTTATGGACTTAACTTGATGAGTAATCTTAATTCCTTCTTTAAGTCCTTTTCTTTCTACTTGTTTAAGTCCTTTTCTTCTTATCAAATGATCTCCAATCATATCTAGAGCTTAAACTTCATCTTCATCTTGAGTTTGATCTTGATCTTCTAATTTGAGTACCAAATGTGTGCAAAGTACACTCCACAATCAAATGGCCTTGTACTCTTTACTTGTCATGCTTCTAGATTATATCAAAACCAAACTTAGGTACCTCAAACACTTATAGACATGTTTCCAATTTGAGGACCTTTCAATCACAGTGACTCTAGATCAATCCAATATTTGTCACTTTTCTAGCAGATTTTGTACTCTCCAAAGAAATAAGCATATCTCCCAAAGTACAAATCCAAATACCATGAAATTTGGTGGAGATGTGCATTACTGAATTTTCTAGCAGCTTGGTTAGCTCATGATCATCCAACTAGCAAGCTTCAACTCAATTATTTGCAAGTCATCAAATATATCCAATGAATCACCAACAACTTGAAATTTTCACTTGTATGTTGTAGCACATTTGGACTTCACTTAATTTGTCATGGCATTGGGATTGGATGTGCACTAAACTTCATATCTTGATTCAACATATGATGATCACTATGAAGACAATTGAATCAAGCCTCCAATGCCAATGGTACCTACACACATTCATCCACTTTTTGATGGTACCCAAACAACTTTGGGTCCTCTCAAGTTAGGAGCAACATACTTAGGCGTAGCCTTAGTATGAGTAGCGGGATGTTTTGCAATAGCAACCATAGAGGTACCATTACCATCCTTTCTAAGCATATCATGATCATCAATTGAAATAGGCTTAGAAATTTTACCTAGGGGACATGAATGTGCCATGTGTCCCCTTTCCCGGCATGAGTAGCACTTTCTCTTTGCTTGAGCCTTCTCTTCTTTGCTCATGTGGTGCTTCTCATTGCCTTGCCTCTCATGGATTGCTTGAGCCTTCTTCTCAAGCTTGTTAGGACACTTAGAGGTAAAGTGTCCCATACTTCCACACTTGAAGCACTTGATGTGAGCATAATCTTTCTTTCTCTCTTCATTTTGCCCTTTGTCATCTTCTTTTCGAAGCCAAGGCCACACTTGTCACCATAGTTTCTTTGAGTTTTCAACATATGCTCGAAGGTGACTTGAGAGTTGTAGCACCTCTCTAACTTGTTGCTCAATTTCTTTACTTCATTTTTGAGCTCATTGTTCTCCTTCAAAATGTTAGTCATACAAGACATAGAAGTAGAACAAGCATCTATATGTGAAGAGCATGGCATATCTAATAAATCATCACAAGAGGTGGATACATGCTTCTTTTCTATATCACAAGGTTTAGCAACATTTTGTAATTGATCTTTTGACCCATGTGATGAGTTCTCATTATTTTTAAGTTTCTTTGTAAACACTTTAATGAGAGAAGCTTGTTTTTCTAATAATTCATCATGAGATGCAAGAAGTGTCTCATGATTCAATTTAAGCTCATCAAGTGAAGATTTATAAGCATTAAACAATTTCTTATGTTCTTCACAAGAGTTCTTTAGAAATGAGTTTTCATTTTCTAATTTCAATGTTTTAGCTTTCTCATTTTCTAAAGACATGGTCATGCTAGCAAGTCTACTAACAAGCTCATCATATGACTCAACATGATCAACCACATTACCATTTGATACCTTGGTGTCACCTTGTGACATGAGACAATGTGGTGAAGTGGATGGGCTTGTAGTAGCATCATCATGGCTTGAGCATGAACCATCATCACCATCCTTGTCAAGTGAACTTGTAGTGGATTGATCATCATCATCCTCACTTGACAATGAGGTGGAGCAATCTTCCACAATCACCAAATTGTGGTTATGCTCAACACACTCATGTGTCTCCTTCTTGGGCTCACCCTCCTTCTTGAATTTGCCATCATACCATGTGGAGGAATCACCGTAGAAGGCTTGGAGTGCTAGCCACATATCATGTGCATTCTCCAAGTCCCACACACGTCTAAAAACATCATCATGTAAAGCACATATTAGATAATAAAGAGCACGATGATCAAGTTGTAAGCAATCCTCTTGTGCTTGGGTTAGGTTGTCCTTATCCAAAGCATCACGAGAAAAACCAACAACAATGATCCACCATGCCTTGGGACCCAATTTACGGAAATGATCAAGCATATGATGTTTCCACCGTGCATAGTTTGTGCCATCAAAATGTGTGTGTCACAAACAACCTCTAGCCCAAAGTTAGCCATCATCCTCTCGGGTCGGTGAAGACCACAAATGAGAGACCAGGGCTCGATACCAATTGAAAGGTCGAGATGGCGGACTAGAGGGGGGGTGAATAGTCTTTTCTAAAATTAATCGCGTCGGCTAACCGATATAAATGCGGAATTAAAACAATCGGTCTAGCAAAGACTACACCCCTCTATATATGTTCACTACACCTTGCAAAAATACTAATAAAGCGACTAAGGGTGCCGGGCTAGCTAGAGCTCTCCTAAACAATTCTAGGAGCAAGGTCACACAAACCTATGCCACTAGTACTTTAAGTAACAAGGAGCTCCTACACATGCTAGTAAGCAAAAGCACAAAGCTAACTAAGCTCACTAGCAATGCTCAATAACAAGGCAACCAACGCCTAATTAGAGAGCGCAAATACTTAGCTACACAAACTAAGCAATGTGACTAACAAGGTTACTAAAACCAAATTAGCCACGCAAGGAAGCTACTTCTATGCTACACAAGCAAGAAGGTAATTAGCTAGCTACACAAGCTATCTAATTACAAGAGCAACTACACAAGCTTAAGATATATATATAAGTAATTGCAAGCTTGTGTAATGGGGATGCAAACCAACGGGAAGAACAAGGTTGACACGATGATTTTTCTCCCGAGGTTCACGTGTTTGCCAACACGCTAGTCCCCGTTGTGTCGACCGCTCACTTGGTGGTTCGTTGCGGCTAATTAGCATCACCCGCTAAGCCCGCACGCAAGGCGCCGCAAGAACCTACCCCTTGAGTGAGGGTAGCTCAATGACACGCTTTACTAGAGTTGCTCTTCATGCGGCTCGCTGGGAAGCGAGCACAATGCCCCTCACAAGCACTTCTCGGGAGCGCCGCACAAGCTTCTTGCGGCGCTTCGACGGAGACCACCACCAAGCCGTCTAGGAGGTGGCAACCTCCAAGAGTAACAAGCACCACCGGCTCAAGAACTCGATCACCTAGTGCCACTCGATGCAACCTCACGATGCAATCGCACTAGAATCGCTCACTCACACAATCGGATGATCGCTATCAAGTATGTGTGTGATGGAGGGCTCCCAAGCACTCACAAGCATGGACACTAAGTCCCTTGAGGTGCTCAGCACCAGCCATGGCCGAGGGCCACTTCTATTTATAGCCCCAAGGGCTAAACTAGCCGTTACCCCTTCACTGGGCAACGGTCGGGACGACCGGACGCTCCGGTCCGATCGACCGGACGCTGGACCTCAGCGTCCGGTCGTGCGATGCACGCCACGTGTCCCCTCCGTTCAACGGTCATCTTCCGATCCCAACGGTCATCTGCCGACCGGACGCAGCACTTCAACTGACCGGACGCAGAACCCCCAGCGTCCGGTCGTTTCCAGTAAGCTCCCGAGCATGACCGGACGCGTCCGGTCGAACGCGATCGGACGCAGCACCAGCGTCCGGTCACTCTCCAGCTTATGCGTCATCGTACGTCAGCGCGACCGGACGCAGCCAGCCAGCGTCCGGTGCATTCAGATCCAGCGTCCGGTCAGTTGACCGACGCCAGCATCTTCACGACCAACTCGTTCTGACTTCTAACTTCTTCACCCTTGCTCCAATGTGCTAACCACCAAGAATTTGCATCCGGCGCAATAGAAAATAGGCATTCTATTTTCCCGAAAGCGCCGAATCCCGCCTCATAAGTTTTCGGCGAGAGGAGAGAGGACCCAAACCATCTCACCCTGCAAACACCACCTCCTTTGTAAATGTGCCAACACCACCAAGTGTACACCACCATGTGTATGTGTGTTAGCATTTTCACAATCATTTCCCAAAGGATGTTAGCCACTCAACTTGCCACGCCACTCGATCCTAGCGACAATGCAAAGTTAGATCACTCGAGTGGCACTAGATGACCGATATGCAAACAAGTTTGCCCTCTTGATAGTACGGCCATCTATCCTAAACCCGGTCATAAACTTCTCTACACACCTATGACCGGTGAAATGAAATGCCCTAGGTTATACCTTTGCCTTGCGCATTCCATTCCATCTCCTCCAATGTCAATGCAACACATGCACCAACACGATCAACAATGATATGATCCACTTCATATCATCACATGATCATATTGGTTCATCGATCTTGACTCCACTTGCTCTTCACCGTTGCCATCGTCCATCGGCGCCAAGTCTTGCTCAAGCTTCACCGCCACGCGGTCCATCACTCCAAAGCCTTCGACTTGCCCTTCACGCTTACAACCGGTCCATCAAGCCAAGTCATGTCTTGATCTTCTCCACCTTGATCACATGACTCAATGTCATGTCTCATGTGCAATAAGCTCCTTCATCATCACATGTGTGAGCTTTGCAACATCTCCAAGCCATTTTCACCTTCATGGCATATGTTGCTCACACACATGTACCTGTGGACTAATCACCTGTGTATCTCACATAAACACAATTAGTCCACCTAGGTTGTCACTCAATTACCAAAACCAACAAGGACCTTTCAGTCTTCCAGGGGGTTAAGTGATGAAGTGGTGACTCTGATGAATAGTGCAGTAAAGGATCTGTTCGTGCGGGTTTTATTTGTGGAAACCACAGGGACCCTTATGCAAGTTTACATTCCTTTTCTTTTGCTTTTTATAGATTTGAATGATGAACTTTGAAAATTCGTATTAATTAGTAGAAAAATCATAAAATAGAAAATGAGGAATTTTTGGAATCCTTGTGAAATTCTCTATGTACTAGATCAATAATATTACCTGCTTTAGTTTAAAGGTTTAGCTGTAAAAATAGATTTAAGCAGTTAGGTTCTCAATGCTAGTCATGTCTTGTTCTTTTTATAACTGCAGTTATTTTACTCAAATAAATGTGAAATTTTTATGGAGTGTTACTGATGTGATTAGTGATGTCTGGTAAAAATTTCAGTATTTTAGGCTTGATAGTTTAAGATCTATAAAAATAACAAATTGCCTGTATTGCCTTACCCTTATTCTGAATAGGCCTGCAAGATTAAATTAATTGGCCTAGTTAGGTTATGAATCATGACTTTGTGATAATACATGAGTTGTAGTACTTTTATTAAGCTTTTCAAAAAGCTAAATATCATGATTTTTGGTTAAGTAGATCTTGAGTTATACTTGCTTAAATATCAGTGGTTGTTTCTGCCCAAACTCTGACAGGGTTATCTTGTTGGTATTGTGGGGCCTTCTTAATAGTAGAATTTGCTTTAGGTGTTTACAACAAAGTTGTTTAGAATTTGATAATCTTTCTAAAAAGTCTAGAACCACATTTATTGGATATGTATAACTCCATTTATAGCTGTTTAAAGTGGCATGTCAGTTTCTGTCTATGTTTTGGACAGAGATGCAATTATTGGATTAATTGACCCTTCTAACTGTAGAATAATCTTAAGATGATAATAAGAAAGTTGTAGATAACTCACCTAACTAGCTTGTGTTAAATTTTCATGGCATGTGGCCAAGTAGTTTGTGAGTTATGACTGTTCTAAGTTGGTCTTCAGAAAATTGTAGCT
This sequence comes from Miscanthus lutarioriparius, assembly GCA_904845875.1. NCBI lineage: Eukaryota > Viridiplantae > Streptophyta > Magnoliopsida > Poales > Poaceae > Miscanthus > Miscanthus lutarioriparius. Next base: position 71,812,986 of record CAJGYO010000013.1, read on the forward strand.
TTCTGGAATTGCTGGACCAGCTTTGATAAATGTGCCTGTTTAACCTAGTTAACTTTGGAATCATGCTGATAGGTTTAAATATGAATTGTAGACAATTTCATAATATTTCCATAATGTCTTCTTGCAAGTCATTTGGATTTGTGTAACTTCAGTTATAGCTAAATCTTGTAGCTGCTGTTTGCATGTCCAGAAATTGGCAGATTCCAATTATAGTGTTTGCTTGTATATTGTTAAGTGTGACTTATGCCTTGAATGATGACTGAGTTAGAGCACTTGAGATCTTGGGAAACCTGTGTCATGATTGGTGTTGTCGTCTTCTTTGCCATCTTAGCATGATAGATTGTGTGATGTTTAAGTTAAGCATCGCAAAGTACTTAAGTGTGTTAGTGTAAACTATGCTTGTCTTGCTTGCTATTTTGTGATGTGTCTCATGGTACTATTCTTCATATTTATGCACTTGCATATTGCATCTCATCTAGGTACGCTAGATGAACCACGTGAAGGACGTGATGTTGGAGCCAAACCCGAAGACAATGTTTGATGGATCTATCCCGAAGATGGAAGGACTAAGCAAGTGTTAGGACCTATGATGTTACCAGGATGGTGCAAGCTAACTGAACTGACTTGTGTCGGATCGAGTGCAAGCCACGGAGCATTATAAGTCTCCTAATTTATAAAAGCAATTCTTTCTATATATGAGTTATATATTGTTGCATTAAGTTGTAGGAGTTGATCGAAACCGTTGATGCATTTATTACTATCCTTGCCTACCTTATTACCTTTTTACCCTGTTAGGTCAGGATCGAATAACTGCTTAGCCTTGCTTAGACCGGTAGCGATCGGTGATATCCGATCACCTACATTATAGGTGGTTACTGGAAGAATTTAGCTATGGAAAGAATGATATATCTGGAAGTAACCATGTGTGATGGATAATTGGAGACCGGACGGAAAAGTTGGAGCAAACAGACGGGGGTTCTCGGGTGTCTTTGTTAGTTTCGTCTCGTGTCGATTAAGGACCGACCGTTGTTGGCCCTCGAGTCATGTTGAACGATGCCTTACATTTAGCTGGCGGATAAAGTACCTTCCGACCATGAAAAGCCGGGAGATTTTCGGGCGAGTAGATTGCCCATGCAGCCTTTGACCGTGGGGAGCAGGTGTGGTAGGACACGGGCGGGATGATAAGACCAAAGTGCGATCGGTCGGCCCCGGTACATGTGGTTCTGGCAAACTCGAGATACGAAAAGTTGACTCGGTGATCAATATCTCACTTTAGCGGGTGAGTGAGGTTTGTGTAAGGAATAAATCACCATTTGGTTAGGAATCGATTCGAATCGCCATCGCTCCCGGATAGTGAGCACTTGACTCGAAAGTTCTTGCGCATCGTAGTAATTCTTATGGAACAATGATGGTTATCTGGATGGTATGGGATATGCTAAATCTAAATTGGTAATCTGGATGTTATTGGTTAATCAAGTGATTGCTATAGTACTGGTGCTTACCTAGATGGATAGGTCATAATAAAGATGATGCAAAGTACTTAAAATGGTTTCTTCATGATAGCTTATGCTTTTTCGCAAACAAGTCGGCTAGCCCACTAAAGAAAGCCTTGCATGATCCTTGGTGTCATTTGTTTTGGTTTCCGACGGGTAAGTCGCATTTGAGTACATTCGAGTACTCGGGGTTTATCCCACCTTGTTGCGGTGAAGTTCTAATTGTCGATGATGGTGGCTAACCGGTGTGGGCTCGGTGATTCTATATTTACTTCTCATCTATATGCTTTTGTCGGATGATGTCACTTATGCTAGCAATATATTTGGAATTTATATTAATGTAATCATTTGAAAGCTATGTTGTTTTCACTAAGCGGTTTTGAAACCCAAACTTGTACTATTATTTGTTAAACCCTTTGTAACATTATTTCCGCTGCAACCCGATGTATGTGATGTGTATTTGCTTAATCACGCGATCTTGGTTGTGATGTTGATTTACCGAGGTCTTTCGGGACACTCGGCGGACTACCGGGTTTATATGAGTGAAAGTATGGGTATGTCAACGTGTTAGCGGGGACAACCGTACTTGATCTTGTATAAATTGGGCGGTTCTGTCACAGCTGGTATCAGAGCGAGATTAAGCATAATACTGTCAGGTACATAGTTTTAAAAGCTAAGTTTTGGTTTTAAAAGGTCTATTTTAACTAAAACTTCAGCTACAAGCAAATTTGTCAAAACTTATTCGCAAAACTATGCTAGCGACATCTTCTTTTATGCCCAGTTAAGGACTATTAGGTGGCTATCTAAGTACTAACTTTGGGGGATGTACTTTATTGCAATTTTTCTTTCGTCGTCCATAATGGCGTGCTATTGTATGGATGCCATTCGTTTGAATGGTAATGTATGGATCAATTGTCTCTACGCCCTGTAAGTGTGAGTTGTGAGAGCATGACCGTCCAACTATCGGTCTAGGGAGAGTTAGGCTGTAGCTCTTGGAATATTTACATGTTACACACATGTATATATGAAGGTACTTAATTATGGGTATATTTATCGGGTAGCTATGGATCTCAAAGTATATACATCCGGGGATGTATATATGGAGAGTATCTTAGTTCTTTTTTTTCATTGTGCGCTTATTTATCTCTTATGGGAATGGGCTGCAATGAATTTTGCTGCAGTACGCTAACCACGAATGCGCGTAGATTGAATGTGGTGACGACTAGCTATATATCGAGAGAGTACGTGTTATGCCACCAACCTAGAACGTGATTGCCACCTTAAGGTTTGGCAATTTCGTGAGGACGAATAGGACGAGCATGCATCATGATTGTGCTTGTGCATCAATATGCTTCCCTTCCTTTGTTCTAAGTACTAAGTAACTTGTGGTCGATGTATTGCACTATCTTCCTTGTGTGGAGTTAAACAAGATTGCCTTGTTCCATGTTGTTTGAATAGGAAGTGCTTGAGAAAAGTGTGTGCTTAGCCTTGCTAGAAATAATTGTGGTTACATGCTTAAACCTATAATGTCCTCTAGTTTCGCCAAGTGGTGGGTATGTATGCTTGTTATCTAATTAGTGCCATAGTTATCACCCCTTTTGTCCTCGGTAAGTATACGAGTGTTGAAGAGCGCTATCCTAGAACCACGTCCAAGTTTTGGTAATCACTTGGTGGACACAAGACGTATATGGAAATTTGGCAAGAAGTCCCCTGCTCAGTTGTCTTTGGCAATTAAGCTATGCTCCCTTGCGTTGTGTTTTAATCTTCAGATCCCCTGCTCGTTGACTCCTAACCTTGTGACTACCTTTGTTTGCTATCCCTCCTTCGCATAGTGCTTGCTCCTATGCAACCCAATTTATGCCATGTGAGATTTCTTGTGGGTTGTATGTTCAGTAATGGTGCCACGATTAGCGATCTATGGTGCCGCTTGACGAAACCGAGAGCCTCTTGTGGGTGCACACACACAAGGTTGTCTTTGCTTTCAAGACCTTATTTGGTATCGAGGTTTCTAGTCATGATCCATTACAGAACTACACCGACATGTTATTCTCACTTGAGCTCTTCCTTGGTTATCTCTCCTTATCATGTCAAGAGATCTATATGTCGAACTAGATGCAATAGGAGTCCCTTGTGAAGTCGCCCAACGGTTAACCTTTGAAGAGCAGGTCACTAATAGGAACATAAACAGACTGCAAGAGGGTAGACAAGTGACTCTACTCGATGTGACTGTCCCTGTAATGATGTCGATCATCTAGTGAGCAACTTATGTCATTTTCATTGGATCAGAAAGGTGCACCACACTTAAGGTTGAACAAGTTATCAGTTGGATGATAAATGGACCAAGATATTATGTGCTATAATAGGTCACCTGGTATATATGAGTTCCTGTCCAAGTTCTCAATCTTTAGGTGCATAAGGATTACGTAGATGAACCGACCTTCTTGGTGTGTCCCTTCATGCTGACTTCAATGGCGACCATCTGTAGGCTTCGACCACAATTTTTATTATCAAGAGTGAAGATTTGAAACCTTTTTAGTGTTGAGGGATAACTGATTTGTTACCAGTAGGAAAGTTAGTCTTCAGTTAGGTAACGACTATTTGGTAACTATGAAGGCCAGATCTCACAGAACAATGTTGATCAAGGAAACAGCAAACCTGGCCCTACAATGCAAGTGCTACTTCTTCTCCAAATGTGCTATCCAGTCAATTCCATCTTTGACAATCACGTATATAGTACAAGACATTGTATCGGCTAGGTAGGAGCTAGTGAAAGCACGTCCCTGATTTGAGTCAGCATCTTTGTGCCCCAAGGTGCCAATTACACATATGCCCGGACCCTATTGGATGAAGTGCCGAAGGATATATAGGAACGGTTCCTTGTCTATGTAGGAATGCCCTACATGTGGAATAATGCTTTGTGCCCTGCGAAAACAGCCCACAAGTCCAATGCTTGTGCATAGTCAAGTTGGTGTCTAGAACGATGGTTGAAGTGTTACCAGAGAAGCATGTAAGGAAAACTCTAGCCTCCATCCTCAGCTAGAGAAAGGCTGCTGCTGCTATGAGAAAGGTTAGAGAGTGCCAAACACACACCTCAACGTGTGGAGCGAAGAAAAGGGAGGACACGAAATCTGTCCAGATTTTGTGGCACTAAACCGGTTATCTTTAAGCCGGCGGTTAGCGACTCAAACGAAGTTGGATTGACCCCAAACTTGGTGATCTCATTCTTTGCTTAGGACCCTTCAATGTCCTAAGTTGGTTTGAGTATTGGCTGAGTAAAACATCGGATTTGAGAGATACCTTGTCGGCTCGGTTGCTGCCATTTCAGAACACAACAGTTTTGGTAGAGGAATTATTTGGATGGTCAAACGGTGTCCGTTTGAGTTGATTTTTGGTGAGTAGTTAGAAGACCCATGGATCTACCCGCCCACCAAATTTTGTGCATATTGGAGCAGTAGTTTGTGAGACATGAATAGAAAACAAAAGGGTATAGAATCTGCAATTTCGCGGTGACTGCGATCATCACTTGCATTAGACGGTGGTGTTTGTAATTCATGCCAAGGAATTACAACTTGTAGGTATATTGCTGATTAGACAACCCTCCATACCCTTGAGAAGACTAATTGCACCCCTATGTGCCTTGCTTTTGCCCTCTTAGATCAGCAATGCGTAAGCAGTCAAAGTGTTCTAGAAGTCAAAATTTTGCCCTTGCAATTCGAAAGCAATTGGAAAGGTGTCAGACCGCAGATTTTCAGATTATGGTTTTTGAGATATTGATGGGCCTAAGAATGGAAGCCTCAAGGTCAAATATAGTTCAAGAAAGCTGGTTTTGCTACGATGCAAGTTAACCCAACTTGCTGTGCAACTGCACCACGAAGGCAAATTGTACTCAACCTGATTGGTAGTGAACTAGTCCCTAGTTTTGTGATTACTTGCAACTTGTGTTGTCCTCCAAGTCTCGCTAACATCCTTCTACGTCAATGGTTCTCCAATGCTGACATGCCTTTGGTACCTTATGTGTGTTTTTACCCAAGAGGTTGCATCAGATTCAACCTAGATCACTGTTGCAACTTGGATACGAAGGCTCCCTAAGGAATGATCATCGAGAACGTTGAGCCGACAGAGTCAGCTACTATGTTTACCACTCACTCAGCAGACTCAGACCATACAATATTGTTATCAGAGAAAGAGAACTGCACACATGGAACCATTGCAACGAGTATCCTTCAGAAGATTATCATCTAGTGCAAAGTCCATAAGTTCTGTGCTATATCCACTTGGGAAGTAGATGCTACAAGTATTTAGTCTACGTTTGTATCGCTCTTTGTACATCGAGGACGAAGTACGTAGGACATTGCTATCTTGGATTCCTCCCAAAGTAACAATACTTCATGAAGGCCAACGAAGGAAATTCTTCAGACAAAACTTACTACGAAGGACAAGTATCAGAAAGTGTCATGACCAAATTAGCCTCTCTGATGCTCCGAAGTTAAGTAGCCTAATGCTATCACTGATGTTGGAAACTGGATGACATGTTTCTCATCCCTTAAAAGTCTTTCGCATCGAATCTCGGGACGCGATTCCTTTAAGGGGGAAGGGCTGTAACACCCCAGGTGTTTGCCACTAGTTAAGCAATGGGTTTGAGCTAAAACATGGTATATTAAGTGATGATGAAGATGTCAAGGTCAAACCTATAGAAACGAGCCCCAACCTAAACTTGGATATTGCACCTTTGCTCGCCTATAGACCCCTTTTCAAGATATATGCTTAGGTGGTGTGATTGGGATATCTTCATGTGTCTCACATTAATACCCATCTATATTGGACACTCGAAAAGTTTCATGAAGTTTGGAATCAAAAAGTCACATGAAATGATAAGTTATATCCTTGTTGGAATGATTTTACTAAGTGCTTGAATTGCACTATTAAGTGAATGAGAACATGAGATGTCCACCAAACCTTGCAACCTTGCTAAAATGACTCTAGATGAACTCTACAACAAAAGTCATGAAGGGTTCATGTTGGGCAAATGCCAAGAAAATGCTCCAATGGGTCACAACGGATAATTTAAGCTTTATCGTGGTCCTTCTTTGATCAAAGTAGAACTATAGTTTCTGCACCTGTTATGAAGTTGGGCCTTTAATAAAAGTTGAAGTTTGAGTGGAGTAGAACAAACTTTGTTTTTGGACCCAGAGCCAGATCAACTTGGAACTAAGTCAAATCGAGGCTCGAACTTTGAGTTGACAGCTGTTTTCAGTACTTAGAAAATTTTCTAAGTCTGGAATCCATTGTCATCGCTGTTGGCATTCCGCGTTCTCCAAATTTTGCTAAGAAACTTCAGTTGATCCAAATGTAAAAGTTGGAGCTTACATGATGGGGAAGAACATACAAGAAGATGGCACCAGTTGCATTTCATTTCGACCATCAATTTTGGATGTTTGCTTGTCGCTGTCAAATCACTGACACTATCAAGTTTAGTACTAATTATCTGCTAATCCACCAGCCTAATGGCCGAGCACCCTTAATCAAGTTTGTAGAGCATCAGAAGATGAAGAATTTTGCTTCAAGGCCCATAGCCCAGTTCGGAGCAGAGCTGGCCCAAAAACGGACTCCAAGGCGGGCACAGTGACGCTCACCACGTGTTCGACGAATGGGCGCCGTGGCAGCCATGCAGCAGAGCGCGCGTTTCATTGCCGCCGCGCGTCCGACCTCCGTGCCACGCGCTGCCTCGCGCCCTGCTGCTCCAAGACCGAGCGCCCGGGTGTCTCCCTGCCTCCCTTCCTCGCTCTCGCCCTCCCTGGCGCATTTCCTCTGCGCGCTTGCTCGCTCTGTTGTTGTTGCTTGGTTGCTCGCCATGGCCATGGCCGCCATTGCCAACTCCCAACCACCGCCTTGCCCCTCTGCTGTGCCATGCCTTGCTGCTCACTCCACCCGCCGCTCCCTTCACCTTTCCCACCTCACGCGAAGCCTCCTGGCAATCAGTGTTGCATGCTTAGATCGCCGCCGCCGCTGCAGCCGCCGCCCACGCGTGGCCAAGCCACCGTGGGCCACCTCGGGCCGAGCCGAGGGCTCTCTGGCGTAGCTTGTGAGCCCAGAAGCACCCTCCCGCCACTTCACCGCCGTGACGGCGACGACCATGGCCACCGGAGCCACGAGAGCCGGCCACTCCCTCGCTTGCTAGTCCCGAGGAAGAAGAAGATGGACCACGCGCGTGAATAGAGTGTCTTCCAGGGGGTTAAGTGATGAAGTGGTGACTCTGATGAATAGTGCAGTAAAGGATCTGTTCGTGCGGGTTTTATTTGTGGAAACCACAGGGACCCTTATGCAAGTTTACATTCCTTTTCTTTTGCTTTTTACAGATTTGAATGATGAACTTTGAAAATTCGTATTAATTAGTAGAAAAAAAATCATAAAATAGAAAATGAGGAATTTTTGGAATCCTTGTGAAATTCTCTATGTACTAGATCAATAATATTACCTGCTTTAGTTTAAAGGTTTAGCTGTAAAAATAGATTTAAGCAGTTAGGTTCTCAATGCTAGTCATGTCTTGTTCTTTTTATAACTGCAGTTATTTTACTCAAATAAATGTGAAATTTTTATGGAGTGTTACTGATGTGATTAGTGATGTCTGGTAAAAATTTCAGTATTTTAGGCTTGATAGTTTAAGATCTATAAAAATAACAAATTGCCTGTATTGCCTTACCCTTATTCTGAATAGGCCTGCAAGATTAAATTAATTGGCCTAGTTAGGTTATGAATCATGACTTTGTGATAATACATGAGTTGTAGTACTTTTATTAAGCTTTTCAAAAAGCTAAATATCATGATTTTTGGTTAAGTAGATCTTGAGTTATACTTGCTTAAATATCAGTGGTTGTTTCTGCCCAAACTCTGACAGGGTTACCTTGTTGGTATTGTGGGGCCTTCTTAATAGTAGAATTTGCTTTAGGTGTTTACAACAAAGTTGTTTAGAATTTGATAATCTTTCTAAAAAGTCTAGAACCACATTTATTGGATATGTATAACTCCATTTATAGCTGTTTAAAGTGGCATGTCAGTTTCTGTCTATGTTTTGGACAGAGATGCAATTATTGGATTAATTGACCCTTCTAACTGTAGAATAATCTTAAGATGATAATAAGAAAGTTGTAGATAACTCACCTAACTAGCTTGTGTTAAATTTTCATGGCATGTGGCCAAGTAGTTTGTGAGTTATGACTGTTCTAAGTTGGTCTTCAGAAAATTGTAGCTTTCTGGAATTGCTGGACCAGCTTTGATAAATGTGCCTGTTTAACCTGGTTAACTTTGGAATCATGCTGATAGGTTTAAATATGAATTGTAGACAATTTCATAATATTTCCATAATGTCTTCTTGCAAGTCATTTGGATTTGTGTAACTTCAGTTATAGCTAAATCTTGTAGCTGCTGTTTGCATGTCCAGAAATTGGCAGATTCCAATTATAGTGTTTGCTTGTATATTGTTAAGTGTGACTTATGCCTTGAATGATGACTGAGTTAGAGCACTTGAGATCTTGGGAAACCTGTGTCATGATTGGTGTTGTCGTCTTCTTTGCCATCTTAGCATGATAGATTGTGTGATGTTTAAGTTAAGCATCGCAAAGTACTTAAGTGTGTTAGTGTAAACTATGCTTGTCTTGCTTGCTATTTTGTGATGTGTCTCATGGTACTATTCTTCATATTTATGCACTTGCATATTGCATCTCATCTAGGTACGCTAGATGAACCACGTGAAGGACGTGATGTTGGAGCCAAACCCGAAGACAATGTTTGATGGATCTATCCCGAAGATGGAAGGACTAAGCAAGTGTTAGGACCTATGATGTTTACCAGGATGGTGCAAGCTAACTGAACTGACTTGTGTCGGATCGAGTGCAAGCCGGAGAGCATTATAAGTCTCCTAATTTATAAAAGCAATTCTTTCTATATATGAGTTATATATTGTTGCATTAAGTTGTAGGAGTTGATCGAAACCGTTGATGCATTTATTACTATCCTTGCCTACCTTATTACCTTTTTACCCTGTTAGGTCAGGATCGAATAACCGCTTAGCCTTGCTTAGACCGGTAGCGATCGGTGATATCCGATCACCTACATTATAGGTGGTTACTTGGAAGAATTTAGCTATGGAAAGAATGATATCCTGGAAGTAACCATGTGTGATGGATAATTGGAGACCCGGACGGAAAAGTTGGAGGCAACCAGACGGGGGTTCGGGGTCTTTGTTAGTTTCCGTCAGTGTCGATTAAGGACCGACCGTTGTTGGCCCTCGAGTCATGTTGAACGCATGCCTTACATTTAGCTAGCCGGATAAAGTACCTTCCGACCGCATGAAGTTGGGAGATTTTTCGGGCGAGTAGATTGCCGCAGCGGCGACCGTGGCTTGAAAGAGTGTGGTAGGACACGGGCGGGATGATAAGACCAAAGTGCGATCGGTCGGCCCCGGTACATGTGGTTCTGGCAAACTCGAGATACCGAAAAGTTGACTCGGTGATCAATATCTCACTTTAGCGGGTGAGTGAGGTTTGTGTAAGGAATAAATCACCACGGTGGTTAGGAATCGATTCGAATCGCCATCGCTCCCGGATAGTGAGCACTTGACTCGAAAGTTATCGCATCGTAGTAATTCTTATGGAACAATGATGGTTATCTGGATGGTATGGGATATGCTAAATCTAAATTGGTAAGCTGGATGTTATTGGTTAATCAAGTGATTGCTATATAATACAGTGCTTACCTAGATGGATAGGTCATAATAAAGATGATGCAAAGTACTTAAAATGGTTTCTTCATGATAGCTTATGCTTTTCGCAAACAAGTCATTAGCCCACTAAAGAAAGCCTTGCATGATCCTTGGTGTCATTTGTTTTGGTTTCCGACGCGGGTGAAAGTCCGGCCGAGTACATTCGAGTACTGGGGTTTATCCCACCTTGTTGCGGTGAAGTTCTCGAATTGTCGATGATGGTGGCTAACCGCCGGTGGGCTCGGTGATTCTATATTTACTTCTCATCTATATGCTTTTGTCGGATGATGTCACTTATGCTAGCAATATATTTGGAACTTATATTAATGTAATCATTTGAAAGCTATATTGTTTTCACTAAGCGGTTTTGAAACCCAAACTTGTACTATTATTTGTTAAACCCTTTGTAACATTATTTTCGCTGCAACCCGATGTATGTGATGTGTATTTGCTTAATCACGCGATCTTGGTTGTGATGTTGATTTACCAAGGTCTTTCGGGACACTCGGCGGACTACCGGGTTTATATGAGTGAAAGTATGGGTATGTCAACGTGTTAGCGGGGACAACCGTACTTGATCTTGTATAAATTGGGCGGTTCTGTCACAGTTGATAGGTGCACCTTTAGTCCTGGCCGAGAAACCGGGACTAAAGGAGAGGCCCTTTAGTCCGAGATTGGTGCTCCCGGTTAGAAAACTGGGACCGAAGGGGTTTTCCAACCGGGAGTAAAGCTCGTTTCTATACTAGTGACGGCTACGGTGCACAGACCCGTGTATTGGTTGGGTCCATAACTGAGAGTTGTCTTGTATCCCTCAACGATTCTCTGCCCTCGAAGAAATGTGGCCAAGTTTTGTATAGGGTATCAAATTGTATTTATTATTAATAAGCCGGTTTGAACAACACGTGCATGTAAACAACAACAACATATTTCTAGATCTTGTGCCGAAAAATACTCCCTTCGTCCTAGAAAGAATGCAATTCTAGCACAGTGTCATGTTTTAGTATCTCATGTTCTATCAATTATAAATAAAAAAGTATCAACATTTATGATATCAAATAAATACCATTAGATTAAGTGTGAAATGTATTTTCATAATAAATTAATTTTGATCCATAAATGTGAATATTATTCATTGGAAACTTGGTCAAACGTGAACCACTTTAGTTGGCATGCAACCCGTAGTTGCATTCCTTTTGGGACAGAGGTAGTATGAACCAGAAGATACATACAAAAAATTTTGGCTATTTTGTATGTATCTTATGTATCTTCTGGTTTGGCTATTTTGTATTTAATAGTTGCGTAATTTTGGTATGTATTATAACAAATTTGATATGCATTATGGGTCTAATTGGTTTGCGACCAAATTTACTATGCCAAAGATTTGACAAGCCAAAGTTATGTAAAAAATTTGCCATAGATTTGACAAGCCAAACGTGAGAGGTTGGCAAGTTTTGGTAGCAAACCAAATAATTGCCAAAATCATGGCTTGCCAATTCTTTGATTTGGCACATTTTTGGAAGCCAACCCAATCAGGCTCTATATCAATACTTGTTATTATTAATTAGTTTCCATTAGTCACGCTAATGATAACGTTAGATTGAAAAATGAAGTGAGAGCACATATGTCTTTTAACTTTTTTTGATATACTATGTTACAGAACGAAGAGTATTTATGAGTAGCTAGGACGCTTTACGCCTTTGGACATGGACATGTCATGATTAGTCGAAATAGTTCTCTTATAAATTGATGCTAATTTATGATTTACTAGCACTACTACTGCTACACTTCATGGCAACAGTTAAAGGTAAGCAATAAGTGTCCATGAAGGGAACCAACATGCGCCCTGTTTATTTGAGCTGGTTTGATTTATAAGCTATGTCTAAGAGTATTGTTGGCTGGTTTGGTGTGAGAGAAAAATATTGTTTATTAACTGATAAATCGTGGCTTATAAGCTAAATACGACAAAACGAACAGATTGATGGCAGACAGGCTGGTCGGCCCACTCTGATGGACCCATTTCAACGGTCTAGATGTAGATTACATATGGACGATTGGACTTAGATTTAGAGTAGATTAGATGCAGATATAAATGTAGATGGGTAGATATAGACGTAGATTTAGAGATATAGATATGCACATGATATGATTAGTGGAACCCGTTCTCATAAATTGATGATTGATTTAGAGGGTGTTTAGATTCGGTGACTAAAATTTAGGAGGTGTCACGTGAGGGTGTTGCATAGGGTATTCGGATGCTAATAAAAAAACAAATTACAGAATCTATCAGTACTCCACGAGACGAATTTATTAAGGCTAATTAATCTACCATCATCACATCTTTACTGTAACAACATATTGTCAAATCATAGACTAATTAGTCTTAACTTATAAATTAATCATAAACTATACAATTAATTTTGTAATTAATCTATATTTAATAGTCTATATACGTGTCTAAACTTCTGATGAGACGACTAAAGTTTAGGTACAGGCAAGTGGCCACGTGAGATAAGCGCAAGTGAACATGGGTTCGCTACTCAGGCGGCCGGCCAGGCCCACTTCCGTTCCATGTGCCGGTTGGGCGGCCTAAAATTGGGGCGGCGACGGGGCCCACCGCATTGCTATCCCTATCCGTCCCCAACAGCACAGCTCACGACACCACGCGTCCACATCTCTGTCTCGCCCTCGCCCGGACAAAGGGGGGAAAAAAAACCCAAAAGCAAATCACGCACCCACCGGTCACCGCACGCCATGCGGCGGCCTTGCTAACCACGACGCCGCGAGCATCGCCACCCGCCGCCATGGCCGCCGCCGCCGACTCCTCCAAGCCCCCGCGCGCGGCCGTGCTCCCCGCCCGTCCGCTCCTCCTCGCGCTCCCCTTCCTCTCCCTCCTCCTCCTCCTCCTCCTCTACGTCTACTCCACCTCCTCGCGCCCTGCAGGCCTCTCCGTAACCGCAACAACCGTCGCCTCCACCACCACCACGGTGCCGCTGACCCCGTCCCCGCCGTCCCCACACATCCGGATGCGGCGGTCGCGGTACCGGTCCTACGACGACTACCTCCGCCACCAGCTGAACAAGACGTTGGACCCGCGTCTCCGCCGCGTGTGGGCGACGCGGGACTGGCGGCGGAAGGTGGACGCGTTCGCGCGCCTCTTCGCGGGGCTCCGTGACGAGGGCCTCCTCTCCGACGCCTCCCGCGCGCTCTGCGTCGGCGCGCGCCTGGGCCAGGAGGTGGCCGCGCTGCGGCAGGTCGGCGTCCGGGGCGCGCTCGGCATCGACCTGGCCCCGGCACCGCCGCTCGTCGCGCGCGGCGACTTCCACGCGCAGCCTTTCCCCGACGCCACCTTCGACTTCGAGTTCTCCAACGTCTTCGACCACGCGCTGTACCCGGACCGGTTCGCCGCCGAGGTCGAGCGCACGCTGCGACCGGGGGGCGTCGCCGTGCTCCACGTCGCCGTGCACCGGCGCGGGGACAAGTACTCCGCCAATGACTTGCTCGACGTGCGCGGACTCGTCGGGCTGTTCCCGCGGTGCGACGTCGTGCGGGTCTCCAAGGTCGATGCGTTTGGGCTCGACACCGAGGTCATCCTCCGCAAGAAGGGGTCGTCTCGTCGTCGTCGTCTCTAGCCGTGCGGACATCCATTGTTGAGTCCTCCAAAACAGTCACCGGCCGACCACACGATCCAATCTTGTCTTGGCTTGCAAATTACGCCAAGAAAAAAAGGGAAGTTTTGGGCATCGGTTTTATTTTTGTTTTTACTACCAGTGCACTACTAATTGTGGCCTTGTAATTATAGGTACTAGGTAGGAGGTGATTTTTTGGTGACCAACCACACAGTACGCATCTCATTCATCTTGTTCTTGTATACCTAGGCAGGGAATTGGTGGGAAAAAACAATTGAATCGATTAAATTGTGTGCCAAGAAAGAAAGAAAAGCAATTTGAGGAACGGCACGATGATTGTAGTATGTGCTTTCCCTTCTTTTCTTGACCATTGCCTTTGTTGCTTGTTCTTGGCTTTTTTAGACTTCTTTTCGGAAAGACTCTTTCATCCATTTGGGCGGTGAGTGCATGCCCCTCCCATGAATCATGATGATGCGTGCAGCATACTGATGAGTTGCTGTAGCTTGCTGCAGATGGTATGGTGGCAGTAGCTTGAAAAAATGGACTGTAGGGGGGAGGAACGTTGTTCAGAGCCTCGGACCGTTGGGAGTGGCGAGCCATGGAAATGTGTATTGGGTGACTGACTTTTGCATACATGAAGCACGGTGCATGCGTGTGCCAACATGCCTGCCCCATTGTAGGTAAAGTAAAAAAAAAATACAAGGATGAGACGAGAGATGGCATGCATAGCAGATACTCCTCCTGGCTGTGGCTGGCAGTGTTTGAACGCGGGAAGAGAGAGAGCTTCACGAGCAGAACAAGACCGGCAAAGATGTGAATGCATGCCTCATTTAACCTCGGTTAGTGTAACTGAACGGTTACTTTAGATTAAATGGCATGCAAATCCAAGGGGAACCTTTCGTGATAACAGTTGTACGTAGCAGACTTTCAGGGAGAAAGAAATAAAAGCATCTCATCAGAAAAATAACTATAGGAGTGCTTTATTCCTAACGAAAGCCATCTAAGGATCCCTTTGAAACACAAGATATAAAAAAACATAGAAATAGAAAAAAAAAATAGGATTGGAGTTCCACGTCACTTGCAAACCTACATGAATTGAAAACGTAGAAAATTCTCTAATTGAGTATTTGGATACAACACAGGAGAAAACACAATTCTCTAATTGAGTATTTGGATAGGAGAAACAAAGGAGTTAGAAGAGAGAGAGACACAAAAGAAAGTTTTCAAGAGGTTGTTGGAGCTCATGTTAGATTTTGTCCAAAATTCCTATGAATTGAGCCATTCCATATAAATTTTGTAGGATTCCAGGATAGCTAATCCTTCGTTCAAAGGGGGCTTAATAATACTTCACGTATATTAACTCTATATAAGTAACCAAACGCATAAAATGCTGTACGCCGCTGCACATCATGCCTCTGATGACGAAAACGAGTAAAAGATGGAGTGGGGCACAGGCAAGACGCCGGGAATCGGAGTAGGGAGACCGTAACATGGGCAGCTCAGAGCACGGGGCAAATGTACTAGCGTAGCGTAGAAAGGCCTTTTTCACTGTTCATTCACATGCACACCACCGCTAGATCCAAGGTACCAGTCCCGGCGCACACGTACGTACCGGCTGTAGAGAATCTGGTGGTGCGGTAAGCTACGAGTACGATTGCTTCAAATATTTCTTTTTTTCTTCGTCCTCCGGCCGTTCACGCAAAATTGATGGATAAACGATGGATCAGGAGCCCGTGCGCTCTGGCTCCCACGCAATAGGTATGTAGCCAAGATCAAGATCCGGAAAAAAAAAGTTCCTGCGCCCCTTCGGCTTTACCATCATCGTAGGCGAACAAACTCGTTGGTTGTAGCCAAAAACGGCAACTCATATGAGCAGGAATGTCTAGGATAGCCATTGGAAGCTGTTCATCTAAGGGGATGTTTGGATGCGGTCATTAAAATTTATGAGGGGTATCGTGAAGGTGTTGTATGGGGTGTTCGGATACTAATAAAAAAACAAAATTACATAATCCGTCAGTACTCCACGAGACGAATTTTTAAGCCTAATTAATCCATCATTAACACATATTTACTGTAGCACCACATTGTCAAATCATGGACTAGTTAGACTTAAAAGATTCGTCTCGCAAATTAGTCGTAAACTATGCAATTAGTTTCGTAATTAGTCTATATTTAATACTCCATGTATGTGTCCAAACATTCGATGGCACAACAACTAAATTTTAGGAGGGACAACTAAACACCCCCTAAATCTGACAATACATGTGTTCTTTGTTTCGCTTCTCTCTCCTTGTTAAGACACCACCGTCCCAAAATAAATGTGGTTACGGTAATCTAAGTTTGACTAGATTTATAGCAAATATTAGTAACATTTTTATCTCTAAATAAGTTTATTATAAAAATAGATTCAACCATCTATCTAATAATACTAATTATATACTATAAATATTAATATTTTCTTATATATATTTGATCAAAGTTGAAAGCGTTTGACTTATAAAAAAACGAGAACTGACACCTACTTTTGACGGAGGGAGTACGTGGTGTCCTAACATGCAGTGCCTCCTTCGCTGCGATGCAATCTCCAATTGATGCTTGCGTCTTTTGTCAGACCAAGGAGTAGAGACCTCTGACAGCCTACGAGTCTGTTTGTTTGAACTTATCAGCCAGCTTATCAGTTATGGTACAGTGTTTTTCTCTTACAACAAATTAACCGTACAAATCAACACGTGCGGCTATAGACCAGCCGAACAGAGCCGTATAACTACTCCCTACAACATGGATGCTCGCTGCAAACACGAATGACGAGGCAGCACGCCATAGTAATGTTGCGTTAGGGAAGCCCTGACTTAGCTGGCATGTGTAACACCCTAAAATTTACACTTTATTAAATAAGTTAAATTGATTTGTTTATGCTTTGTCGTTCACATTAAAACATAGGCAAAATAATATTTTTATTTAAAATCAACTATAAGGTTAGCAACATGTTTATGCATTCATGCTGTTGCATTTGTGTTTTTGGGATGAGTGGTTTTGACTCAAATTCAAAACTAATTTAAACTTGTTTTGCAAAAAGCTTTGAAAGAAAAGAAAAAAAAGACATTTCTTTTTATCTCTCCCACCCTTTCCCTGTTTCCAGCCCAGGCAACAGGCCTGGCCTGCTCTCTCCCAGGCCTCACTCCTCCTCTGGACCCTTTCGCACGGGCCCAAGGCCTTGGCCCGACGCCTCCCACCTCTCTCCCCTTCTCCGGCCTCTTGGCCCAAGTGGCGCAGCAGGCCCAACCGCAGGGCCCAAACGCCAGCCGCACCCTCTCTCTCTGTTTCTCTGCCGCATGGACCCCGCCTCCCCAGCTCTCTGACGCTCGAGGCCCGACTGTCAGCCTCCCTTCCCCTTTCTTCCCTGCCGTGACCGAGCCGGGCTCTGTCCCGATGGAAATCACCGTCCAAATCCCGGGTGTTTCGGGATTTCTCTACGTGAGGTGCAAGCTGAGCACCCTATAAATCCAAGATCGCCGCGCCACGCCGTCTCTTTTGAGCCGCATCTCAGCCTCCGCCGTGCCCTGACCGTGCGTCCCGAGCTCCCCAAACCCTAAACCGCCACCGCCCATCGATCTCCTTCCCCGCATCTTCGCCACTGTCATTAGCCCCTTGCCGGTCTTCGGAATCAGGTGAGGATCCCGTAGGTACCGTCCCCTAGCCCTCTCTCGCTCTGTGCCGCCCGAAAGAGCTAGACGGAGCATCACCGTGCGCCTCGACTCGCCATACCGAGCTCTGCACCGTCTCTGCTCGTCCACCATCGTCACTGATACTCCCATCGAGTTCGCCATGACGATTTCTTCATATCCGTGTCTTACCCGATGCAACCCAAGGCCTCTACGCCGTTTTCGACGAACTCCGGCGAGGTCCAGGGGTTTCCGGCCATGGAGGTCCTCGTCGCCGTCACTGTGCCGGAACCCTTCTCCGCTTCTAATCTCCACTGTCTAGATCCAAATCTACGGCCCAGATTAGATCCCTTTTACTGGTCAACCGTGTCAACCCTGTCCTTTTTGCAAAAGAGATCTCTGTTTTTTTCAAAATTAACCCTCAGTCAAATCCAGTTCAAAAGTAATTCAACTTAGTCCTTTTGCTTCCATTGTAACCCCTGTATTTTATCAAAAATATAACCCGCATTCCACAGAGGTAGTTTTATAGGTTAGACCTCGTGTTTATAATCCAAATTACGTATAGATCCGGTTTGAAAATCACAAAACTACCACTGAACCTTGTTTTAAGCCTAGATTCTCCGTTTTAGCTCCAATTCGAATGCTTTTCGCGCATGTATGCTCGTAGCATCGCGTAGAACAGTTTAAAAACCTTTTTAACCTCTTTTTATAATGTTTGATGTATTGTTCTAATTAGTCTATATTTGTTTGTTATGCATGTATGTATGTATGCTTATGTGGTGCTGTTTGATCTCGAGTAGACAGTGAGTTTTTAATTGGTGATCTAGAGCAACCCTTTAAGGATCAAGACCAGCAGCAAAACTTTGAAGAAGGCAACTATAATATGAGGCTCCTTGATTACCTACTCACCTTTAATACATTACTATTCTTATGCATGTGTTATTGAACCGCCTGGAGTTTATCTACCTTGATATTGAAGCCTAATCCTTGGTTTACCTATGGGATGTTGCATGTGGGTAATATGCTTAGCTTGCTTCTATATATAACTGAGATGTGAACCTTACTAAAGATATATGCAACTGGTGATTAAAAGATGCTTTTTAGCAACATGGAACCTAGGGGGCTAGAGCATTGGGCCTTTCTTTTGGTGCTCTAGTTTCTCTCCATAAGGACTCATCTTTAAGCGGCAATCCAGGACTTAACAGTACAACCGTGAGGACCACATGGCTCTGGTCTTAGTCTAGTACCTTGCTCTATTCTGGTTTGTAGCAACTTACCGAAAGGGCAAGAGGGGAGTGATGTGATGGTTATGGGTCTTATCCTGCCATCGTGTGTATAATGCTGCGAGCACGTGTGCCACTTTGGAGGATGGGCTCCATGACGGGCGGTCGACTGAAACCTTAGCGGTTGCTATTTATTAGAATGATTGGGGAAAGCTTCGTAGTGTACCCTGCCGCACTTCCTTGGAAGAGGTGATATGGGATTCATGACCCCTGGCATATGGGAACCACGACTCATGGGTAAAGATGTATAGCCTCTGCAGAGTATTTTAAACTGATATATCAGCCGTGCTCTTGGTCATGAGCAGCCTGGATCCTTACTGAATAGTGGTTACTTGGATGGTTTGGTAATATTGATGATATCTTTAATTATTATTCATACTCGAGAGCCTAAGCATAACTTAGCAACTTATGATCAATAATCAATGTGACCAACTAAAATTGCTTATCGTAGTTCAGTCGTGTCAAGCCTTTGAGCCCGCATCCCCTCATATTATGCTTGTTAAGCGGTAGTAGATTACGCTTGTTTTATTTCAATACTTTGGCAAAATCCCGGATGGGTACAGATGGAGGTTCTTTAGTGGAGTTTTCCAAGAGGTTTAGGCTTGTCATCAACCAGTTGACGATTCCTGTGGTGTTGGAGGCTTCGCCAGAAGAATAGAGCTATAGTACATTGTGTGATGTAAGACTATGCCCTTTGTAATGAATAATTATATGATATGTAATAAATGCATTGTCTTTGGTATTACCCCTTCATTTGTAGCTATATGTGTGAATTGAATTCCTGGGCACACATATGGTTTGTACCTGGTTTTGTTCCTTAAAACTGGTGAAGGGTCGAGATGGTGGACTAGAGGAGGGGTGAATAGTCCTTTCTAAAATTAATCGCATTAGCTAACCAAAACAAATGCAGAATTAAAACTATCGGTTTAGCCAAGACTACACCCCTCTATCTCAATTCTCGAGCACCTTTACAAAGATCCTAATTAGGTAACAAAGGTACTGGGCTAGATAGAGCTCACCTAACAATTCTAGCTTGCAAGGTCACACAAACCTATGCAACTAGTACTTTAAGCAAACCGGGAAGCTCCTACACAAACTAGTGAAGCAAAGCGCACAAAGCCTAAGCTCACTAGCAATGCTCAATAGCAAGGCTGCACAAGCCAAACTAGAGAGCTCAAATTACTTAGCTACACAAACTAAGTAAAGTGACTAACAAGGCTACTCAAGCCAATTAGTCACGCAGTAGAGCTACTTCTATGCTACACAAGCAAGAAGGTAACTCGCAAGATACTAAAACTAAACTAGTTACTAGAGCAACTACACAAGCACAAAGTATATAAAGAAGTAAGTGACTTGTGTATGTAAAGAGCAAACCACCAAGAAGATGATGACAAGGTTGACACGGTGTGTCGAGGACCAATACTAGGGTACTCGAAGAGGACGAGCTAATGGCCATCAACATTAATTCATCCTAGTAGTCAAGAGCGTGACTACAGCTCCAACCGACCCTAGGTACATGAGCTCCGCCTCGCCCAACCTCTGGGTGAGGGCTCCGCCTCGCCCGACCCCAAGGTCGTGCGATCCACCTCACCCGACCCCAAGGTTTTAGGATCCGCCTTGCCCGACCTTTAGGGGCAGGCTCCACCTCGCCCGACACCAAGGTCGTGGACTTCGCCTCGCTCGACCTCTAGGGGTGGGCTCCACCTCACCCGACACCGAGGCCGTGGGTTCCGTCTCGCCCGACCCCAAGGCCACGGGCTCTGCCTCGCCCGACCTATGGGGGCGGGCTCCAGCTCGCCCGACCCCAAGGCCACGGGCTCCGCCTCGTCCGACCCTTGGGTTCGTGCTCTACCTCGCCCGACCCCAAGGTCGCAGGCTCCGTCTCACCTGACCCTTGGGTTTGCACTCCACCTCGCCCGACCCCAAGGCCGCGGGCTCCGTCTTGCCCGACCCTTGGGTACGCGCTCCGCCTCGCTCGACCCCAAGGCCGCGGGCTCCGTCTCGCCCGACCCTTGGATTCACGCTCCGCCTCGCCTGACCCCAAGGCCGCAGGCTCCACCTCGCCCGACCCTTGGGTTTGCGCTCCGCCTCGCCCGACCCCAAGGCCATGGGCTCCTCCTCGTCCGATCCTTGGGTTTGCGCTCCACCTCGCCCGACAGAGACCCATACTTGATTGCTCATTTTCTAGATCAAACACTAGGTTCACAAGCTCACAAACAAGTCATATGTTTACCACTAGATCAATCAAACATAGAAGCAATACTGGTACCATATAAACTCAAATTCATTTGATTTTCATGAATGAACACTAAATATGTCTATATGCTCTAGCAAGTCCTTAGCAACATATGAATGCACATGCCAAACAATTTTACCTTTGCTTTGTTGGAGGAGAGGCATGTCATATAATATGGGGTGCATCAACTCATTTTGGAGAAGCCAAGTATGTTCAATTCATTCCTAAGCTTGCAAAACCTTTTCTCATCAAGTGGCTTGGTGAATATATCAGCAAGTTGATCATCAGTGCCCACACTCTCAATTTTGATATCCCCTTTTGATTGATGATCTCTAATGAAGTGATGGCGGATATCAATGTGCTTTGTTCTTGAATATTGAACTGGGTTGGTGGCAATCTTAATGGCACTCTCATTATCACATAGCAATGGCACTTGTCCAAATTTGATTCCAAAGTCAAGCAAAGTAGCCTTCATCCACAACAATTATGCACAACAACTATCAGCCGAGATATATTCCGCTTCGGCGGTTGAAAGTGCAACACTATTTTGCTTCTTTGATGATCATGATACTAGTGATCTTCTAAGCAATTGACATGTGTCTGATGTGCTCTTTCTATCCACCTTGCATCCCACATAGTCCGAGTTCGAATATCCAATCAACTCAAATTGTGACCCCTTGGGATACCAAAGTCCAACATTTTGTGTATGCTTCAAATACTTCAATATTCTCTCTGTTGCCTTCAAATGACTTTCTCTTGGTAAAGCTTGAAATCTTGCACACATACATACACTAAACATCACATCCGACCTTGATGCGGTCACATAGAGTAGGCTTCCAATCATAGATAGCTTTTAATCTACCATATCACCACTTGTATCAACATCCAAATGACCATTAGTGCCTATTGGTGTATGAATTGACTTGGCCTCATCCAATCCAAACTTCTTTAACATGTCTTTGATGTACTTGCCTTGACTTATAAATATGCCATTCTTCATTTGCTTGATTTGAAGTCCAAGGAAGTAACTAAGCTCTCCAATCATAGACATTTCAAACTCACTAGCCATCATCTCTCCAAACTCTTCACAAAATTCTTGATTGGTTGAACCAAATATAATGTCATCAATATAGATTTGCAACACAAACAAGTCTTTGCCTATCTTCTTTTTGAAGAGAGTGGTGTCAACCTTACCCATCTTAAACCCTTTAGAGAGTAGAAAATCCATCAATCTCTTATACCATGCTCTAGGTGCTTGCTTCAAACCATATAATGCTTTCTTCAACTTGTAAACATGGTTGGGCTTTTTGTCATCTTCAAATCCCAGGGGTTGCTCAACATACACCAACTCATTGATATATCCATTCAAGAATGCACTCTTCACATCCATTTGATAGAGCTTAATGTTGTGGGCACAAGCATAAGCTAATAAGATTCTAATTGCTTCCAATCTTGCAACCGGGGCAAATGTTTCACCAAAGTCAAGACCTTCAACTTGAGTGTAACCTTGTGCTACCAATCTTGCTTTGTTCCTCATCACCATGCCATCTTGATCTTGCTTGTTTCTAAACACCCACTTGGTACCAATCACATTGTAGTTCTTTGGCCTCTCAACCAATTCCTAAACTTGGTTCCTTGTGAAGTTGTTTAACTCTTCATGCATAGCATTAACCCAATCAACATCCATCAAAGCATCTTCTATTTTGGTTGGCTCAAAGGATGACACAAATGAGTAGTGCTCACAAAAGGATGCCAACCTTGATCTTGTTTGCACACCTCTACTAAAGTCACTAACAATTTGGTCCAATGGATGATCTCTTGCAATGTGAACCGATTGGAGAACTTGAGCTTGATTACTAGCACTTGCTTGGTCACTAGATTGATTTGCTTGAGATGAACTAGCCACTTGTTGATCTTGCACTTGTTGGACTCGATCTTGATCATGAGAACCACTAGCTTGCACGCTGGATGGAGGGAGCACTTGATTTTTGTCATCATCAACATCAATCACCTCTCTAGGCGAAATATCACCAACATCTATGTTCTTCATTGCATTGATCAATTGAGTGCCTCTCACATCATCTAAGTTTTCATTCTCATCTTGAGAACCATTGGTTTCATCAAACTCAACATCATGCACTTCTTCCACTATCTTTTTTGTGTTGTTCCAAACTCTATATGCTTTTCTTGTAGTGGAGTAACCAAGTAGGAACCCTTCATCACATTTCTTCTTAAACTTGCTCAATTTAGTGCCTTTCTTGAGAAGATAGCATTTGCAACCAGACACTCTAAAGTATGCAATATTGGGCTTTCTTCTTTTCAATAGCTCATATGGTGTCTTCTCCAATTGTCGGTGACAATAGAGTCGGTTGCTACAATAGCAAGCCATGTTGATTGCTTCTGCCCAAAATGAATCACTCACATTGTACTCACTAAGCATAGACCTTGCCATATCAATCAATGTTCTATTCTTCCTCTCAACAAGGCCATTTGATTGTGGAGTGTACTTGGCCAAGAATCGATTCTTGATTCCAAACTCATCACATAGCTCATCAATTCTTGTGTTCTTGAACTCATTTCCATTGTCACTTCTCACTTTCTTGATTCTAGTATCAAACTCATTTTGACTTCTATTGACAAATGACTTGAATACATCAAATACTTCACTTTTTTTAACAAGAAAGAAGACCCATGTGTATCTAGTATAGTCATCCACTATCACAAAGCCATACTTGTTACCACCAATACTTATGTATGATGTTGGTCCAAATAAATTCATGTCCAACAACTCAAATACTTTACTAGTGCTCATCATGCTCTTGTTAGGATGAGTGTTTCCAACTTGCTTTCTGGCTTGACAAGAGCTACACAATCTATCCTTCTCAAACACCACATTTTTCAAGCCCTTTACTAGATCATGTTTGATAAGCCTATTCAATTGTTTCATTCCAACATGTCCTAATCTTTTATGCCATAACCAACCCATGCTAGACTTGGTGAACAAACATGTTGAGAGTTGTGTTTCACTAGCATTGAAATCAACCAAGTATAGATTCTCATATCTAAATCATTTGAATATCAAGTTAGAGCTATCTACATTTATGATCTCTACATCATCAACACCAAATATTCATTTGAAACCAAGATCACATAGTTGTGCTACCGACAATAGATTGAAATTGTGAGATTCAACTAGCAACACATTGGATATGCTCATGTCATTAGATATTGTAATCTTACCAAGCCCTTTGACCTTGCCTTTGCCATTATCACCAAATGTGATACTATCAAACTCATTGTTGCCACTTGTGTTGATTGAATTGAACATTCTTGAATCACCGGTCATGTGTTGTGTGCACCCACTATCAAGCACCCAATGCTTTCCTCTAGCTTTGTAATTGACCTACAAGAAAAGATCAATTCTTTTTAGGTACCCAAACATTTTTGGGTCCTCCAAGGTTAGTGACTAGGCTCTTGGGCACCCAAATAGCTTTCTTCTTTGAGCCCACAATGGGTGCACCAATGGACTTAACTTTCACACCGTTAACATCCTTGGTAAGCAAATAACAAGAATCAAATTTAATAGAGGATACATTAGCATCTTTCTTGTTCTTGCAATATTGCTCTACATGCCCAACTTGTTTGCATATATTGCAAAACCGACCATTGCCTCTCACAAAACTAGTTTTGGGAGTTGCAAAGACCGCCTTGTCATTCTTGGGGGTATAGCCCAATCCCTCTTTGTTGAGAGAAAAGCATTGGCTACCCAAGCACTTAAGCAAGCGGGCCTCACCACCATAGGCCTTGCCTAAAGCGTGAGTGAGCTCATTGACCTCCTTTTTGAGAGTCTCATTTTCCACTATTAGTGAGGCATCACAAGTGAAACCATCACTCATAGATGAAGTAGTAGTGGATGAGCTACATGAAGGGTCAGTAGGAGCAACAACAATAGGAGTATAAAATGATTCATCAATTATATCACAAGTTACTCCTACATTGCACGTTGCAATAGGTTCCTTCTCCTTTTGAACAATAAGAGAAGAGTGAGCTTTTTCAAGCTTCTCATGGGCTTCCACTATCCTCTCATGAGTAGCATTAAGCTCATCAAAGGATTGCTCAAGAGCTTGATGCCTCTTACGTAGTTCTTTGAATTCCTTTCTCTTCTTCTCCATGTAAGAATGAGCCTCTTGTAACATGTCCATGAGGTCCTCCTTTGAGTACTCCTCATCATCCTCACTCTCACTATCACTCTCATCATCAGATTGTACCTTAGTGGCCTTAGCCATGAACCATGTTGATGGAGTGTCAAATAGAGAAGGCTTGTTGATAGCAATAGTAGCGATCGCCTTCTTCTTGCTTGTCTTATTTTCATCATCACTATCATCATCATCACTTGAAGAGGCATCACTATCCTATGTGACACAATATGAGTGACCCTTCTTCTTCTTGAAGGTCGTCATCTTGTCTTTCTTGTCCTTCTTCTTCTCTTTCTTGCCATCATCACTATCACTATTGTAGGGACACTCCGCTACAAGGTGATCTTTGCTCTTGCATTTGTAGCATCTTCTTGGTTGCTATTTGTTCTTGGATTGATCTCTTCTCTTTCTTACACCATAGCCCTTCTTCTTCATGAATTTGTCAAATCTCCGCACAAAGAGAGCCATTTCTTCATCTTCATCTTCATCATCACAAGCATTTGACTCTTCATCATCACTTGGTTCTTCCTTTTTAGCCTTACCCTTGCTCTTGGATGACGAAGTACCAGCCTTGAATGCCACACTTTTCTTCTTCTTCTGTTCTTCTTGGACAACCCCATCCCTTTCCACATGGTATGTGTCTTGTGTGACTACATCACCTAGTACTTGATTTGGGGTCATTGTCTCCAAGCCATCTCTCACAAGAATAGTGACCAAGGTATCAAATCTAGGTGGCAAGCATCTCAAGAACCGATGAGAGAAGTCCTTGTCCTCCACTTTCTCACCTAATCTCTTCAAATCATTGATGATCACTTGCAATCAGTGAAACATCTCCGGTATGCTCTCATTTTCTTGCATCTTGAAGCTTGTCAAATTTTCTTTGGGGATGAATAGCTTTGCACTCTTGACCGCCTTAGTGCCCTCATATGATTCTTCCAATCTTGTCCATACATCATGAGCAAACTCTAGATCCTTGATTTGCTCAAACACTTTGATATCAAATGCATCATATAAAGTGTTGAGAGCAATGTCATTGAATTGGAGCTTCTCTTCTTCTCTTGGAGTTGGATTTGTTGGATCAATCACCGCAAAATCCTTCTCCACAACCTCCCACACTTTTCTATTCATTGATTTCAAGTGTGTGCTCATCTTCCTCTTCCAATAATTATAGCTCGTGCCATCAAAGAACGGTGGCTTCCCCATATGGTTGATTTGAGCCATTGTAACACCGAAGGTTGTTAAGCCTAAAATAAACGGTGACCATGGCTCCGATACCACTTGAAAGGTCCTAAATGGCTAGAGGGGGTGAATAGCCTAATAAAAATTCTACAAAATGACTAGAGCAACTTGTTAGACAATAAGATGGCGAAATAACACTTTGCTCTAGCTCTACTTTTATCACTAGCATGCCACCTACACAAAGCTAGTCACTATGATCTCTATGTCAATATCACACAAACAATTAAGCTAGGTTGCAACTACACTAACTAGCGAGCTAGTTATTACTAATTACAACTAAACAATTTAACTAGCTACACAAGGTAAGCAAGCAAGCATTACACAATTATACTAGGAAAAGAAATACAAGTGATAGAGTGATATACCGAACCGGGCAAGTGTCAATATAGAATTCCAATGAGACAATGTGACACAAGATTTATCCCCCTAGTTCGGTTGCTTGCCGACAACCTATTCCACGTTGTGGTGATACACTCACTTGGTGGCTCACGCGCTAATAGGCATCACACGCCTAGCCCTACACAAGGGTGCCATAAGAACCAAGCACAAGAGAGGATCCACAAGCCACGAGCAATCCACTAGAGTTGCCTTTTACGATCTCCCGTGGGGAATAGGCACAAGAACCCCTCACAAGCACCTTGATTGGGGGTGGACACAATCACCAAATCTCTCACCAGTCAACAAATCACCAACCGTCTAGGTGACGGCAATCACCAAGAGTAATAAAAAATCCACAATCACAATCACCACCTAGTGCCACCAATTTTGCGATCTCAAATGCACACACTAGGGTTTCCCCCAAATCCTCTCTCAAATGAGCACCAAGCTTTGGAGAAGGCGAGGAGGAGGGGATGTTCTTCACACTCTCAAGATCAACACTTCGAGCTCTCAAGATCTCTCTTAGGATGAGCACCAAGATTGGAGAGAAAGAGAGGAGAGGGAAGAACTTGCTCTTCACTTTTTTTGTTCTCTTGTTAGAAGAATGGAAGAGGTGAGAGAAAGGAGAAGGGGCAGCCAACTTAAAGGCTCCCCAGCCGCAGCCCCCTTACCTACCAGTCGGCCAGCCTCTCAACGGGTGGAAACAGCGACAGGCAATGGGTGGCCAGCCAAGCAGCGCCCTCTCTGACACTAGCATGTGGCCCCTCCGCTTCAATGGCTAAACACGCGCTTCTCACGGGCGAGCACGTGCTCCTACTCGTGTCCGTATGCAGGAACGGTGACGGAAAACGGATGAGCAAAGATGGCAGCAAACGACACCGCGCTTGCTCTCTCCCTCAGGCGAAGTGGCAGACGTGGGTCAACAACCGATTGACAGCGCACAACAGTCACTGGCACAACGCTGCTTCCCCTCTCACGTGAAGTCAACAGCGGCAGCAGACTGCTCTCCCTCTCACGCACTTTCTCTCTCTCCGGTCCCCCACTCACTATTCCTGAGGGAGAATTGCTGGCAATCGCTCAACCAGGGCACCCACCACCGGCAATCTTGCCGGTTGAACAAGAAATTCTTGTTAGACTGCATAACATGTCTGAACCAAGTGCTATCTCTTTTCAAAGTTACCAAACTAATTTTAGCACTTGAGATAGCTTTTCACAAAGAATTTTCCTGGGCTTTCTCATGCATCTCACCACGTCACGAAGCGCAAAGTATATGCAAATGAGACTCACACTTAGTGGCAAAAAGTGGGAAAAGTCAAGTGCTCTTTCAGAGCTTGACGTTTCCACCTCAAACGATGCAGAACCGTGTTTACCGAACCAAACCATTACATATTTCGCCAGCTCTGGCTGACACGAAAAACAATTGACCGCGCCTGATTGTATTGTCTCCACCACTTGTTGTATGCTACTAGCATTTCTATACTCTCTTGCATCTCCGATGATTTCGAGTGTACAACTATCTTGTGTCCCAATCACATTATGAGGCACGAAGGCAGCTGTCAGCACCAGAGGTGGCTTCCAACCTCTGTTTTTGCTTCTTCGGGGCTCATGAAATGAGCTACGTGTTTTGGACTGTAGAGCTGATATATAGCACTGGAAACCCAAAACAATGATTTGATCTGGGAATATATCTGCTAACTCTAATGAGGCGTTGTTGTTAGCACAAAGTCCGTGCCTGCGTGTTCTGCAGCATGCTGGGTCTGGGCGAGAAAGTTGTGTGTGCTTGATATGCCATTCTTGAATGCCCTCCCACGGAGGCCCATGCAAATGGGCAATGTCTTGTAAATTAGATAGTAGGGTGAGTTCTCCCATTGCATATTCAACAGCAAGTTTGAATTGAGATGCTAGTAATTGCAAGCCTTTTATAGCAATCTCAACTAAGTCTGTGCTTTCTGTTAGTCGTAGGATCAACCCCAGACAGAAACATTGCCGCGCCCCGGCAAGGACGAGCCCGCCTGGCGATGCCGCGCCCACGATTGCGCCCGCCCCAGCCGACCGCACCTCCATGCCCCTCAACAGTGCTCTTTTTTTTTCTCGTGCGTGGGTGCTAGTGGGAAGAAGAAGACCGTGACTTTTTTCCTGACGCATGGGCCCAGGTTGGCAGTGAGATAGAGATAGAGGTGGAGCTATCCCAAACACCTCTAGCTCCACCAGTGGAGCTGGTGGAGCTGCTCTACGGTGAATCTAGATGAATCCCAAGATCTAGATTCACTTTTGAGTTGGTGGAGCTGTCCCAAACAGGCCCATAGCACATAGCAGACGGATCGGAGCTGCATGTACCTACTCTGCATTTTGAATGCGATTTCTCAATGCGACGATCGTAAACTTGCACGACAATGCGTTGTCATGTATGTACTGTACTCCCTCGGTGCCAAAAGTGTATTTCAGATTTGATCAGAGTTAAACTATTTAAAGTTTGACTAAATTTATATAAATAGTATCAGTAATTATGGTTTGATGCCATAAAGATATATTCAATGATAAATCTAATAATACTTATTTAATATCATCATTGTTATTTGATTTAGCGCTGTAGCTAAGAGTGTACACTTTTGGACAGAGGTTCTGCCTTTTTCCATCCAGTTTAATACTGTTGGGCTGACTGAGCTGTCCCCAGCCATGGACGAGCTCGAAAGCTCAAGGAAATGCAGAGGCGGCTTCCCGTGCCTTGCTAGGGTGCTACAAGATGTCAGTTGCACTATCTGAAAGCAATGACTTGCAAGGCCGGCCAAGTCTTCGTCTAGTCGTCGCCACTCTGCATGCCGGGGTATATGTTACTAAAAGCCAACAACCAAAAGTTCACAAAGGAGCTAACTGTCATTCTTTTTTTTCAAGGAGAATAAA
This sequence comes from Miscanthus lutarioriparius, assembly GCA_904845875.1. NCBI lineage: Eukaryota > Viridiplantae > Streptophyta > Magnoliopsida > Poales > Poaceae > Miscanthus > Miscanthus lutarioriparius. The sequence goes on from CAJGYO010000013.1 coordinate 71,842,758, forward strand.
TTCTCTGCTTTTAAGAAAGCAAGATAGCATTACAATACTGAGGATGCCAGTGTCAACGACGCACTCAAACAGGAAGCTAAATCAGACAAACTAAATCTCAAAGACATCAGTAGGCGCCACACCGCTAGGCTTGAAACTCTTCATCCAAGACATGGTGCCTTCCTTCACATGAGCCATCTTCTCCCTATCAGGTTCCTTTAACAGAATATGACAACACATGGTTGATATGTGCCCATGAGGTTCGTGTGTGATGAGTGATAGTCAACGAGCGTAGCGTCTTGGGTTGAGTTCAGAAACTAACCGAGGTATGAGTTGGGTTGTGCAACATGTCTCTTGACTTGTGGTGCGCAGGTGTGGAGCTCGGAGGCGGTGATCGACGGTGAAGGTGAAGGTCTTGCGGGTTCGTGCCGATGGACCGGGAGCAGTGAAGGACGGATGCTGGGCTTGGACCGAGGGACCGGAGAGGCCGTGATTGACTGCGGTGGCTGACACCTGGGGACATCGACAAGTGCAAGTGTACATGGAGGAGTGACCGTGTTGACCAAGTCAAGACGGCGGACGGGCAAGTCGAGTGGAGGCTCTGGAAGACTTGATGGCCGGGCGATCGAGGACGACGGTGACACGTGTCGAGCGGTTTTCGGGTTTGGGCCTCAAAACCCGGGTGCGGTTCCGGTGAGAATCAGAGGCGGCACGTGGCGCCATCGCGAGGCTTGGGTCGAGGCGAAGCTAAGTTATGAAGGACGCGTGGCCGTCGGATCAGCAGATGTCGAGTTGGACCATAATACCCTTTGGGTTAGGTGGTTCGCTCTAAATATCTAGGGACACTTTGGGGATGTGTAATAGGCTCCATAAATAAGAGATGGTTGCCCCCAAACCATCTCACCTCTCCAGTTTTCTTTCTTCATTTTAGGCTTTCCCCTCCTAGCTGCTATAGAGGTCCTCAGAGAAAAATTCATCTATGTAAACTCCAGTGAATCCTTGTGTCAGGAAGTGAGGCCCTTACCTCACGTTGTCCTCCAGGATTCAATTTATGTGTCTGTGATTTTGTTCTTCTCTGTTTGGGGTTCTTTGTTTCCTGTTTTTCCTCTCTCCCCCATTCTTGCTTTGATCTATTTGATTCGAGCTTTCAGGGTGTTCTTGGTCGGTTAGTTTCGTGCAAGGACATGTGTTGATGCTTCCCTATGAGTGAATTTGATTAAATCAACACGAGCACGAAGAATCGAGCCGATTTTCATTTTGGGGAAAAACTGTGTTCTTGGCCAAGATCTGCAATTCACGGAGGTAGCGTTGGAATTGGGCCATGATCTCCTAGAGTTAGCTTACCTCCTCCATGGTGATTGCCTGTGCAAAGTTTGGGAGCGTATTGTTTTTATTTGTTCGAGTTTCGTTTGAATTTCCTCTCGCCACTTCTTTTATTCTTCATGCTCTGTCCTCTGGTTGGGCGTTTCAGCGTGGACACTGGTGGTCCACAGGTGAAGGGTGGGTCAGTACGGCCCTACTCTAGGCCATAGCCCCTGCAGTCGTGTTAGGCACATCGCCACTGTCAATCGCTCTCGCTCTGTCTGTCTCCCTATCGCACGAGTCTTCCGGTTCCTTCGTCAGTCGTTTTAGTTCAGGTTTTCAGAGTTCGTGTCACTACTTTCTATCTCCCTCCTCTCTCTCATTCTCTGGTTCTACGAGCGTCAGTCTCTGCCTCTGTCGATCAGTCTTGGCCCAGGGCTCGGTTCTCCCTCTAGTTGCTCTTCAGCGCAGCGGTGTCCAGTTCTCCCCTGCGCTTGCTCTTTTGGTCCGTCGCCTAGGCCAAAGGGTTGCTCGCTCATTCTTTCCTCTTCGGTTGGGCACTAGTGCAATCGGTGGTGCACCGGTCAGGTCTCTGGCTTGGGATTCCAGTGATTGCTGCGCTCTTCTCTGTTCTGGTGCTTGCCAGCGTGAGAAGCCCCACGTTGTGCGTCTCTCTCTCCGTTTTGTCTTCTAGCCTAGAATTTCCGGCCTCCGCCCCTGGAATTTCCAGCACGTCCTGCTATTTTGTTCCGTTTCTTCTGCGTTCGTGCTCCATTTTGAGTTCTATCTTTTGCATTGGTTTTCCACCGATCCAAGGAAACTTTCTCAATACTCTTGTCACCAGTATGACTCAGGTATTCGAATCGGGAACTCGCTTCTTCTCTATAGGAGTGGAGTTCTCATTTTTCGGATCTTCGGTTCACAAGTGTTTCTTAGCTGTTCGTGTGGTGTCCCGCTGTGTTCCTAGGAAACATCCAGGCACCGGTCGGCTCGAGGGCATCACGAGTTTCTTGTCTTGCTTTTGGCAGTGATTTTGGGACAGCAGCCTAAAGTTTCGAAACAAAATTTACGGCTCCCATTCACCCCCCTCTGGTCACCGTTTTCGATTCTTCAAACAGTATCAGAGCCGGTTAAGTATCATTCCACCTTATTTGGTTCTTGATTTGTGAAGGTGACATGGAGCGTGGTTCAGGCAGGCCGCCGTTCTTCGATGGAACAAATTACCCGTATTGGAAGATCCATAAGTCTGCGCATCTCCAAAACATCAGCTCGTGGGTTTGGGAGATTTGTGAGGATCCAGATTACATGGTGCTTGCTGCTCGTATTGATCAGGAGCAGATGGATCAGCACGAGGCAAATAGCAAGGCTCATAATGCAATTTTTCTCGCCTGTCGCTTTCTGAGTTTGATCGAGTTTCTCACCTCGCTACGGCTCGAGAGATCTGGCAGACCCTTGAAAGGTATCATGCGAGGATTTCCCAGGTCAAGACCAGACTCTTTGACACGTACCAATGTGAGTATGAGAACTTTGTTCAGTTGCCTGGAGAGTCTGTCGATTCTATGTTCTCTCGCTTCCAGTCAATCGTGAACAAGATGCGGGCAAATAAGCCACAGCTACCATATGATGATCATGAGAGGGCTCTCAAGTTACTACACGCCCTAGATCGGAGGGTTTGGGATGTGAAAGTCTCTGTGATCATTGAGTCATCCAACTGTGAGACACACACCGTGGATGAGCTATTCAGCAAGCTCAAGTCCACCGAGATCGATCACCAGACTCGAGCCAAGCTCGAGAATCCTTTTGCATCGACCATGGCTTTGGACTCAGGTACTGGTGGTTCAAGTTCTTTGGCTAACCTTTCACAAGCTTCTTTCACTTTGTCTTCTTTGGTCTCTGTCATAGAGGAGCAGATGGAGGCACTTGGGGATGACGAGCTAGCGTTGATCATCAGCTGGTTCTCGTGGTTCCACAACAACCGCATGAACCGCTGGTATGGTGGCAACAAGGAGGGTTGCTTCCACTGTGGCGACCCCGACCACTTCATCGCCAACTACCCCAAGAAGAACAAGCACTCCTCCAGCAAGCATGACGCCAGCAAGCGCGAGAACACCTCTGGCAAGCACAAGTCCAAGGGAAGGTTCGATAAGGAATCGATCAAGCGCAAGTGCCTCAAGAAGGCCAAGGCCCAGGAGCGCGCCTTCCTTACTTTCCTCAGCAACCTCGACATTGACTCTGGCTACGCGCATGCTTCTGACTCTTCGAGCGACGACAAGTCCGAGAGGAAGGTCGAGGAGAAGCTGAATGGGTTGTGCTTCTTCACCGTATCCACCCACAGAGGCTTCTACACCATGGCGCTTGGTGACAAGGTGGAGACCGGCAAGGACGAGGTTCTCGACGACAACAACGCTTCTCAGGTATCACTTTCCACCGACGAGCTTGCTGCTAAGGTTGAAACTTTGAATGCTGCTTTGCTTAGCCAAGATAAGTTGCTTAAGCGCGCTGCTCATGATAGGAAGGAGTATAAGGACAAGCTAGAGGTTGCGCTTAAGGAGCTTGAGTTTGCTAAGTCTGTTGTGGTTGTATCTAAGGAGGCTGAGTGCGATGCTTGTGCCACCCACATGTCTAAGTTTGCAACCTTGCAAAGCAAGTATGCCTCTCCGTTAGATGAGCTTGAGGAGGTGAACGCTAGGCCTATCTTGTTGGGTGCATGCAAGTCCTGCTTGGGCTTGCAATCTGAGCTGGCAGAGAAGGTTGCCAAAATCGTTTTGCTTGAGAAGGTTAGCTCAGATAGCACAGGGGTTGATAAGAGTGCACTTTGTGAGAGCTTGGAGCTGGAGCTTGAGTCCTGTAGGCACGACAAGATGAGAACCGAGGAAGAAAACACATACCTTCAGACCATCTTGAGCTGGGTGTATTGCAGTGAGCCGCAGTTGGGCATGATGGTCAACCAATTCAGGAGGGGAATTGGTGGACTGGGAGTAGGCTTTGCTTTATGTGAGAAGGGTGAAAATATCTATGGCAAGGTTGGTGAGTGCAGTGGCTTGAAACCAAGTGAGAAACCTACCACCACTCCCAAGTTGACCAAAATCACTCCACCTAAGCGCACTTTGCCTACCATCAAAGATGGAGTGTTTGAAGAACCTCCAAAAGCTTCACCTTAGAAACAAGTGTGGATTCCAAAACCTAACTATCTTAGAAACCCACTTGACACTCTGCCAATCATCTCTGAGTATTCCCTTCCTAAAGCCAAATAGCCACCGAAAGTGAACCATACCTGCAAGAGAGTGAATCAACCACCACCCAAGAGAGAGGTTAGGTATCACTGTGAGTACTACCATAGGGATGGTCACCTTGCTGAGTTCTGCTTTTGGAGGAAGAGAGATAAGCGGCGAGAGTACGAGTTGAACAACTAGAACACGTACTGTCCTCCCCATGGCGTACATGTACCGCCTATTCAGAGGCACAGTGCTAGGCCTACAGGTGCAATGCCTCAAGGTGCTCGGCCTCAGGCTACGAGACCATGCGGTGGTCGTGCCCGGTGGGGTTCAGGTTGTGGTCAATATGACCATGGATCCCGTAGCAATGGCTTTCAGTCCCACAGCTCTAGCAGACCACATTTCCCCCTCGTTGTGATCGCTTTCCTCAAATGGGACATGGTATGTTTGGTGTTTTTCCTAGCACTTTTTCCAAGGCAAATGACTCAACACTGGTATCCCTCAGAGTTTACTAACCCCAGTGTTGTGCCATTTGCTCACCCTTTGCCTTTCTTTTGAGCAGGACGGAGGCCTGGAGAACACATGGCTCATTGATTTTGGATGTTCGTGCCACATGATCAGAAACTCAAAGTGGTTCTCCAGCCTCGACCCCGTGCAACACAAGGAGTACATCACATTCAGGGATAACAACAAAGGTAAGGTGGTCTCCCGTGGTACCATTCGGGCCAATGGGAGTTCTATCCTCAATGATGTTGCTTTGGTCTCTAATTTGCATTTCAATTTGCTTTCAGTTTCGCAACTCCTTGAGGACAGTTTCGAAGTGTGCTTTAAGAAAGGCCCGTCTTGAGTTCTTGATTCTTAGGGGAATCTTGTTTGTCGGATTTTCCCATTTGGCCAAGTTTTTTGAGCTGATTTTTCACACTCTTTTGGCTCTTCTCGATGTTTGGTAGCCGGATTTTCCTCAGAGCTTTGGAAGTGGCATAGGAGACTAGGCCACTTGAGTTTTGACCTACTAACTAGGTTGAGCTCACTTGGTATAATCCAAGGATTGCCCAAATTGAAATTTGAGAAAGATTTGGTTTGCCACCCGTGTCATCATGGTAAGATGGTGGTTGCTTCTCACCCTCGGTAAACCAAGTGATGACAAAGCGACCCGGTGAGCTATTGCATATGGATACTGTTGGGCTAGCTAGGGTACGCTCGGTGGGGGGAAGTGGTACGTGCTTGTGGTTGTTGATGACTTTTTGAGGTATTCTTGGGTGTTCTTTATGGAGGCTAAGGATGAGGCGTTTTCTTTGGTTTGAGACTTGATTCATCGGTTGCAAACTGAGATGCCAAAGAATGCCATAAGAGCTATATGCAGTGACAATGGCACCGAGTTGAAAAACTCTTAGTTTGAAACCTTCTGTCCTTCCTTGGGTCTCGAACACCTATTTTCCTTGCCTTATGTTCCTCAGCAAAACGGTGTTGTTGAGCGCAAAAATCGAACTTTGGTTGAAATTGCTAGGACGATGCTCGATGAGCATAGGACTCCTAGGAGATATTGGGCCGAAGCGATCAACACTACATGCCATGTCACAAATTGCATCTTTCTTCGGGCTTTGAGAAAAAAACTTCTTATGAGTTGTGGTTTCAACGGCCACCCAAGGTAAGCCATTTTAGTGTGTTCGAGGGCAAATGCTTCATCTTGAAATAAGGTAATTTGGACAAGTTTGAGTGTAGGTCCTCCGATGGTATATTTTTGGGTTATGCATCTCACTCTCGAGCTTATCGTGTTCTTAACCTTGAAACTAACCGCATCGTGGAGACCTATGAGGTCACATTCGATGAAATAATGCCTTGTACAACCCCTATTTTTGAGTGTGTAGGTGAGCAGGAGCTCAATGAAAGCATCTTTGTGGAGGAGGAGCAAGAAGATGCCTATTGGGGTGATCCTGAGCTGACTCCACCAGCTGCCCCTCTCGAGCCTGCTTCGACTACTTTAGCTCACGGTCCTGATCCCTCTACTTCCACTACTTAGGGACTGTACGAGCAGCTTCCTCAACCTACGCCGGCTACACTTGAGGAAGCACCGGCTGACCTCGACACATTCAGCATCAACATCCACCTCAACAGATGCTAGGTGACATTGACCAGCGAGTCACGTGGTCCAGGTCCTATCAAATCTCACACTTTGCTCATTCTGCATTTGTTGCTTCTTTTGAACCCCAAGATGTTGGACATGCTTTATCTGATCCTGATTGGGTTAATGCCATGCATGAGGAGCTTGAAAACTTTGAGAGAAACCATGTTTGGGTTTTGGTACCACCTCCACAAGACTGCCATCCCATAGTAACCAAGTGGGTTTTAAAAAACAAACAGAATGAGGATGGGGTGGTAGTCAGAAACAAGACTAGATTGGTAGCTCAAGGTTTTTGCTAGAAAGAGGGTATAGACTATGAGGAAACCTTTGGCCCTGTTGCTCATTTAGAAGCCATTAGGATCCTTCTAGCCTTTGCAGCCTCAAAAGGGTTTTAAGCTTTTTCAAATGGATGCCAAAAGTGCTTTTCTGAATGGGTACATAGAGGAAGAGGTTTATGTTAAGCAACCCCCTAGCTTTGAAAATCCCAAGTTTTTAAACCATGTTTTCAAACTTCAAAAAGCTTTGTATGGTTTGAAACAAGCCCCCAGAGCCTAGTATGAGCGTTTGAAAACATTTTTGCTTGCAAAGGGTTTCAAAATGGGATCGGTTGACAAAACATTTTTTCTCCTCAAGCAAGGCATTGACACTCTCATTGTTTAGATATATGTGGATGATATCATCTTTGGTGGTTCATCTCATGCTTTGGTTGCCAAGTTTGTAGATATAATGAGCAGGGAGTTCGAGATGAGCATGATGGGCGAACTCAACTTCTTCCTCGGGTTGCCAATCAAGCAGACCCGGGATGGGACCTTTGTACATCAAGGCAAGTATACAAAGGACGTCCTGAAGAAGTTTGACATGGGTGAGGCCAAGCCTCTTTCGATGCCCATTTCAACTATGACTGCGTTGGATGCTGATGAGAACGGTGAGCCTGTGGACTAGAAGGAGTACAGGAGCATGATTGGCTCGCTCCTGTACTTGACAGCGATGAGGCCATACATACACTTTGCAGTGTGTCTATGTGCTCGTTTTCAAGCTTCACCACACACTTCCCACAAGCAGGTGGTAAAAAGGATCATGAGGTACCTTCGTTTCACTCCCGAGTTCGGTTTGTGGTATTCCTCTTCTTCGACCCTTTCGCTTTGTGGTTATTCTGATGTGGATTTTGTGGGGTGTCATTTGGATTGCAAGTCAACTTCTGGTACGTGTCAGTTCTTGGGGTCTTCACTAATTTCTTGGTCCTCTCGCAAGCAAACTAGCATAGCCCAGTCAACCACCAAAGCCGAATACGTTGCCGCCTCTAGCTATTGCTCCCAGCTGCTTTGGATGATTTACACCTTGAGAGACTTTGGGTTGAGCTTTGAGAGAGTCCCACTTCTTTGTGACAGTACCAGTGCTATAAGTGTGGCAAAGAACCCTATCCTACATTCCAAAACCAAGCACATTGATATTCGCTTTCACTTCCTAAGTGACCACTATGAGAAAGGGGATATTGATCTTTGCCACATAGACACCACCAAACAGCTTGCCGATATCCTCACAAAACCCCTAGATCACGCAACCTTTGCCCGGCTGTGAGGGGAACTGGGGGTGTGCTTCCCTTTTTAGAGGAGCGAAGCTTTGGATCTTGTATAGTAGTATTTGGCTTTTCTTTTGTAATTTATTTTTTGTTTTGGCTTTGTATCATAATTGCATTGCATAGGATCATGTATGATAGAGCATATTTTGAGCTTCACGAATATAGCTGTCAGAATGAAACTATGCTCTCTTTGGTATGTTTTGTGCGTACATGATAGTGCTTACAGCTTAGGCTCTCTTTGATCACCTGATACATGTTATGAGCTAAGCTTGTTTTACAACTTGTGAACATGATTAACAAATGTTGACATGAAAATTTGTTCACCGCTGAGATTGGCAACTAGCATGTGTAGGATATGTTGAAATCCCGGATGCTTTCATGTGTATGCTAGGTTGCTATGTCTCATGCTTTGAGTCATTCATTTGCTTGGACAACTCCGATACTCTTGTTCTAAAACTTGAAATCCAAGTTAAGTGATGAGAAAAGGCTGAGATGTGTCTATACTGTCCCACCTCAAGGTATCGGAACTACTTCCTATTGCACTTAGAATGAACCTGAGCCTTGTAGTGGATGACCAAAACCATTGTCTTGAGCTCCTTATTGTCTCCTGGCATAGGCTCCGCATGGTTGAAAAGTTAGGCATGATAGTACTTACAACTTCTTGCACACACATGTTTGACTAATACATGTAATCTGAAAATTGCAATATCTTGATAACTTGATCAAATGCAAGTGTTAGGTTTGTCTTTGACATGATGCGTGACTGCTTCTTGGGGTAGTTCACCTTGTATATATTTGTCAGCACTAGGTTGATTTCCTACTTACACCTGCTATGTGCTACTTTCAGTGGTGAACCCTCTCTTTATGTGTCTAAAACTGCTAAAAATGCTTAACATTCATATTTCGTTTCACTTGATTAGTTTGAGCATTTGCTAGCACTTGTATCTATTGCTCATTCACATAACAGCACCAGCTAGAGCATCTTTTTCTTCTGATTACTATACTCCTGAAGCTTCTGCATTCATATGCATACATAGCGTCTTTTCAAGGGGAGTTCCAGTTTTTGGCTTAATGTGTGAGCTTGATGTGTGCATGTGTCAACAATGGGGAGAATCTGTCACACAAAAGGGGGAATATGCAAAAAGGGGAAAATGGCACACAAATCCACCTTGAAAAGAGGGATGTTGAGTGCATGCATTCATTTGAGAGATTGCATTTGTTCAGGGGGAGCTGCACATTTGAGCCTGATTTGGTTTTGAATTGCTTTGCTAGTTGTGTTGAGCCTTTGCCTCTTCTGGAGGGACTAGCAGTTTTTGAGCTTTGCTAGTGGTGTTGAGCCCTTTCTGCCTCTTCTTGAGGGCTAGCTGTGTTTTACTTGGTTGCGTCAAGCTGTTGCCCATGTCTTTGGGGACCAAGTTTTGCTCATTTCAAATGACCCTGTTTTGGCTTTTCATTGGCTTTTGGTCATTTGGGTGAGTTCTCTTTTTCTTCCTTCTTCCACTGTTTCTTTTGCTCAGCTGTTATGTGTTGGTGTTGACAATGCACTCATCAAGGGGGAGATTGATAACACATGGTTGATATGTGCCTATGTGGTTCATATGTGATGAGTGACTGTCAATGAGTGTAGCGTCTTGGGTTGAGTTTGGAAACTAACCGAGGCGTGAGTTAGGTTGTGCAACATGTCTCTTGGCTTGTGGTGCGTAGGTGTGGAGCTCGGAGGCGGTGATCGATGGCGAAGGTGAAGGTCATACGGGTTCGTGCCGATGGACCGGGAGCGGTGAAGGACAGATGCTGGGCTTGGACCGAGGGACCGGAGAGGCCGGGCGATCGACTGCGGTGGCTGACACCTGGGGACATCAATAAATGCAAGTGTACATGTAGCTATGTTAGGCACTTCGCCACCGGCGCCAAGTGCGGCCTCTCCCTCTCTCTCTATCAGTCGCTCTCGCTCTCTCTGTCTCCCTATCGCGTGAGTCCTCTGGTTCCTTCGTCATTAATTTTAGTTTGGGTTTTCAGAGTTTGTGTCGCTGCTTTCTCTCTCCCTCCTCTCTCTCGTTCTCTGGTTCTGGGAGCATTGGTCTCTGCCTCTGTCGATCAGTCTTGGCCCGGGGCTCGGTTCTCCCTCTGGTTGCTCTTCAGTTCTCTCTCTCGTTCTCTGGTTCTGGGAGCATTGGTCTCTGCCTCTGTCGATCAGTCTTGGCCCCGGGCTCGGTTCTCCCTCTGGTTGCTCTTCAGTGCAGTGGTGTCTAGTTCTCCTCTGCGCTCGCTCTTGTGGTCCGTCGCCCAGGCCGAAGGGTTGCTCGCTCGTTCTTTCCTGTTCGGCTGGGCACCAGTGCAATCGGTAGTGCACCGGTCAGGTCTCCGGTTTGGGATTTGAGTGATTCCAGCGCTCTTCTCTATTCCGGTGCTTGGCCAGCGTGAGCAGCCCCACGCTGTGCGTCTCTCTCTCTGTTTTGTCTTCTAGCCTGGAATTTCCGGCCTCCACCCCTATAATTTCTGGCATGTCCTGCTGTTTTGTTTCATTTCTTCCGCATCCGTGCTCCATTTTGAGTTCCGTCTATTGCGTTGGTTTTCCACCGATCCAAGGAAGCTTTCTCTATACTCTTATCACCAGTTCAACTCGGGTATTTTGAATCGGGAACTCGCTTCTTCTCTATAGGAGTGGAGTTCTCACTTTTTGGATCTTCGGTTCGCAAGTGTTTCTCAGTTGTTCGTGTGGTGTCCCGCTGTTTTCCTAGGGAACATCCAGCCACCAGTTGGCTCGAGGGCATCACGGGTTTCTTGTCTTGCTTTTGGCGGTGATTTTGGGACAGCATCCTAAAGTTTCAAAAGAAAATTTACGGCTCCCATTCGCACTGCCTTTTCTTGTCTTGCTTTTGGCGGTGATTTTGGGACAGTTGTCTTGCTTTTGGCGGTGATTTTGGGACAGCATCCTAAAGTTTCAAAAGAAAATTTACGGCTCCCATTCGCACTGCCTCCCTCTGGTCGCCGTTCTCGGTCCTTCAGAATACTCCATTTCTACATCAGAGTTAAGGCAACATAGATAACATCAGTTGGCGCCTTTGGAAACCTCTTCTCAATAGCCATCTTGTTCCTAGTGGTCCATAAGGACCACGCAAAACCTGCAAAAGTAAACATGATCAATCACAAAGGTAAGGGCCCCTTGCCCTGCAGCCAGGTAGTAGTAAAGTCCATCAGAGAAGAAGATAATCTCTTCCACCGAAATACTTCCAGAATAATACTCCAAATTAGTTTTGCTAAGAAGCTGTCAAAAAAGATATGATCTATAGTCTCTGGTTTGCCACAAAGGCAGCAATTGCCACTCCCTTTCCAACCCCTCTTGAGTAAAGATTGTGCAACCTAAAGTTTATTATTGAAAACCTGCCATAGAAAGAACTTAATCTTCAAAGGAATTTTGCATTTCCAAATGATTCCTGCAACTCTGCTTGTCATACCCCTATTTGTCAAGAACCTATATAAAGACCTAGTGCTAAACTGTTTATTTTTCTCTAAAGCCCAGAAAACAGAATCCGAGGTCTCTTCTTGCAAAGATACACCCATAAGCTCCTCAAGGAGTTTGTGCCAACTGTTTAGTTCCTGAACAGAGAGAGTTCTCCTGAAATCAACAAACCAGCCTCCTTCCTCCCAGCAATCAGAAACGGTACAATCAGGCACCCTTACCATTTTGTACAGATTTTCATAACTGATCATCAGAGGGACATCTTGGATCCAGTAATCCTGCCAGAATTTGCAGGTCCTGCCATCCCTCACCTTGAAAATTGCTCCCCATTTGAACAAATGTTTTACCTTATGTAACCCATGCCAAAACTGAGAAGTGCCTTTAATATTGGAAGAGAAGAAGCTACAATCTTCCATATATTTAGCCCTAAGGATCTTAAACCATAGCTCATCAGGTTGCTGCATAATCTTCCAAATCCATTTAACCAGTAAACAATCATTCATAATTATAGTATTGATGATTCCCAAACCCCCTTGATCTTTGGGCCTGCTTACCATCTCCCATTTAGCCATATGATATCTGAATTTACCTTCAGTTCCTTGCCAAATAAAATGAGCCCTAATATTGTCTAACTTTTTATGCACTCCATCTTGCAACCAGTAAAACCCCATGCAGTACATTGGAATACTACTCAGACAGGAATTAGTTAAAATTTGCCTCCCTCCAGAAGTAAGGTATTTCCCTTTCCAGGGATCCAACCTTTTTAGCATCTTTTGAGCTAGTGGATCAAAAGCACCCATGCTTAGATGTTTATCACTAACTGGAATACCCAAGTATTTCAAAGGAAGATCCCCCAACGCACAATTAAACATATTTGCCATTCTTTCCTTCTCCCTTTGCTGAACTTCAAAAACATAAACTTCACTTTTGTGGAAGTTAATCTTGAGCCCAGATAACCATTCAAAGCAGTAAAGGATCAACTTAAGATTAGTGATTGATTGATCAAAACCATCTATCATGATGACAATGTCATCTGCATATTGAATGTGAGATATACCCCTGGGATTATATCATCTAAAACCCCTTTCGAATGACCTTTCTGAATGGCTGTATGCAGCATAACCCCCAAGGCATCAGCTACAAGGTTGAAAAGTAAGAGAGAGAGGGGGTCCCCTGCCTTAGCCCTCTAAAGGTTCTGAAGTAAGGACTTCTCTCCCCATTGACATTGATACAGACTTTCCCCCCTTTCAAAGTGTCCATAACCCAAGAGATCCATTGTTGGGGAAACCCTTTCCCTTCCATCACCTCCTACAGAAAGGACCACCTAACTCTATCATATGCCTTCTCAAAGTCTATTTTTAAATAAGCCCAGTCTTCTTAGCAGTTCTAAGCTCATGAAGAACTTCATGTAGAACCACCACCCCTTCAAGTATATATCTGCCCTTGATGAACCCTGTCTGGCTCTTACTGATAACTCTTTGAGCCAAAAGTACCAATCTATTAGTAAGCACTTTAGTGAACACTTATAGTCCACATTGAGCAGACAAATTGGTCTGCTAGTTGTCATTCTGATTTCTGAAAAGCAATGGATCAAGTTTTTGGTCTAGTTTGAGACCAATTTTCAACCCTTTGTTCTCTTCCTTTGTTGACCAAACTGTCACTCATGCATTGACCCAACCCTCTTCTTGACCAAACCATCACCCATGAATTGACCAGGCCCACGATTACGCACGACAAGGAGATGAAAGCAGTGAACCGTCACATAAGCTTTTAGATGTTACTGCATTGGTCTTTTAAATATGAAAATAAACACGAAAAATAAATATAAGTATACAAAATGCATATGTATAGTTTTAAAAGCATCATAGCTTAATCTTTTATTTCACATTTTCATGTGGGGATTTTGTGAAATGAAAGAAATACATTACAATGATCTGAACATTTCTTGATGATAATGCAGACTATAGAATGGAAATATCCATCCCTCTTATTCTGGTACTAATCTCCTGTGGTAGAGTAGCATCCATAGCACATATATTTCAATCTTTCTAAGGCTAGCTTAGCTTTCGCCGGCCTTGTTGAACCATTTCCTCCAAATGAGTATCGAAAAGACAAATATCTTGTCATACAATTTGTCTAATAGCGTGAAATATGCATAACTCCACATTTTCTTGAACAAAAGGCCACAAAACACCATCCAAAGGCCCACCACAAATCCAACAAGTAAACCAAGATAGAAGTCCATTATTCGAGCTGAGCCATCTTCATGATGTCTGATGGGATGTTCCACATTTGGTTGATCTCCGGGGCATTGCTTTGGAAGTGGATGTCCACAAAGACCAGGATTGCCTATGTACATAGAATCTGGATCATCAATATTGACAGTATCTAGTTGATGTCCAGAGGGTATTCTGCTTGTTAAATTGTTGTAGGACAAGTTCATATAACTCAGTGATGTCAGATTTGATAAATCCCATGGAATTTTGCCAGAAAGTTGGTTGTTGGAGAGGTCAAAAGATTTCAGTGATTGCAAATTCCCAATCTGTTCTAGAATCTTTCCACTCAATAAGTTCCATGACAAATTCAAATTTATCAAGCCAACAAGAGTACCTATTTCTTCTGGAATTGGTCCAGCAAAATTGTTGTCAGATAAATCTATGCTCATCAGAAATATTGTATTTTCTGTATGGTTAAGTTGTTGCCCTTTTGTCACTACGATTAAACTATCATCAGATGGTCCCATAGTAACGTAATCATACTCTTCATCATATTCCTCATCAAAAGGATTTCCTGTTGCACCATGATACGCAATAGTAGTGAAGGCTTTTAAGTTCACTAAAGATTGTGGTAATGTTCCAGATAATGTGTCATTTGTAAGATCCAAAAACTGATGGGCAGGGAGTCTTGTTATCTCAATTGGAATACGGCTAGAAAAAGTACTGGATCTTAATGCTAGAATTTCCAAATTTTGTAATTCCTCACTTATCCATGCAGGTAACTTCCCAGTGAAATTATTATGTGATAGATCAAGGACAAGAAGATTTTTGCAGCTTCGTAGCAACAATGGAAATTCTCGTGAAAAGCTGTTGCTACTTAAAAGGAGTGTACGGATGTTCAAGCCTGATGGGCTCGTAGAACTAGAATGGGCCATGGAAGAGTTGTTAATGCTACAAGAGTTGCCTTGTTTTAAAATCTTGATGCCACAATCAGAAAGCTTCCCTGCAAGTAGATTGTCTGACAGGTCAAGAACTCACAGCTGCTTCCACGGACAAATCTGTGTAGGAATAACCCCAGTAATTCGGTTGGAGTAGAGAACCACGAGCTGCAGCAGTGGAGCTTCAAAATTTAGTGATAATGGTCCATTTAAAGAGTTTCTTGAGATGTCAAATGTCCTAATTCTTCTTGGCAACTGTGGTACCGAACCAGTGAGTTGGTTTGATCTGAGTTCAAGTAATTCCACTGACATGAACTCCAAATCATGGGGCAACTCACCAGTAATTTGATTATAAGAGATGTCCAAACTTGTCGCATTAGCAAAGACAACCCAAAACCATTCTGGAATTGTACCAGTAAGGTCTGTATATGAAATATTAAGAACATCAATATTGTTTTGCAAGCATAGCTGTTGACACCAAAACTTGGTAATTTTGTTGCCAATAAAGTCTACAGAAGGCAGCCGACAATTTGATGAATAATGAGTTAAAGACAGCAGATTCCAAGATGCATGACCATGATTTGGAAACTAATAGAAAGGGGTTATGTTGGTCGAGTATTCAGACATGTCTATTGGAGGTGCTCCCTGTCGCACGAGTTTTCCGGTTCCTTCGTCAGTCGTTTCAGTTCGGGTTTTCAGAGTTCGTGTCACTGCTTTCTATCTCCCTCCTCTCTCTCGTTCTCTGGTTCTGGGAGCATCGGTCTCTGCCTCTGTCGATCAGTCTTGGCCTGGGGCTCGGTTCTCCCTCTAGTTGCTCTTCAACGCAGCGGTGTCCAGTTCTCCTCTGCGCTTGCTCTTTTGGTCTGTCGCCTAGGCCGAAGGGTTGCTCGCTCATTCTTTCCTCATCGGTTGGGCACTAGTGCAATCGGTGGTGCACCAGTCAGGTCTCTGGCTTGGGATTCTAGTGATTCCTGCGCTCTTCTCTGTTCTGGTGCTTGCTAGCGTGAGCAGCCCCACGCTGTGCGTCTCTCTCTCTGTTTTGTCTTCTAGCCTGGAATTTCCGGCCTCCTCCCCTGGAATTTCTGGCCCGTCCTGCTATTTTGTTCCGTTTCTTCCGCGTTCGTGCTCCGTTTTGAGTTGTCTTTTGCATTGGTTTTCCACCGATCCAAGGAAGCTTTCTCAATACTCTTGTCACTAGTATGACTCGGGTATTTTGAATCGGGAACTCGCTTCTTCTCTATAGGAGTGGAGTTCTCATTTTTCGGATCTTCGGTTCACAAGTGTTTCTTAGCTGTTCGTGTGGTGTCCTGCTATGTTTCTAGGAAACATCCAGCCACCAGTCGGCTCGAGGGCATCACGGGTTTCTTGTCTTGCATTTGGCAGTGATTTTGGGACAACAGCCTAAAGTTTTGAAACAAAATTTATGGCTCCTATTCACCCCCCCTCTGGTCACCGTTTTCAATCCTTCAATTGGTATCAGAGCCGGTTAAGTATCATTCCACCTTATTTGGTTCTTGATTTGCGAAGGCGACATGGAGCGTGGTTCAGGCAGGACGCCATTCTTCGATGGAACAAATTACCCGTATTAGAAGATCCGTAAGTCTGCGCATCTCCAAAACATCAGCTCACGGGTTTGGGAGATTTGTAAGGATCCAGATTACATGGTGCTTGCTGCTCGTATCGATCAAGAGTAGATGGATCAGCACGAGGCAAATAGCAAGTCTCGTAATGCAATTTTTCTTGCCTGTCGCTTTCTGAGTTTGATCGAGTTTCTCACCTTGCTACGGCTCGAGAGATCTGGCAAACCCTTGAAAGGTATCATAAGGGGACTTCCCAGGTCAAGACCAGACCCTTTGAGACGTACCAACGTGAGTATGAGAACTTTGTTCGGTTGCCTGGAGAGTCTGTCAATTCTATGTTCTCTCGCTTCCAGTCAATCGTGAGCAAGATGCGGGCAAATAAGCCGCAGCTACCCTATGATGATCATGAGAGGGCTCTCAAGTTACTACACGCCCTAGATCGGAGGGTTTGGGATGTGAAAGTCTCTGTGATCATTGAGTCATCCAACTATGAGACACTCACCGTGGATGAGCTATTCAGCAAGCTCAAGTCCACCGAGATCGATCACCAGACTCGAGCCAAGCTTGAGAATCCTTTTGCACCGACCATGGCTTTGGTCTCAGGTACTGGTGGTTCAAGTTCTTTGGCTAACCTTTCACAAGCTTCTTTCACTTTGCCGTCTTTGGTCTTTGTCATAGAGGAGCAGATGGAGGCACTTGGGGATGACGAGCTAGCGTTGATCATCAGCTGGTTCTCGTGGTTCCACAACAACCGCATGAACCGCCGGCATGGTGGCAACAAGGAGGGCTGCTTCCACTGTGGCGACCCCGACCACTTCATCGCCAACTGCCCCAAGAAGAACAAACACTCCTCCAGCAAGCATGACGCCGACAAGCGCAAGGACAAGCGCGAGAACACCACCGGCAAGCACAAGTCCAAGGGAAGGTTCTATATGGAATCGATCAAGCGCAAGTACCTCAAGAAGGCCAAGGCCCAGGAGCCCGCCTTCCTTACTTTCCTCAGCAACCTCGACATCGACTCCGGCTATGCGCACGCTTCTTCCTCTTCGAGCGATGACAAGTCCGAGAGGAAGGTCGAGGAGAAGCTGAACGGGTTGTGCTTCTTCACCGTATCCACCCACGGAGGCTTCACCCCATGGCACTTGGTGACAAGGTGGAGACCGGCAAGGACGACGTTCTTGGCGAATCAGGTATCACTTTCCGTCCATGAGCTTGCTGCTGAGGTTGAAACTTTGAATGCTGCTTTTCTTAGCAAAGATAAGTTGCTTAAGTGTGCTGCTTGTGATAGGAAGGAGTATAAGGACAAGCTAGAGGTTGCGCTTAAGGAGCTTGAGTTTGCTAAGTCTGTTGTGGTTGTATCTAAGGAGGCTGAGTGCGATCCTTGTGCCACCCACATGTCTAACTTTGCAACCTTGCAAAGCAAGTATGCCTCTCTGTTAGATGAGCTTGAGGAGGTGAAGGCTAGGCCTGTCTTGTTGGGTGCATGCAAGTCCTACTTGGGCTTGCAATCTGAGCTGGCAGAGAAGGTTGCCAAGATCGTTTTGCTTGAGAAGGTTAGCTCAGATAGCACAGGGGTTGATAAGAGTGCACTTTGTGAGAGCTTGGAGCTGGAGCTTGAGTCTTGTAGGCACGACAAGATGAGAACCAAGGAGGAAAACACATACCTTCGGACCATCTTGAGCTGGGTGTCTTGCAATGAGCCGTAGTTGGGCATGATGGTCAACCAATTTAGGAGGGGAATTGGTGGACTGGGAGTAGGCTTTGCTTTATGTGAGAAGGGTGAAAATATCTATGGCAAGGTTGGTGAGTGCAGTGGCTTGAAACCAAGTGAGAAACCTACCACCACTCCCAAGTTGACCAAAATCTCTCCAGCTAAGCCCACTTTGCCTACCATAAAAGATGGAGTGTTTGAAGAACCTCCAAAAGCTTCACCTTAGAAACAAGTATGGATTCCAAAACCTAACTATCTTAGGAACCCACTTGACACTCTGCCAATCATCTCTGAGTATCCCCTTCCTAAAGCCAAACAGCCACCGAAAGTGAACCATACCTGCAAGAGAGTGAACCAACCACCACCCAATAGAGAGGTGAGGTATCACTGTGAGTAATACCATAGGGATGGTCACCTTGCTGAGTTATGCTTTTGGAGGAAGAGAGATAAGCGACGAGAGTACGAGTTGAACAACTAGAACACGTACTGTCCTCCCCATGGTGTACATGTACCGCCTATTCGGAGGCATAGTGCTAGGCCTAGAGGTGCAATGCCTTAGGCCGCGAGACCACGCGGTGGTCGTGCCTGGCGGGGTTCAGGTTGTGGTCAATATGACCATGGATTCCGTGGCAGTGGCTTTCAGTCCCACAGCTCTAGTGGACCACGTTTTCCCCCTCGTGGTGATCGCTTTCCTCAAATGGGACATGGTATGTTTGGTGTTTTTCCTAACACTTTTTCTAGGGCAAATAACTCAACACTGGTATCCCTCACAGTTTACTAACCCCAGTGTTGTGCCATTTGCTCACCCTTTGCCTTTCTTTTGAGCAGGACGGAGGCCTAGAGAACACGTGGCTCATTGATTCCGGATGTTCACGCCACATGATCGGAAACTCAAAATGGTTCTCCAGCCTCGACCCCGTGCAACAGAAGGAGTACATCACATTCAGGGATAACAGCAAAGGTAAGGTGGTCTCCCGTGGTACCATTCGGGTCAATGGGAGTTCTGTCCTCAACGATGTTGCTTTGGTCTCTAATTTGCATTTCAATTTGCTTTCAGTTTCGCAACTCCTTGAGGATGGTTTCGAAGTGCGCTTTAAGAAAAGCCCGTCTTGAGTTCTTGATTCTCAGGGGAATCTTGTTTGTCGGATTTTCCCCTTTGGCCGAGTTTTTTGAGCTGATTTTTCACACTCTTTTGGCTCTTCTCGATGTTTGGTAGCCGGATCTTCCTCAGAGCTTTGGAAGTGGCAAACTGGGCTGCATCGACTGATCGACCTCCGGCTTGCTTGTGAGTACCGTCACGACTTGTATTGTGCTTGTAAAGCTGCATCAGCTGATTGATCTTTTATGAGCCCTAATATAAGTTAGTTATCGATCTGTATCGTAGTTTGTAAGGCTACATCAGCTGATTGATCTCTTACGAATCATAATATAGATCAAAGTTATCAATCTTGTGTTAAATAACTTATTGTTTAATACAATATCACTAGTTATCGAATCTGCTAAGATTAGTAAAACTTTCCTTGCTATTTTTGGTTGATTCACCAGTTATCGATTTTGCTATAATTAATGTTTTATTAATTATAACAAAATCACCCGATTGAGATAGAGATAGATTGGCATCATATTATCTTAATGGGTCGTCCTCTGATCTGGTCATCCTCTTCTGCATCGACTATGTTTTCTCGTGGAGATGAGGCACTCATCGGATCAAGTGGTACGTGCATGTAGATGTGAGGAGAAGTGAAGATGAATAGATTCTAATCCGTTCTGTTCCTCAACCACCCAAGATGGTGTGATAGACACTTTAAAGTTCACAGTGTTGGTGAGGTTCGGAATAAGGTAATATTGTTGCCAGCAAATTCATCAGCTCCTTGGAAGTCAAATCAGAAGAGGACCATCGTACAGTGGATGACGCACGCCGATAATTGTTATTGCCTCTAGATAGCCAACTATAATCATAAAGTTAGGGGGGCAGCTCCTAATCGGCTAAAGCAGATGAACGGTCAGAATATTGAAACCGAGCAAGTCAACAAAAATATAGACTCATGAAAGCTGATTGCGAGGTGTAAAGAAGGATCAATTTTGAAGTTATCAAGATCAAAAGAAGATAATTGATATGGAGCCCATGCAGCCTATTTCAGTGTTGCGATCAGACGTCGTCGGCTCAGGAAAAGAAGATCATCCGATCATAATAGTTCGAAGCATGAAAATTCATACTCCGAACTAGAGGGGCCTGTGTTGACACCAAAACTTAGTAATTTTGTTGCCAATAAAGTCTACAGAAGGAAGCCGACAATTTGATGAATAATGAGTTAAAGATAGCAGATTCCAAGATGCATGACCATGATTTGAAAACTAATAGAAAGGGATTATGTTGGTCGAGTATTCAGACATGTCTATTGGAGGTGATCCCAAATGGAATTCTGAATGAACAACGAGCACATGTTTTATTCGGCAAGCGGTGGAGAAATTATAACAGAAAAAGAATATCTATCGGAGCTTGCTGATGGAATTATGAAGGTTTGCCATACATGTATTTCTATATATATGCCATGAGGGCCGTGCAATGTATTAAATCTTTGCAGCTAGCTACGTGCTTTTGTTTGGCTGATGCATGGCCAAATAAAATAGATTTCTACAAGAAAGTGAAGGCCTGCACGTGTAAACAAAGTTGATCAAAATAAACCAGAGAAAGGCTCTGAAAGAGATATGGTCGCGATGGTTTTGGCTAAAGTCGTGACTAGCTGGCCGGATGGAAAAGGAAACAAGAAGGAGATAGGAAAGGAAGAGTCCGGCTTAAATATTTAGGAAAGGAAGTGTTTTTAATATTATTTAGCCGGCTGCGCAAGGAAATTTAAATGGCATGTCTTTGTATATACGTGAAGCTTGAAAGGATTCACGTGCAAGGAAGAGAAAGAAAAATAAAGTAAGGCAAGCATCCAGAATAATAATAGGAATATTATATTCAGATTGCCTTGCAAGTTAGATACGTGACGTCCTTGTATAAGTCCTATTTTTGTACGCAAAGTCCAGCAACCCAATAAATAAAGGGTCACGACAAATTGTAAGGGGGTTTCACACATCAATCAAAATTAGTCTTTACTTTTTTGGCTTCACGCCAATCCTTAAGAGTAAGAGTAATATAGCTTTTCGGCGAGTTCTTCAGCAAACAGGGCTGCATCGACTGATCGACCTCTGGCTTGCTTGTGAGTACCGTCATGACTTGTATTGTGCTTGTAAAGCTATATCAGCTGATTGATCTTTTATGAGCCCTAATATAAGTTAGTTATCGATCTGTATCGTAGTTTGTAAGGCTGCATCAGCTGATTGATCTCTTACGAATCATAATATAGATCAAAGTTATCGATCTTGTGTTAAATAACTTGTTGTTTAATACAATATCACCAGTTATCGAATCGGCTAAGATTAGTAAGACTTTCCTTGCTATTTTTTGTTGATTCACCAATTATCGATTTTGCTATAATTAATGTTTTATTAATTATAACAAAATCACCCGATTAAGATAGAGATAGATCGGCATCATATTATCTTAATGGGTCGTCCTCTGATCTAGTCATGCTTCAAATCTCGTAATTGACGACTTAATTCTCCTAGATCGGCTATTTTATTTCTATTCCAGTCAAACATAGTATGCATCCAAAGACATGTTTCAATCTTGAATAAATTCACTAGTTAATGAGATCTAATCTAATGACACTACTATAGCTGCATCGATCCGGTCGAACCTCACTAGTGAGACTTTAGATCAGGAATTATCGATTAGTGGTTTTGTTCATGATCAAGATATGTACTCTGTTTGTTTGCTATGCCTGCATCGGCTGTTTTAGCCGATTGCCTATGCTCTCACACATATAGCATGCGTACATGAATCTGTCAACATATAGATGATTTCATAGATTTTTTGGCTTTAGTTTGTTATCATTATCATAGCTGCATCGATCCAGTCGAACATCGTTGTTGGTGGTAACAGATTAGATTCAGAGCGTTTGTAGATTCATTTGTATTAGACAGTTGATTGCTCACATGCTATAATCCTCTTTCTACCTAAATCGGCTATTTTAGCCGATAGATTATGCTTTCCATGCTAGATCTATGAATATCAGTTACGAAAGGTTTTTACAATTGTACTTGTTTTGGTTGATTAGCCTTTATTAAATCATCATGATCTATGAATATCGGTCATTATCCTCATGTTATCACCATTCAACAATGGCTGATTGCTTCTATTTCAATATATTTTTATTCATGGACATGTTGGATATCGACTTTTTAATCAATAGCCTTATACACCAGCTATCTGGCCACATATTGGAACTGTCTGGTACAACACCGACATGTTTTACCTTAAACTACTGAGTATTCTCCCCTTGTCAATTGCAGGGTTAAATTGACTGGCACGCCTTTGGTCCCGAAACGGACCGTTCTTGTGTTGAAGCTAAGTAGATCTTCGGATTCACTCTGTCAAGATCGTCTGGCTTGCTGTGTGTTGGTTGCATCGCCACATTTTTGCACATATTTCTAAACGTTTCTGGTAGCATCCCATTCAGAATTATGTTCCCAAGATCAAGTACTTCAAGTGAGGTCATGTTTCCCAACTCATCAAGGCACTCCAAATGCAGAAATCATGGTAGTTTCTATAGATATTAATTGCACTACCAATTAAGCAATTTGCTGATGTGGCAGGTTATTTATTGAACAGAGAGAGAAAGAAAGAGAGAAACCATTTTTCCTAAGGAAACGATGTCTTCAAGTATATCGAGACCGAAGAAACTACTCACGTTCACGTTGGGAGAGTCGGTGTCGTTTCTACCACCTCTGTCCAGATCCTGTGCGCTCGAGGCCCCTTCTCGTCCCTGCCAAAAATCCTCACCCCCTCCTCAATGCCCCGCTCGTGCTGCTCCATGGCTGCCTCGCACTCCTTGCCACTGCTGCTCGCGGCCCTCGCCTGTCACCCCTACTTGTTTCGAGCTCGCTCGGCGCGGAGACACGTCGAGACGTGACGAAGCGACACCCTCGTCGCCCTGACGCTGCCCTACCTCGTGGTCATGGCCCTAGCACTCGACTCTAGCTCCAATGCCAGTCCTCCGCCGTCTTCTCATGCTTCAGGGTTGTAAGTGCAATCAAGCCCTAATTGTGGGTTTTGGTGATAATGACCACATAATTAGAGGACTAATGAGATTTATCGACTTGACAAGCATGTGATATAAGAATCAGTATTATACTTACAATGGTAGAGCCCCCAATTACAAAAGGACGTCGTGATGGACTCAAGAGCGTTTAAATTCTTTTATGTTTTGAAATTGAGTATAGGAAACGCCACACTATAAAGGAAGATACAATTCACAAGCTTTAATGTGCAACCAAGTGCTCAAAATACCCACCATACAAATCCTCAAACCAAGCCAAGCCAGCTGTTGAGGATGATTTCATCAATATTTTAGTTGGTCAACGTCACAAAAGTGTCACATATAAAAGGACATAAGCCCACCATGAATGATTTTGGTTCAAATAACTTGGTTTCACATGTACATGTCCTCTATTTGAATGTAGGTACAAAGTGGACGAAAAACCAAGCTTGGGGGCCCAACTTGACACGTTGGCCGACCCCCCCCAAGTATGGCCAATTGACTATCTGAATGCACCATTATGATAGGCTTGGCATTTGACGGTTACCTGCAAAAGATGGGCCCGATTGGCCATAATTGGCTGGTCGGCGGACCTATGAATGTTGGCCAAATTAGCTCAAACTTGGTATGGAGCAAGCCAAGAGAAAGATGACACAGCCCCCACCAACAAAGTGTGGCCCACCTAACTTAGGGAGGTCGGCTGACCTCCCCATTGTGCCCATCAGCTTCCCACAAGCTTCCATGATCCAAGAGACACACTCCACAAGTAACCTCAACCATTGGATCACAAGTGTGCTTTCTCTCAATGGTCGAAGATGAGAGTACATGGATTGATGGACCCACAATGTACCAAACCGATGTGGCAACCAAATTCTGACTCTACATACCCATCAAGGAAGAGGAGAGGTCCCACACCAAAGGGGGTTGGCCCCACCTGCCATAGGGGGGGTCGGCCAACCCCCCTCTGGTGGCCAAACCGCCTCAGATTTCTTCCAGCACCTCCATGCATGCCTCCATACATGAGCCTTGATCTGCATCGTCCAAATCATGTAGGTTTGATCCAATGGCTCAAAGAGGTGATCACGCGGATTGTTGACGTGGCATCGGAGTAGCCCCTGCTCCTCTACCTATAAATACCCCCTACCACCCTCACTCTCACTCATGACTACAAGGAGGAAACTACTCTCTCTTTAGATAGGCGAAGCCATGCTCTAGTAGTAGTAGTAGTGCTATGCAATTAGGGAGAGAGTGAGGGGAGTGTGGAGAAGAGTCAGGCCTGTCTGTTGTCTTCTCCAAGCTGTACCTCGGTGGATGCGCTTTTCTTTGTAAGTAAACATCCGAGATCTTTTATAGTATTTGATATTCTGATTCTGGTATAGTGGATATATAACTTGTTCTCATTGGTACGCCGCTTTACTTTAGTAGAGTGCTCTAGCTTCGCTAAGGGAACTTAGTGGATCAAGGTTAGAGTAGTGAGATATAGTGTAGACGTGGTGTCTAGGCTATACCTTGCCTATGTTGACCGCTTGTCGCACAGATTGTTTGCGGTAGCTAGTAAGTGGTGACAGTCTTGTCTAGTCTTTGGATTCCACAACATGTTGTTAGGCAAGTTCTTAAAAGGTTGGCCCACCATAAAAGGATAGCCGCTCCGGGTAGGGGTTATATCTCCTATTGTCTCACCTATCGCCTCCGTGAGTGAGGGGGTGGAAAACCCGTTATATCCATCTTGCCTTACCAGATATCATCACTATAAAGATCCTCTCTACCCAAATACCATAGACTCCTTATATCATCATAGGACGATCTTGATCCTTTGTTAGTTCACTTCTCGTTCCCTGTGGAAATCGATTCCTGGAATACTCCCGGTGAAGGCTACATTGACAACCGTACGCTTGTGGTTTATCCGTTTGCCATTTCTGGTGTCACCACTAGCCAATGCCTAACTCCTATCCTTTTGTTGTTCTCGCTGGAGCGGCACCGCCGTGACTTAACGGCTAGTTGGGAAAGGGGAGGTATTTATGCCTCTTCTTCTTCCTCCCAACAGCTATATCGAGCATTTCATCCCCACCAACCAGCAGATAAGCCTCTTGACCTCCATTGAAGGCTCTCAAGCTCTCCCCTTTGATTCCCCTAAGATTCTTTAAGAGATTAAGCCTCCAAACTCCATTAGAGAGCTTGTCAACCTGAGCTACAACTCCTAGAGCACTTGGTTCATGTTCAAGCCAGTGGATTGTGTTCTTTACTCTTAGAGCAAGAGCTCCTAGCCAGCTAGGAGTCGCTCGTTGAAGCTCCCAACTCTTGTGGGTGTTCCATGACGTTTGTAATCACCCCTACATCTAGTAAGAACTCTCTAATTTAGAGACTAGTGCTCTTGATTGGAGAAGAGGATAGGGTTCGTGAAACCCAAGCCTTGGTGGCTTCCTCAACAACTTGGAGGTAGGCAAGCCTTAGTGGTGAGCTGAACCATGTGATAAACATCTTGTGTCTCATGTTCTTGCTTTGTATTGTGCTCCACTTGTTTTTGTTGGTGATTCTAGGGTTTGCTCCTGATCTACTTGTGCCTTAGCTTTTGATCTTGTTCAAGTGGTGATATAGGCTCTACACTACCTAAGGAACATCAGCAACACAAGGAGGGGATGGAGCTAGTGTGCCTCCGGAGGACATGGAGGTGCACACTACTAGCGATAGTGAGAGTGTCTCTATAGCGAGCACCAAGACACTCCCCTGGCCAAGCTAGCATCCAAGAAAGGATCAAGTTTGGAAGAGAGAAAGAAAGAAGAAAAGAAGAAGGAAGAAGGAGAAGAGAATAAAGGAAGAAAAGAAAAGAAGAAGAAGAAAAGAAGAGAAAGGAGGAGAAGATTCTTCAAGTAGCACTGAAGATGGTGATGATGATGTCTCCTACCATGGTCCCAAAGATGACAAGAAATCAAGAAAGACAAAGGAGGGCAAGAAGAACACATATGGAGCCGTATTCTTTAACTATTCATCTATGTCTAACCTTGATTCTAGAGCTTTCATCAATATACCCATGGGCAAGTTACCTTATTTCAATGGGACTAACTTTGCCAAGTGAAAGCACATGATGAAAGCTTATCTTGTAGGTCTCCATCCGGAGGTTTGAGAGATTGTCAAGAATGGTATCAAGGAGCATGAGGACCCATCAAGCGCAACACTACGTGAGTACTGCCACATCCATCTCAATGCTCAAGCCACTAGTGTCTTGCTTAGTGCCTTGAGTGCAGAAGAGTACAACAAGGTGATTGGATTGGAGGTTGCCAATGAGATATGGGACACTTTGCATATTGCTCATGAAGGGGTTGAAAAAGTGAGACAATCCAAGATTGACTTATTGATGGAAAAGCTCAACCAGTTTGTGATAATGGATGGAGAGGGGCCACAAGAGATGTTTAATAGATTGATGGCTATTGTTGGGAAGATAAGAGGTCTAGGTGGAAAGGAGATGAATGATCACAAGGTGGTAAAGATATTTCTAGAGACATACTCCCCTAGGAATGAGACCGTTGTGACGTTGATTAGAGACAAGAAGAAGTTTGAGCACTTCACTCCAAATGATGTGCTCGGAAGGATCGTCACATTTGATCTACAAAGAGAGGAAGCATTGGAGAGAAGGAAGCTTAGAGAGTTGCAAGCTAGGTTGGTGGGCATGAAGATCAAGGATGTGGCTCTCAAAGACAACAAGTCAACAAAGGCACCTTCAACTAGCAAGTTAAGACCCAACAAGGACGCATCAACTAGCAAGCCAAAAGCAAGCAAGACAGTCAAGGAGGAGATAGAATCAATATCATCATCAAGTGAAGATGAAAGTGATTCACTACTACAGTAGGCCTATCACAGCTGGTTCATAAACCCCCATCACAGTCGGTTTTGGGCCATGGCAATGAGTGGTCGACGGTGATGGTCCTAGTTATCACAATCGGTTCGCAACCGACTGTGATAGATTCTAAACACCACTGCATTGGTCTATGATCTGTCTATGTACCAGTTACGATCAACGCCACCTTATACGCGACCCGTCTATGTTCAGTGTGAATTCACCGTCGCTTTGAGGCCTCACCCGTCTGTGTCTAGGCAGAGATCACCATCGCATGGAAGTATGACCCATCTGTTTAAAGGTCATGGTCACCATTGCCTTGCAGTACGATCCGCCTTTGATGATTGTGTAGTCTATATCAGCTTACTTAACATTCTGGCAGTGATGAACTTTTGATCCCCGCCGCACCATATGTTGTACCGACGGTGTTGACGATTACTTTACAATCCGACGGTGAGGAGCGTATTGATCACCAACAGCGAGTGGTATGATGCGGTGGTCATGACAAACCAATCAACGGCGGTTCTATGCGTAACCGACTGTACGTAATGGTACTGCATCCGGTTTCACAATCTAATAACTAATTCAGATGGACCTTAATAGCTTACTGAACAGACACCATACAGATATAATCATCGAATGCATACATCATGTCTACAAACAAAAGTACTTTTTGCAACAACAATCGACGCTAACGTATCATGTGTGTCACCTGATGTACTAACACAACCGACAGTTTGATTACATAATAAGGTACTGATGTCTACAAACTTACATAACAAAAACTAGGTAGTTGTGCTCCTGCTATGTGCCAAAAGTGCTTGCTTCGCAAAGTGAATATAATTAGTGCATCCTTCGGATTGGTAGCCAATGCATCATGGAATCCCTCCTGTTGATCTCTGAGCCATACCAGGAAGTCTATTGAAAAGCATCCATACTGACCTGCACAAAGCAGCAGAACGGATGCTATCCATACCAGGAAAGATCGAGTCAGCAACAGGATCCGATCAAACTTTTGAAACTTTAAATTTGCCGTAAATATTTTTCAGAATACTTAATTTGCAAACATAAAAAGCATATGTGAAGATCTAGCTAGCTTAAATAATAATTCCACAACATCTTACTTACTAGATTATGTTCGTACGCTGCAACAGGATAACCACTAAGGCCCCATTTGGTAGGGCTCCTCTCCGGCTCTGGCTCCAGCTCCTGAGCCCTAACAAACGGTTTAGTAGGATGAGCTGTTTGGAGCCGTTTTTTAGTGAAAAAGGAGGAGCCGGAGCTGTCTTGGAGGAGCCTAGTGACACAATCATATTGATCTATTCAGAAATACAATGTTTGTAGCTTGAATAAACACATCTTGTTCAAAATCAAATGGACCTTGCAGAAGATGGTCCTATCGTTTTTCACTTCCACATTGTGTTCTTTGCCAGAGGTAATAGGGGTTGGGAGCTTCGTGACACATGGCAAACATCACCTCATTGGTATCGCGTACTGGAACTCAGAGTCTGATAGAGGGCAACATCAGTAGTAGAGAAATGACCTTCGGTTCTCACGTTTAGTCCCGGTCGTGTTAGGGTCCAGGACTAATGGGAGCATTAGTCCCCCGATCTAAATATCACAGAAACAGGAGGCTCTTTTGTCCCGGTTGGTAACACCAACAAAGACTAAAAGTCACCCTTTAGTCTCGGTTGGTGTTACCAATCAGGACTAAAGGTCTCCTCCAATCTAGGACTAAAGTACCCCACACGTGACTAAAGATCCTCCACGGGTGAATTCAAAAGGAGAGCACCTAGAAATTAGTCACATGTATTATGTGGTTGAGTTGGTAAGAAAGTTATGCGCAAGACAAGAGATCCTGGGTTCGAATCTCACGCACCGCAAGAGATCCAAGGTCCTCGGGATTCCCAGGACTAAAGGCGGATCCACTATCCCGGTTAGGAAACCAGGGCTAAAGCCCGTTTCCAACCGGTACGGTCCATTTCTCTGCTAGTGACGATGCATGTATGTGAACTCACGTCTCGTCAATCACGTGTGTTTAAAAAAAAGGAAAGAGATGGGCTCAAATGTGGACCGTGGACATCTAGAGAGGCTTGTGCGGGCATGGGCCCAAGTGTAAAACTTCAATCACCATGTTTGCAACTTTGCATGCGTCCATGATTGGGCTAGTCATCTAAATTACCTTGATTGATTGACTGACTAGTAGGTGGAAGTTTTTTTAGTTCACGGCTTTACCACAGCCGGATAATTAAACGGTCCCTTCCATTCGTTTTAGGAGTTGAGAGTTGGGATTAGATATTACTTGAAGCATAACTGGTGCACACGTTGCTACGAGAATCACCAATGAATTTTAGTGAATAGTGTGATATATACACTTATATACATAAATACATGTCAGTGGATGATGTGACTTGCTATCATAGGTAACTTGTATGAATATATGTGTGTCATAATTGCATGTGCTAATAGGCTGCTGATGTGGATGGCCTATATGTTGAGATAGAATTCTAGTGCGAGATAGAATTCTAGTGCGACTTAGAATTACTGTCGAGATAAAATTTTATTGAGATTTAGAATTATAAAATATATAGATATAGATAACTCATATTTTATTACAATAATATATTCGAAGCTTTTGTTATCCTCTCAAAAAAACTAAGGACCACAAAACCGCAACGGCTTAAAATACCAGAGGGAGTAGCAAGCAAGTACACTTCATTCGTTTGTAATAATATATTGTATTGCAATAATATATTCGAAACTTTTGTTATCCTCTCGGAAAAACTAAGGACCACAAAACCACAACGGCTTAAAATACCAGAGGCAGTAGCAAGCGAGTACACTTCATTCGTTTGTAATTAAAGAGAGAGAACAATACATTCACCGAAGGTTCACCTGTCAATGAAATAATTGCTCGGTGCTCTATTCAAACTTTGGAAGAATATTAGGTATAGATAAAGCTAAGTACTCCGGACCTAATAAAATCAAAAGAAAGAATACATGGATGGAAGTCTCATGACATGGAATTTTGTGGAACGCTGTTCATTGCCGCGCATCTATCAAAAGAAAGAATACATGGATGGAAGTCTCTCTGAATTTTGTGGAATGCCGTTCATTGCCGCGCATCACTCACTGCTACTGGGAGTATTTGTAGAGACGCGATTGGGAAATCTTTATACTATTTTCCACTGCCTAGTTATACTATTTTTCCACCTCTACAAATCGTTATTCAGCTAGAAACCATATATCTGCAAATCGTTATCCAGCTAGAAGTCATACATCTGCATCGATTTTTCAGGTGAAAAACAAACGTTTCACGGCCACGGGGATCGAAACCCCGACCTGCAGCCTCAAGCGTATCTCCTCTAATCACTCCATTCATAACTCACTTAAATCCATATAAGATATTTTTTCTCGTCGTATTATCTTCATCCGATTTTAAAATGAGTATTTGAGACCTTAAACGAATTCAAATGAAAACATTTTCAACTGCAAAGTTGTATAACTCTTTGAAATCTACAACTTTGGTCCTAGTTGTTTCTTTATCAAGGTCGTTTAAAAAAATTCAAATTTTACCGTGTTGCACCTATTTTTAGAGATAGCTTTTACATCGAACCACCTTTACAAATCAATTTTTAGAGGCGACTCTAGATCCAACCGCCTTTATCTAAAAATCGATTTGTTAAGGCGGCTAGATCTAGAACCGCCTCAGGTCGGGGCATTTGTAGAGGCGCCTGAAAATGTATTTTTAGAGACGGCTTGGTTCGGACGGATTTGTAGAGGCAGCTGTAGATTGAGCCTCCACTGTTCAAAAAAGGAGCCATTGCTAAAAATTAAATCTGTACTAGTGCCTTAGCGCATTGTCTTAAACGGATTTCTATTTTAATACAACCCTTCTACGTTATTGGAACAAAATCTCAATATAAAGTCACGTCATGTATATATAGTAACAAATGTCGAATTTTATAGGGGATTAATTCTTTTACCAAGATTTGACAAACCTTTACTTCCAAAAAAAAGATCAAGCTCCTAATTCTCAACGTGTTAATACGATGATCGAGCAACTCCAGCAGGAGCACCCAAATCAGGGCCCCTACTTTTAATTTGGGTGCTCCCCTACTTTTCTTGGGCCCCTATTTTGTATCCGCTCCAACAGAAGCCCCCAAACCAGAGCCCGCAAAAATATGGCATGAGTCACTTACAAATGGGACCCATATGTCATTGAAGGCAAGTTTTTCTTATCTTTCTTCCTCCTTTACTCAACACGTGCAGAAGTGGGCTCCTTTCCTCAACACGTGCAGAAGTGGGCGGGCGCGCCCACGCGACTGTGCAGAGGCGGACGGGCGCGCCCGCACCCACGCGGCGGCGATAGAGGTAGACAGGAGAATGTTCATATTGCAGATGTAACCTAGTTTCTGAAGCGGGACAACCTTTGCAATGAAGGAAAGAGTATGCTAAAGAAAAGGACAGAAAACGCAAGCATTATAAAGCTATCATCCTAGTAAGTGAATGTAGGATCATCGTAATACAGTTGAAATTTGAAAAAAGTGCTACTTAGGAGTTTAAGAATGTTCAGATTCTTAGTCAGCCAACCAAAACCCTTTCTGCAAACAATTAATTCATCATCATCATTATTGTTCATGGAACAAAGCCGGTTGCTTAAATGGGTAACTCTTCATGTCAATCGTCACAGGAATTAGTGGACTACATGCTTTTCTTTCAACGAATCACTCTTTTACACCAAAAAGAACTTCACTTTGTTGTGGTACTCAATCATGACCTTCTGCAAAGAAACTGTAATAGATAACTAAAGAGATAAAATTGGACAGAGAGGATGCTAAAGTGAATAGATAATTAGATAGTTGTCTATCCTTTACCTAAGCAATATCACAAACACATGGTGTGCTAGAGTAGAAACCAAATATGATTACCCACCGGTGGGGGAGGATGGCAGGGACAGGGGCTCCTCGGGGACGTCGGCGAGGAAGTCCAGCGACGGCTCCAGGAAGTCGGCGAGCAGGTCGAAGTCGATGTGGAGCGGCGGGAACTCGCCACCGAAGCAGTCGTCAGCGGAGGAGAGGGGGCAGTCGAACACGCTGCGACTGTTGCTGGTTGCTACTGCCGACGCTCGACTCGTCGGTCTCTAGGGCCGGCATTGCTGGAAGCGCCGGCACCAGCTTCTTGGTCTTGCTGCATGCAGGTGTCATCGGCAACTGCGGAGGGCAGGGATGAGCGGAGCACGGAGGTCAGGAACGCCGCTGCCGCATGGGACTCCTCGCCGGAGTCGGTGGAGGTGGTGGAGGAAGACGTGCTCTTGGACACTGCCGGCGTCGGCGGCTGCGGGAGGCGCTCGGCGACCTCGTCGAGGACAGGGATGGGCACGTCGTCTGGCCGATTCGAAGTTGGTGGTGTCGTGGCCCTGCGCAGCTGGATGCCGAGTCGTACACCTTGGCAGCCTCATCGGCAATGTCGAAGGTGCGGAACCACACCCGCACCCGCCGCATACTTGCCCCATGGGCCGGCCCATGGCTGCCGAAGCACGCTGTGGAACCGGGGCTCGCCGCCGTTGGACTGCCTCTCCCGTCCAAGGTGCACCAGCCTCGGCCTCTCCCTGGCCGCCTCCGAGCATTTTTAAAGAGGGCCCGTGGATTCACCACCATGGCAGAGGAAGGAGAGGCTGGGAGACAGGATCAGGAGTATGGATGGGGAGGCTGAAGGGGAATTTTTTTTTTCTGGTCGGGATCTAGGCGAGGAGTTTTTTATATTTTTAATCTTTTCTATTTAATATTTTTCATAATAACCGTGTCAAAAAAAAATTGTAGATCTAACTCTTTTGGTCACGCCAGGCTGGAATGACCCAATAACGCTGTCGCGCCACATGCGTTACGCGGCAAGATATGCCACATTGGATGGCATTTCCGACGTCGGCGTGACAGTGTTCAGCATGTTCGCTGGTTGGTTTCTAGGCTGATAAGCTCGACTGGTACTGGTTTGTTGTAAGAGAAAAATACTGTTGGCTGGCTGATAAGCCTTGGCTGAAACCAACGAACGAACATGCTAGTTGTCTTGTCGCGCCACCGAAAGTGGCGTGACAAGACTCAACTTTAGAAAATTCATAGCTCTTAGATACGACGCCAGATGAAGATGATTTTTATATGAAAATTGTAGAGCTATATACAACATTTTAATTTTGAGTTTTTTCATTTGAGGACATTAAGATGTTTAAAAAATAATATAATATTTCAGCAGCATAATAATCGCGTACTAGCGCGGGTCGTATTAGAAAAATAATATCTCTTTTGTATGTATCAAATGAAGATACTTTTTATATCAAAGTTGTATCTTTTAATGAGATCTACAACTCTATAATTTTGAGTTTTTACATTTAATGTTGTTAAGATGTTCGAGAAAATAATATAAAGTTTCAGCGGCATATTAGTCGTGAACCAGAACTTTTGTCTCACGAAAAATACATTTTTCTTGAAAGGTGTTAAATGAAGATATTTTTTATATTAAAGTTGTAGCTATCAATGAAGTGTACATACGTACATACGTACATATCGTCCCACACGACATGTACATACGTACTACTATGTTCTTTTTTTAACGTAGAAAAGGCCTTTTCACTATTCATTCACATGCGCACCACCGCAAGATCCAAGAATCACGGGCAGTATCCATGGGCACGTCGTACCGGCTAGGAATCTCGTGCCGTAAGCTATGAGTACGACTGCTTCGAATTGCTAGGAGTACGATGTCGATGGAGGTTTGTGAATCAAAGTTTTTTTCCCCCGGAGGGCTCGCGTTCACGCTAAATTGATGGACAAATGATGAATCAGGAGTCTCTCCCACGTAATATGGGGGCTGTTTGGTTCCAATCCTGAGAAAGCTGCCTGGACCAGACAATATGCTCTGGCCAGATTATAAAAAAACAAGATCTGGCCACAGACAACCAGCAGTCTGTTTGGCTAGGGCTGAAACGATCGTATACGATCGTGGATTATTACTACTGACTAGTTTAGTGTGAGAGAAAAATACTGTTCTGGCTGAAAATTTACGATCGTTTACGACCAAACGAACAGGCTGATAGACCGGGACAGATAGCTTTCCTAGGTATGAACCAAATAGGTCCTTTGGGTTGTTTGGTTTACACTCTGACCTATGCTTCTATGCACATCTAGCTAGGTAGCACATCGAACTTTTGACCTAATAAATTATACACCTGATGTTGCTGCCTGAGCCAGACGAGCCAGCTAGGCACGAGACAATCCAAACTGGTTGTATGGGCAAGTTTGCTTCGCGGTCTCCCAAGTGAGTTGTGTGCCAGGTAGCAATTGTGGCCTCAGGCTTCTGAGGGAGCAACGCTAGTGCTTTGCCTAGGTCTAAAGCAAACAGACTCAGCTAATTAAGTTTCTTACGATGCAACGTGTTTACCTGGGTTTAAGTTCTCAATTTGGTGTGAGTGTTTCTATTTTTGGATTTATTATAAGATTTAATGGTGCTATAAAAAAGTTACTACACAGGTAGTACTCCTATGTGATCCATCGTATTTGCTCTCTCCCTTGCAGGAGATCTCACTGCGCGTTGTATTCCAGGACGATAAACCATCACTGTCTTCGAAACGCCCCAGAAGTACTGATGATGGTCCCAAGAATGGCCCCCAAGAAATCACATGTATGGGAACACATGACTAAGGTACATGCCAAGGTCGCTACCACTAATGCGGACGGGTCCAACAGGAAGGATCCTTACAGAGTGATGTATATGCCATTTGTAACCACCGTGACAAAGTGTTCAAGGCTGATCCCAAAAACGGCACAAGTACCCAGTCGAACCACCTGGATAGCTACAACTGCAACTGCCCTCGCACTAGAGATCCTTTCACATTCGGGTGGTATGATGAAGGTACTGCCTCCGGTCATACTAAACGGGATATGGACGAATATTACTGATATTACATTTGTTTTTATATTTTTGTTCAGATTTGAATTCGAATACGGATAATGTCAGCCATGCTGGATATGATACGATTAGATATCGACATCATAAATATGCGATTTGAGTATTCGGATAAGGATACGGTATCGGATGTTGAATATCTGGACTCAGACACGGATAGATTTAACCCCTCTAAACTGATTCGGTCTCGAATACGGTCGGAAAATATCCGTTTTTTCACCCCTAGCTACAGGTACTCAGCAGGCTGAAACCAAGGAAGCTGGGCCACGAGGGGACCAGTCACCGCAGGCCCAATGTTCGAATCATCGAATGAGTGGGGAAGAATGGGCCTAATAATATAACCCAGGACTAGTCCACGTAATTGTGCTCAAGCTAAGTAAATTCTAGCAGTAGTAATCTGATCGCAATATAGTAATTAATGTTTTACTAGCAAACATGCTCGTACGTTGCAACGGGACATATAGCTTGTTGCACGATCGTTTAGATAACTTGCAGGGTTCGATTATTCAACGATTCCATCGCCCGTTTCAATTAGTCTTGGAACGAAACTCTATGCAGCTCATGGATGCACGTTGTTCAAATTTATCTTTGGATCAAACTTCACGTCATGTCTAGACATGCTACTTTAACTCGTGAGGCATGAAAGAGAATGATGATTGACGAAAACGCTCCGTACTTTAGTATTATATATATGTAGCGTAACAATGGCCATGGGTTGCTTTGGTTAGTGCAAATTTTGATCATAACTCATTGCCAGTTTGCTTCGTGAGTAGTCTATTATTCGTTTTAGTCCATCATTGTCAATTTGTTTTGTGAGCCATGTATATCAACTAAATTTGGATATATCTTGGGTTGCGACAGTAACGTAATCATGTTGTAAATCATGTTTTTTTTATAATAAAACATAAGGATGGAATTCTTGCTCAATGGAGCCAGAATCTGCCCGAATTGCTCCACTTGAGTCATCATCAGCTGTTGCCTCGTTGAGGTGGTGGTGAGGCGCCAGGATCACGGATCTGATACCAGATGTTACCGTACTACGATAGCTCTATTAGATAGTGGAACTGGTTTACAACTCCGGACGACTCGTCGAGTTCTCTCCGTCGTCACCCTCTAGGTACGGTCAAGACGAAAGCCAAGTTTGAGTTCCTCGATCTCCTTCTCTCTAGCAATACATGAAGGAGCCGTTACAGGCTTCACCCCGACTTGGGCCACGCTGGGCTGGAATTAGTTCACCCATTCAGGCCCATAAGCTTGAGGATTTGCCTTAACATACAGTAGCAGGCCACGGCCTGCTTAACTAACAGACTATACTTTTTTTATAAAAAAAAACTCATACAGACCACACTTTCTCCTACAACAGCTTTTCAAATCAAATAAATAGAAAAGTTTCAAAAAAAATCAAATAAATAGAAAAACAATCAACTGAAAACAGAGCAACCACGGTCGAATTGCCGGCCCGTCCGGTGTGCAGGCCAGGCCAGAATCGAAACTCGTATCAGACAGAGCCAGGCCTAAAGCCTCAGGCGGTCAGGCCCGCCCAAATAGCCAGCACAACGGCGAGAGGCACCAGCGAAACGGACAGCAAGACCTTGGCAGTCAGGTTCCAGCGTTGCAGGTCGCGTGGCACCACCAACAACTCGAACAAGGCTCCCGCGAGGCCGAGCGCCGCCGTGCCGACCAGGACGGCGTAGTAGGTGTAGGCGGCGGCGCTGCCGTGCCAGGTGACGAGGACAGCGCCCGGGCTCTTGGAGACGATGAGCCCGAGGGCTGACGCGATCAGGAAGATGCCGCAGGACACCAGCGCGGCCGGCAGCTTGGACGCGTCGTGGATGGCGGCGGTAATCAAGCGGATCAGATTAGCTGGGAACCACGCCATTGTTGCTGCGCTCTACTTATAACCTGATCAGCTAGCTAGTAAGCGGTGTGAAAAAGACTGCGAGGGAAGCCAGGTACGAGCTTGACTAGAGAGGCAGCGAGATACGTGCTATATATATATGTGTGTATGTGTATACCGGGACGGGTGGAGCTTAACCCGGCCGACGTGAAAATAAGCGAAAGGGCGGGTGGAGCTTAACCCGACGTGACGAAGATGGTCGAATGAAAGGCCGGGTTCAGCTAAACCCGACGCGAAGACTGAAGATGGCCGAGCGAAAGCAGGGCGATCGACGGGTGTAAATTCTAGTAGTAATTATTAATCTGATCGCAAATACTCCTAGAAGTAACTAAATAGTATGATTAGCTTGTACAACATGGCATCCAACAACTCGGCTGACCACTACGAAAGTGTTATAAATTCTAGTAGTAGTAATTATCAATCTGATCGCAAATGCTCCAACAAGTAACTAAATAATTTGATTAGCTAGTACAACATGGCATCCAACAACTCGGTTGACCACTGCGAAAGTGTTTTTTATCATATAGCACAAAGGGCGGGTGCAGCTTAACCCGACGTTAAGATGGCTGAGCAAAAGCTCTGGTGTAAATTCGAGTGAATTATATTCATTAATCTGATGTCTAATAGTAATTAATGTTTTCATTAACACATGGCATCCAGCACTTCGCACTTGAGCAAAATGCATGTGGCTCATTTAGTTTTGTTCACTGTGGTACAATATGTCGACTCGAGTTTGAGTTCTCGACTTAGCAAGAGTGCTCCTGTTTTCTAGGTATATATTCCAGGATTTAACAATATTATTATTTTTAGTTGTGCACGACGTTCCCAATAACAGCAATGGCCTTGACTTCGTCACTCAAGATCCGCCTATTCGAATTTTCGGAGGTGCTCATATGTATGGACGGTCATATTCGTTTTTTCCCAACTTTGCTGAGTGTAAGGACCTTGGATGCCACCTAGAGGGGAGGGGTGAATAGACGTTTCTGAAAATTTACACCTCAAAATGCGGAAACGGTTAGAATGGGAGTTTCCAAACGGAAACTCCAAATCAGAGTAATACAACCCTTCACGAGTAAACCACACAGTATATAAAAGATACTAAACGAATTTAGAAGCCACAACCCTGCACCACAAAAGATTAGAGTAAAATATAACAAAATCAGCAAACACAGGGGATACCGGACATGTCCGGTATATCTACCGGACTTGTATGGTATGCACGTGTCCTGCAGATCAAAGAGCTAATACCGGACTTGTCCGGTAGTGCTACTGAACTTGTCCGGTATTCACGAGCATAGTGCTCCAGCCCCTAACTTGCTCCTTTTGATCTCGACTCTCGATCCAAGCTCCAGGGACCTACTAGAGGTTGAGCCACGCACCAGTAACCTGCTCACAAGCTCAAACAACACAAGAAGATCACAAATACCAAATGAAAAGGAATTGAGACACGGTATTTGTTTTACTGAAGTTCGGACTCCGTCGAGTCCTACTCTCCGTTGAGGTGGCTGCGAGCGACCCAACAAAGGTCAGCTCTAGAGGACCCAACAAAGGTCAACTCTAGCCGAAGTCTTTTCCAACTCCTTTTCCTCCTTCCACTAGTTTGATTTCTTCCCTTGCGGCGGTGAAATTGACCGTTACAAACTTTCTGAGGCACACCACAATCTCTTGGGTGCTCTCCGGCGACGCCTAACCGTCTAGGACCCAAGAGTCCAAGAGTAACAAATGCGAATCACGAGATCGACTGTATGCACAAGTGCTCAAGAGGTGGCTTGCTCTCAAATTTGAATTTCACTCAACCCATAAATGGAATTTGGCTTTGGAGATCAATCACTCACTAAGAGAGGGTTTGAGAGTGTTCTCAAGGCTCAAAAACGTGTATGAATATCAGCAAAATCAGTAGCCTCCAAAGGTGGAGGCTTGGGGGTATTTATAGCCCCTTTGAAAAACTAGCCGTTGGGCTCTGGACGTGCATACCGGACATGTTCG
This sequence comes from Miscanthus lutarioriparius, assembly GCA_904845875.1. Taxonomy (NCBI): domain Eukaryota; kingdom Viridiplantae; phylum Streptophyta; class Magnoliopsida; order Poales; family Poaceae; genus Miscanthus; species Miscanthus lutarioriparius. The sequence continues at coordinate 71,881,681 of CAJGYO010000013.1, forward strand.
GTAATCTGGTATGACTTGCACAGCGCCGAGATAGGTACAAGTTATGCCCACTGCCGGTACTACTGATGCCTATCAGTACTACCGACAGACATTGGTACTGCCGATGAGCCCAAACGAGAGAACACTGAAAAGGTTGCCCCTGTGACTCAGGCACATACCGAACAAGTATGCATACCGGACATGGCCGGCCACGCTATGTTAGTCCCTCGTGTCTCTCTCACTCAAACCTCACATGGGTTGGTTTGAGCACTTATGAAATATTATCTATCACATGTTGCATCCCTCTTAATAGTACGGCATACTTATTTACTCAAGGTTAAAAGAGAAACGAATTTAAACCGCTTGAGTTGATTTCCTTCAAACCGATGTCGTTTCTTTCAATCTTTATCAAGTAGAGAATGCCAACATGTCCAACTTTGATTTTCTTCTTGAGCATAGCCATCTTGAGCATATGACTTGATTTTATTCAACAGATGTGAACAACTCCAAATGTATCAAGTCACTTCCATCAAATGATCCAATGAAGATTTGATCCACTTCATAGTATAACTTCCTTTTGCTTGATCAACGATAGACTAAATGCAAGTACTCTATTCTTCACCATAGCCATGGTTCCTCGGCGCCCAAGCCGTCGTTTGCCCTTCACCTACACTTGGTCCTTCGAAGCCCTTTCCTTGCTATCTCCATCTTCTCAAGCAAATCCAAGTCACACCATGATTTGAATCACAATAAACATACCATGAATTCCATTTGATGAAAACCATCTTTATAAACATTGATTTCATAACAAGCTCTCCAAATGAGACCAATCCATATGCAATGCCTCATGTCTCATTATTTAATCCCAATATGCTTGCTTTCACATTAATCATAGAAGTCCCACCATATAGAAGCATTTGCATGAATTACATATGCATTATTGCCTTGTGATTGAGCGATAGTTCATACAACACCACATCATTTTGGCTTTATATACTCAAGTCAAGTATATGTGAGACAATCAATCACCTGTCCAACACTTAGCAAGTTTGTTAGACCTTTAGTCACGTTGTCATTCGATCATCCAAAACCCACTAAAGGGCTTGATGCACTTACACTGAGACTAGCGTTATTGGTGGTGTTGGCGTTCAACTCTGTTTTTGGAGGAGCTAGGAGTACCTCCATATTCCCTGCAAGACATCAAATAAGGGGTGGCACGCAGAGTAGTTTTACTTCCTGAACCTCTTCCCACACTGTTGCCTAAGTGAGTTGAACATCGACCGGTCTTGAACCCTATCATGACCCAACATTGCATCTTGTTAATCATACAGTTCGACATAGGTGATTGGACCGTTCAATAACATGTGTACCAAAAAGGGTGCTCTCGGGTTTTGGGGAAAATATTCTTTGGACTGTCCGAGGTGATTTCTTGGACCACCGTCCAAAAAATATTAATAGTTTCTATAGAAGGTTTCTAAGGTTCAAGGTTATGTATCGGACCATCCAGTTGTGATCGTTGGACCGTCCGATAGATCATAGTGAATGTGTTCCAAGTGATTCATGGGGTGAGATGTGCATCTAGGGTATTCACATGTTATGGGGCTTTGTGGATGCTCCAGGAGTACTTTAGAGTACATCTAGCAAGGTACATTGCTCTACATTGCATTGGTTCTTGAAAACACAAAATGGGGCCTTCTAGGTGATGAACTAGCTAGTTCTTGCCTTCTAGGATCTCTAGACGGGTGAGCTCGAGCTGGTGTTTACCTAGGGTGAAGAAGAAGTAGATCAAGCTCTTGGGGATGACGTGGGTTGCTCCAACTCCGTCCTTTAGTCCTTCCTTGAATCATCTCCTTGCTAGGGAGAAAGGGCTCCTCCCTCTTCAATCCCAAGCAAGAATATGTGCTAGTTTTTCCCTCCAGTTTCTTGGTCATCATGGCCATATCCTTGCTACTTGTTTGTCAGTGATATGGACCCAGGGTACCTCACCGCCCATGGAAGAGCATGCTACAACCAGGGTGGGCCGAGGACGTCGGGTATGACGCCCAACCGTGACAGGGTACATCATTGAACTTGGTGGACAAGTAACCAGGCGTATGAGATTTGGAGGCCAAGATGCGCAAGTCATATCGATTATGTCCTTAGATTTCCTTGTAACGAACTAGGAAACCTTCATGTAAACCGATCGGGACTCTATCCGTAACCCTACCCCCATACTGTATAAGGCAGGGTAGGGAGCTCCAATCGATATCCATAACCTTGGTCATAACAACCCTAGGCAACTAGACATCAGCTCCCCTGTAAGCACCGAGCATATGAGATAAGAGATCTGTTCTCAACTGGATGTAGGGTACCCAGTACCTGAACCGGTATAAACCTGTTCCCGTGTGCTACCCACGTGATTCCCTGTGCTTGCTAATCTACATTGTATGAGCTCATAATTTCGACACTTCTCCTCTTCCCCGTCCTTCTTCTTGCTTTGGTTATGGCTAGAGAGAAGGGAGAGAGAGCAAGAACTAGAGAGAGAGAGAGGGCAAGGGAGAGAGTGAGTGAGTGAGAGAGTGAGGAGAGGCATTCTGGTGACTCCATTTCGTGAAAGTGTGACAGGTGTGATGACATGTGGGGCCAAAGAGGATTAGAGCTGGATAGCTCAACATTTGTGCATACCGCGTTCCGTTGGACTGTCCGGTAGTCTCCATCGGACCGTCCGATAAGTGTTGTGCAGGTGTAGACTTAACAAGTCCAAAGCTCCCGTCATCGGACCGTCTGACCTGTGCCACCGGACCACCCAATAGGTGATAGCAGAGCCCAAAAGATGCAGGATTTGATATGCAAGTTTTTTTGAAATCGAGATTAGCATGCATATGATGCTCAGGATGATGATGATCATCATCATGTTGACATGACTGGGTCATGATAGTGTGCATGCGGAATCATTCACTTGAGCATAAGAAAAACCAACATTTCCTATTTCTGTGATGTGCACTATTCCATCTATTCGGTGCCTCTACTCCAGTGCACACCAGAAGTTTCACTTTGCATGGTCTTTAACATGCATTGTTTGAGAACCCTGGTGGATTCTTCGTGTCCACACCGGAGAGCTTTGGTGCCAATCAAAATAATGTAATCTCTTCCAATTTAACTCCCTTTAAGTTTGTCTTTGGATTCCATGTATCCTTGGGCTTCATCTGAACTACATAGTGATAGTTTCACAAGTGTGCATCGTATCCATTCCCTGGACCACTTAGTTTCACAAGCGGTCATGTCTGTGCAGTGTTCACCTAAACGGCCTAAAGGACCGATTAAACTGTCGCTAAACGGTAAACGGTGGTGAACTGTTTTGTTTTGGGGTAAATGGAAATTAAATGGTTGACCGTTTAAACGGTAAAAAAAAAACGGGAGAAACAGTCTAAACGGCCTAAATAGAACGGAGATAAACAGTACTAAACGGGCTAAAAGGCTGTTTAGACGAACACCGGGTAAATCTAGTTAAGTTTTACATGTAGAAATTTGTGTAATTAAGTTTATTATATTCATGAATATGTAAACTTGATTTGTTACATGTATTATGTATATTTAATTCTTTTCACATGCATAAGTATATACACATACTAAAACAATTGATTTTTACTTGCATAAATATGTATCGATGCTAGAATAATTGATTTCACATTAAAAAATATGCATATTGGCCCCGTTCGCTGGTCTGAACTTTGGCTGAAACTGGCTGAAAAACACTGTTCCGGCTAAATTATTGTGAGAGAAAAACACTGTTCCGGCTAAAAAAAATAAGCCGAACAAGCCAAATTTAAGACAAGCGAACGAGGCCATTTTGTTAATATTGTGTAAAACCATTTAAACGCTAGATAAAAGGTGACCGACTGTTTACCGTGTTTAGTACAACACTGTGTCTGTATCATTCGCTTCTTGTTTCTGTTTTTGTAGAGTTATTATTTCCTACTATACTACTTTCTTGGAGGTAAACTTTTTTTTTTGGTAAACTTGTACTTGAACTTTGCGATCGATAATAAGAAAGGTGGTTTTATGGTTTAAAATATTCACCAGGAAATATTAGCCGACGTATCGGAAAGTTAAACAGCCTGTTCGGGAAATCGTATCGTATCGTGGATTATTTACTGCTGGCTGGTTTGGTGTAAGAGAAAAACACTGTTCCCGACTAGAAATTTACGATCATTTACGAGTAAACGAACAGGCTGAAAGATCGCACTGTGAGTTTGTGACAGCGATACCTTCCCCGGGTTTGCTCCACCCGGCAGCAACGCCAGCGTACAGGATTCCGCACCCGGCGACGGCAGGCGGCAGCGGCAGGCGGCAGCTGCTAGTCTCCTACGGTGGTAGGACATCGGGTGTTCAGTTTCACCCAAAATCCAAAAAAGTGTTACAATATCTGTCACATCGAATATTTACGGCCTGTACATAGAATATTAAATGTAGACGAAAAAAAATAATTACACAATTTGGTAGAAAATTACGAGACGAACGTTTTGAACATAATTAGTCCATGTTTGAATATTAATTGCTAAATAAAAACGAACATGCTACAATAACTTCAAATTCCAACTTTCTAAAACTAAGCACGGCCGTAGTACCAAAATTTTATAACAGGCATAGAAAAACTTTTTCCTGTGGCACCACGTGGCCACGCGGTTACCTTTCTTCCAGGTTCCAGCGTCGTATAGTGGCGGCCCCACCGCAAGCCGGGTGAGACTGAGAGGAGACCCGGACTCGTAGTCTACTCCTTCGATTTCAAAATAAGCCCTCGTTTAGTTAGGATGAATTTGGATTTTGGGGCTACTATAGCATGTTTGTTTTTATTTGGTAAATAGTATTTAAACATGGACTAATTAGACTCAAAACGTTTGTCTCGCAATTTCCCACCAAACTGTGCAATTAGTTTTTATTTTCGTCTACATTTAATATTCCATACATAAGCCACAAACATTCGATGTGACAGATACTATAGCAACCTTTTAAACTTTGGGTCCAACTAAACCAGGCGTAAAGGGGCTGCTTGGTCGGGTGAGAAGGATCCGGCCTGTATCTGCTTAAGAAGGTCACCCGGCCCCCGCAGTCGTCCATCTCCACCACAGCAACTTCACCTTCCCTTTGAGCAATTCATAGTTCCTCTTCCACCCAGAAGCTCCCTCCACAGCTGATCCACATAAGATAGCTGCCTCATCGACCTGACTCAAGTCACGATGCCTCCCCATGGAGATGGAGATGAACTTCCTTCCTTTTCCCCATCGATTCCCCACTCCACCCAAGATTATTCACCCAAGACTCCAGCAGATCCAGCTGCCCAGATACCATCAAATACAGCCATGGATATGGACCTCGAAACCCTCCTCGGCTACGATATTAGCACCCCTCAAGAATCACCTCAAATCCCCTTCGATGATCTTGGAGGACCACCCATGGACGACATGGACCTCCAAATCCTCCTTGGCGATCTTTTCGCGCCGGCGGATGCCCCCCAAGATCGGCGCCCTTGGAGTACGGATGCCGATATGCTCGGGGTCAACGACGCCGCCGCCCCACAGGCAGCACCCCCGGTCCCTGTGGGGGGAGGCGGACACGCTTCCTCTTGGTGTGCTACGGCCGGTACGACGGAGATCCAGCACCTGGAGGAGGAGGATGCTCAGCGGCGGTTCGATTCGTGGAAGAGCGACGTTGAGCAGCGCCTCCTCGGGGAAGTGGACCCTTTGACGGTCTCCGATGAGAAGCTGGTGGAGGCTCCCGCTCCGGCTCCGGCTCCCGAAGACGGCCGCCCTTCCGGTAGAGATGCCGATACGGCCCAGGTCAACGCCGCCATCGAGCCCGTGGAGGAATATGAGCGGAGGTTCGGTTCATTCAAGAGCGTCGTCGAGCAGGACCTATGTTTGGAGGAATCTGAGCGGAGGCTCGTTTCAATACTATTGTCAGATTGTTTTTTTCCTGGTCGAAACAGTATTTCTAACTCGCAGCATGAGCTGGAACAGTATTTCGGCTTACCGGACGCTTTGACATCGCAACGAACAAACCGTGCTCCATCGTCAGATTCACGGGACCCGACGCGAAAGGCAGAAAGCCCCACCAGGCACGCTGGAAGGAGAAGAGCATGAAGGGGATGCGTGCAGTTGTAGATCCGTGGTCGCCCCAGCCGCCGGAACAACAACAGCAACACTACGTCGGCCTCAAGAAGACGCTGGAGATGGACGACGACGGCAACGGCAACAAGTGGCGCGCCCACGAGTACACCCCGCTCGTACCCTCCGACGATGGTAGTGATAAGCTCGTACCCGCGGTAATAAAGGATCACTCAACTACTACTACTGCTGCTATACATGCACAAATAAAGAGCAAATACACTTCGTGATCTTCATATCTAATTTGCTCCATCCCTCTCCCTCCCTCTTGCAGGACATCTCACTCCGCGTTGAATTCAAAGAAGATGAACCACCGTCGTCGTCGTCTTTGAAACGCTCCAGAAGTGGCGCTCCCAAGGATGGCCCCAAGGTTCCCGTGACATCACCTGTGTGGGAACACATGACCAAAGTACATGTCAAAGTCGCTGCTAGTAATGCGGACGGGTCCCAAAGGAAGAAACCTTGCTACAAAGTCATGTATGCCATCTGTCACCACTGTGACAAAGTGTTCAACGCTGATTCCGCACACGGCACAAACAACCTGTCAAAACACTTGGATAGCTGCCACTGCAATTGCACACACTCGCGGGTAGATTAGAATTAGATAGTCCCTTTTTCCACTAGACTAGACTAGAGATCTTTTTTTTTTTTTGCTACGGCCCGCTTCTGTTGTAATATATGCGTGTAAACACTTGAATTACAATGGGGCAGAGTGCTCAATCTTTTTCTCCTTTGCCTCATCATTTCCCTCCCTCCATCCACTCATCCGTCGCTTTTTACTGGCCTGGGAGTTCAGTCACATGATGATGGATCTCTCTCTCGTCTCGTCTCGTCTCATGTCGCAGCCAGCAGAGTGAGCTACTGGACTTGGCTTGTTGGGCTTCTTGGCCCACTCTGGTCCCGCACACCGACTACTGGGCCAAGATGGGTGGCGACTCGTGCGCGGCCCATCTTGAGTAGAAGTAGCAACTTCATGCGGTGGCTGCTCCTTTCTCCAGCTTTCTCCTGCAAGCTGCGACTCAGTAGCAGCAGTAGCAGCTGGGATGTGAATATGGTAAAGGATACCTTTTGGGAAGAAGATGCCGAGCTAATCCTTGCACTACCAGTTCACGAGGGGAGGGCAAACTCTTTGGCTTGGCATTTCGATAACCATGGGCGCTTCAGTGTGAAGAGCGCTTACAAACTTTTTGCCGAGCGGACATTGTCGACAGAATATCGTCGGCAGTCCTCGTACGAAACATAACTTTGCATCTACTGATTCTACACCTGAAGCTTGGCACTTGCCCTGGGTAGATGGTACAGCGACTGAACTGGGATGAGACAGCAAGGCGACTAACCGTATATATACACGGGCTATCCTTGTGGCGATGGAAGAAGCAAAGGAGGCTATGTAGGCCGGAGCTCGCTTTCCTCGTGCTCCTTTATGAAGCGGCCCTGCATTGAGTGTAAACCATGATCAGAAAATATTTTGCTTTGCTTTTCAAAGTTACTGAACCCACATTTGTCACAGCTACTTTTTCCATCTTGCCAAAAAGTCTAATGTTGATCTTTCAAAAAAAAAAGATCTTTCAAAAATCCTAATGCAATCTACTCAGGTGGGGATATCCAGACCCCAGCCCCCAGCCCCCAATCCCCAGTGGGTTGACCCTAAAAACAGGGCTGCATTTGTGGTAAAGTGATGCAAGGTTTGATGACAACATAACTAGTAACAAAAGGTGAAGCATGTGGTCCAAAATAGTATGCTCCAATAACAGAACATTACTGGTTTATTTGCAGGGCAGTAGACAAGTATTTCTGATCGATTTTCATTTCTTGGATGAAGGAGGATTTACACTAGTTCATGAATTCTCCTTACCGACAACATATGATTCCCTAAGCATAACAGATCCAATATAAAATAAGTGGCGTTGGTCGGTGAGATAGAGACAACGTAGGGCATGCTGAGGTTCTTCTTAGAGGAAGGTGAGAGTTTTCATCTGGTTCATGTATGCGAGAACATATTCAGCATTAGAACTGGGCAGGATTATTATGTTTGTGGGTTCCGGTCATCACACATCTGGAATGTCAATGATGGACAATCTTTTCTTTTTTGCTCCTGACAGACAAAGTGGAACATGATTTGAGTATTCATTTGCAAACAAACGGATGCTCTGTTCAGGAAATTTGGATAAATGGTACCAGCAACTCAAATGCTTTGGGCACAGTGAATTTATGTGGTAATCTGGTAATTTGCAAGAAAAACCCAGAGTTATGCAGTTGCATAACGAAATAGCAAAATGTCAAGCATCAGGTTAGAGCTGCAGATATATGCATGCATGCATGCACAAAGACATAATAACGCATCCAAAATCCCAAAAACTCCAAACCAAATCAATTTGTAGTTCAGAGTATGGATTCAGAGCAGTGTTTGTAGTACTAGGATCATAACAAATTCATGCCTTGGCCCATCAGTAATTAATAAGGAGATGTATGAATGAGATCAGAGCAGCTCATGTCATATTGTCGTGCCAACTTGAGACATCAGCGATAGCATCATATCAACAGAAAAAGTGATGTTGTCAATTCGTCACCTTGAACAGCGGGCACGGCGTGCTCGGACGGCTCCACCTCCACCAACACCTGCACATGCACATGCACATGCACAGACGGCGGCGGCACCGTGGTCACAGCCGTGTCACCAAGACTCGCGCGGACCAAGAACCTCTACGGGGAGCGGATGTGGCTTACGGCGTCGAGCTGCAGGTCCGGCGAGTCGCCGCCGCCCGCGCCGGCGCCGGCGCCGATGTAGAGCGACCACCGGTCCGCCCAGGCCGCGAGGATCTCCTCGTAGTCGAGCTTGAGCAGCAGCGAGCGCGCCGACGCGCCCGTGCTGGCGGCGGACGAGCACGGCGACGACGACGACGTGGTGGCGGTGGCGGTGGCTGTAGCCGCCGGAGAGGAGCAGCACACCCAGCGCTCCCTGCCCCGCAGCGCGCGGCGCGCGAGGTCCTCCTCCTGGGCGCCCGGGAGGCCCGAGGCGCTGGAACCGGTCCCGTGCGGCGAAGCGGACGGCGACGGACCGAGGATGTCGGAGAGCGACGGCGTCGGCAAGGCCTCGAACAGGGTGGACGCCTCGTGGTGGTGGTGCAGCGCGAACGGCTCCACTTGCTGCTGCTGCTGCCGCCCGGCGCATCCGTGGCCGCCGCCGTCCTCTTCCGGCTTCATGCTGGTTTAGGCCGTGCTAATGGGACAGTAGTTGCCTCTCCTGCATTCTGGGACAAGCACACACAGGTACACTATTTCTATGTCTTGTTTATTATGTAAATTATTAATGTTTGCCGGACTGTTTGCCCTTTTGATATGTCTAATTTCAATTTTTTTTGTTCCTTACAGGGCAAACCTGAATTAAGGAAACTTTAGCATGGTCCTCCAGAGTATCTAGATCAACTTTAAGAAATGTTTCAAGGTGTGGCTGTGGATGGATCCTCCTCCTGTATCCCTGGAGAAGCTGAACCAGAGGAAGAGGAAAGTGCTTTTGAACAGGAAGATGATGACATTGGTCAAAGCCCCATGAGTACCAACAGCCACAAGAGGGCAAGTAGTACGAGTACCACAGCTACAAGTCCTGAAAGGAAGACCAAGAGCCCAATGGTTAAGATAATGCAGTCAATCATGGAGAGATGGACTGCTAGCAATGAAGCCACTCAGAGGATCTTGCATGGAGAAAAATGGAGAAATCTATGACGAGATGTCAGGAGTTGGCTGTAGAATGCGGCAGGGGTGGGGGGGGGGGGTGCAGCTCCGGACAGCATTGAGTACTTTGTTGGTGAAATGATGTTTAAAAAAGCTGAAAACTGGGTGTTCTTCTATAACATCCCCACACATGAAGCAAGCCTAGTTTGGTTGAATAGATGGTGCCAGATGAAAATTATGTATAGTTTGTGATGTCGATGTAGTGCAAGGCTACTTTGTCTGTAGTTTGTGATGTGAACCTTTGTATCTACTTTGATGTGAACCTAGTTAATTTATGTTTGTGATGTGAACCTTTGTATCTACTTTGATGTGAACCTAGTTAATTTATGTTAGTGATGTGATCCTACTGCAATGATGTTTCTGATGAGATCATAGTTATCTGATGTTTGTGATGTGATCCTAGTTAATTTATGTTTATGATGTGATCCTAGTTAATTTATGTTGGTGATGTGATCCTAGTTAATTAAGGTTGGTGGTGTGATGATGTGATCCTAGGTAATTGATGTTGGTGATGTGATCCTAGTTATCTAATGTTTGTGATGTGATCCTAGTTAATTTATGTTGTTGACATGAATTCTACTTGTTTTTTTAGGCTGGAAATTCATTAAGTGAGGAGGATGAAACACTGGATATGATATTGGCTCATCAGAGGTGGAATGAGGAGTTTATTAATATGACAATGATGTTTGGTATGTACTACTATGACTCTTTCTTTCACAAAGCTAAGAGGAGGAAACCCACAGAGAGTGGCTTAGAATGGGTACAAAAAACACTTGCAAATAGAACATCATGCTATAACATGTTTCGGATGAGTAGACCATTGTTTGATTGACTTCATAATTTGCTGGTGGAGTCCTATGGGTTGAAGTCAACAAGCAAAATGTCATCAGTAAAGGCTTTAGGGATGTTTCTGTGGATAGTTGGTGCACCCCAGTCTTGTCAACAAGCTGAAGATAGTTTAGTGAGATCAAAAGAGACAGCCAGTCACAAATTTGACATAGTTTTGGCTGCTTTGAACAAGCTAGCAGCAGATATCATTAGGCCACTAGATCCTAAATTTAGGACGGTGCACCAAAGAGTACAAGGTCCTCGGGTTTCTCCATTCTTCAACAATTGCATTGGAGCAATAGACGGGACGCATATACTAGTTGTGGTGCCAACTACAAATGTGGTACAACATACAGGGAGACATGTATATACCACTCAAAATGTGATGGTTATTTGTGACTTCGACATGAGGTTTACTTTTGCTATTGCGGGATGGTCTGGATCGGTACATGATATGAGGGTGTTCAAAGATGATCTATGGAAATATGGTGATAAGTTTCCACATCCACCTCCAGGTACACTACTCTCTCTATGTTCATTGTTTGCACTTATATGTACCAAGTCATGTTTCTGACAAAAAATTCTTAATTTGTAGGGAAGTTTTACCTAGTCGACTCGGGGTACCCTAACCATCTAGGTTATCTTGCACCATACAAGGGTACAAAGTACTATCTCCCGAAGTTTCGAAACGGCCCAATGGCAAAATGGTAAAAAAGAGACATTTAATTCTGCACATTCTTCCCTTAGAAATATCATCGAGCGGTGCTTTGGAGTATTGAAGATGAAGTGGAGGATTTTGTTGGAATTACCAAGTTATCCGATGCCAAAGCAAAACTTAATAATTCTAGCATGCATGGAACTTCATAATTTCATTCGAGAGAGTGCTCTTGGGGATAGAGACTTTGAGATGGTAATCATGATGAAAACTTCGCTCCAATGTCCGAACCATCGACTTCTCAATGGAATGTGGCGAATGCCCAAGAAGAGGAGGAAGATCATGACATGAATGCACTCCTTGATGAAATAGCTAATGGTTTGTTTAATAGGTCATAGATATTCAATGCTTAAACCTCCCTTTCGAATAAATGGATGTGTATGATTGTGTTGCATGATTGTGTTTAATGTTGTGTATGGACCATGTAAATTGTATGGACATATGATTGTGTTGTATGATTATGTTTAATATATGATTCTGTTGTTTGTGGACAAGTTGTCATATTTTGATGTGGATAAGTTGTCATATCTACGTGATCATTTTATCTCAAAGTATCTTGCGGCTGTATTGGTTGAAGCCTAGAATGGAATTGGGGATGTATTGGTGCTGCTGTTAGATGATGCTTCATGTCAGGTCTAGTTGATCATCACACAGATGGTTGCTCATCTCTTACTGATAACTTGTGTTAATTGTGACTAACATGTACTGATGAATTTATGCAGGGTTTGCTGAAGGCAGTCAAGGAGTTGGTGCCCAAGGCAAAGCACAGAATGTGTTACAACCAATTAAAGGTGTAGCAAATTGGCCAATTTCAGACATGCCAAGACCAGAACCTCTAGCTTTTGTCAAGATACCTAGAAATGTTCCCTCACTGGAACTAAGAAAAGGTAAGTACTCAAATATTTTTTTGTTTTACCATTGCTGTATTTTATTGCATAATATGTGAACTAATTCCATAACTGGTATAGGAAGAGGACCAAGAAGAACAATGTGATGGTTGGAAGAAAGAAGTCCAAGGGAACTGAAGCTAAAACTTCAACTCCTAGATCCAGGGTAGCTTTGGCAAGGGAAGTAGCAGCAAAGGCAAGGAGGGAAGCTGAAGAAGCTGAGCAGGAGGCACAAGCAGCTAGGGAAGCTCTACAGGCTGACAACAAGGGAGGCTGCAAGAAATGAGTTGGTCCAGATATGGTGTGACACACGCAGGATGATGTCACGGATATAATGGCTCTGGAGGTGCAAGACTCAGAACCAACCACACCCAGCTAGAAGGTAATCCGGATATGTGGTTGTTTCATCATTCATTTCTTCACAAAATGTGCCAAAAATGATGACCGATGCCTTGTTCATGTTCCAAAGGACCTTATTTGTGGTGCTCTGAAGATGCAGGCGGTGTTGTGTGACACGCCAAGAAGATGACAACGATGAAGAAACAAGCGGCAAGCAAAGTGAAGAAAACAAAAGGAGGAAAGGGCAAGCTGATGCAAGTGCCAACTATTGGGGGCTGCTTTTAATTATTTCTCGTGGAATAGGCCTAGCTATGGAATGCAAAGTGGCCAAAAACTTTATTTTGCAAGCTGCCGTGGCCCAATTTATGAACTTCGTGTGTACTAATGGTCAAAACTTTGGCTAGAATTAGCCCTTGGATGTTCTGTCAAAAACTACCTTATGTCTTGGCAATATTATGTTTATGTGATAAATTATGGCCACAATCAGCCCTTATATGTTTTACATCAAATATGTGCATTTACATCATTGTCCTGTGATTGCAACATCTACGCAACATCCATCATTTTCATTGCACCAAGAAAATTACGAAGATTACAGTTTCATTGCAAAAGACATCAAGTTCATTGCTACATGTAACACATTCTTACATCAATGCATTACAGCATATCTCACTACAATTCTAAATACAAGAGTTGCAAAACACACAATGAACAAGTTCAATTTCCACATCGCTTCTCCATCTTCGGGCCCAACTCATTCTTCCCCTCATCTCTGCTAGGGATGTTGGTGGCCATCATTGCTTCTTCCCTTCTTCCTCCATATCCGGTGCTCAATCCTCACCTAGATGATGTTCTTGCTCTTCAATTACTCAAAATACTCCCTCCGGAATCAGTAAGTAACGACACAACTTCGAAACTACAACAAATGCACACAATGTTAAACCCTAAAATGCCAAGAACATGAAACTCGAACAAATCGAAAGCACTAACCCCATTTCTAGGGCACTTGAAGAAAACCCGACCCAGTTGCTAGTCTCCCTCGGGAACGTCTCCTTCTTCGACCAGTAGCTTGATGACACGGGCCAATCCACAATCCTGACACGGGATCAAAGGAAAGCCCGTTTCTTTCCCCACTGGAACCGACCCGAGATCCGTGACCATGGAGCTTTTCCCTTGCTGCAGCATCCTTGTTGACTGCTTCCAAGCAAGATGATTTCGCCCATCGCGATTGCGACATAGAAAGTTTTCGACCCAAAGGCGGAGGGAGAGGACAAGCGGCGTCGAAAGAGTATAGGGAGTGGCTCCCTTTCAACGGAAACGGGCAGGGGAGGCAGACTCCGAACGTGTTCAATTTATTCAATTTAATCTGCACCCATTTTGAACTCATGAACTTAGCGCAATGGTAACAAAGGAACTTGCTAAGATTGAGGTCTCAGGTTCAATCCTATGGTGGGACAATTTTTTGCTCATTTTTTTCTTATTACAGACGCGTCTTCATCCTTTTTCTTTTTGCGCGCCCTTTTTCGTAAGGCCTGACTGGCGGCCGTCTACATTTTTTTGCCAAGTCCACGCATCCACCGCCGAGGGCGATTCTTGGATTCTACCGCTGCCCCGCATCCACCGCTGCCCGCCGTTCACCGCCGTCGTCGCCGCATCCCACCACCGCCATCACAATTCTAGGGTTTGAAGCCACCGCCACATCTGCGCGCCACCATCAGCCCGCCTTCGTCTCCAATGCCATCCGCCACCATCCTCCAGCCATAGTCTCCGACGCCGTGCGCCGAGAAGGTCAGATCTGGCGAGGAGGTGACCTGACCAGCCGCTGAGGGCGATTCTAGGGTTCCACCGCTGCCCCGCATCCGCCGCATCCACCTCCGCCCGCCGTTCACCACCGTCGTCGCCGCATCCCACCACCGCCATCACCATTCTAGGGTTTCAAGCCGCCGCCACATTCGCGTGCCACCGTCCGCCCGCCTCCGTCTCCAACGCCATCCATCGCCATCCTCTAGCCTCAGTCTCCGACGCCGTCTACCGAGGAGGTCAGATCTGGCGAGGAGGCGACCTGACCCGGAGGCGACTTGACCTGGCGAGGAGGCAAACTGACCCGACAAGTGGAGGTCCAGCGTCCCCTCCTCAAGCCCTCCCGACCATGACCTCTTCGTCTGCTGGGATGCCACCGTTGTGTGCGCCGCCACCGCTCCAGGCTTGCCGCTGCTAGGCACCAACGCCAGTGCCACTGCCGCCGCCACTACTGCAAGCTCGATGCCGCAGGTACCTGACTTCTTTCCCTCTTTTCTTTGTTCTGTCAATATGGATTATCATCTGGTTTGTTGTTCAAATAAGCCATCAGCTGCGATACGAACAATAGTGACGATTTGCTGTTAGCCTGAAGTATTTTAGGTTGCTCACTCTAGTTTTTAACTGCCTGAAACCACAATACTGATAATCATAGTAGGATGGAAATTATTTCACTAGTAGTTTACTGAAAATGAAGGAGGAATTATTTTTTTGTGGTCTGTGAAAGAGCTGTATGTCTCTTATGGTTTCTTTACATAATGAAATAGCTTTCTCCTATGCGACAATTAAATCATGCTACTGGTGCCAGGAAACATGTCTTGCCTGTAAATGAATTTAGATAAAAAAGCTTTGTACTGAGGTTGGTTAGGTTAAGGCCAATGCTTTGTGAGCTTTAAGTTTAGAATGCACATCACAATACTACAAGTAGCAGTTCAGCACTGAACCGAAACTAATACATGAGTAGTTGCAGTGACAGTACTACATGCATTCTACTGCTGCTACCCCTATCACATTCTATATGCTTTTTTTTAGTATGAGAGCACAACTGAGAGCAATTAATAATTAATAGCTATATTTAGCTTTAGGAAACATCCTATTCATGAGTTAGCTATTGGTGATCTGAAGCAGCTAGATTTTCAAACCATAGAAGTGATGATTTATCTCAAGTTGTAACAATCAAGTAGCTATATTTTTCAGTGATTTAATAGATTCTTACAAGCTGTAACAATTAAGTAGATAACAAAGTAGCTATATTTATTTAGTGATTTATTATATTTCCAGCTGCAATCATATAAATTAAGCTTATTGAAAAGCTGCTATATATATCTGCTCTACTAAAATACTATATGTTGTCTGCATATATATCTTGAGATTCCTCTAATAATAGTAAAATTATTATATGTTGGCGCAGCTAACTTGTACTACTTGCTGAACACTTGTTCTAGACTGAATAATTTGGCATAGTTGTGATTCTTTTGGTCAATAATATAATATTATGACCCTTGTGATCTATCTTATGCTTATATTGTCGTTAGAAACACTGCTTATAATACATTTATCTATTATGTCCATCCTTGTGCTCTAAAAGGTTACAGCCATGTGCTTGGATATCTAAACCGACGACAACTAAGGTGATATTGTCTGTGCTCTATTTTTGTAGCTTCTATGTAAATTCTTATATACATAGCTGTAGGTGTGCTTTCAAAGGCATTACAATATTTTGACTAATCCTATAGACAGTTTGGCTTTGCTATTAGATATACCCTATAATCAAATCTAAGATGATCTTATCAAATTAAGTTCAGTTTCCTCTTATCGAAATGTTCCTGCTTTATTTGGACAGTAAAGTAGCTGAACTAATAACTTAGGTGGGGCAATGGATGAACTACTAAGTACGTACTAACTAAAATTATATAATTTTTTTGTCAATTTTTGTTGCATGTCTGCTTATATTGGTCAGACTAGGAAAATTATATTCTAGTTCTAGGCACAAACTGTCTATTTAGATAATAGACACAGAGATATCTGGACAAGTTATATTCTTTTACCAAGTACTACTACTGTTGTACTACTAAGTTACTTCTTTTGCTTGCTATTTCTAGGAATCTGACAAAGAGCAAAGGCTGGTCATTGGTGTTAGTTGTGACTTGTGAGTGCTAGCTGTTGACTATTTACATATCTCTATCAGAATGGTAAGCTTTAGCTTTGTGATATACTAACACTACTTACTGTTAGATGGCAGAGCTCTATCATGGTCACTAAGAACCTTACTCAAATTTGTTTTATAGGAATCTGATAACGAATGTGCATCATCAACTGCCGACGAAACAACTAATAGTGCAGAGGAGAAACACAGTGATACAAATGCAGAGGAGGAAGAGAGAGATGCTAATGCAGAGGACCAACATAGAGATGCTACTATAGAGGAGGAAGAGAGAGTTGTTAATGCAGTGGTGCAGCCATCTGAACCTCCATGTCGACCCCGGAGAAAGAGGACAGTCACAAAGTGGCTAGAGGACAAGATAGTTGTCACGGAGCTCACTCCGGCTGGGATGAGGGTGCAGATAAGAATGAGGAGGCTTGCTGGTCTGATTGCTAATGCAGATAAGAATGATCCTTGGTCATGCCTTCATTCAATGACCTAAGTGGAGATGACAAGCGGCAATTATTTGATGAGTGTGTCTAGCCTAGATTGGAGTTTCTAGATGCATTGAAGGCTATGGTGTTTAAGAAGATGATGCAGATGGTAGCCAAAAGTTAGAGAACCCACAAAAGCGAGCTAGTACACTGTTACATCAGCAAAGGGTTGGATGCCACGGTGAAGCACCCATACATTTCACCTCAAGATTGGGCAGATTTTGTGACACTGAAGGAGAGCAAAGAAGCAAAGGCAACAAGTGAGAGATACAAGAAGCTTCGGGAGAGGAACGTGCATGACCACTGCCTGGGGACAACAGGGTATGCTGGGAAAGCAGAAAAGTGGGAGCAACAGGACAGGGACTTAGCCGCTGAAGGCATTAGTAATCCTTGGGACAAATTTCCTACTGGTCGCCCTAGGAATCGGCTGCATGCACGGAGTAAATTGGCTAAGTCAGGCGGTAGTGCTGACATTCGTTGGTTGAAAGATCTTCAGGGCTTACTTTGGTCAGGGAAACAAATGTGCTCACAGAGGTCTTGGGCCGCCCAGAACAGACATGGTGCGTGCGTGGTGTGTCTAGTTACAGTGGTTGGAAGTATTGGCTAAAGTGCTCCAGCATGTATAGAAAGAGGAAGCATTCAAATGTGGATGTGGAAGCCATTAAAGAAGAAGTTAGAAGCCCAGTGACACAAGAAGTTACCAAGAAGGTCACTCAAGATATCATGGCCATGCTACGTGAACAAGGAGTGCATTTTAGGTTGCTTCCAACACCCCTACCTCTGTAGGTGGTTGGAAGAGCAGCTGTGCCTCAGCGTTAGATGCAGTCTGTAATGTATAGTTGGATAGACTTGGTGTAATTCCAGATCCAGATTCTGTGGACCTTCTTACAGAGCCAACAACGTGTACACTTGTAATCAACCCTGGAGGTTATCAGATGGAGGCAGCAAGGGGTCGGGTGTTCCCACAGCAAACTGAGCTATATTCAATTCTAGTAGAGGATGGATATGTCATTGTACATGTTGATGGGCTTTGTGCTGACTCCGCCCCCAAGTGATGAGATAACAACGTTTGGAGAGGCTCTATTCAAGAGGATCCAGTGTATGAGGGGTTGCATTGTGGTATCACTGAAGGTGCTCTCTTCTCCAAGATCATCAAGACCTCCACTACCTGGGTCAGCCAAAAGCAATCTAAATGACCTTGTGGTACCCAATGTTTCATCCTCACAAGATGAGAAAGTGAAGAGTGCCTCTACTAAAGAAAAGAGTGCTTCCAAGGAGCCTGTGGAAGCCAAGAAGCCAACTAAGTCCACACGTGCTCCAGCTGAACCTTCGTGAGCCCATAGAGCAGCCAAGAGTGACAGCAAAATGGACCGTAGGTGGGTGTCAAGCAGCAGGAGGAGGAGGAACCCACCAAATCGTCTAAGAGTGCCCCTGTGGCTTCTGTATGGATACAGGCCAACGCCAAGTTCAAATTTGGACAGCCAATGCTATCAGTAATAGAAGTTGAGAAGGCAGGACCTGGGTGTCGTGCTCTTCATGCCCACTACATGAAAGCATGTGCAGAGAATAGAAAGGCCGGTATAGTTACTATGATCAAGCGGTGGCGTGAATCAGAAACTGAGGCTTTCATTGTGGGATTAGAAGATTTGTTTGACCTATTCACACTTTGATGCATTGCATATATCCATTCTTGGCTGCTTGACACTGTAAGTACAATTTCTTCTATTTTAGACTCGTTCATTTTTAGCTAGGGATGCTCTTCATATATTTGCTTGCTAAATTGCTTTTGTATGCTTCTTTATTCCTAGATGCCTGATTGTAGAAGCTAGGGGCAATTCTATGCCGGTTGGCCTTCTTGATCCAGAACCATTGTCAATAAGCTCCATGACCAGTGATAGAGGTTATAGCATGGGGTTTCTAGAAAAAGGCATAAGGAAACATGCCAAGAAAGACTATGTGATGTTGCGCATAACTGTGGTGGGCACTAGATTGCTGTCATCATCATTCCCAAGTGGCAGAAGGTGCTGTACCTTGACTCCAAAAGAGGCAGGAAGACGGATTTGAGTGGGTTGAAATCTGTGATAGATGAGTGAGTATTTTCTAATCTACTATTGACCCATGTATTTCTTTCTTAATTATGTTATTGAAAGTCAAAAAAATGTGACAACAACTCATGTATGTGTAGGGCTTTTGGCAATTCCCAACCCAAGGCGAAGAACAAGCCAAGAAATGTGAAGTTGACCCATGCCACCAAAATTGCAGTAAGTAGTGCTTCACTTCCAAATGTGAAGTAGTGTTTCAATTCCATTATTAACCATGTGTTTGATATGTTCGCAGTGGCAGCAGCAACCTCTGGACAACACATGTGGGTTCTATGTGGCCCACAACTTGATGCTTGCGATGGGACAGATCAACTTGGATGACCCTGAGGTATGGCAGATCTATTTACTTATTAGGTGTTCTTCGAAGTTGAATGCGATACACTAGGATCCTCCAAAGCTGAAAACCTCAAGGCTCAGCATCCCTATCTTGTGGCTAGGTCCTGTGCCGGATCTGGATGGTAAACTTTGCATTTGTCTAGGAGAAAGTGTAGCCACCTTATGCTATTGTGTAACCACTGCCAATAACCCAGCTAGCTAGGCTGTGTATGTGTGTTTATAGCTAAATAGGTAACATGCATCTAAATAGGTAAATAGAAAGTAACACATAGGAAATATTTGAGAAGAACCTACCTAAGGCTACTGAACAACTTTCATGAGCCTACTGAAACAAGGAGACTGAACTAGTGACTCATAGAATTTGTGAATTCTACATTTTTCACAACCACAACAGAGGTGCAAAATGTTAGTTTTAGTCAATCTTCTCTACTTACTGCTTGAAAATAAGTGTTGTTTGTGTCATCAAGAGCTCATATGAGCTTTTACATGTGCCTTCTCTACTTACTGCTTCAATTCATATGAGCTTTTACTGGTTCCTTTGAATGTTGAATTCATATGAGCTTTACATGTGGCTTCTCTACTTACTGCTTGAAAATCAGTGATGTTTGCTGCTGATGTTTACTACTGCTGCTGCTGCTGTTAGTTAGTGATTTGTTGTTGCTGGAATACAGCCTTGTGCACAGTTGTGCTACTGCTGTCATGTCTGCATATATATTAGTCTGAACTTAGTTTGTGTGCTAGCTAGAATAGCCTTTTCATAGTAGTTAGATGTATCATTCTTAGAGTAGTTTCAAATGCAATGCAAGTAAACTTTATATGTGCAGCTTCATCTTATGGCTACTGCTCTTTTACAGGAATTCAAAGTGCTGACCACTCCAATCAACCTGGAGGACATTAGAGAGAAGATCGCCATGTTCATTGTGTCGCAGATCATCGACAAAAAGGCGAGTTTTATTGTGCAAATAAACAATATGATGAATAGGATTAGAGTTTGGAGTTGTGTGTGAGTTTGGAGCTACATGTGAATCTGTGATATGTGGCATTTGTGAGATGAACAAAGCAGTGTACTACTGATCTTACAAAGTGAAGAGGTGTGATCTGTGTATATATGTCATTTGTGTGAGATCTGCTGATCTGATGTGTATATATTGTGAGATCTGTGTATATATATCTATGAGATTTGTGTATGTATAGCTAGCTCTATGTGTCTGTGCTATGGGCTACAGACGGGTGTAGGCTACAGACACGTTTGTAGTAAGGAAAACACTACAGACGCGTGTAGACTAGCAGCGTCTGTAAGTACACATCTACTACAGACGCGTGCTAAGAATAAGCATCTGTAATATTTTCCTTACTACAGGCATGCCTTAGAAACAACCGTCTCTAGTATAATTATTACTACATACGCATTCTAAGGACACTGTTGATAGTCGCTACAGCAAAAATAAACCATCAATTTAGCTTGCATTTATCCTTAAAATCAATCACCAACATAGGAAATAGAGGTTTAAACTAACGAATTCCATAAGTTTTGGTAAATATTGGCATGCAGGCTGATTTATAAAGAAAACGCACCCAAGTTGGCCATAATACATCAGAAAATCACGATGATCCACAAAGGAACCGACTCCACTGGCCTCACATCCACCGTTGGAGACTTACCGCCAAAGATCTATAGCAGAGGAGACCAGAGGGGGTCGGCCGACCCCCCTTAGGTTGGTCGACCTGTGGCCCCCTCCTGTCAGCCTTCCCTCCGACGTGGACTCTCTATCGACCTTGAGGATCAATCTCCATCATGCTTCAAAGTCAGTTTGGATTGGAGAGTCAAGATGGAGCTATGCCATGGATTCATGGGCCCATAGGGTGCCGGGTGACCCCTATAAAAGGACCTCCAGATCCGCTCCAGAAGGCATCGCAATTGAAGAGAAGAATAGTCCGCTAGATTAGGATCTATTATTTGTACATAGAAAATAGTGAGTTAGAGAGTAAGGGAAGAGTTGAAGGAAGTACCAGGCTTGTCGGTGCTATCTCTACAACTTGTACCTTGGCGGATTTGGGGTCTATTCGAGCCTGCATTCAAGATAACTCTGGTAATTAATTTTTGATTTAAAGTAGTTTTGTTCTTTCGTGTTCATTAGGATCACAACTCGTTTGAATGCATTAATCCTTGTTAAGCTCCTGGGTTAAAGTAGTAATCATTAGTGTAAGCGTGGTGCTTAGACTCTTGGTTACTTGTGAATGCCTCCGGCATTCCGGAACGTGTGGTAGACCGCATGAGTGACAGTTACATTGGTCCTTTATAACCCACCTCCCATCTATAGGACTAGCAGGACCCGGTTGTGATGGAAGAGGTATATTTAGATATGCTCTTCGTTAGTAATGTCCCAAAGTGAACACTAGAATACAAAGCTAACTTAAGTTAGAAGTTAAAAGCCATAGAAGTCCTCTCTACACTCCTATTTATCCTTAACCTTGTTGCTATCCCTAGTTAAGTTGGTTTGCAGCTAATCTCACACATTTCCCTGTGGATACGATAACTCATAATACTCATTCGAAAAGGTACTACAATATCCGTGCGCTTGCGAATTTTTCTGTGTGCCACCACAGGTGTCAACAAGATTTTCTAGCGCCGTTGCTGGGGAAACGGTTGCTGTGTTAACGTCGAACCTAGCTTAACCTTGTATCTTTTGTTTTATTTCTTTTCAATATGGACACCACACCTGTTTATAAATATGCTGCACCTACGAGCGCATGCCTAGAGCCACCAAAATCTTCAAAGCCTATCCTAACACCTGGCTATGAGCTGCGCCCGTGTTTAATAAAAATGATTCAGGAACAATCCTTCTTGGGAGAAGGCGATGAGAACCCATACTTTCACCTACGAGAGTTTGAACAGACCTGTGCATGCTTGCATATTGCTGGCATGTCAGATCAAACTCTAAGATGGAAGCTATTTCCTTTCTCTTTGACAGGAATAGCTAAACATTGGTATAATCAAACTATAGGAAGTTTGCAAGGAGATTGGGAAACTTTATGTTCTAGATTTTTCTTATCTTTCTTTCCCATCTCTAGAGTGGTCAGCCTTCGATTAGAGGTTCTATATTTTAAACAAAAAGAAAAAGAATCTCTTGGCACGTCATGGGTTCGTTTTAATAGCCTCATCACCACTGGCCCTGACCTTGCTATTCAAGACCATATTCTTCAATATTTTTACATGGGTCTTAATAAGGAAACCGAGCAGTTTCTTGACATAGCTTTATGAGGTTCGTTCTTGCATGTCTCTGCTAGTAATGGAAGGAATATTATTGACAAAATCCTAGAGAACACCCCCTACACTGGTATACACGATGAATTCCCTGAAGAAGTGGAAGAGAAGCTACTCAAGGAGGAACCTCAGATAGTTGAGCCTGAACCCGAGCCTATACAAAGTCCAATACAAACCTCAGCTATCCCATCTCCCGAACCATTGAAGGAGGAAGAAATTCCACTTTTGGATTTCATGCTAGAAATCGAGGATGACCTTTTTAATGCTGATTTTGGGAACACCTTAAACTTCTAGCTGCATAAGAGACCTTCAAGGGAACATAATTCAAATCTTCTCAAGGAAGAATCTCTTAGAAAGCCTCCCAAATCAAATTCCTATGAGGAACATTAGGAAAAGTCCAAGGATGGAGTGTCAAGTGAGCCCATAGAAGGAGAACCAAGTTATTTAAAAACCATTCCTATCCTCTCCCCTTCTATGCTCACAACCGATATATGTTTTGAACCCATCTCTAAACCCATCCTTGACCCTGATGATCCCTCTAAAGCCCTTCCTCCTGAGTCTTATGATGATCCTATCATAGACTTTGGGAATCCACTAAAACAACCAAGGCATGGGAATAACGAAGGCCACAAATCTAACTAAGAAGAGCACCGACAACAACTAGAGTATATCAAGAATTCATGTGCCATTTCAAGTAAAAATGGTCGGATGAAGTCGAAGCTTCAAGGAAAGAACCCAAACCTATTCTTTATCCAAAGGATGAGCTTAAGTCAATCTCTTTAATTAACATGACTCATCCAATTTTGGAGGAGGCCTTGGACAAGATCAACCCGAGAGTCACCAATCTAAGAGAAATTTTGGACATTCATGAGAAATCAATCTTGGAGCTTGAAAAGGAAGACGGCATCAATGAGCATTTCATGACTACCTCATCAAATCCATGCTCACAGGAGAAATCTCCTAAATTGATTTGTTTCTCTAACATCACCACACACGAGATCTTCAACCCCCTCATACATCTTGTCCATAAAAACTTTGAAAGGGTGGTTGTAGATGCTTTTGTTTATCATAAATGTTGCAAGTCTCATAGTGTTTTGGCATGAATCTTGAGATAGCTTCATGAAGATTGGTGTTGGAGGTGAAACCACTTCACCAACAAGAGACGCAATTTGAAGGTTTCCCAAGGACGAGCTTTTGTCCTAAAACAAGCACTTCTGGGAGATAACCCGAGCTTTTACCTTTTGTTATAATATATATTTTTTTGTAAAAAAATGATGCCTTTGTGGAATGAGCTTAGAGATATAATTGTGAAATTATTCCTTCAGGTATTTTTATCACTAACCATTTCAGGTTTGAAGCAAAAAGAATGAAGGATGAAAATGCAAGGTACACCCAACCAATCATCATGCAACATTGGATCACATTTGTGGGAGAATTTTATCATCCAAACTTGATTTTGCGTGCTGCAAAATTCAAGTGTGGGGGTTGAACTTCTCTAAAAAAATGTCAAGCCATGTTACTAAATTATCTTGGTTGTCTCTACCTTTAGGATATGCTCAACTTGCTAAGTTACAATCATGCAAATAAAAACTTAATAACTAAAATAATTATGCTCCTTTGATTCACCATACATGTTTTTGTTTCTTTTTGAATGAATCTCTTTATTCTCTCATGCTTCCTTTTCTACACTAGCATGATTTGGTTTGGAAGTATTGATTATTGAATCAAAACATACTTGTATAGAATTTGGTTGTACATATGGACTAACCCCTACAGGAAAACTTTCAAATTTTGTTGGGAAAGTCATGAGATCATTCGTGGAAACAAATCAAGGTTTGAGGTATTCTTCAAAACAATTTTACACATCTTTGCCTTAACTTTGTTTAAAGCTTTGATGTTTTGGTGAACAATAAAGGCACATCATTTAAAACATGGATAAATGTTCTATGCTAATTAAAATGTTAAAACCAACTTTTCTGTAGCATAGAAGATGACCTTTAGCTCTATGACAACATGACCCTTTCCTCAAAATCCATGTGCATCCCATCGGGTATATGTTGTCCACTAATCCTTTGTAGGAGCAAAACAATGAGTAGAGCGGAAGGTCCAAACAAAATGTCAAGATTCACAAAAGAAAGATAAAAAAGATGGCATGATAAAAAGGATGAGAAAGGAGTGCAATCTAGGAGACAAGAAGCTCATGAACAACTCAAGATGCGAGGATAGCCGAGCAAGGAAAACTTCTAGCAAAAGGGAAGGACCACCACAAGACATCTACCCTTCATCACATGGTGCTATCACGCTCCAATGATAAAGGTAACATCTTAAGGTAAATGGTCATTGTTAAAAAAGTTTTTCCTCGATTCTAGTATGCACATAAATGAAGAATCAAACATGTTTGAGTTACAACTTTACTTGATCCAACCCGACTAACTCAACATGTCTTGTTCTTTAAGTTTGTTCATAGCACCACTTTATTGATTTCATAGTATTAACCAAATGAACTAAAATGTTGCATATCTTATCTCTGGAAGATGATAGTCATAATCATGTAAAGTTTGATACATTATATAAAGTTGGACAATCCTTCCATAGGTTAAGCAACTCAACCCTTTTTTGCTAGATTTATTCAAATGATACATTAATGCTCATCCTTCTGATCTTATCACCCATGTTATAAGATTGAACAAGGCACATAACATCAACTTTATCATGTTCAATATGCCTAAGGCTAGAGAAAAATGAATAAAGTTTTGGTTCTATTGGTGTTTTCCACCAACAAAAGCCCATACACTTTATCTCTACCTTGTCTTTGTGACTAGGACACACTTCAAACAAAGTGTGTGTGGGGGAGGGGGAATTGATCGACCTGAAAGTGAAAGTTCTACAACAAGTAATGCTTCACTTCGAAAACACTGGTTTGACAGTTCCTCTCATTTTCTTGGTACATGTATGATATTTTGACATGATTTTATGCAATCTAAAATGAACCAAGACCACACTTCGATTAAAATTTTGAAAAGTAACATGTTTATAACATCTTTGAGATAGAAGCTTCCATAAAGTTTGTTCCATATACATATACTTATGCTTGTGGGAAAATATCTTTATAGGACAATCATATTGACTAAGTTGTTGTGGAGTGTGATATAGTTCTGGCTTAGACATCCTACCTTTTCTATTCAAGGTGCTTGGAGATTTTGTTTTTGATAAAATATTATAAAACCATAGTATCACATACTCCTCAATAGTGAGAAATTCCTACCAAATCCAAATCATGTTCTTACATGTTTTTAAACCTTCTACATATGCTACTTGTAATTGTGTTGAGTTTGGTCAAACCTTGTGACCCTTGTTGAGAAATTTATCATGCTCCCAAGATCAAGATCACGTACACGCCACATATATGCACTACTCCTACACTGGGAGTAGGCGTAAAAACATGCTTTCTATTTAGATCCACCCAAAAATGTTCTACTCTTACACTAGGAGTAGACAAAAACATGTTTGTTAGGTTCCACATTAAATACTCCATGCTTTAAAAGATAGTTATATCTCTCTAAATATACGGTTTAGTAGAAGAGTCATGGGGTATGCAAAAGTATGAAAAAGAAGAAAAATATATGGGCACATGAAGGTCCAAATGAAGAAAAGAAGAAAAATATATGAGCACATGAAGGCTCATGCTTAAAGAAAAAGAGAAAGAAAGAATGAATAAAGATAGCCATGTCTCAAAATAATAAGTTATAGAGAGAGATCATATCTACAAAAGGAGTATGTATCCACCATATATATCCACACACATGCACATCTTGATCTAAGAGTATGACATTTTTTTCCATGGATCCTTGTTTTGACTTTACAATATACACAATGCAAATATGCTTTCATGTTTATCCCTTCCTGAGCTCCACATAAACCTTTTAGAAATAGGATGAAAGAAAAGAAGGCAAAACAATGATATGCCTTGGTAAGGAATCATATACCATTGAGTGGTTTGAGAGTACCATTTGAGGAGTATAAGTGTACTATGCTTTTCTTGTGAAAACTTTAAGAACTCCAAATTGCTAAGATGAGAATTTGGGGAGATAACTTAGCTTCGAGAACTATTTCACTTTTCAACCACTCAAGGATATATGTTAGACAATGCCACATATCCCACCTGTATAAGGAATGTTTTGGAATAACCTTCATGTTAGTTATATATCTTAAGATGTTATGTTCATGTTTACTTTATCTTTACTCGAGGACGAGCAAAGAACAAGTGTGGAGGAGCTTGTTGATGGTCTCTACAGCAAAAATAAACCATCAATTTAGCTTGCATTTATCCTTAAAATCAATCACCAACATAGGAAATAGAGGATTAAACTAACGAATTCCACAAGCCTTGATGAAAATTTGCATGCAGGCAGATTTATGCAGAAAACGTCAGAAAATCATGATGATCTGCAAAGGAACCGACTCCACTGGCCTCACATCCACCGTTGGAGACTTACTGCCAAAGATCGATGACAGAGGAGACTAGAGGGGGTCGGCCGATCCCCCCTTAGGTCGGCCAACCTGTGGCCCCCTCCTGTCAGCCTCCCCTGCGACGTGGACTCTCCACCGACCTTGAGGATCAATCTCCACCATGCTTCGAAGTCAGTTTGGATTAGAGAGTCGAGATGAAGTCGTGCCATGGATTCATGGGCCCACAGGGTGCTGGGTGACCCCTATAAAAGGACCCCAGACCTCCCTCCAGAAGGCATCACAATTGAAGAGAAGAATAATCCTCTAGATTAGGATGTATTCTTTGTATATAGAAAATAGTGAGTTAGAGAGTAGGGGAAGAGTTTGTAGAATGTACCAGACTTGTCGGTGCTATCTCTACAACTTGTACCTTGGCGGATTCAGGGTCTATTCGTGCCTGCATTCGAGATAACTCTGGTAATTGATTTTTTATTTAAAGTAGTTTTGTGCTTTTGTGTTCATCAGGATCACAACTCGTTTGAGTGCTTTAGTCTTTGTTAAGCTCCTGGGTTAAAGTAGAAATCGTTAGTGTAAGCGTAGTGCTACTCTTGGTTACTTGTGGCTGCCTCCTGCATTCCAGAATGTGTAGTAGACCGCGTGAGTGACAGTTACGTTGGTTCTTTGTAACCCACCTCCCGTCTATAGGACTAGCAGGACCCGGTTGCGATGGAAGAGGTATATTTAGCTTTGCTCTTCCTTAGTAATGTCCCTAGGTAAACACTAGAATACAACGCTAACTTAAGTTAGAAGTTAAAAGCCTTAGAAGTCCTCTCTGCACTCCTATTTATCCGTAACCTTGTTGCTATCCCTAGTTAAGTTAGTTCATAGCTAATCTCACACGTTTCCCTGTGGATACGATAACTCATAATACTCATTCGAAAAGTTACTACGATATCCGTGCACTTGCGGATTTTTCTGCGTGCCACCACAGGTGTCAACAGACACGCGTTTATAATAGAAAGTTACTACAGACGCGTGAGATGAACACGCATTTGTAACCGGAGGTTACTGCAGACGCGTCTTGACCTTAACACAGACACGTCTCTGAAACATTCATCTGTAGTATACGGTTACTATAGACGCGTCTTTGCTCCCACCAGTCTGTGTTAAACCTAATCACAGACACGTGTTTGTATGTCTCAGTCGCGTGTTGGTAACACGCATCTGTGTTATATGCTTATTACAGACGCGTTATTACAGACACGTCGAAGCGCGTCTATGATGACCATGAACGCGCGTCTGTGATGTGCTTTTTTTACATAGTGAGTACTGGTGCGTTAGGGAAGCCCTGACTAGCTCGGATATTGGAGTATACTAGATGAATGCCCCGCGCGTTGCCGCGGGATTTGTATGGATCACCACTCTATAGGAATGTGCACAATATATAGAGAAATCAAAGAAAATACAAAAGCTATCTTATCTTATCCGCATTGCTGTGGGAATTATGTTGTATGGTATATGAGAAAATTTACCCAGGAAGAATGGAAAGTACCATCTAATAACACCCTAGTGTGTTGCCATTAGATTTAAGGGATAAATATCAAATTGGATATACAATTAATAATAATGTGAGAATGATAAAAAGTAACAAATATTTTACAGGTCTATTTTTTAAAAGACCAGTGTACAAAAGTATCACCATTTAGTCCAAAAATAAGACAGGCGAAAAATAGTTATGAAACTCGACAATACTTTGGCTGTCATTAGGCATTGGAGCTTACGTATATGCATGCGTCAGACTAATGTATACTTCTGAGTAGAAACATGATAGTTAGCAGACTTCATACGGAGCCTACTCGTATAAAAAGTAAAAATACCTCCACAACATATATAGTTAAAAAATAAAAACATACGTGAGGGATTGAGGGCCCACAATCCATCTGCTCCCCTAAGAAAATGCGTAGGGATGGCAACGGGGTGGATTCGGATCGGGTGGAGTCCTATGCACCCAAACCCGAAACCCGAACTGGAAACCCGAAACTGTCATGAACACCGATTCGGGTGATAATCCGTCCCCATAACTAAACCCGTGGATCCCCGAAACCCACTTTGTATGGCAACGTAGTAAGAGCAATAAGGACTTTCTATAAGCATATGCATGATATATATACATATTCACATGTATAAACAAGAGGCAACAAATAGTAAATAATTTCATGAGTCAACTTAGAATAAATTTAATAGTCTAAGTAAACAAGTTATTATTAGTATATTATAAAACATAAATGTTAATTCCAAATGATTTATTTTGGGTATCCATTGGGTATCCACGGGTGGAAAACCAAACCCAAAACCGAACTCGATTGGTTTCGGGGCCCCGAACTAGAAAACCATGGGTGAAAAATCCCCACCGAACCCGAACCCGCTAGACCCGAAACCGCCCCATTGCCATCCCTAAAAATGCCACCATACCAGGCACCATGTGCGGACGACTTCTTATCCACTCATCCCTTATCTCCTGCATCGTATCCACCGCTTCTCCTCCGATTACTGCCGCACCTCTCCATTCCACTTTCCTCAACGTCTTGTGGTGGTCCTTAACTCATATTTCTAACCGCCAACCCTCACATAAAATCTGCTAAAAAGAACACCAAACTTAGAATTAGGTCTTATAACTAATGAATTCCACATGTTTTGATGATTTACCATTTGTAGGAGGACATGTCGGGATAACACAAGAAACGTGTCAAAAGTACACAAAGAACATAGCAAGACAAACATTTGGCATGAGCCCAAGGGGAGAAGGCCCACTTACCAAGCAAATTAGGGCCTAGTCATATGGAGAAGAAAAAGTCAAATCCAAAGCAAACCACCTCCAATCCATGTCAAACTTCATAGGCCCAATCAAGAAGCCCACAACAGGTCACCCACCAAAATTGGGCTCGATCGGAGCCTATTTGGGGCGACCACACCCCTGGTGCGGCCGCACCCCTAGCGGGCCCTTTTGGTCTCAACTTTTGCCGGTCGCCTCTTACCGCCTCTCTATGGTCGGTTGTGGTGGTTTGGCGGTAAAATAAATGCTCAGGAAGGCGGTTTGCTCATAAATATGGAAGGAATCAGGGAATATTCTAGGAATACTCCCCTCCTCTCCACCTATAAAAGGAGGCCTCCCCTCCTCATTCCAAACAACAACACACAAGGAGCAAGAGCAACACCACATTTGAGAATAAGAGCTTCACTCCATGGGCTTAGGCCCTAGATAGCTAGTAGACTTGGCTAGGGAGAGATGTGAGGGAGAGTACGGGGAAGCACCTGGCCTATCGGCAGTCTCCGCAAGCTTGTACCTCGACAAACACATGCACCTCAACGGAGCTTTCTCCTAAGTGAGTGTTCGGAATTTTTATGGAATTAAGTCTTTGATTAGTTAAGCTTTGCTCTTACTTGTTTATGGGTTCGTTGTCCGCTCTCATAGCGGATACTTTAGTAGAGGGCCCTGATAAAGATGGATAACCCTACGCGACGCTAGAGTAGTAGTCGGTAGCATAGACGTGATGTCTAGGCTAGAGGCTACCTTTGTTTGCCTCATTCCCCACGGTTGAGGGGTAGGCGGCATGTGGTGACATCCCTGTCCATCCCTTGTAATCCCCCACATTCAGGTTTGGCGTAGAGCTGCAGGCCGGCATCACTTGGCAGACCAGGTGCGATCTAGTGCCCGAAGTAAGCAAGTAGAAGTAGAGTTTATCTATCCATAGACCCTAAAACCATAGAAATCCATCCCAACCTCTGCCAACTCTATCCTTGTTCTGTCCATGGACGAACTAGCTAGAAAAATACTTCCGTTCCCTGTGGAAAATACGATACCCTAAATACTTCCGGGTGAAGTGCTACGACGATATATCCGTGCGCTTGTTGATTCCTTCTGCATTCGTTAAGAAATACCAACGTCTCGGTGAAGATCCTTCACCTCGCAGCGGCTGAGAGGAGGGGGCAGTCGTAGCTGCGCGCTTGTTGGGGTCAGAGAGTGTTTAGCTCGAGCAAGCCATCAGGGCACAGATGAAGACCTCGTCGGAAGAGGCGGGTTGTGGGGCGACGTCCGAGGATGGACGGTGAGCACCAGGCGTCGTTACGTAGCCTTGGTCTCCTGTGCACTGGCCCTAGCTGCATTCTCCTTGGTCGTGGCCTCTACTCCCACATGCTCCTCGGCCTCCCCCGAGGCCCTTGACACAGGTTCCGTCTTGGGGATGGCCACAGTCCTTGGCCGAGCAGCTCGACCTCATCGGCATCCCCCGTGGCTTCCGCTATAGGCGCCGTGCCAGGGATAGCGGCAGTCCTCGTGGCTGACTAGCTCAGCATTGTAGTTGTAAGGAAAATGGACCCTATGGGCCATTAAGTTTGAATTTTAGTGTTTGATGAACAACATAACCATTTGGACTAATGTTAGTTGCTAGTATACAAGATATAGTTCAAATGGATGCAAGGTGGACTTCGACTTAGGCAAAGTGGTGATCTAGATGATCAACACCTCAATCAAGACATTAGAAGCCATATTGAAGATCTGCAAGACATGCTAGAAGTCTAAGACATCAAGAAGTAGAAGCCCGGACGCAAAGACACAAACAAAATTGAAGCCATTGAAGTTGAGACAAAAAGGTGGATGAATTGGAATTGTCTCATGATTTTGGATCTGCTCAAATTGTCATGACATCAGCTCAAAGATGTATAGCTTTTCATTAGCTTTCAAAAAAGTCCAAGATCATCAAAATTGGAGTTTGGAGCCAAAAGTTATGCCCAAAATACGAAAGCGTGACATGCTGAAAACAGCGTATGGTCCGACGCCCTCATCTTCGGTCTAACACTCACTGAAATGAAATGAACAGTGGCACCATATGGTCCGATGCTCACCTTTTAGTCCGACGCTCCCAAAAAAGTTGTAACGGCTAGTTCTGACACAAGGAGCCGTTATGAGACACCGAACCCTAGCAAATGGTCCGACGACCATGCATCGAATGGTCCGACGGT
Organism: Miscanthus lutarioriparius; assembly: GCA_904845875.1. Taxonomy (NCBI): domain Eukaryota; kingdom Viridiplantae; phylum Streptophyta; class Magnoliopsida; order Poales; family Poaceae; genus Miscanthus; species Miscanthus lutarioriparius. Next base: position 71,913,909 of record CAJGYO010000013.1, read on the forward strand.
CACGCAAAAAGCTGTGCGCTGCCTCCAATGGCTATATCTTGTTGGGGAGGCTATAAATAAGCACCCAACGAGCCAAGAGAGGTGTGGAGGATCAAGAAACTTGTGAGGCGTGTTGCTACACCATTTTAGTGCTCTCCATTTGCATAGTGCTTAGTGCTACACATGGTGATTAGTGTAGGTGCTTTGCGAAGTGCTTAGGCTAGTTAGACCACCGTTAAATGCGCTTACTCTTGGTTTAGGCCTAGTGTTAGTGAGGTTTGCATACCTCTTGCTCATAAGGTGCTTGCGCGCACCGTTGTTGTACACCGGAGGGGCTTGTAGTCTTGCAAGACCACACCAACCGCTTTTGTGGTGTGGCTGCCACCGTGTACCGGAGGGAAAAAGGCCCGCAACGTTTTCGCCGGAAACTCAATTGTGAAGATAGTGGGGAGCGGTCCGGGAGAGGCCGTCTCAGAGACCCACTTGAGCGTGGTGAAGGCCCAGAGGCTATCCATGGAGTTACCCGATCGGAAGCCACGAGCAATCCACTAGAGTTGCCATTCACGATCTCCCGCGGAGATTAGGCACAAGAACCCCTCACAAGCACCTTGATTGGGGGCGGACACAATCACCAAATCCTCTCACCAATCAACAAATCACCAACCGTCTAGGTGACGGCAATCACCAAGAGTAATAAGAAATCCACAATCACAATCACCACCTAGTGCCACCAATTTTGTGATCTCAAATGCACACACTAGGGTTTCCCCCAAATCCTCTCTCAAATGAGCACCAAGCTTTGGAGAAGGAGAGGAGAAGGAGGAGATGTTCTTCACACTCTCAAGATCAACACTTCGAGCTCTCAAGATCTCTCTTAGGATGAGCACCAAGATTGGAGAGAAAGAGAGGAGAGGGAAGAACTTGCTCTTCACTTTTCTTGTTCTCTCGTTAGAAGAATGGAAGAGGTGAGAGAAAGGAGAAGGGCAGCCAACTTAAAGGCTCCCGAGTCGTAGCCCCCTTACCTACCAGCCGACCAACCTCTAAATGGGTGGGAACGGCGACAGGCAACGGGTGGCCAGCCAAGCAGCACCCTCTCTCACACAAGCATGTGGCCCCTCCGCTTCAATGGCTAAACACGCGCTTCTCACGGGCGAGCACGTGCTCCTACTGACTAATCTTGAGTGTAACCTTGTGCTACCAATCTTGCTTTGTTCCTCACCACTATGCCATCTTGATCTTGCTTGTTTCTAAACACCCACTTGGTACCAATCACATTTTAGTTCTTTGGCCTCTCAACCAATTCCCAAACTTGGTTCCTTGTGAAGTTGTTTAGCTCTTCATGCATAGCATTAACCCAATCAACATCCATCAAAGCATCTTCTATTTTGGTTGGCTCAAAGGATGACACAAATGAGTAGTGCTCACAAAAGGATGCCAACCTTGATCTTGTTTGCACACCTCTACTAAAGTCACCAACAATTTGGTCCAATGGATGATCTCTTGCAATGTGAACCGATTGGAGAACTTGAGCTTGATTACTAGCACTTGCTTGGTCACTAGATTGATTTGCTTGAGATGAACTAGCCACTTGTTGATCTTGCACTTGTTGGACTTGATCTTGATCATGAGAACCACTAGCTTGCACGTTGGATGGAGGGAGCACTTGTTTTTTGTCATCATCAACATCAATCACCTCTCTAGGCCAAATATCACCAACATCCATGTTCTTCATTGCATTGATCAATTGAGTGCCTCTCACATCATCTAAGTTTTCATTCTCGTCTTGAGAGCCATTGGTTTCATCAAACTCAACATCATGCACTTCTTCCACTATCTTTTTTGTGTTGTTCCAAACTCTATATGCTTTGCTTGTAGTGGAGTGACCAAGTAGGAACCCTTCATCACATTTCTTGTCAAACTTGCTCAATCTAGTGCCTTTCTTGAGAATATAGCATTTGCAACCAAACACTCTAAAGTATGGAATGTTGGGCTTTCTTCCATTCAATAGCTCATATGGTGTCTTCTCCAATTGCTGGTGACAATAGAGTCGGTTGCTACAATAGCAAGCCGTGTTGATTGCTTCCGCCCAAAATAAATCACTCACATTGTACTCACTAAGCATAGACCTTGCCATATCAATTAATGTTCTATTCTTCCTCTCAACAAGGCCATTTGATTGTGGAGTGTACTTGGCCAAGAATTGATTCTTGATTCCAAACTCATCACATAGCTCATCAATTCTTGTGTTCTTGAACTCACTTCCATTGTCACTTCTCACTTTCTTGATTCTAGTATCAAACTCATTTTGACTTCTCTTGACAAATGACTTGAATACATCAAATACTTCACTTTTTCAACAAGAAAGAAGACCCATGTGTATCTAGTATAGTCATCCACTATCACAAAGCCATACTTGTTACCACCAATACTTGTGTATGATGTTGGTCCAAATAAATCCATGTCCAACAATTCAAATGCTTTACTAGTGCTCATCATGCTCTTGTTAGGATGAGTGTTTCCAACTTGATTTCTGGCTTGACAAGAGCTACACAATCTATCCTTCTCAAACACCACATCTTTCAAGCCCTTTACTAGATCATGTTTGACAAGCCTATTCAATTGTTTCATTCCAACATGTCCCAATCTTCTATGCCATAACCAACCCATGCTAGACTTGGTGAACAAACATGTTGAGAGTTATGTTTCACTAGCATTGAAATCAACCAAGTATAGATTCTCATATCTAAATCATTTGAATATCAAGTTAGAGCCATCTACACTTATGATATCTACATCATCAACACCAAATATTCATTTGAAACCAAGATCACATAGTTGTGCCACCGACAATAGATTGAAATTGAGAGATTCAACTAGCAACACACTGAATATGCTCATGTCATTGGATATTGTAATCTTACCAAGCCCTTTGACCTTGCCTTTGCCATTATCACCAAATGTGATACTATCAAACTCATTGTAGCCACTTGTGTTGATTGAATTGAACATTCTTGAATCACCGGTCATGTGTTGTGTGCACCCACTATCAAGCACCCAATGCCTTCCTCCAGCTTTATAATTGACCTACAAGAAAAGATCAATTCTTTTTAGGTACCCAAACCTTTTTGGGTCCTCCAAGGTTAGTGACTAGGCTCTTGGGCACCCAAATAGCTTTCTTCTTTGAGCCCACAATGGGTGCACCAATGAACTTAACTTTCACACCGTTAACACCCTTGGTAAGCAAATAACAAGAATCAAATTTAATAGAGGATACATTAGCATCTTTCTTGTTCTTGCAATATTGCTCTACATGCCCAACTTGTTTGCATCTATTACAAAACCGACCATTGCCTCTCACAAAACTAGTTTTGGGAGTTGCAAAGACCGCCTTGCCATTCTTGGGGGTATAGCCCAGTCCCTCTTTGTTGAGAGAAAAATGTTGGCTACCCAAGCACTTAAGCAAGCGGGCCTCACCGCCATAGGCCTTGCTAAAAGCGTGAGTGAGCTCATTGACCTCCTTTTTGAGAGTCTCATTTTCCACTATTAGTGAGGCATCACAAGTGAAACCATCACTCATAGATGAAGTAGTAGTGGATGAGCTACATGAAGGGTCAGTAGGAGCAACAACAATAGGAGTATAAAATGATTCATCAATTATATCACAAGTTACTCCTACATTGCACGTTGCAATAGGTTCCTTCTCCTTTTGAACAATAAGAGAAGAGTGAGCTTTTTCAAGCTTCTCATGGGCTTCCACTATCCTCTCATGAGTAGCATTAAGCTCATCAAAGGATTGCTCAAGAGCTTGATGCCTCTTACGTAGTTCTTTGAATTCCTTTCTCTTCTTCTCCATGTAAGAATGAGCCTCTTGTAACATGTCCATGAGGTCCTCCTTTGAGTACTCCTCATCATCCTCACTCTCACTATCACTCTCATCATCGGATTGTACCTTAGTGGCCTTAGCCATGAAGCATGTCGATGGAGTGTCAAATAGAGAAGGCTTGTTGTTGATAGCAATAGTAGCGATCGCCTTCTTCTTTCTTGTCTTATTTTCATCATCACTATCATCATCACTTGAAGAGGCATCACTATCCCATGTGACACAATATGAGTGACGCTTCTTCTTCTTCTTGAAGGTCATCATCTTGCCTTTCTTGTCCTTCTTCTTCTCTTTCTTCTCATCATCACTATCACTAAGGTGATCTTTGTTCTTGCATTTGTAGCATCTTCTTGGTTGCTCTTTGTTCTTGGATTGATCTCTTCTCTTTCTTGCACCATAGCCCTTCTTCTTCATGAATTTGCCAAATCTTCGCACAAAGAGAGACATTTCTTCATCTTCATCATCACAAGCATTTGACTCTTCATCATCACTTGGTTCTTCCTTTTTAGCCTTGCCCTTGCTCTTGGATGACGAAGTACCGGCCTTGAATGCCACACTTTTCTTCTTCTTCTCTTCTTCTTGGACAACCCCATCCCTTTCCACACGATATGTGTCTTGTGTGACTACTTCACCTAGTACTTGGTTTGGGGTCATTGTCTCCAAGCCATCTCTCACAAGAATAGTGACCAAGGTATCAAATCTAGGTGGCAAGCATCGCAAGAACCGATGAGAGAAGTCCTTGTCCTCCACTTTCTCACCTAATCTCTTCAAATCATTGATGATCACTTGCAATCTGTGAAACATCTCTGGTATACTCTCATTTTCTTGCATCTTGAAGCTTGTCAATTTTTCTTTGAGGATGAATAGCTTGGCACTCTTGTCTGCCTTAGAGCCCTCATATGATTCTTCCAATCTTGTCCATACATCATGAGCAAACTCTAGATCCTTGATTTGCTCAAACACTTTAATATCAAATGCATCATATAAAGTGCTAAGAGCAATGTCATTGAATTGGAGCTTCTCTTCTTCTCTTGGAGTTGGATTTGTTGGATCAATCACCGCAAAATCCTTCTCCACAACCTCCCACACTTTTCTATTCATTGATTTCAAGTGTGTGCTCATCTTCCTCTTCCAATAATCATAGCTCGTGCCATCGAAGAATGGTGGCTTCCCCATATGGTTGATTAAGCCTCAAATAAACGGCGACCATGGCTCCGATAACACTTGAAAGGTCCTAAATGGCTAGAGGAGGGTGAATAGCCTAATAAAAATTCTACAAAATGACTAGAGCAACTTGTTAGACAATAAGATGGCGAAATAGCACTTTGCTCTAGCTCTACCTTTATCACTAGCAAGCCACCAACACAAAGCTAGTCACTATGATCTCTATGTCAATATCACACAAACAATTAAGCTAGGTTGCAACTACACTAACTAGCGAGCTAGTTACAACTAATTACAACTAAACAATTTAACTAGCTACACAAGGTAAGCAAGCAAACTTTACACAATTATACTAGGAAAAGAAATACAAGTGATAGAGCGATATACCAAACCGGGCAAGTGTCAATATAGAATTCCAATGAGACAATGTGACACAAGATTTATCCCCGTGGTTCGGTTGCTTGTCGGCAACCTACTCCACGTTGTGGCCATACACTCACTTGGTGGCTCACGCGCTAATAGGCATCACACGCCTAGCCCTACACAAGGGCGCCGTAAGAACCAAGCACAAGAGAGGATCCACAAGCCACGAGCAAACCACTAGAGTTGCCTTTCATGATCTCCCATGGGGAATAGGCACAAGAACCCCTCACAAGCACCTTGATTGGGGGCGGACACAATCACCAAATCTCTCACCAGTCAACAAATCACCAACCGTCTAGGTGACGGCAATCACCAAGAGTAATAAGAAATCCACAATCACAATCACCACCTAGTGCCACCAATTTTGCGATCTCAAATGCACACACTAGGGTTTCCCCCAAATCCTCTCTCAAATGAGCACCAAGCTTTGGAGAAGGAGAGGAGAAGGAGGAGATGTTCTTCACACTCTCAAGATCAACACTTTGAGCTCTCAAGATCTCTCTTAGGATGAGCACCAAGATTGGAGAGAAAGAGAGGAGAGGGAAGAACTTGCTCTTCACTTTTCTTGTTCTCTCGTTAGAAGAATGGAAGAGGTGAGAGAAAGGAGAAGGGGCAGCCAACTTAAAGGCTCCCCAACCGTAGCCCCCTTACCTACCAGCCGGCCAGCCTCTCAACTGGTGGAAACGACGACAGGCAACGGGCGGCCAGCCAAGCAGCGCCCTCTCTCACACTAGCATGTTGCCCCTCCGCTTCAACGGCTAAACACGCGCTTCTCACGGGCAAGCACGTGCTCCTACTCGTGTCCGTGCGCAGGAACAACGATGGAAAACAGACGAGCAGAGATGGCAGCAAACGGCACCGCGCTTGCTCTCTCCCTCAGGCGAAGTGGCAGACGCGGGCCAACAACCGATCGACAGCGCACAACAGTCGCTGGCACAGCGCTGCTTCCCCTCTCACGTGAAGTCAACGGCGGCAGCAGATTGCTCTCCCTCTCACGCGCTTTCTCTCTCTCTCTCTGGTCCCCCACTCACTATTCCTGACCAAGAAATTTTTGTTGAGGAGGGAGAATTGCTGGTTGAGCAATCACTCAACCAGGGCACCCACCACCGGCAATTTTGCTGGTTGAACAAGAAATTCTTGTTAGACTGCATAACATGTCCGAACCAAGTGCTATCTCTTCCCAAAGTTACCAAACTAATTTTAGCACTTGAGATAGCTTTTCACAAAGAATTTTCCTGGGCTTTCTCATGCATCTCACCACGTCATGAAGCGCAAAGTATATGCAAATGAGACTCACACTTAGTGGCACTAGATAACCATTGCAATTAAAGATTTATCCTCTTTATAGTACGGTTATCTATCCTAAATCCGATCATGCACTATATTGTGTCTTGACCGACAAAACAAATACCCTATTTTATACCTTTGCCTTGAGCCCATAGGGTTTTGTTTTTCTCTTTCTTCTTTTCCAAATGTGGAGCAATTTATCATCAATTTGGCCGTCATCATCACATTTGAGTGCCATCTAGCTCCACCTTGGTGTGAACCAACCTATCTCATATATCACTTAGAGCAAGAGGTTAGTTCACTTAGGTTTCATCAATTATCAAAAACCAAACCAGAGCTTTCAGCGGTAGAGATAGCAACACATCTGGCAAACCCTTAGTTGTACATCTATATAGATTATTTTTTGCATATGTTTTGACTAGGTTGTTTTAGAGGCTATAGTTTAGAAATAGTTTTTAAGATGACTAATTCACTCCCCTCTTAGGTGTCACGGTCCGTTCAGTAGTGATGCAGCCGGGGCTCCAGGAAGAGATCCTCATGGCCGAGCAACTCGACGTTGTAGCGATACAGTCGGGGAGCCAGGAAGGATTGAGGCTGATCTAGATGCGAGTTTTCATTTTATAGGGAGGAGATTAGGTTACGGGTGAAGCGCAAGGGACGTGCAGAAGGCGAAGCGCAATCCTTCCTGGCTCGGGATGCGGAGTTTTCAAATCTGAACGTGGAGAAGGTGAAGTGCAAGGGACACATGACCCTGTTCGCTTCTCTTATAATCCGTACTTTTCATCTTCTTTTTTCAGCCAGAATAGTATTTTTCTCCCACAACAAATCAGCCAGAACAGTGTTTTGCCTTTTTTTCAGCGAAACTAACGGTGCCATAATGGCTTCATGTGATAGCTTTGTTCCATGGACGATGTCCACGGGACCCGCACACAGGGCGCAAAGCAGACCGCACACTCGAGGCGCCAGTTCCACGCAAATACACGCGGAGTAGCGTGGATGGCTAACCGTACATGAACAGCATCCAGGGGTGCTCTGTGCGCTCTGATCCATCATTATCATATAATAATAAGTAGAGGGGTATTTTACTTTCACTCAGACAAGCACCAATACTGTATGGGATGGCAAGTTGTATAGCCAGCCATATAGTAATAAATAATAACGCGGGCGATTAACAGCCCTGTTCGCTTTTCTTATAATCCGTATTTTTCAACTTGTTTTTTCAGCCGGAACAATATTTTTCTCTCACGACAAATCAGCCGAAACAGTGTTTCGGTTTTTTTTTCAGCGAAGCGAACGGGGCCGTTCTACTAATTGGCAGCACAAAGTTGTTTCATATCTCAAACAATAGACATCTGCATGTTACAAGTAATGGAGCACCTCATTACATTACATTAATGAGTCCAAGAACTGGACACCACACTAGGTAGCTTACATCACCGTACGAATCAGGAGAACAGTTGAGCCTTGTAACACTCAGCTGCAGGGCAACTAACACACACCTAGCTACCTCATTCTACTTCTCCTTGCACTCGCTCGGGTAGTGGCTCTGCTTGCCTGCCCTTTTTCGGCGGTGGCTGTGGGCCAGCCACTGTAGCTATCGTAGTCACCTCACGGCACATTTTTCTCTCTCCAGCCATTGTAGCTATCGTAGTCACAGCGCTGCACAATGTTGGAAAAGTCAAGTGCTCTTTCGTGCTCTTTCAGAGCTTAGACTTTTCCCCCACAAACCATGCAAAACCATGTTTACCTCATTCTACTTCTCCTTGCAGTTGCTCTACTTCTCCTTGCAGTTGCTCGGGTAGTGGCTCTGCTTGGCTGCCCTTTTTCTGCAGTGGCTGTGGGCGGCATATTTTTCTCTCTCTCCAGCCAGCCATTGTAGCTATCGAGGACTTTGTTGCTGCTGCTGCAGCAGCAGTCATCGCATGGCACATTTTTCTCTCTCCAGCCATTGTAGCAATCGACGACTTCATTTCGGCAGCAGCAGTGATTCAACAAGTTGGAAAAGTCGAGTGCTGTTTCAGAGCTTGACTTTTCCACCACAAACCATGCATAACCATGTTTACCGAACCAATCCATTCCATATTTCGGTAGCTCTGGCTGACACGAAAAACAATTGACCGCGTCTGATTGTATTGTCTCCACCACTTGTTGTATGCTACTAGCATTTCTATACTCTGTTGCATCTCCGATGATTTCGAGTGCATAACTATCTTGTGTCCCAGTCACAGCATGAGGCGTGAAGGCAGCTGTCAGCACCACAGGTGGCTCCCAACCTCTGTTTTTGCTTCTTCCGCACTCATGAAATGAGCTACGTGTTTTGGACTGTAGAGCTGATATATAGCACCGGAAATCCAAAACAATAATTTGCTCTGGGAATATATCTGCTAACTCTGATGAGACGTTGTTGTTAGCACAAAGTCCGTGCCTGCTTCCTTTGCAGCATGCTGGGTCTGGGCGAGAAATTTGTGTGTGCTTGATATGCCATTCTTGAATGCCCTCCCACAGAGGCCCATGCAAATGGGCAATGTCTTGTGAATTAGATAGTAGGGTGAGTTCTCCCATTGCATATTCAACAGCAAGTTTGAATTGAGATGCTAGTAATTGCAAGCCTTTTATAGCAATCTCAACTAAGTCTGTGCTTTCTGTTAGTCGTAGGATCAACCCCAGACAGAAACATTTCTCAGCCACTGTGCTATCCTCATAACGGTATGCTAGCAATGCCTCCACGCCACGCTCATCAGAATACGTGGGCTTGATGTAGAGATGTCGTAGCAGGTTTCCTTGCTTCGAATAATAAGTGAGAGTTTTCCCTTCAAGGAGATGCCTAACAATAGGGTTCCAAAAGGTGTAGTGATGAAGTGAACAACCAGACTCCAAGTCCCTCACAAACCTTCCAGCACAATCTGCATACCATTCAAATCTTCCAACATCAACTGTGCTCAAGCCAGCACAATTAAACCATCGCTTGCGGGAGCTCTTCCTGGCCGGCTGGCCGGGAGGCATCGCTTGCTGCTTGTGCTTGTCCAGCAGCTCCATGGCCTCGACGTAGGCACGCTTGATATTCTTCCTGCGCTGGAGCAAGGAGAGGTGTCTGATGGGCAGCTCCATGGCCCTCTCAAGTGCAAACTCCAGCTCGCTGACTGCCATCTCGAGCCTCTCCGTCAAGTGCCCTTGGGACGCCTTCTCCTCGCGTCTGCCCAAAGCAAAGGAGACGCCTCTGCTCACGGTCTCCTGAACAAGTGCTGAACACACCATCTCTGCCATGAAGTCGCTACTCGCTAGCTGTAGGGATATGATTCAACCAACCTGCTGATCAGGACACAAAACAACAGCAGGAGTTATACTCCAATTTGACGCACACAAGTACCGAAGTACGTACTGGATAAATATATATACTAGCTGTAAATCTGTAATATGGAGGAGTGCATGTTTTTCATGCTTAATTGGGTTACCGGCCGATGCATATGCATGGAATATAATCCTTATTACCTTAGCTCTCCTCTAGATCATGCGTCGGCCTCCCTGCAGGCTGATGCAGCACCAACTGAAGGGATGAAGGAGGAGGGATCACCAACAGATATCAAAGAAGCCGCACACACTGCTGTGTTCCTCATTATTACTGGAGTCTATCTATATATAGAGAGAAGCGAAAATGTATGGAGCCATGGAGGGGACTTTTTTGTGCTGTGTACAGTAGTGTGAACCTGCACAAACAAGTGGAGCTGGAAAATTCAAGGAAGTGCTGAGGATCCTACCACTACTAGAGGCCGCGGCTTTGCCGAGTGTTTTTACGCTCGGCAAAGAGCCCTTTGCACTCGGCAAAGGCTTTGCCGAGTGTAGCACTCGGCAAATTCCGCTCGGAAAAATTTTTCTCGGCAAAGGGTCTTTGCCGAGTGTTTTTTATCGGAGCACTCGGCAAAATAAAAAAAAATTGCCGAGTGCTTGGGGCGGCACTCGGCAAAATATTTTCGGCCGTTGCGGCGCCGGCCGTTAACGGTTATTTTGCCGAGTGCCCGACCCAGCACTCGGCCAAAAAAAATTATTTTTTTTAAAAATTACTTTGCCGAGTGCCCCAGCCTAGGCACTCGGCAAAGTTTTTTTTTTTTTTAAAAGTACCTTGCCGAGTGCCCCTGCCCAGGCACTCGGCAAAGTTTTGTTTTATTTTTTAAAAAAAATTACTTTGCCGAGTGCCCCTGCCTAGGCACTCGGCAAAGTTTTTTTTTATTTTTTTTAAAATAATTTCTTTGCCGAGTGCCCCTGTTTAGGCACTCGGCAAAGAATTTCTGAATTTTTTTTAAAAAAATACTTTGCCGAGTGCCGCGGCGAGGCACTCGGCAAAGAAATTATATATTTTTTTTTTGAAAAATCTTTGCCGAGTGCCTTGCCCATGGCACTCGGCAAAGACCCCGAGAATTGCAATTTTTTTTACATTCCATTGTAACAGACAATATATATATATATATATATATATACATACATCAATCATCACATCTATATCACCAACATGCATTATATATCACAAGCACACGCATATTTAATAAATTCATCGAAAATCCATCACAAATGCACCAAAGTTCAACATCACAAGTTTATTATTACAAGTTCAACATCACAAAGTTCAACATCCCTACTGCGGCGACGGAGACTGCAGGTGTGGCCCCCTGAACTGCGGTGAAGGACCGGACTGCGACGAAGGGTTGACGCGATCAGCCGCCGGTGACACGGTAGCGGGATTGTTTGAACCCGCCGATGGAGGCTGCACAAAAGAGAAGAGATTGCATGTGTTAGACTAAAAGCAGGGGATTGGTTACATCACAAGATACCAGAAACAAGTTTTTTTAGGATAAGAGCATAGTATAACACAGTTGAAGAAACAAGTTTTTTTTTGAGGATACGATGCTTGCAAACCGAAGAATCTCCGAAGAAGTTTCATGATTTCATGAAGAAGCCGACGAGGTGGTAAGCATCGTACGTGACAACTTGTGCGAAACCTTCTCAAATTTTTATCACAGCCTCCACATATGATATCATGACATCTTGACAAGTTTCATGATTTTCGGACTTCGTTTGCTTTTTATAGAATTTAAAAACAACTCGACCGCAAGTTCGTGGTCATGTTTCGTGAACAAGATGTTCGAAATTGGTGGTCTGTTCGTGGATGCGGCCTCACATTATACAAAATAACATGAATATCATTTTTCCATTCAATTTTTTCATTATTCGAATGACTAGCAGTTATAATTTGAATTTTCCAAGAAAATTCAATTAAATGAAATAAATTAAAGAAATATAGAAAAAGTCCGAGAAATGTGCCACATTGGAACATGGAGTACCAGGTATTGTATGAGGACTGCAGAAAAAGTTTGGAGGTCAAAAGTGAAAAAAATATGATTTGCCGAGTGTCAAAAATGACACTCGGCAAATCACCAGTTTGCCGAGTGTCAGGAGAAGACACTCGGCAAAGAATTTTAATTTTTTTTTAAAAAAAACCCTCTTTGCCGAGTGCCAGATCGGGGGCCCTCGGCAAAGGGGGGATTTAACCCCACCGGCCCGCTCCCGCGCCGCCGGAGGAGGAGGAGAAAGAGAGGAGGAGGAGAGGAGAGGAGGAAGAAGGAGGAAGGAGGAAGAGAAGGAGGAGGAGGAAGAAGGAGGAAGGAGGAAGAAGGAGGAGGAGGCGCCCCGACTGCCGTTGCCCTGTCCCCGACGCTTCCCTAGCCGTCGCCTTGTCCACCAGTGCCCTGGCCCCTTCACCACCGCTGCCCTACGACGCCCACTAGGTATGCCATACCGTCGTCGTCGTAGTAGTATTACTAGTAGTTGCAGTAGTAGTAGTGGTAGAGTAGCAGTGGTGGTAGTCTAAGTAGTCGTAGGAGTGGTTGTGACATTGCTATATATATGTGGTTGGATATAATCTTGTACATGTCGGCCATCATGCTGTTCATATATATATGCATGTCGGTCATCGTGCCGTTAGTTTTCTTGTAGGTTTTGGAAACATCACCGTGCAGGGGAGGTGCTGCCGAAATTTTGTATTGACAGTTTTATGTTTCTTTTTTTTGTAGAGAAGAGCCCGCCGGAGCGGCGCCAGAGTACCTCGGCGACCCCGATCACCTTCCTCGCCGCTGCAGGTCTACCTGCACCGCGTCGCCTCGCCACTGCACCGACCCGCCACGACCCCGCTAGCCTGACTCCACCGCCACCCTAGGTATAACCCCTCTTTCCATATCACGGTCGTAGATCACGTAACCCAGTTAGGCATCTCCCGTTCGAAAGAGATACGGTTGAAAATATGCAGATGTTTCCTTATCTAAAACTGTATCTGTTTCGAATTGTCCATGTTTTTTGGACAGCCCGCGGATGCATGGGTGGGGTTATTTTCCATGGTCTGCTTTGATTCGAGACAGAGTTTCGACATCATCTCCCCGTTGTTCTCCGGATACACACTCTCCCTGGCAGGACGTGTATTTGGAGAGCAGCGGGGAGGTGCTGCCGAAATTCTGTCTCGAATAGGAGTAGAGCATGGAAACTAACCTCATCTATGGATCCTCGCGTGGGATTAGGACCTATCCTCACCTATTAGATAGTAGGAACATTGTGTAGATGCAATTGATGTTTATATTACTCGCCGCTATATATGTTAGAGGATGGAGGACCGTGAGTGGATGTACACGGGCCGCGCAAGTTAGGGTCAGGTCACCAATGAATGGATCGACAAGACCGATACTTTCTTGGAATGGGCATTTGGCGTGGCTGCTAAAGGAGCGAGTAAAATTTGTTGTCCCTACAGCAAATGTGCAAACAGGAAAAGACAAACGAAGAAGGTCATGGGGGAACATCTTTGGAAAAATGGATTTACGGCAGACTATACCCGGTGGGTCTACAATGGTGAAGCCGATCGTATGAGAGAGGAGGTGGTGAGACCATGCGTCGAGGATTATGATGCTGATGCCGGGGTAGCAGACATGTTAAATGACTATCACGAGGCATAGTTCGCTGAAGGACATATGGAGGAGCCTGAGGCAACCGCAAAGGCGTTCTATGACATGTTTGCCGCGGCACAGAAACCCCTTCACGGCCAGACAAAGGTTTCTAAACTAGATGCCATTGGACGCATAATGGCATTAAAGTCCCAGTATAGCTTGAGTCGAGACGCCTTCGATGGTATGTTGATAGTTATTGGCAGCCTGCTTCCTGAGGGTCACCTTCTGCCAAAGAGCATGCACGAGTCACAGAAACTCCTTCGTGCACTTAAGATGCCGTATGAGCAGATACATGCTTGCCTAAAGGGGTGCGTCCTATTTAGGAAAGAATACGTGGAAGCAAAGTACTGTCCAAAGTGTAAATCCTCTAGGTTCCTGGAGGTAGATTCTGGTGATGGCCAGAAGAGGCAGCTTGACATTCTCGTGACAATCCTACGACACCTTCCGTTCATACCGAGGATCCAACGGCTATACATGACCGAGGAATCCGTGAAACAGATGACATGGCACAAAAATGGCAAACAATACAATCCTGACAGGATGGTACATGCATCCAATGGTGAAGCATGGACCCACTTTGATGGCATTCATCATGAGAAAGCTAAAGAGGCTCGTAATGTACGTGTTGCACTGGCAATAGATGGGTTCAATCCTTATGGAATGATGGCTGCCCCATACACATGTTGGCCCATGTTCGTTATCCCCCTCAATCTCCCCCTGGCGTATGCTTTCAACGACAAAACGTATTCTTATCGTTGATAATTCCTGGACACCCGGGGAATAATATGGGTGTGTTCATGGAGCCTGTGATTGATGAATTGGTCCGTGCTTGGGAGGAAGGGGTATGGACATATGACCGAGCTACAAAGAAAAACTTCAAAATGCATGTTTGGTACCACTACTCCCTGCATGACTTCTTGGCGTATGGGATATTCTACGCCTGGTGTGTTCACGGGAAGTTCCCATGCCCAGTATGCAAGGAAGGTCTGAGGTTCATTTGGTTGCAGAAGGGTGGCAAGTATTCATCGTTCGACAAACATCGGCAATTCCTCCCTCTTGACCTTGCATTCAGACGAGACATCAAGAACTTTACGAAAGGTGTCATAGTGACAGACTTTGCACCACCGATAATGACTGGTGCCGCGGTTCGTGAATAGATAGATGGTCTCGTGGTCAATCCAGGAGGTGGTTTTGTGGGATATGGTGAGCAACATATGTGGACTCATAAGTCAGGCTTAACTCGGCTCCCCTATTTTGATGACCTTCTTCTTCCACACAACATTGATGTAATGCACACTAAAAAGAATGTCGCTGAGGCACTTTGGGCAACAATCATGGACATTCCTGACAAGTCAAAGGACAACGTTAAGGCTAGAGTGGATCTGGAAACGTTATGCGATAGACCAAACCAACATATGAAGCCTCCTAGTCGCGGCAAGACATGGAGAAGGCCTAAGGCCGATTTTGTCTTGAGCAAGCCCCAAAGGAGGGAAGTACTAGAATGGATCCAGATGTTAATGTTCCCTGATGGGTATGCAGCTAATCTGAGGAGGTGAGTGAACTTATCTACTATGCGAGTCTTAGGGATGAAGAGTCATGACTACCACATATGGATTGAGCGGCTTCTTCCGGCGATGGTTTGAGGCTATGTCCCTGAGCATGTCTAGCTAGTGCTGGCAGAGTTGAGCTATTTCTTTCACCGGCTTTGTGCCAAGGAGTTATCTTGGACCGTGATTGCTGACTTAGAAAGAATGGCACCTGTGTTGCTTTGTAAGTTGGAGAAGATCTTTTTACCCAGCTTCTTCAATCCGATGCAGCATTTGATTTTGCACCTCCCGTATGAGGCACGAATGGGGGGGCCCGTATAGGGCCGTTGGTGCTATCCAATTGAGAGATGTCTAAAGGTTCTTCGAAAGAAATGTAGAAATAAATACAAAATCGAGGCTTCCATTGCAAAGGCATATATTCTGGAGGAGGTGGCGAACTTCACAACATACTATGGTGACAACCTCCCTAGCGTGCATAATCCACCCCCTCGTTACAATGCTGGCGAAAATGAATCAAACCTCAGCCTTTTCCGAGGGAAACTCAGAAGCGCAAGTGCATCGACCCCCCAAGACCTTGAATCATGAAGAGTGGCACCATATCATGCTATATGTGTTGACCAACCTTGATGAAGTGGAGCTGTACATGCAGTAAGTTCTCAACGAACTTGTTAAATACGCCGTCACTATTCTGCATCCAACCCCCTTGTTTCTCGTTGGTACAGGGAATTTCTTCATGAATTCTGGCGTCAATCAAGGGATCCTACCCCACAACAGCTAGATACCCTTCTTAGACAGGGTGCGGGAAATGGAATGCCCGATTTCATTTCTTGGTTCAAACGGAAGGTACCGTCCAATTTAGCTCGTACTTAGTTTGACATTCCAAGTTACTCGTACGTGCGAATAATATAACGATGTATCCTGCTTGAGCTTGCAGGGCAAGAGGGATGCTTCTATGTGTGCCGAGTTGAGACAGGTTGCTGATGGCTTTGCCTATAGGGTCAGGTCATTTTCTGGTTATGACGTGAATGGATATCGCTTTCGCACAACAAGCTACGAGCAGAGTCGGACCAATCGAAGAACCACAAGTTCTGGAGTTTTTACGCCCGGCGTTGATGAGGTCGAGTATTATGGAAGAATTGAAGAAATATACGAACTCAAGTTTCATGGTTCCAAACCTTTTAATCCTGTCATATTCAAATGCCATTGCTTTGATCCTGAAGTAACGAGACGGACATATTCTAATCTTGGGCTAGTCGAAATTCGACAGGATTCCATCTTAACAGGAGACGATGTCTATATTGTGGCCCAACAGGCCATGCAAGTTTATTATCTCCCATATGCGTGTCAAACCATAAGGCATCTTAAGGGTTGGGATATTGTGCATAGGGTATCGCCACACGGTAGAGTGCCTGTCCCAAACGATGAAGATTACAACTTAGACCCAAACACGTATGACGGAGAGTTCTTTCAAGAAGAGAGACTAGAAGGGAGGTTTGAGATAGACTTAACCGAAGCGATCGGAATGGAAGTAGACAATGAAACGGTTATTGAAGAGGACGGTGGAGATGAGGTGCAAAATGTGAAGGACTTACAAATGCTTGAGCGATTACATTTAGACAATGACAATGGCAACATTGCTCATTCGGATAGTGTTGATTATTTCGACATGATTGATAGTGATGATGAGACTTATGATCCAGCTAATCCTGATCATGAAGATTATTTCTAATACATGTAATACTATGTTATTTTGTAATTACATTTTATTTATTTTGCATCTCTTTCTAAGTACTTCTTGTTTATCTGTGCTTATTGGTTTACTCTTTTTATTTGCAGGTGATTGAACAAAGATGGTGGGCGGTGGGATGAGGAAGCTAACGTCCTTATACCAAAGGACAAGGACCGCTGCACCGGGGGGGAGTAGGAGGAGGAGCAGCCGCAGGAGGGAGCCGTCGCCTGCCGCCCCGTCACGTGAGGAGGAGGAGGAGTAGGTGCCCTAGGAGGACGCCGAGGAGGCGCAGGAGGACACGCAGGAGGATGACGAGGAGGCGTAGGAGGACATGTAGGAGGACGAGGAGGAGGAGGCGACGGCAGGGGGTTCCGCTTCCTCTAGTTCGTCGAGCGTCTACTTGCGAGGTCCCGCGAGCCTCCCTCAGCGACCGATACCTCGTGAGAGATGCCCGCTGATTCGACCCGAGGGGGAAAAGTAAGTAACTTTAAATGTTATCACTACTTTATATGATATGTTGAAAATCAAAATAGAAACTAATAATTTTTCTTAATCACTTGGGCAGGAACTGGACGATTGTGGCAAGTGGAGGTGCTCACACTCGCCAAGTCAATGGCATCCTCGGTCTTCTATGCAAGGAGCACTTCCCTGGACTGGTTGAGTATGCCGGAGTGATGGGGCTGGCCTACTCGTTTGACCACTACGCCGCCGCCCCCGATGCTGCAGATCAGGCCCATAGGGTATTCAACAACAAGGCAGAGCGGGTGAATCAAGAGCTGTGGGTAAGTCTTCCTCGCACTACATTGCTCAATACATCACATTCATTGGACATTCTTGAAATAATGAATGGATACATCGTGTTTGTATGCAGGATTTCTTTAGATGCCAGGACGGACATGAGGCCAGGGCGGATGCGGTGGCTACCAAATGCTGCAAAAACTCGTCGTGGACATGCATTACGAGGCACGCATCCAGGCCGTCGTAACTTACCATGGGATCGTCCTTGGAACGAAGGTCACCAAAAGAGACGCAAGAACCATGACGCTGATCCT
This sequence comes from Miscanthus lutarioriparius, assembly GCA_904845875.1. Lineage (NCBI taxonomy): Eukaryota > Viridiplantae > Streptophyta > Magnoliopsida > Poales > Poaceae > Miscanthus > Miscanthus lutarioriparius. The sequence continues at coordinate 71,931,950 of CAJGYO010000013.1, forward strand.
GGACCAGTACCTGCAGGTAAATACATAACATTAATACGGATTCCTTTTGAGATTAAGTAGGCTTAATTTCATCCTCTGATATGTCATGTACTTGATGGCCTGTAGATGATTCCTTATTGGTGCGCCACGCATCCCCAGTGCTGGGAACATATGGTGGACAAGTGGTGCTCACGCGAGTGGGAGGAGACGCACAACTTGTGCCGGGAGTGGCGTTTAATGATGCCAGGTGTAGCACACCATCAAGGCAGCCGCAACATCAGCGGATACACAGAAACATGGGTACGCGAATTCATTTATTTATTCTAACGCTCAATTCTGCATAATTTCTAATCATCTTGCTGTTTTCCTCGCAGTCGGCGTCACATGGTGGCCAGCCTTGCTCCATCTTCAAGGTATTTGCTATGGCCCACAAGGGCAAGGCGACGTCGGACATCGACTACAAACCGGAGGATGGGCCCGAGGCGTACAACAATGTGACCGTCCACAACCACCTCAGTGAGTACACATCGATGGCAAGGGAGGTCCATGGGCCAGAGTATGATCCGAGCACCGAGGACCTTGATGGAGAAGTTGTCATGAGGGTGGGAGGAGGCAAGAAGCATGGGCGGTACTGGATTGGCGATGGCGCAATTGACTCGGCCGCTACTCCCAGTCTCTCCCAAATTCGAGCAAGCAGCACGAGCAGGATCCCGGCCATACGACCTCGGCAGGACACTTCACACCACCGGGTGGAGGCACTCGAGGTTATTCCTGGTTTATTCGTCGTTCATTGGTTTTTTCATACCTTTCCTTTGCATTATTGTAACATTGGAGTGAATATATTGTAGGCCCAGCTGGAACAAGAGAGAAGGATACGGGAGCAGATGCAGGTGAAGATGGAGAGGGTGGAGGCCGAGCGGGAGGCCAAGCAGCGGAGGATGGCGGAGATTCTTCAGCACATGCAAAGTCTTGGCGCCGCTACGGGTGTAGTTCCGCCACCTTCGCTATTCGCTCCACCTCCAACTCCACCTCCTCACTATTCTACTCCTATGTGTATAAATATTTTAGTTTGTATGTTCATGCTTATGGTCAAACCTAGTGGAGTATGAAAGTTTTATTCATGTATCCTATATATTTATGTTGTCTCATACATGCAATCTCTTCTTCTTTGTGCAGAATCAATCGGCGGCATCGAACGATCCTCATGCTTCAGCGAATCCTTCACCAAATTAGTCTCATTGGCCATCTTGATGATGATACTTGTGGTTGTTAATGGTACTTCTATTTGCAATTGTGGTTGTAGATGATGGAGCACTTGGATTACTTGTGAACTTATTTGTGATATATTGTGAGACATGTGACGTTTGTGATATATATGTGACGTTTGTGATATATATGTGGTGTTGGTGATATATATGTGTTGTTGATGATATATATGTGATGTTGGTGATGTTTGTTATATATATCTTCTGTTTGTTTGGATGGAATGTAAAAAACAAATAAAAAGGTTGTTTTCAGTCACTTTGCCGAGTGCAATGGCCATGACACTCGGCAAAGTGACGACCTGGGAACATGCTTTGCCGAGTGCAAAGGCCATTGCACTCGGCAAACATCACAGATTTACCGAGTGCCATAGGCCAGGCACTCGGCAAAGGCGTCACCTTTGCCGAGTGTCTTGCCGGTGGCACTCGACACAGACGCCACCTTTGCCGAGTGTCTGAGTCAACGGCGCTCGGCAAAGCGGCGACCTTTGCCGAGTGCTTGACCTTGACACTTAGCAAAGCCGTCGTCACGGTGGCGCTCACCGTCATGGCGACTTTTCTTTGCCGAGTGTCATATTAGCACTCGGCAAAGAGGTTTTTGCCGATAAACTGTTTACCGAGCGCCCTTTGCCGAGTGGCAAAGGCTTTGCCGAGTGTATATCGGCTTTTGCCGAGTGCCTGAGAGGCACTCGGCAAAGAAGCTGTCGCCGGTAGCGAGTCTTGTCAAATGATAGGAAATTTGACGATGCCATTGCTAGTATAGTTTGCATGTTGTCTTCAAGTATCTTATTCTTTGAGGTGACACAAATCCAACGGTAAGGCCTCTTTTTATATTTGTCAATGTTGCCATCTTCGACTAACAGATGAGGATCTTTTGTCATCATAGGAAACACCTCACCAAGCAGAGAATCATCACCTGCAAAATTTATTGCTGAATCCAATGAAGTGCTAATCTTCCTAGCTGTATCCCCTTGTTGAATTATCCCATCACATATCCATAAGTTGGGAGCATGACCTACCCAATGCAATCCAATGGTGCTGAGGTAAAACCCATAGCAATAACAATCTATGACCATTGTTAAGTTGATGTCCCTCATAAATGGATAGCTAGCAACTCTGTTGGCAACCTCTTCAAGAAACAGTGCACTACGTTGTGAGTTTGATAGCTGGACGGGTTTATAAAAAGGCTTGTGTGTCTTAAATTCTTTACTAGTTTCTCAATACCATCGTGCTCATGCATAGTCACGAGCCTTCTTCCAAATGTCCATATTATCATGCCGTAATATTCTGGAATACCAATTTCTCTTAGGGCAACCTCATCAGCACTCCCAGTAATGAAAATCATCATGAATCTATTTTCCCTCAGGGTTTGGTCAATCATTGCTGAAACTTCTCGTATCACATCCCTAGAACCATGATCCACTCCGTTGAAGTCGTCCTCCTGGTCCTGCTCCTCAATCATGGCCATGGTCTTCCGGTCAAGCCTCAGCTCCTCTGCAATTTTTCTCTGCATCACCCTTTTACTCTCCCACCATGAGCAATCAATGTAAATGGTTCTGCCGAAGCATAATTTTGGAGGAGGAGATTTCATAGATGGAATTGCTTGTGCTATGGATCTAAGAACGGCGGTGACTCCAAAGCCACGCCACCCATCAAAGTAGATTATGTTGTTCTTGAGGCTGGCCCTCTGAATATAATTCAGTATTTTCTCTCTTGCATCAACAACATCTGTTGCGTAGATTTCCTGGAACATGCATGGGGATAGCTAGCTAGTTAAGATCCGCTCGGCATTTATATAAGGAATTTGGTAAAGAAAACAAATTAGCTAGGAAATTGTATGTATATGCATAATTAAAACAAGAGAGTAGCGGTACCTTCAATTTTGGTGCCATGATGAAGCTCTTCTGCTAGTGTGCAAAGAGGAACAAATTATGTATCAACAGGGAGTAGATGCGCAGACGACGGTTATCGATGGATCAATCATATCAGGTAGCATATTTGATCATGGAAAGAAGACCTATCCGATCCCCAACGTGCAGTGCATTCGATCGATTCCCTGTATGCAGGCGTGCACACAACATTATATATAATATAGTTTAATAACCTGTCAGAGAGTCGATCAGTACTGCTAGTACGCAGCATCGACGATCTTCCATCGATTTTATTTTATTTCGAGACGGCAAGCAAGCAAGTAGTGCAAAGCAGAAAGCATGCACGCACAACACTAATCAGTTTCTTAATTATCTATCTATCTAGGAGTAGCTTATTAGTAACGAAATTGGCAACGTACCGTACCTTCAGTTTCTGTGAAAGAGGAACGTATCGAGATGAAGATGCTTGGATGAGATGGAATGAATTGAACGATCCAATGCTTGGACGCTTGACGAAGCAGGGAGATCGATCGATTCGAGAGGGTTTATATTAGTTGCTGTACTGACTCGTTTTAAAAGAAAACAAATGGATAGGTTGTTTCTGCGGAAGAGGAGAGAAGAGGAGAGGATGGAGAGTGAGTTGGTGCATCGATATCCCTGCGGAAGGCAGATGGAATTGGAATGAAGTAGCAGCCAGCTGTTGCCGATCCAACAAAGGCAACAAAAACCAAAAACACACTCACAAGCCAGGCATGATCCCTTGCTTGCATTCTTAGTTGCAGCATCTGATATAGTATTATTATTATATGCGTGGACGCTGCTCTTAATTTCTTCTTTGTTGCATTGGGAAGCCGCTTTATTTGTCTTTCCTGCAAAGCTCGGCATGCATATATTTTTTAAGAATTACACCACAGCATGTACGAACACTAACATTTATGAACACATGTACACAAACCCTACCTATGAGCACCTCCTCTATGAGCAGCTTCGAAGGACTCACGAAGTCACCACAGACGCCTCACTATCGACGGAGACGTCGCCTACCACTAAATGCATAGCGCCATTAAATCATAAAATAAATCCAGCAAAATACGAGTACGCGTGCCAAATTGAGAACTTAAATCTGGGTGGGTAGGTTTCACAACGAGAAACTCAACCATCCAGGTTTCACCACGAGAAACTCAACCATCCATTTGGGGGGGCCTTGTTCGGTTGATCAGCTCGAACGCCCTCGACGACGGCCGGCCTGTTATGGTAGCACTCAGTTCTATAAATTGGGAGCCCTTTGTGCTCCTCGCTTTAAGATGTTCTAAAATATTTATTCTTTAATGGAAAAGTCTACATCACCCCCTGAGGTTTAGAGATGTGTCTATATTAAAGTTTGCAAAACCGGTCAATTTACACTCTAAGGTGGTTTTGCTACCGCCATTGAGATCCAATCTTCGCTGTTTATTCAAGTCTGTTTGATACGATGGCTCAGGATTGACGCTCCGACCCATATATATATCAGCCCCTACCCCCCTCTCTCAGCAGATCATTGAAACCCTAATTCATATCTTCAGGATCAGAGCCCGCTATCAAGAGAAGATTAGTCCTACATAGGATCTAGTCTTGTAAATAATAGTGAGATGGAGAGTGAGGGAAGAGTTTGGAGAAGATGTCGTCTTGTCAGTGCTATCTCTACGGCTTGTACCTTGGCGGATCCAAGTTCTATCTGAGCTTGCCTCTGAGATTTCTCTAGTAATCAACTTCTAATTCAAGTAAGCTTCTTGTTTATATTATTCATCAGGTTCACAACTTGTTTGAGTGCTTTATTCTTTAATTGGAAAGAGTAAAGTAGTAATTATAGTGTAACGTGGTGCTTAGATTCTAGTTAGTTGTGGATGCATCCTGCATTTCGGATCAGTGGTAGCTCGCGAGGGTGACTCTTATAGCCTCATTGAATCCTCTATAGTCCACTTCCTGTTTGTAAGGCAAGTATGATGTGATTACTACGGGAAGCATCATCTGCTGGTGTCTTTCCTTAAGTAATGTCCTCAGTTAAATAGTAGAAGACATAGTTTACCCAAGTCAAAACTAGAAAACCTTAATTTTCCTCTCTACGCTCCTTTTTATCTTAATTTTGTTACTACCTCTAGTTAAGTTAGATTGTAGTTAGTCTCACACGTTTTCTTGTGGATATGATACTTGGAATACTTTCGGGTGAAAGCTACAGCGGTATCCGTACGCTTGTGAATTTATCTGTGTGCGTTAAATATATCAACAGCTGATATGGGCCATTATAAAAAGGGCTGGTCTTCCTGAAAGAAGACTTCTTTTTATCGTGGCCGTTTGAAACCCACTCCATAGAATTCGGTACCACCGGATGATCTCGTGAGCCTTGGACGTGGAATCCTAGCGTTGATGCTGGCGTGGAACGACTATCCTAGAGCTGAGGTAGGAAACGCTACCCTGAGCGGATGTGGAAGGCAGCGACGGGCTCATAGCTGGCTTCGTGTTTGGAGGCGAGGTTGGGGACGAGGCCTGGCAAGAATAATAGCGAAAAAACCGGATGAACCGTGGATGGATAAGATAAGATAAGAACAACGGATGGAGAGAGTAATAATATAGCCTTGATATCATTTAGTTCAAAAAAAATAGCCTTTCTACTCCTCGCATGGTCACATGTAAGTTTAATTGGTTTTGGTTCTACTTATTTATTTTAATGATAAGTTAATATTGTTTAATGATACGATGATGTTTTCTTAGATCCAAATATTTTTTTCTAATTATTTATTTTTTATATTCCTAGGTGCCAAACACCACTTCATATCATTTTCTTATGTTTTATATTCCTCTATTTTTCACTTTATTCCAACTCTATTCTTGTGCTTTGTACCGTTCTTTTATTTTCTATTTCTTCGTTGCAAACTTGTCCTCGCTACTACTTTGTTGGACGTTAAATTTTTTTTTTGGTAAACTTGTACTTGAACTTTGTGATAGATAAGAAATTTGTTTTATGATTTAGAATATTCACCAGGAAATATTAGCTGACGGATCGGGAAGCCAAAGATCGCATTAGCGTGATAGCGAGACATTCCCCGGGTCTGCTCCACCCGGTGCGCAACGCTAGCAAAGAAAAAAAATTCTCGTGTGGCACCACGTGGTCACGCGGTTACCTTTACCTCTAGCGTCGTACGGTAACGGTCCCACCCCAAGCCGGGTGAGAGGAGACCCGGCCTCCTACAGTCCTACTCCTACCGGGCTATCGCCACCCGGCGGTCATGCTAGCTATAGATGGGCAACAAGCCGGCCTGGCATGGCAACGGGCTGGTACGGCCTGATAGGAGTCGGGCCGACAAGGCACGCCATGTCCTACGAGCCGTGTCTATTAGGCACGTGGGTTTGGCCTTCGGTCTAGGCACGACACTATAGGTCTTTTTTTCTACCGTGCCAGTCCGTAAGACACGTCAAAATTGATGGACCGTGCCAGCCCACAGCCCGGTTAACATGAAACATCTCAGAAAACTCAACTCACAACCATAGTTTCAAATTTCAATTAACATTCATAGAATAACTTATCAAGTATCAACTCACAGTTTTATCACAGAATGACATAGATAACACAACATAGAATGACTTAGATAAACAGAAGAACAGATCACACATCACAGAATGACTTAGATAATAGAAGACTTAGTCTAACAAAATGAACTGTTTTGTGCAATGTTGCCTAATTAAAAACATTTCTAGGTAAAACTCACCCTTGTGAGAAACCCTAAAAAGAAAAAAAGAGTGTAGCCAACTCATAAATTGTATTAAGTTATTACAGACCATTGTTCAAATGCAAATGATACACAAGTAAGGAACAAGTCCACTCTCAACTCACACAAAAGCAAGTCCACTCTCAACCTCAGTCTCACTCAGCCACCACCTTCATCTTTATCAAGATACAAATTCTTGAATGCTTCTTTAAGCTCTTTGTTGTCAGCAGCTGCATGTTGTTCCCTCTTTTCTCCTAACTCCCGGTCCTTCAAGCATGTCAGCATCTCAACAGTTTCAGTTAACAAGCGTCGGCGCCGTTCTTCAATGATCCTTCCTGACAAGCTGAAACAAGATTATGAAGAACAAGTAGACACAGGAACTGACATAATATCTTTGGCCATTATAGATAGGATTGGATAGGTTAGTTTGTAGTCACGTCACCAAAGAAATATGTCAAAATCATCCTCATAAGAAGTGACATTGTCACTGTCTAAATAGACTGAGAGTTCAGAAGCAGCAGAGGTAGAAGAAGATGAAGTGGTGGCAGGGGAAGGACCAACAACACCTGCTCCTCCAAAGATTCTTTCCCAAGCCTATTTTCTCTTACCTGTATGGTTTGATGGCTATGTAACCCTTTGAGACCTACCTACACCAAACTTCCTCTAATATTTGTTAAACAATTTATATAATTCAGTTTTCACATCAGCATAGTATGAATTGTACTAAGTACCAGTGCTTTTAACAAGTAATTGGCGAACCCTATGGAAACCTCTCATCTTAGCTCTAGGATCAAGAATAAATGCATATGAGTATAACAGAGGTATGTTTTGCCAGTATTTAAGGAATTTAAACTTCATAGGATACACAATTTGTCTAAGATTCTGATCTCTTTCAGCAGCATGCAAATGAGATGCAATCTCTAAAATATGGTGCAGAACAAGTGGACTGGTGGGATAATAAACACCAGATAAAACAATAGTGCAGTCATAAAAGAGTTTCAGGAACTCCAATATCTTCTCAGCAACATACCAGTGATTTGGAGACAACAGTGCAGATCCATAATTTGAATTAATGAACACAGAAAAAAAAACTTCACTATATGGAACCAAGTGTTTCAGCATAAGATAAGTAGCATTCCATGTAACATCTATATTCAAGCCAAACTTTCTAGGTCTAACACCCTTAGCATTACAGTAATTCTTGAACATAGCAATTCTTTTATTAGAGAAATTCAAGAAATTAATTGTAGTTCTAAAATCTTCTAGGTAAGGTTTCAACCACTTTAGTCCAGATTTAATAATCAGATTAATTATATGACAAGCACAACGTTGATACACAAGAGTATACTTACGTTTATTAGGATCTAAAGGCTCAGATGAAGGATCAGAACCCAAATGTAACACCCTCGGTGTTATACTGTAGATCATTTACTAAAATATGTCATGAGTATCATGTTTATCTGTTAATACAAGTAATAAAGTGTGTAGATCAAATTCTGTAACTCGAAACGATCGACAGAAATGCGAAACGAAAGTTTATTTGATAGTTATATTGTATCACTTAGGGTTTAAAACCAATTTTTACTAAGCAAAAATGCTATAAAACATATATGTGACACTTTAATAAAGTTTGAAGCACACATTTTGTAGAAGATAGTGCAAGTTTTGTTTTAATAATATAGTAACGATAGATAACGTTTCAAATAGCTTGAAAATCGAATTTGAAGCAAATCCAAACCAAGACTTAGTCGATTTCTTAAGTCTGAAAACAGATTGACAAAGCTATATTTGGTAATTTTTGTAGAGAAATTGGGTTAAGGAGTGGTGTTGTATTATGGCTTGTTTTAGTAGCCTAATATATCATCTTAGGTTTAGCAAAGATGGTTGGGGTGTTTGGCTAACAGATTAGTTGATTTGGACACTATAAAAAGCGTGCATGGCACGTCCTTAGTCGATTTCCTCGCGTAGGCGCGGTCATCGTGCCTCGGGGGCGCGTGGCCGCCACTCCGGTGCGCTCTGTGCGCACGCGTGTTGCCGCGATTGGCCGACCATGGCTGCCCGATCTTGGCCACTTTGGCTCTACTACGTGGAGCCATCGCTGCTGCCGCTCGCACGGCGGGGTGGCTGTACCCTGCTCCACGCGCTGACGCACCGCCACCGCCTCGTGCCACGCCTCAATCACTGCCATTGCCATCCCATCCGTTGAGCTCACGTCTGTCTATTGCGCCCGCTCCTCGCCGTTGGCCCAGTTTGATGCCACGCGCACGTGGGTGCGCCGCCGTCGCTATGCCATTTAAGGCACTGCGGCCGCGCGGGCCACGCCAGTTGGGTGCGCACGTCCACCGATTGAACGCGCACATCCACCGGCTAGCGCCGGCGTGTGCGCCTCTCGGTCCCACCGCTCGCGTCCCGCCAAGGCATGGACAAGCCAAGCTCACTGTCGCACCATCTCTCTCTTTTCCTCTTTCCCCCTCTGTTTCTCTCTGCCACCGATGTCGCCTTGCACCCACGAGTGCGCCAGAGATAGGTCACCTCTATTCAATTCGTCTCGTCTGCACCTCCGCCCTCACATCTCCTCGCCGTCTGACCCCTCACCATCTTGATGATGGCTTGGCCAGGTGCCAATTTGGTGTCTTCCCGCCGGTATGCCGTTAAGGCCGCGCCGCGGCCATGACCGAGGGCAGGCCCCCCATCTCTCCACCCGAGCCCAATTGCCCACACCTGTAGGTGCGCCTTGCCTTCCTCTTTGTCATGCATGCCTTGGTTTAGTCGCTACGAGCTCCACCCCGCCACTGACTCGACCGCGCCATCTCGGGGCACCGCCGTATTCCACCACCGACACGTGGCTAGCCCGGTTTGGGGAATCCCCGGCCAAACCATCACCACAGCCGCAACCAGGGTACGATAGTGATGCTATTGCATTAGCTAGTTCTCCCCGCGGTGGCTGTGGGTGGCCGACATGGTTGCGCCACTATCACGCATGGCCGCGTGTCGTGGTCGCTAATTCCACGAGCTCCGCCGCTCCTGTAACCTAGGCTAGTGTAGGTGCTAGGGTTATAGACGGGGGTCGGACCATTAGTGGAGCTAGCGTGGGTCTTAGCTGGTCGGCGTGAATGTCCAATGCCATCGCCGCTGCGCCGCCACGCGTGCGAGTGGCTGAGGACCACGCCGTTGTAAAGAAGGGTGTTTTTGAGGGTTTTGTTGCATAGTTGCTCTCTCTAGGAATAGTGACATAGACTGCGGGTTAGTTTGTCTAGAGTTTAGGGGTGTTTTTGTAAGTTGGTCGGCACGCGCGCGGGCTCCCCCATCTCGGGTCGCGCGTGCGCATGCGCTGCGCGCATGTGGGCCGCATGGATGGGCCGCGTGAGGATTGGTTTTTCTTTTTTCCAACAAATTAGCATCTTAGTCATTAGAGTTAGCTTGGTAGATGTATTCTTATTTTAAGAGTTGATGTTGCCGTATTACTAAGTGTTGCATCATCATTTCATGCATATAGATAACGAGTTGGTAGAGTTCATGACCGCGGGTGAGCAGGAGTACGAGGAGGTAATTGAAGAGTACGAGCAAGAGATTCTCATACAAGAGGGAGCCCCAGAGCCACCAGCGACTGACTTTGCTGACACCCCGCCTGCCCAAGGCAAGCCCCGGTGCATAACCCTTATTTTGAATGATCACTGCATATATATGTGATGTGCATTTACGTTACAGACATTTTATGGAAACTACATGCATATATATACCTACCTATGAGTGCTACTAGCATAGGTCGAGTTGCTGCTATGCTTAGGATTTTCGATAGCGTGAGTAACCTACCGTTTCTCATAATAGGTGATTATTATTATCACTCTTATGATATAATGGTGAAAGGAAAATAGAGACCGGGCAGGGATATGGTATGGGTATTGGTGGGTGTAAGAGGTTATGTCCCGCGGCCAACGGGGCATGGCTTGTTACACAATTTTACCTGTCCATGTCGGTTAAGGACCGGCCGTTGCATTGGATTCTAGTCAAGTCATAGACTTATTATCCTGAGCACATACTTGTTTATGGGCGCAGGGAAGGCTCGTTGCTCTCTTGTCGTGGGTTCTGGCTCTTTCCGGACCGACTGATTGGAGGCGGGGATGGTGGAGGTCTACGCACCATACTGAGTCCGGGACTCAGGTGTGGGGGCTTGGAGTCCAAGTTTGGACGGGGACCTGGACCCCTTGATAGGAGAGTGATGGGTTGGTCCTGCTTGTGCCTAGGGTACAAGCAGGGCGTGTGTTTCTGGGTACCCAGCTGGGCACATTGATTTGCAAATCATCAGGTAATCCAATACAACTTGTCTACAATCTAGCACCAAAGTAAGAACTAGAAGATGAAAGATAGTGAAATGGATCTGTTTGCTCAACTCTTGCTTCAAAGTAGAATAGGTGCTTACCTAGAATGGTTAGATACTGAACTAATCATGACTGCTAATAAGAAACATACATAAGGATTCAATACTAGTATTGCTTTCCGCGAAAAGAAAACCTAGCAACCCAAACAGCTTATCACATCCTTTGGAGTGAGGAAATTATACCCACTGGTCGGGTAAGTCTTGCGAGTACATTGTGTACTCAGGGTTTATTTACCCTATTGCAGGTGCAGCTTGAAGAGTAGTTGTTGTGTGGAGGATTCTTCTGGTGGGCACAGACGGATCCTTGTATTCTACCGTTAGATGTTTATTGTAATTCAGCTGTTTAAATTCTACACTCTGAACCTGATACTGTAATAATGTATTTCTAAGAACTCTGGTTGTATGAAATTGACTAAGTATTGTAAACCTGTTCTCATTATTGGATCCTGGAGGAAAAATGTGGATTATTCGAGTTCTGCCTTGGGGTGTGCTCGATGGAACTGCTCGAAGTATCTCGCTTTCGGGGTGCTTAATGTCTGGTGGAAGATGAGCGTCTCCGAAGGTGTGTATTTCGAGCGGTTCTGCCACAGGTGGTATCAGAGCCAATAATGAGTCTACGAGTTTCATAACTCCTTTTAAACCCTAAAATTTGACCAACAAAAGTTTTGCGAAAAGTAGAATGCGATAAAATTATGTAAATAAGTATAAGCCCTAGCAATATGGTCTATCTAGGATAGCGGCACTGGTTTTATCTAATCAAGTTTCTGCAGGTACACTAACTTACACTGCGTAAGAATCATTTAGCGTATGGAAAGTGAGTGTGCAATGTGCTGAAAAAATTTGCGAATGCCGCTATATTCCGGCTTGAGTGAACGGGTAGGCCAATGCATGCATCGTGAAAACAGAATCTTGCTTTAAACTAAACTCCCCCCTACACGTAATAAATTGGATTAGTGAATTGATAGGATAACCTAAAAGAATGATTTAATAAAAATCTTATCATTTCTCTAGTCTCCTGTTCCCAATCTAGAGGGTTGTTCCTAATGGTTGGTTCCTATCTGTTTATAGATGAACCTGAGGTCTGGTCGTGGGAGTACCAGCGCTGGTGCGGACCCGGGCGATAATGGTCGTGGTGAGGACATTGGCAACACCAATGGGGAGAGCCACGAAGCCCCACTTCTAGCTCCTCCTCCTCCGCCACCGCCGCCTCTGATGACTCATGCGGACATGATGGCGGAGATGTTGGCTGCTCGTCGTGAGTCTGCATGTGCCATGGAGCTATTAGCATAGGCTATCAGTGGCTTCGCCCATGGAGGCCACGGAGGCAATGGCGGGAACAGGGGTGGTGCCCATGGTCCCAAGGGACCCTGTTCTTACCAGGATTTATTGAAGACGCACCCACCCATGTTCACACCGACCGTGGAGCCACTACATGCGGAGCATTGGCTTCGTATTATGGAGCAGAAGTTTCAGCTGCTCACTGTAACTGAAGAACTGAGGTGCGCTTTGCAGCGCAACAGCTGTTGGGTTCTGCCAGTGCATGGACACGTTCAATGCCATGCAGCCGGTGGACCACCGTGTGACTTGGCAGGAGTTTACAGCTACTTTTAGAGAGTACTACATTCCTACTGGTGTGCTAAACAGGAAGTTGATGGAGTTCCTGGACCTCAGGCAAGGGAGCATGTCTGTGATGGACTATGTAAACAAGTTCAACCATCTGTCATAGTATGCTGGGACTCACATGGATACTGAGGAGAAGAAGAGGGACCGTTTCTATCGCAGCCTCTCTTGCAGTCTGCAGAAGGAGCTATACACAGGAAACTATCAAACTTTTGGTGCTATGATGAATGCTGCTATTGCCACGGAGGGACTTCAGCGTGACTCTCAGGACGAGTGGAACCGCAAGCGGGAGATTACTAGGTCTTCTAGTCACCCCTAGGCTCAGAAGGTACAGGTTATTAGGCGGGTGCCTTATCAGTCTTCAGGTGGTCAGTCGTTCCTCCAACCTCAGCAGACCTACCAGGCACCTCCCATTTAGTACCGTGCACCTACTCAGCAGGTGCAACAACAACAGCCCCAGGGATAGCAGGTCCCACCTCGTTAGGGACATAGTAACAAGCTTGGTGTGTGTTTCAAGTGTGGCAAGGAGGGCCACTATGCTCGAGAGTGTCCGCAGAACCAGCCTGTACAGTCTGCTCAGCCCTCAGCTAACTCCCGTCTGATCAAGCGAACGATTATTAAGAAGAAGGTGCCCATGAGCCACTCCGGTCAAGTTAACTTCACTGAGGCTGAGGAAATCTTGCAGAATGAACAGGTGATGGCTGGTATGTTTACCATTAATTCCCACCCAGCATATGTGTTGTTTGATTCTGGTGTATCACATTCATTCATGAGCATGAGGTTTGCACAGAGGCATAATATATCTCTTATGGCTATACCTATTGCCTATAGAATCAGTACTCTGGGTATGGAGTTGTGCATTAATACTCGGATGGACATAGTCAGACTAGTGCTAGCCACTCACAGTTACCGCCTCCTGTTCATGTTACTGCCCAGGCAAGCCATAGATGCAATTCTGGGCATTAACTGGCCGTTGCATGTATATGGGCTAGTCTTGGATCTTAAGCAGAGAGTTGTTGAGTTACGGCTTCCTTCTACCAAGGATAGGATGCCTCTTCTTATGCCCTCAGATCCAGTCTTACCAGTTGCTGCTCATGTTGAAGCTTCTCCTGATCTTGCCTCTATTCCTGTGGTATGAGTTCCCGAATGTCTTTCCTGAAGATCTACCTGGGTTGCCACCGGATAGGGATATGGAGTTTTCTATTGAGTTAGAACCTGGCACTGCTCCTATTTCCCAATGTCCCTACCGCATGGCTCCTAAAGAACTAGCAGAAATGAAGAAGCAGTTAGAGAAATTATTGGAGAATGGATTTATCCGTCCTAGTTCTTCACCATGGGGTTGTCCAGCCATTTTTGTGAAGAAGAAGGATGGTACTCTTCATATGTGTGTGGATTACCGCCCTCTCAATGTGGTAACTATCAAGAACAAGTATCCTTTACCTCGTATTGATACTTTGTTCGATCAGTTAGCTGGTGCCAAGGTGTTTTCCAAGATTGACCTTCGTTCAGGTTATCATTAGATTAAGATTAGACCTCAAGATATACTAAAGATAGCTTTCTCTACTAGGTATGGGCTGTATGAATACCTAGTCATGTCCTTTGGTCTCACCAATGCTCCTGCATTCTTCATGTATCTCATGAATTCAGTCTTTATGTCGGAGTTGGACAAGTTTGTACTGGTGTTCATTGATGATATTTTGATATACTCCAAGAACCAAGAAGAGCATGCACTGCATCTTCGGACAGTACTGACCCGATTAAGAGAACACAAGTTGTATGCCAAATTCAGCAAGTGTGATTTTTGGTTAGATCGAGTGCAGTTTTTGGGACATGTTCTAACACCTGAAGGTATCTCAGTAGACCCAAGCAAGGTGCAAGATGTGTTAAATTGGAAGTCTCCAAAGTCAGTGCATCAGATCCGTCAGTTCCTTGGTCTTGCTGGTTATTATTGGCGCTTCATTCCTACCTTCTCAAAAATAGCCCAACCAATGACCAAATTGCTCCAGAAAGATGTCAAGTTTGTATAGAGTCTGGCTTGTGAAGAATCTTTCCAAGCCCTGAAGAAATTTCTTACCTCTGCTCCTGTTCTTGCCCAACCATATATTGACAGGCCATTTGATGTGTATTGTGATGCCTCAAGGATTGGGTTGGGATGCGTGCTTATGCATGATGGGTGTGTGATACCTTATGCTTCACGCCAGCTGAAAAAGCACGGGGTGAATTATCCCACCCGTGATTTAGAGCTAGCTACGGTGGTGCACGCTCTAAAGATTTGGAGGCATTATTTGTTGGGAAACAAAGTTCATATTTTTACGAATCACAAGAGCCTCAAATATATTTTCACTCAATCCGAGCTAAACATGAGGCAACGAACATGGCTGGAGCTAATCATGGATTACAATTTAGAGGTTCACTATCATCCTGGAAAAGCTAATGCCAAGCTGATGCTCTGAGCCGGAAGTCGTAACAAGTTGAAGGAGCACCCTTGTCTCTCAACCATGATGAGGTGCTAGCCCATATTACTCTAGTCTTGGGTTTACTTGAGCAAATTATTATAGAGCAAAGGCAAGATATTTCAGAAATTCCGTATATAAAGAAGTTAATTGCCGAAGGGCGTGGTCCTCATTTTAGTATTGATGACCAAGGTGTGGTGAGGTTCAAGAACAGATTGATGACCAAGATTTTGGATGAAGCTCATCATTCCAAGTTGTCAATCCACCCGGGAAGTAACAAGATGTACCATGATTTGCGCCACTTGTATTGGTGGTCCAATATGAAGCAGGATATCACCAAGTATGTCGCGGAGTGCGATACTTGTGGTAGAGTTAAGGCAGACCATATGCGTACCCTGAAATTTTTGTATCCCTTGCCTATCCCTGTATGGAAATGGGAGGAGATTTCCAAGGATTTTATTGTGGGTTTACCCCGCACATCCAAGGGCTATAACTCTATTTGGGTCATTGTGGATCGCCTCACCAAGTCCATTCATTTTCTCCCGGTGGATACAAGATATTCAGCCAAGAAGTATGCCAAGTTGTATTTTGACCGGATTGTGACCCTGCATAGAGTTCCTCTTACTATCGTCTCTGATAGAGGGTTAGTTTTTGTCTCTTGTTTCTGGGAGAAACTTCAGTAATGTCTTGGTACTAGTCCCTCAGAAGTTCAGCTTATCATCCACAAACTGACGGCCAAATAGAAAGGGTAAATTAGGTACTTAAGGATATGTTGAGAGCTTGTGCCATTTCTTTTCCTGAGAAATATGATGAATGCTTGAACTTAGCTAAGTTTTCTTACAACAATAGCTATCATGAAAGCATTCATATGGCACCCTTTGAAGCTCTATATGGAAAGAAATGTAGGACACCACTTAACTGGGTTGAAGTAGGTGACCATGGATATTTTTGGCCTGATTTTATCAAAGAAGCTCGAGAACAAGTCAGTATTATTCAGAGCCATTTGAAAGCAGCTTAGAGTCGTCAGAAAACTTATGCGGACAAGCGAAAAAGGCCCTTGCAATTTGAAGTTGGTGATCATGTGTATCTCAAGGTATCTCCCATGAGAGGTGTACATCGATTTGGTGTCTGTGGGAAGCTAGCCCCTCGCTATGTTGGACCTTACAAGATTTTGGCCCAGTGTGGTTCTGCTGCCTACCGTATCCAGCTCCCAGATATTTTGTCAGCAGTACATAATGTCTTACATGTGTCCTAGTTAAAGAAATGCTTGCGTGTCCCCGATGAAGTAGTGGAAATTGAAGGACTTCCCTTCAGCCCGACTTGTCTTATATTGAGCATCCTGTCAAGATCTTAGATGAGAAAGAAAGAGTGACTAGAAACAGTGTGGTGAAGTTCTATAAAGTTCAGTGGCAAAATCACTCGGAGGATGAAGCAACGTGGGAGCAAGAAAGTTGATTTGGACGCTTTAAAAAGCATGCATGGCACGTCCTTAGTCAGTTTCCTCGCGTAGGCGCGGTCATAGTGCCTCAGGGGCACGTCGCCGCCGTGCCGGTGCGCTCTGTGCGCGAGCACGCGTTGCCGTGATTGGCTGGCCACGGCTACCTGGTCTTGGAGCCACCACCACCGCTGCTTTCAAATGGCGCTGCCGCCGCTGCTACCGCTCACACGGCGGGGTGGCTCTACCCTACTCCGTGCACTGACGTGCCGCCACCGCCTCGTGCCACGCCTCAATCGTTGTCGTTGTCGTCCAATCCGTTGAGCTCACGTCTATCTGTTGTGCCCGCTCCTCTCCGCTGGCCTAGTTTGATCCCACACGCACGTGGGCAGGCCACCGTCGCTATGCCATTTATGGCACTGCGGTCGCGCGGCCCCCGCTGGTTAGGCGCGCATGTCCATCGGCTAGCACCGGTGTGTGGGCCTCCCGGTCCCGCACGCTCGCATCTCACCGTCTCTCTCTTTTCCTCTTTCCCCCTCTGTTTCTCTCTGTTGCCGCTAATGCCTTGCTCCCATGAGTGCGCCAGAGATAGGTCACCACTATTCAATTTGTCTCGTCTGCACCTCCGCCCTCACGTCTCCTCGCCGTCCGACCCCTCACCGTCTTGATGACGGCCTGGCCAGGCACCAATTTGGTGTCTTCCCGCCGGTATGCCGCGGCCATGACCGAGGGTAGGCCTCCCATCTCTCCACCCGAGCCCAATTGCCCACGCCTATAGGTGCACCTTGCCTTCCTCTTTGTCATGCGTGCCTTGGTTTAGTCGCTACTAGCTCCACCCCGCCACTGCCTCGACCGCGCCATCTTGGAGCATCGCCGCTTCCACCACCCGCACATGGCCAGCCCAGTTTGGGGAATCCCCGGCCAAACCATCACCACAGCTGCAACCAGGGTGCGATAGTGATGCTATTGCGTTAGCTAGTTCTCCCCGTGGTGGCTGTGGATGGCCGGCATGGTCGCACCACTATCGCACATGGCCGCGCGCCGTGGTCGCCAATTCCGTGAGCTCCGCCGCTCCTGTAACCTAGGCTAGTGAAGGCGCTAGGGTTGTAGACGGGGGTCGGCCCGTTAGTGGAGCCAGCACGGGTCTCAGTTGGCCGGCGTGGCCCTCCAATGCCATCACCGCCGCACTGGCGTGCGCAGGGGTGGCTGAGGACCACGCCGTTGTAAAGGAGGGTGTTTTCGAGGGTATTGTTGCATAGTTGCTCTCTCTAGGAATAGTGACATGGACTGTGGGTTAGTTTGTCCAGAGTTTAGGGGTGTTTTTGCAAGTTGGTCGGCGCGCGCGGGCTCCCCCGTCTCGGGCCATTTGCGCGTGTGGGCCACGTCTGCGGGTCACGCGTGCGCGCGCTGCGCGCATGTGGCTGCGTGGATGGGCCGCACAAGGATTATTTTTTCTTTTTTCCAACAAATTATCAAATGTTTTCTAATTTAGTTTTGAGCTGATCTTTGGAAAATTATAGTAAATTATGTAGGTGTCCAAAAATAGTGAAACAAAATTTGTTAGGTTCATAAAAATATGATCTATCTGTTGGTGTAGTTAGTTTATAGTTATCTATGAGGATGTTAGGTTCATTAATTCATTTAGGAAAGCTTAGCATTATTTAGTTTTATATTTGTAGGAATTTTTTTGGCAAATTGGTAATAGTTTTGACCATGAAATTTTCACAGTATGTTTATTGTATTATTATGTGCTCACTGTAATTTTTGTAGCCTTAGAATAGGTTGATAAATAGGGTAGTTAAGTACTCCTTGTTTTAGTATATATGAGGTCATAAATAAAGTAAGAAATGCATTTTTGATTGCTATGATAATGCTCGAATGTTTCATGCCTGTTTAGTGGAAAGGATGGGTAGCTTAGCATCTTAGTCATTAGAGTTAGCTTGGTAGATGTATTCTTATTTTAAGAGTTGCTGCTGCCGTATTACTAAGTGTTGCAACATTATTTCATGCATGTAGATAACGAGTTGGTAGAGTTCATGATCGCAGGCGAGCAAGAGTACGAGGAGGTAATTGAAGAGTACGAGGAGGACATTCTCATATAGGAGGGAGCCCCAGAGCGACCAGCGACTGACTTTGCTGACACCCCACCTGGCCAAGGCAAGCCTCGGTGCATAACCCTTATTTTGAATGATCACTGGATATATATATGTGATGTGCATTTACATTACAGGCATTTTATGGAAACTACATGCATAGATATACTTACCTATGAGTCCTACTAGCATAGGTCGAGTAGCTGCTATGCTTAGGATTTTCGGTAGCGTGAGTAACCTGCCGTTACTCACAATAGATGATTATTATTATCACTCTTATGATATAATGGTGAAAGGAAAATAGAGATCGGGCAGGGATATGGTACGGGTATTGGTGGGTGTAAGAGGTTGTGTCCTGTGGCCAACGGGGCATGGCGTGGTTACACTGTTTTCCCTGTCCGTGTCGGTTAAGGACCGACCATTGCATTAGATTCTAGTCAGGTCACAGACTTATTATCCTGAGTACATACTTGTTTATGGGTGCAGGGAAGGCTCGTTGCTCTCTTGTCGTGGGTTCTGGCTCTTTCCGGACCGACTGATTGGAGGTGGGGATGATGGAGGTCTACGCACCATACTGAGTCCGGGACTCAGGTGTGGGGGCTTGGAGTCCAAGTTTGGATGGGGACCTGGACCCCTTGATAGGAGAGTGATGGGTTGGTCCTGCTTGTGCCTGGGGTACAAGCAGGGTGTGTGTTTTAGGGTACCCAGCTGGGCACATTGATTTGCAAATCATCGGGTAATCCAATACGACTTGTCTACAATCTAGCACCGTAGTAAGAACTAGAAGATGAAATGGATCTGTTTGCTCAACTCTTGCTTCAAAGTAGAACAGGTGCTTACCTAGAATGGTTAGATACTGAACTAATCATGACTGCTAATAAGAAACATACATAAGGATTCAATACTAGTATTGCTTTCCGCGAAAAGAAAACCCAGCAACCCAAACAGCTTATCATATCCTTTGGAGTCAGGAAATTATACCCACTGGTCGGGTAAGTCTTGCGAGTACATTGTGTACTCAGGGTTTATTTACCCTATTGCAGGTGCAGCTTGAAGAGTAGTTGTTGTGTGGAGGATTCTTCTGGTGGGCACAGATGGATCCTTGTATTCTACCGTTAGATGTTTATTGTAATTCAGCTGTTTAAATTCTACACTCTGAACCTGGTACTGTAATAATGTATTTCTAAGAACTCTGGTTGTATAAAATAGACTAAGTATTGTAAACTCGTTCTCATTATTGAATCCTAGAGGGAAAACGTGGATTATTCGAGTTCTCCCTTGGGGTGTGCTTGACGGAACTGCTCGAAGTATCTCGCTTTCGGGGTGCTTAGTGTCTGGTGGAAGACGAGCGCCTCCGAAGGTGTGTATTTCAGGCGGTTCTGCCACACCAAATAACTAGCAAACATGGGTGTCAAAGTTTCCATAGCCTTAACATTAGAAGAAGCATTATGTAAGGTGATAGCAAAAATCTTATCAATCAGACCAAACTCCTCAACCACAGCAGTAACTCTTTCAGCAATATTTTCACCAGAATGTTTCACTTCAATCAACCTAAGACCAATAACCTTTTTTCTATAACTCCCAATCAGCATTCACATAGTGAGCAACAACACTAATATTGTCCTCCTTAGCATTACCAGACCAAATGTCTGAAGTCAAAGCAACAGATAAAGCAACAGACGACATAGAATTTTTAAGCACATCACGGCGTTCATTAAACAACTTACCAAGATCTCTAGTGGTGGTCCTTCTAGAAGACATAACAAACATAGGGTTATGAGCATGAACAATATAGTCCTCGAAGGCCTCTGTCTCACCTATACCTAATGGAAGGTCAAGCCTAGCAATCAACCAGCACAACTCAGATCAAGCCACAGCAGGATTATAGTTCCAGTTATGTACAGAAATATTAGGATTAAAAGCAAGCCTAGACTGAACCCTAGCAGCATGATCAACCTTTTTCCTACAAGATTTTTTGTGCCTAATCAAATGACCAGTACCAGCAGTAGATCAAGCACTCAAAATAGCCTTACACATTTTATAGATAGCAGTAGTTTGAATCTTGTTACCATTCACCTCCTCAAAGATCTCAAAATCAGTCCAGACAGCAGACTTATGCTTACCCACAGCAGAAAAGGTTGGAGTACCATTACCGTCTGTGCTGTTGGTGTTGGAAGCCACCGCCGTCCCTGTTGCTGTCGCTGTTGCCCCTGCATCACCGCCATCTAGATCGATCGGAGCAGGGCCACAACCGACGTCGACACCGAACAACGTTGCAGCAGTGTCACGGACGTTGTCGTCATGCTCGGGGGACATCACTGTCACGATCAGGTCCTCATTGCCGGTGACATGATAGACGATATCGTCATCCGCCATCAGGCCCTCGGCCGCGGATGGTAGATCTCTAGCCCGTTCCTCAACGGTGTGCGCAGTCGCCTTGCCCGCTCTATGCCGCAGCAAGAGGACAAGGCATCGGCTACCGTCCTGCAGAAAAAGGAGAAGGTCAGAACTCAGAAGGATGAACATATTAGGGTTAGGGTTAGGGTCAGGGTTAGATCAGAACTCAGAAGGATGAATAGATTAGGGTTACGCCTCTTACCTGCACAACTGGAGCCCAGCGCCGGAGAAGACGAGGGCCACACAGAGGCAACGAGACAGGGAACGGATTAGCAAAACGGCGCGCGGCGGCGGAGAGAGTGACGGGGACACAAACTCACATGGTCACCGAGAGGATAGAGGCGACAGGAGAGACAGGGAGAAGGGAGGGGATCAGGGGACTTAGGGTCAGGTGGAGGAGCGGCGGCAAGGTCACTAGAGATGGAGACGATGGCGATGGTCGACGTCTTGACGGTCGGAGTTGGATTGAGGAGTGACGAGCGAGTGAGCGGCTGAGCAAGAGAAGTACGGCGGGGAGGCGGAGGGTCGGATTGATTAGGGTTTGGGGTGAGGAGAGGGGCGCCGTGGGTTGCTGCTTATATGTGGTGGGGGGTTGCGGCGGGGAGCTAGGCTGGGCCAAATGCGGCCTGCGGGGGGAGGCGCACTGGGCCACCACCAGGCCTGCCGTTGAGGAGCGGGCCATGCCATTGCTGGGCCACGTGCCTGGGGTGAAGCCCAGGCACGGCCTGCTCCTCCGGGCCGTGCTTGGGCCGGGCCAAAAAAAATAGGCCTCGTGCCGAGCTAACGGGCTCGGACTGCATGCCCATATATAACGCTAGCTAGCTTCGCCGGGTCTTGGCTCCACAACGTTTTTTTTTTTTGGTTTGGAAACAAAAGAAAATACTTGTCCTGGTTTTTTTCGAGGGAAAAATACTTGTCAGTCCCACCTGACCCCACCCCACAACGTCCGGTGAGGAGATGACCCAGCCTGTATAGTCTGCTTAAAAGAGGCCATCCTCCATCTCTACCCCACAACGCAGTCTCCATCTCCAGCACAGTCCACACTCCACGCTCCACAGCTACCTCGTCGACCTGATTCAGTCAAGACCTCAGTTCATAGTTCGTCAGTTGATTCCACCCACCCAGAAGCTAGCTGATCCGCATAAGCTAGCTGCCTCATCGACCTGAGTCAGTCAAGATGCCTCCCCAGGGAGATGAGGATGAACTTGCTTCCTTTTCCCCCATCGATTCCCCACTCCACCCAAGATTTACCCAAGACTCCAGCAGATCCAGCAGCCCAAATACCACCAAATGTACACATGAACACTGGATTCGACAACTACGATTTCATCTTTGATGATATTCCGGTATCCCTCAAATCGACTTGTTGGAGAGCATCGACTTTGCCGCCGGCGGTACTGATGCCGATATGCTCGGGATCAAGGACGCCGCCGCCCCACAGCCAGAGCCAGAACCCGCGGTCCCTGTGGGAGGCGGACAGTGACACGCTGCCCTTTGCTGTGGTACCGGTACGACGGAGATCCAGCACCTGGAGGAGGAGGAGGATGCTCAGCGGCTGTTCGATTCGTGGAAGAGCGACGTCGAGCAGCGCCTCCTCGGGGAAGTGGACCCTTTGACGGTGCCCGATGAGAAGCTGGTGGAGGCTCCTGCTCCGGCTCCGGCTCCCGAAGACGGCCGCCCTTCCGCTAGAGATGCCGATATGGCAGAGGCGAATCCGTTCATGAGCCTCGTCAAGCAGTACCGGGACTGTGCTGTCCAGATGGAGCCCAATCGGACGAAGCTTTGGTTGGAGGGAGGCCTGGCTGTTAAGATGGAGGACGATGAGATGGAGCGCTTGAAGGCACAAAGTGAAAAGACGATTTGCCATTGGTCAAAGGTGGTCAATAATAGCCACTTCTCTCCTAATCTCTCCTCTGTCCGGCTGTCCCCACGTCCACTTCATCTCTGATCTCTGCCTCATCCTCTTCTGACTACTCTACCCTCCTCGTTGTGTGGCGCATGGCGAGCGCGAGGTGGCTGAGAGCGCGAGCAGAACGCAGCGCGGGCGTGTGATGAGGCGTGGGAAGGGCGGCGCAGCGTGGGCTGGCTCCGATGTCATGTGGATGTGGGCGTGCATGTCACGTTAACAAAGACGCAATAGTGGCATGGCAGGCACACAGTAGTGTTCAGGTCACACCTCACACAAAATATGCTAGTAGGAGTACTCAGAACACAAGCCATAACCACTCGGCCAAAACAAGTTGGTGTAGCTGAACCTCACCACAAATCAGAAGGTCCACGCGAAGCACCAAAGGTAGGAGGAATATTTGATCAAAAAAAGGTAGGAGGAATACGCAGGTCCATCTTCTTTTTACAGAGAAGGAGAACTATACGCAGTAACAAAACATTTGAAGTCATCAGTCATAAGCTGACAACATTATAGTCCAAAAGTCTGATGGTCACATCACAATTCCAAGAAGTAGTCCTAAAACAGAAGATGGAAACAAATAGTTTATGATTAGAGTCTGTCTACTGTTCACGCGTGTGTTTTAACATAAGCCAACACATGGTTGTTGGCTGTATGTAAAACACACAGATTTCAACATAGAAAAAACCATGTATTTTTGGACTAGTTAGCACATGGTTGTTAGATGCCTAAGAAACACACGAATTGAAACACTGGAAAAAAAATGTGTGTTTTAAGAGAATGCAACACACAAATTCCATCAGATAAACAAGGCCCACAACTGTCGTTCAGCCCAATAAAGACGTGCCAGAGAGGCCCACTAACTAAGAAGACAGAAAGGCCCAATATCAGCAAAGAGTAGTTCTCGGTGAAAAAATGCACAATGAATATCATCTTCAAATATTACAAAACAAGAATACAAAAATTGCACATTTCAAATAGTGCAAATACTACATATTGTTATTACAATTATACTGTATATGTATATAAATACATAATCCACCTCAATAAATCACTAGGTGCAAATACTACATAGATTTCCTTTCTTTAAATCTGGCAATCATATCCTAGAAATAACCCATTTTCAGTTATGCTCATCAATAATCGTCACAGAGATATTTTTTAAGATATTGATAAATCTTTAACAAACTAGAACCATAAAAGGCACACTGCAACTAAAAGAAAACAGGATAAATGATCTAAATCTCATTATCCTAGTACAATTTGAAAACAGTTCAGGTGGTGGTGCATATACTAGAGGTAACATGATTGATCCTGATATATTGATGGTTCAAACAATACAAGAAAATTACAACATTGTGTTTGCAATTATCTCATAGATCATTGCCAAACATATAGAAAAGCACAAGGTGGGCATACATGCCTGGCCCTTTTATTGGAACCTTGCTCAAGTGAAATGAATTGATTAACTACCTGAAGTGATGCACTGCAAAGGAAAAACTGCTGCTTCAGCCTTAGAAGCTTTCCTTCTTCTGTAGCATCACCGGGATAAAGAACGGCACATATCTGCAATGTGATACTCAAAGACATAAGTCTCTTTTCTAGATAGAACTAGTACCATGAAGGAATAAGTTACAGGTTTTAGCATGCAATACCATCAGTCAATAAAAATATTCCAGTAAGTAAAGGCATCGCTCTTTATTTAGTCTTTGGAAATGAATCTTATGAATAGCCGATAGTTTCACTCTAGAATGAAATATCACCTGTTGGGCTCTAGCATGAAGTTGGGCAGCTGACTCATATTGACCATCATTGAATTGAAATAAGTTGAAATCTTCAGCAGTAGCTTTTGCTTCCCAAAGACAAGGCTGATTGCATTTTTTGTCTTGTATCCAGGGATTGGCACATCATATGCTAAAGCCTTCAGGACTTCTCCACCGACCCATTTCCGACTATCACACGACAAAGAAAGCAATCATATGATGAGTTACATCAAGGCCCTCAAATAACCACCCATAACATGAAATAAATAACAAAAGAAAAAAAAGTCAGGGAGAAGGATCTACGAAGATCTAGGTAAGTTAAATGTAATGGATTTATCATTGAAGTATAAGCAAATCCGCCAAACCCAAACTTAGTTTGTGGTTCAGACATTTAAAATTCATATTAGCGAAGCTTTTGGATTACACAAAAAAATAAGGCATCCACATTACACCTCATAGTTGCAGTTTTTTAGTTCTGGAAGCTAGACGGTAAAAAAGAGATAAATGAATATTTCTTAGAACTAGGAGTTTAGAATGGTTCAACCAAGCTAACGATGGAATGCGATTCTCTTTTTTTATCTAGACTAGAAAGTATGAGAAGCCTTAAAAACTTCAAATTTAACTAAATGCAGCAAAAATAAATTTTGTCAAACAAAAAATGTGTTGTTCATATTATACTCACGAGCCATCAGGCAAAATCTCAACATGGCCGAAAAATCTGACAGGGAACACCACATCATGCCTGGGAATCTCCCAGGGGCTGAATTTCTGAAGGAAAAAAAGGAGAACTTGTTATAGAGGTCTAGAAAAAAATATCAACAGAATTATATGTGCATTTTTGGTTCATACATCAAGCCAATCTTCTGCAATTTCTTCCTGGCCCTCCTTGGCAATGTGTTGTTTGAACAGTCCATATCGGTAACGCAGCCCATAGCCCCAAGCAGGCAAATTCAATGTTGCCATTGAATCCAAAAAGCAAGATGCAAGCCTACCCAAGCCACCATTTCCTAGAGCTGCATCTTTTTCCTGAGAAAAAAATAGTTAAATATTAATTTGCATCATAGGAAATTTATAAAATTCCAATTAGAAAGTAAAACTCAGATGCCATGAATCCGCACTTAAGTTCCTTGGCAACATTTAGGTTCATATATAAGTCAATTCTACCAATCAAGTAGATAAAGAGAAAGCATGTCCTGTGTTGTTGATCCTGAAGTTTTTCAGTTTCAGATAATTCATTCAGCTTAAAACTCATTTTTCAGGTTTTCTTCACTTATGGTATGGGTATCACATTTCTCATGGACTAAAGCTACAAAACAGGACATACACACGCAGTCCCAGGGGCCCCAATTATAAGCTTCAGTTCGGCATCAAATTCAAAGCAGGCACGACCTCTCCTCTCCCTTGTCACTCTCTGTCACACATACACACGCAGTCCCAGGGGCCCCAATTATCTAATCAACCATAAATTCCTCAATCCTGCCCCCGCTGACACAATCACAGTTACCACCTACCATTTCCTCACAAGAAAGAAAAAGGCCACACCTGCAGGGTTCAGGGCCTTCAGCCACAGCCCACGGCAACACAAAGGCCAAGAAAAGAAGAAAAAAGAAACAACACTCCTTGCTCTCTTTCTCTCTATCTTATCTTCCTCCTCTATCCTGTTTGCTCAGTTCTGGTGGCTTCTGCTCAGCAGCTTCCTCCCTAGTACAAAAGCCCAACTAGTGCTGCGGACTGTGGTGTGGTGCAGGGACACAGGTGCCTAGGAACAAGTGGGGACTAGTAGCAGCGTATGTACTTCTATAGTTCAGCTCATATTTAAATATAAACAATTTTTTTCTATAGAAAGACAAGGACAAAAATGTGGTCTATGTTAGCACAAATCACAAGAAATAATTTTTTTTATGAAAGGACAAGGACAAAAATTTGGTGTGGGCTTGCACAGATCACAATGAACAGACTACAACTTTTCTATAGAAACACAAACACAAATTTGTCGGCACAAATCACAAAAAATAATTTTTTTCTATGAAAGGACAAGGACAAAAATATGGTATGTGCTGACACAAATCATGGTGAACATATTATAATTTTTTCTATAGAAAGACAAGGACAAAAATGTGGTCTGTGTTGGCACAAATCACAGTTAACATACTACAATTTTTATCTATAGAAGGACAAAGACAAATAACTGAAATGTGTTGGCACAAATCACAATTAACATATTACAATTTTTTTCTACAGGAAGACAAGGACAAAAATGTGGTACGTGTTGGGACATATTGCGTATCCTCAGAACTAAAATTGCGGTGCTCAATACCTGCAATTTGCATCATCGTTGATTGCAATTAATTAACTATATGTTTTATATGTTTTGTTTTCATGAACAGAAAATTCTCTGTTAATAATTTCTAAATAACAAAAACTACTCTTTTTCGGTCAGTGTCATGAGCCGATGAAGTGGAACATTTTCTTCTTTAGACAGATAGATTAGGTTCGAGTATAAACCATAACAATACGATGACACAACTTTAATCTATAGATATAGAAAATGGTTAACAAAATATCTAGCTGATCCTTCATCACACTGGGGTTGCATCCCAATGTAATAATTACCCTCAAGTCGCAAGTCGCAAAGGGACAGACTATGAGCTCAATGAGATGTTTCAGACAAAATGGTTAACATAGATTCTTAATAGGTATGTCAGGAAAGTTAGGTCCATCGACTATGCATCCAGACAGGTCTTAGGCCCATACTCACACTCTATGGAAAACCTTTTGGCATTGAATTATATATGAACTACTAAGTTGGTATTTCTCTTTTGATTTGCAGGTTGGTATTTCAAGGGATTTGGAAATGAACATTGAAAGTTATCACAAATTTGCTTGAAACAACATAAATGCCAATTACAGTCATGAGGTAACTAAAATTTTCACATATTGCAAATGCTCAAAACTACAATTGCGGTGCTCGGTAGTTGCAATTTATATTATTGCTGATTGCAATTAATTGACAATGTTTTTTGATAGGAAAAAGATTGATAAAAAAGACTGACCTTGCAAGGTTGCATGCGAAGGATGCTTATAATAGTAATTACAGCCTCAACACCATCATCTTCAGCTTTAGCCATGGATAGATCAACATTAAACACAACAAATGAGTTAAAATCAACAAAATATCATTTGTCACTTCAAATGGAAAGGCAGGAATTCATTTCACAAATTGTCTGAGCAGATTAAGTGTACAAACATAGATGTAGATCCCAGTTTAGTGCATTTGCAAGGAGTCAAAGGGCATCCAACAAACAAATTAACAACTTCACTGGAAACTCAAAAGGACCTAGAAGGCTAGGAGCTCAATATACTAGTGCGTCTAGCAACAAAATATGCATTAACACAAAGACAATTAACAATTACACTCTGGTAAAAACCTTCACTCTGGTACATATGTTTTTCAAAGTCTAACAGAATGTGGAGAAGTATCTTACTGTTGCTCTAGAGTCAAGTACTCCTCCCTCTCAGCAGCAGCATCAATCTATAGCAAAAAGGAAAAGCTTGCCCGTATCAGTAGTCTGGAACTAACATTGGCAATGGGTAGGTATATATCTTTTTCACTGTTAGCATATAATGTACAATATAAATTAACCTAACCTCCTCTTCTTCAAGGCGGTCATCAACTTCCCGCAAATCCTCCTGAATTTCCTTCTCGAATTCTTTGTACGCATCACTGCACAAGATTTTAATGAATTGACATGATAGTGTCAGTGTACAGACAATAGATAACATTTTACTAACTGTAGATTACTGCAGATTTTGAACTTGACAGATGCACAAACACAAAATGGGCGTGGAAATGACAATAAAATGACCAGTTTAGAAATCAAACTCATTTATGCTGTTAAACTATACTGACTAGCTGCTGCGAAGAGACATGATCATAATACACGAGTCATGACAACAGAATGTAAAATTGCCAAATGAACAGGACAATGCATGACAAATGGGTAGGTCTGGTAAAAATGGTTATGCATGAATGCTGAACATAATCCTGGCAAAAGATGGCCACTAAAACTTACTTCATGTCAACGTTTTGAGGTTGGATACCACGTGCACGGAGATCTGCATCTTTGTTATCAAACAAACCTTCAGGCAACGATCCTTTTGCTTGAGCAGTTTCTGAACTCGGTTCATTGGGTTGCATACCACTCCCAGTTTTGTTGTGATCAAAGAAGCCATCAGGGACACCTTTCACCTTTGTGTGAATGGAACTGGCAACATTTTGAGATGTACTAAGATCTTTTGGAACTGGAGTTGGAGCTCCATCTTCTTCTCCATAGTCAAAAAAATTCCCTGGAAGGATTCCTTTGACACTGGTATTGCTTTGACTCCCTTTCTTTGACATTTGATCCATCCTAACAGATGATTTATCAATGCTTGCTCCTATGGTCTTCGGTTGAATAACAGCAACTTCACGGCGCATAGACCTTCCCTTAGAACCAGTATCTAGAAATCAAATATGTTATATCAGGGCATTGATATTCACAAAACTTTTGAGTTTAATAAGGGCCCTAACAAATAGCCATTTTACAGGTAGAAAGCTATACAGGAAACACATCTGCATTAGACATTGACATGACAAATGTACAGAAAAAACAGAATAACTAACATTATACTTGTAGGTAAACATTCTAAACAACTCCACTGTGGCAGACTGATAGGTTTAATGATTTATCAGGTACAGCTAGGAAGGACAATAGGACATTAGAGTTTATTAGTAGTGGTAGATTTAAATAAGAGAAGATTAAAATGAGAATTTAATACAGATGATTCATTTGAAAATACAATTGAAGTAGGCTAGAATGCACAACTCTACGGACATTTGTTTTCCATAGTCAAACAAGGACAAACATTTGATCTGTGTTGACACAAATACATGCTTTCTCAACATAATTGCACATGAAAAACACCATAATTGCAGTAATTCAAGTGTGCAATTTACTACTTATAAATGTGCAATCAAGAAATGGATACTAACCACTAAGATGCAAATCAGGAGCTGTAGTTTCAGACAAAGGATAGCCTTTTGATTTACAGGGAATAGCTTTGGGGACTGAAACATGCAAATCAGGACAAGAAACAGTTTGGACATTCTTCACACTACCTAAGTTTAGGTTGTCATTGGACTAAAAACAAATAGAAAAAATGGAAAAATATAAATACTTTTAATCATAGCAACAATCATTTCAAAAGCAAGGAGACAAATCATGCAACTCAGATTATTCTATTTCAGATAATCAATGAGTTACATAATGCCAAAAATGATTACCAGATTTATAGATCCTAGAATGTTGGGCAAAACTGCATTCACAGGGAAGATTTTCAGAATGAAATTTACAGGAAAATATTTTCTATTTGAACACAGCTTTATTTCCTTTTTTCTGTTATAACTAAACTAAACACAACTTTCTTGTACAGTATATGTTATGCAACACCAACTACAAGTGTACATCTTCCACAGAGCTACATCAGCTACCTGTCACGCAGGGCTATAGATGACCTGCAGCTGTATGCACATTTCTTGCTACCGTTACTTTTTACATGCTGACACCAGAATTCAGAACTCAGTCAACTCACTATCATCACAGAGACAATACCACCGAAAAGGTCATTGCCAATACCACTGCGTCTAGAAAAATATCGGAGGGAAGGAGCGTTGCCCCAGACGCAAAGTGAAAAAGGACTGTTGTCTCTCCCTGAGGCAAATGAGAAAAAATGAAGAAACAAACGAATGCTATCAGACAAAGCAACCAAACTAGCTCTCTGAGACCCTACCACGATCATTGGTTCTCTAGATTGATTAGCACAAACTAATGGAATCTGAGTTCGGACTAGAAAGAACAAAAACACCGCAAGTCCGGTTTTACGATCTTTGGAATTGTATGATCCTCACCCAAAGAAACTTGACTCGGTGACACCACTAGCAAATACATATAGAGAACTTTAAAAACTTCAATGAATGCAGTAGCCTTGGCCGACGGCATTAGTAATTCTTGCCACCAACCCACCAGTAGATTGGGATTCACCTGTTGCTTCTGGATAACGCAATTCGCTTCACTACTTGCAGCTGGTGGACTTCCGGTTGGAAGAGGGCTACATCGAGACAACAGTAATAGAACAAAAACACAACCAATCGAGCAAATTGACACAACATCAGGTAAGGGGATCGAATAAATCAAGCAACAGACGAGGAACACAGATCAAGGGGCTAATCTAACAAGATGACTTTATGGAATATCTTCATATACATTAGCATTTCTCTATTTGTTCTTTTTTCTAGTGTTTAAAATGACAAGCTACAAAGGCCGGTAAAGTACAATCAGAAACATGGCATATCGCCCTAATCTAATATGCAACTCACCTATTTGGAAGTCGCAAATCCAGCGCAGGTTTCGATATCACTCTTTGAGCCGTTGATGAGCGAAAGATGAGATCCAGATTTGCCTCCCAAGACCTTTCGGATGCCATCCTCCATCCTCGTCACTTTGCTAGAATAACCGAGCTTCTCAACACAACAAAATGGAACAGATCGGGAGACATTCAGCAAAATGGACGGATCCACCGTCGTTCTGTACACCAGAATCCAAACGGATCATCCCTTCCTAAAATCCGTAACTAACACAAATCACATAGTTCTGTCCGATACTTGCAATTTATATTATTGTTGATTGCAATTATGTAACTAAATGTTTAATTTGTTTGCAGAGCACTTCAACAACTATGTAGTAGAAAATTAGGATCACATAGTTCAGTGGTATACCAAGTGCTATATCAAGGAGCTACAACAGATACAATGTGTGGCTTACATAGATGATAATCTTATATGGACAAGTAAATTTTGGATACGTAAACATCTAAACAAACCTAGCCATGATTTAGAGCTAAGCTTGAGCTCATGGTATATAGTATATAAATCTATGACAGTACAACAATCTTCTATTTGTGTGGCTTTTACCGACTGCGTCTCCTAGATATTTAACAAAGAAATGGTCAATGAGTCAATAATCCAGGGGTAATTTCAATGTTCTTCAGACAGATCATATTTGAGGAGAGCAAGATGCAGCACCATGAGAACTAATAATGGAATAAAACAGTCTCTACAATGAGTTGCTAAAGAAAAATACCTGTCCAGCAATAAAACCATTTAGAATAATTGGTAAGCCACGGATCATCGCCTCTGCAATTGTACCAGGTCCTGCCTGAAGTTCAACAGAAATCATGTATCACAACATCACCACAAATTATGTACATGTATCACATATTCGAAAACAAGCTGCATGATTTGAACATGAGAGGCTAATATAAAGCATACCTTTGTAATGATACAATCACAAGCACCCATACATTCTTCCATCTTTGTAACAAAGCCTTTCACCTATTTTTTTTTTAAAAACAAGGATTTATGAAGAAATCTGTATGTGCAAGAGGTGTGAAATATAAGAGCCGCTTTTAGTTAGAGACTTCTTTTTTAAGATATCCATATGATGTTATTGCTGCAGTATTTAGTCTCATGTATTTGAAGTTCAAAAATACACAACTGCTACTAGCCAAGAAACAATGTACCTTGGCTTAAGTTCATTTAAGCTATCTATGCAGTTGAAAGGGTTGAAGAAAAATTCTTTTGCTGAGGAAAAAGCAACATCAAGGAACTGGTAAGGCAGTTGTAATGTTAAACTTATTGGATATTACAAATCAACTTCGTGGAAGTACCGAACTGGAACTTTCCAATTTATCGATCGCAATTGATTGGCTTGCTTCTTATTACGCCCACAAATTACAAGTATTTGACCAAAGGTTCCCTAGGTTTTCATCATCTGAGAGAATCACCAAGTGCTTTAGCAATGGCCTCAATAGGACCCATCCCTTCACCCCCACCCATTAATAAAACATCAAAGCGAGATCTTCATCCATGCCTAACTCTCTTCGCAGATTCATCCTATTAAAAAGGTTAACAATAGATACTACAATCAAGAAGTTACGGAAGACGGAAAAGATTCATAAAAATCAGTAGGACAATGCTACACCGCAATTAGTGAAGAAATTTTGTACCTTGATTGAATAGGTTTGACAAAAGAGGGTTAACAGGAGGCCATAGACTTTAATCTGTGAGGGCCCCAGACCAGCTTTTAGTGCTCTCTTTTCCACCTCAATTGATGGACAAGAACATCTAGTGACAAGCTTATGGAACCTAAGGGCAACTTGAGAGGATAACTATTTCATTGTAAGAGTGTATGTCTCACATTTTGATAGGAAACTACAAAGAAGCATTTGAGTTATGCAGAACAATCGAGACCAAAGATACCATGTTGGGTGACAGTCTTTGAGATCCGTGATATGATTGTGAATGGGATCTTATCCAAGAGACCTTTGGATCTTAGAATTAGGAGGGGCACATGTTGCATTAAAGGGTGTACACGATAATTACATCTGGTTGGTACTTCAAGAGACCTTTTGCAACCTCTCTGCATAAAGAAGTGGCAATTTCAGAGAGGCGGAGAGAGACAGAGCTAGCTACAGAACCTGATTAATACTATCTAACATCCCATGAGACCAACTGAGGCAATATGTCCCTATGCAGGTGCATAAGGACTTCAAGAACTGACAGATGCACAATTTTAAGATGGACAATTAAATTATGTAAGGACCAAGCTGTAGTAAGCTTAAATTAAGTTATGTAATATTTTTTTATCACAAAAAGGATCATTGAAAGAGTCAGTCCATATATTCAAATTTCAATTTTACTGAAGGTGCATACAAATGTCCTTTGTTGATGTTTATGTATTTATCCAGTCTTAGCAAAGCAGACCATTTAGATCAACTAGTAGAAAAAAGACAAATCGAGGAGGAAAATGGTTCAACACCACCATATTGCATAAACAAAATTACAAAAGATGCAGCTACAACAGATACAACTACAACTTTGCATCAAAGATAACTATGAATTAAACTAAATCAACACAATCTGTAAGTACAGCTTGAACTCTCATGTAAACTACGAGCAATCACAATCGAGCATGATAGCTACGAGCTAATACTGAGATAAACAGAGAAGACAAAACAATATTGACAATCGACTATAACTCGTATATAAGGAAAAATATAGTTATTGTTAAACCAATTAAATTAAATAGATCACAAAAAACATCATCGGAGAGACATTGAAATCAGAGGAACCAAGCTCAATTTGGCATAAAGCAAATTGCCTCATGCATCTTAACCAAAAAATAACTAAAAATCAATTGAGATTTACAGTTAAGCAAGACCATGATAACAATGGCACACCTGAGCAAACCTCCACTAACAAAAATTAACTAAAATACAAATACATAGAAGATGGAAAATGTTCGAAGTATGCCACAATATCGAATAGAGTTCATCAGCTACAAAAACCCAAAAACTTATCCATCATTCAAAAAGACTAACTACAACAATCACTCATGATCCATCTACTACAATCACTCATGATCCAAACCCTAACTAACAAGGACTAACAGAACAAACATGGATTCCATCCAGACCTTTGGGACAACAATATGCAACAGTCGATCAATGAGTTGATTGAGTTTAAAATAGTTACTCGATTACAGTTAGATCATTGATATCTTTGTGGCGTAAACGGTTTCAACATTCCAATTAATTGGTAATCAGTTCGATGGGTGGAAGTCTCACATACCGTTCTGTACACCTTGCTTCGATGGTTCGCTGACTTCTTCGGAGATTTTGGGCAAGGGGTGTTCTCCTGCACAAAAACAAAACCAGGCAAACATTTAGGTGAAATGGAGCTGAACTCAACTCATCACACTATCACTGGAATGACAAATACCCACACTCAAAAAGGGGAAAAACCTCAAGCTCTCCACCTCATCCTCGTCGAACTCGTTGGCCACCTGCGGCGTCTCCGGCGTGATGTAGTCTGGGGTGCTAAAAACAGAGGTTAATCTGAGACGAGACAGTGTCACTAAGCAAACAAACACAGAGGTCGGTCCGGAACGTACCAGAAGAAACACTGGCTGAAGATGCAGCAATCCTTGTCCTCCATAGTCTCGTCCGCATCCACCGGCGATGCCTGCAGGAGCTGTGGCGGCGGCGGGGTCGGCTCACCGTAGTAGCAGCCCAACCCCTCCCGCTGCTCCCCCTCCCTCCTCTAGGAGCGCATCGAAGGGCGTGAGGCCAGCAGCGCCAGATTCAGATCCCCTGCAGTCGGCAGTCGGCAGTCGGCGCATCCCACCGTCCGCTCGCATCCAAATACCGGTGCTCCACGCGTGGTGGGAGGCTGCTAGGGAGCCGGAGGAGACGGAGGAGCGGCAGATCTGGGACTGGGTCACTGGGAGGGTGGGAGGGAAAGCTAGAGAGCAGAAATAGCCGGCCGCGTCGCCTGGAGTTGCCTGGAAGAAGCCGAAGAGTCCAGAATGGAAATGGGGTGGGGGTGGGGGGAGGTGGGGACGGACGCCACTGAATCGGGCGCGACTCCCAAAAAAATCAAATCAGAAGCGCCGGGGTCCATGTGTCGAGAAACAGACGCGACATCCAGAAAGGCTGACGTCTGTATGCGCGACCTCCACCGACCAGCACCGCGCGATACAGATTGGATGGACAAAAAAATCCATGTGCCAAACAAGCAAGAAACACCCATGTGTTGTATAGCATTCCTGTTATGATTATCATTTTTCTCTTGACATAAAGCAATTAAGCAGTTACTGGTAAGACACGGACCAGAACTACAGGGACAGAAAAATTTACATCTCTTAGCAATCTTGAATGCTTACCATGTGTTAAAAAAAGGACGTACCTAGTGCAGAGAGCTCCCGCTCTATGCGGGGTCTGGGGAAGGGTGTTAGTGGCAAGCCTTACCCTCGCCTGTGCAATGCGAGGAGACCGCGACTCGAACCCGGGATCTTCCGGTCACAGGCGGTAAGACTCTACCGCTTGCACCAGGCTCGCCCTTCAACACCCTTACCCTTGCCTGTGCAATGCTTACCATGTGTTAGTAGGAACATTAACACGCTTAGGCACCTAGGATTCATACCATCTCAATGAGCAACAATTTAAATTGTGCAACAGCGTTAATTGCAGCGATGAAACTATGAGCCCTACTTCAACAATTGGAAGTAGATGATTTAGCAATGGCTGGAGGGTTAGCTCACCACGTGAACTGCAACGGCGAACACTGCCACAAACTGATATGCTAGGGCTATTTGACGGCGGATGGACAGCACGCACAGAGGCACGTCAACGCACGGCTCTCCTGGGATGCATCGGCACAAGGACAAAGACACAACGCTACACCACAAAGGAAACAGCAAAACGGCACAACAGGAAAGCACTGAGAAGAGAGAACAAACGACCAATCCACTGACTGAAACCATGTAGATTATAGCATGGATGCCGAAACTACGATAGATCAAACTGTTGGGGATAGCGCTCCTGAGGTTGTACTGGTGATGGACTAGAGGCCTAGGCTTGAACACGCGACGACGAACGGGCGGCGCCGTGCTCGGCGCCTAGGGTTGTGGCTAACGACAATAAGATGACGGTGAGCAGGAAGTAAGGGCCAGTGCCCAAGGGAGACTTAAGTCTCAATCCCAGGCTGAATCGTATTAGAAGCAAACTGTTTAACTTATACAAGACTCAATAACCAACTTCATAATCTTTAGGGAATAAATTAACTGACTAACTGACTCTAGATATGCTAACAACTTAACGACAATAGACTCATATGCCTAACTCCTCCTGCCAAACGGTGGTGACCGCGGCCCAGCCAGCTCCTTGGCGTGGCCTTAGCCACTTGCCTTGTCGCCTGGCTTATCCCGCCGATGGTACACCTTGCCCACCATAACATCTCTCCCCTCCCCGACAAACAGCTCGTCCTCGAGCTGGAAGTCAGGAAAGCGAGTCTTGAAATCATCGACCGGTTCCCAGGTGGCTTCAGACTCATCCAGGCCGGTCCATTTGATGAGGACTAGCCAAGTGCCGCGACGCAGCTGTGCCTTGAGAGCGCGCTCAGGTTTCAGCAGCAGAGGACCATGACGAAGTAGAGGTAGTGTCGGCAGGATCGTTGGTGGCGTTCCACGCCACGGCTTGAGGACGCCAACGTGGAAAACATCATGGATCCTGGCACCATCAGGCAGCTGAAGACGATAGGCCACGGCACCAATCCGCTCCAGGACTTGGTACGGCCCAGCGAAACGTGGGCTCAGCTTGGAACGCTTGCCCGGCACCAGGGACTGTGCAGGGCGGTGGAGCAGCCGAAGTAGCACCCAATCACCCACGGCAAACTCCACGGCGCGATGATGACCATCATAGTGACGCTTAGCATACTCCTGAGCCTGTAGGAGGCGTTCACGCACATCCTGCAAAAACAAGTCCCGATCCCAAAGAAGAGTGTCCACTGTCTCCGTCGAGGCCGAGCCTTCTGTGTATGGCAGTAGAGCAGGTGGAGGCCGGCCGAAAACCACTTCAAAAGGCGTCGTCTTGAGCGCCGAATGATAGGACGTATTGTAACAATACTCTACCCAAGGAAGCCACTCCAACCACGCACGAGGCCGATCTCCTGTAATGCAGCGTAAATACATAGCTATGGTCTTGTTGACAATCTCCGATTGGCCGTCGGTTTGTGGATGAAATGCCGTGCTCATGCGAAGCTGCACCCCGGCGCGCTTGAAGAGGTCTTTCCACACATTGCCCGTGAAGACCGGGTCCCGATCACTCACGATCGAGCGAGGGAACCCATGTAGCCAAACGATGGCCTTGAAGAACGCCTTGGCAACCGATGCTACAGTGTACGGGTGACTGAGCGCAATGAAGTGCGCATGCTTCGAGAAACGGTCCACCACTGTGAGAACCACGCTCTTTCCATTGACGCGAGGCAGCCCCTCCACAAAATCCATAGCAATGTCTGACCAAACCGAAGAGGGTACCTCTAATGGTTGCAGCAGTCCGGCGGGGTGGAGGGACTCAGTTTTGTTGCGCTGGCACACAGCATAGGCACGCACAAAGTCCTCCACTAGCCGGCGATCATGGTCGACGAGGAAGTGTTGACGGAGGCGCTACAGGGTCTTTTGTATGCCTTCGTGCCCAACCGAGTGGGAGAGCTCGATCACCGTAGGTACCAATGGGGACGTCGCGGGCACAAAGACTTGGATGCCCCGGAGCACCAAGCCGTCCACCACTCGCCACGGATCGCCGTGGTCAGCGACCACCGTGTCGCGGAACGCCCGGAGGTTGGGGTCGTCCTGGAGCTCTTGCCGGAGCATGTCGTAGAGCTGAAATGATGGACCACTGAGCGCGCCCAGAACTGCGTCGAGCGTGTCACGGGCGGCCACTTCGTCACCGCGACGTGATAGCGCGTCGGCGACAGTGTTGAGGCGCCCCGGCCTGTACTCCACGCTGAAATCAAAACCAAAAAGCTTGCTTACCCACTGATGTTGCGGCACCGTGGACAGCCGTTGATTGAGCAAAAACTTGAGGGCGAAGTGGTCGGTGCGGATGGTGAAGTGGCGCCCCCACAGATATGGGCGCCAGTGACGCACGGCTTGGACCAAGCCGATGAGTTCCCGCTCATAAGCTGCTAGCTTCATGTGCCGCGCAGCGAAGGGCCGGCTGAAAAACACGAGCGCGCCATCTCCCTGATGTAGGACCGTGCCAAACCCGGAGCCCGAGGCATCGCAATCCACCAAGAACGGCTGATCAAATGCCGATAACTGCAGAACGGGCACCGTCGATAGTGCCTGCTTGAGGGCAACGAAAGCAGCGGTATCCTCCTCAGTCCATGTGAACCCATCGTTCTTCAGCAGCTTGGTGAGAGGAGCAGCCACGGCGGCGTACCCTTGGATGAAGCGGCGGTAGTAACCTGCTAACCCAAGGAACCCGCGCAGGCCGCGAGGTGCGCGAGGCTGTGGCCAGGATGTGACGACCGCCACCTTGTCTTGATCCATGGCGACTCCGGCTGCTGAGATGACATGGCCGAGATAGGCCACCATCGGTTGGGCGAAGGAGCACTTAGAAAGCTTAAGCCGGAGTTGATTAGCCCGAAGCGCCGAGACGACTGCATTGAGATGCTGCAGGTGCGAGGACCAATTGGGGCTGTATATAAGTATATCATCAAAGAACACGAGTACAAACTTGCGGAGGAACGACCGAAGGACTGAGTTCATCAAGCTCTGAAAGGTGGCCGGTGCGTTTGTCAAGCCGAAAGGCATAACCAGAAACTCGAAGTGGCCCTCATGAGTGCGGAACGCGGTCTTCTCAATGTCATCGACGTGCATACGCACTTGGTGATACCCCGAGCGGAGATCGAGCTTCGTGAAGTAGCGAGCGCCCTTGAGTTCATCGAGCAGCTCCTCGACCACAGGGATGGGAAATTTATCCTTGATTGTCTGTTGGTTGAGTGCGCGGTAATCAACATAGAACCGCCACGACCCATCATGCTTCTTCACCAAGAGCACCGGGGCCGAGAACGCCGACGTGCTAGGCCGGGTGACGCCCTATTGCAACATGGCTGCACATTGAGCCTCCAATTCGTCCTTCTGCGGCTACAAGTACCTGTAGGGGCGCACTGCTACCGGAGCCGTGTTAGGCAGCAAATGTATTCGGTGATCACACGGCCGCGCCGGTGGCAGTCCTTGTGGTGCAGCAAAGACATCATCGTAGGAGGCCAGCAAAGTGTCCAGAAGCGGCTTGTCCGCGTCCATGGCGTAGAGATGAGTGGACTGGACATCATACCTTGGCGAACCAATGCCCGCCAGAAAACACGGTGCCCTCCATGGGTGAATGCCATGCACAACTCATCAAAATCCCATAAGATCAGTCCCAATGTCTGCAAGAAGGTGATTCCGAGGACCATGTCCCATCTGTCAAGCGGGATCGTGTAGCAATCCACGGCGAATGCCTCGTCCGCGATGCGAATGCCCACGTCAGACGCCAGACCACGGCAGTCCAAGCGGTCGCCATTCGCGACTGTGATGCCCGCGCCCGGGCACAGCTGGAAGCGGATACCGGCACGGCGCGCCACCGCGCTACCGATGAAATTATGGGTGGATCCTGAGTCCACCAACGTAATGCACTGCTCACCACCGACTTGCACATAGACCTGCATCGTGGTGGCAGTTGGAATGCCCGCGATAGCCGCCAAAGAGATGGTGGGCTGTGCTGGTGCAGCGGCGGCGTCAGGCTCCTCGTCCTCAGAATCTGAATCAGGCTCCTCCACAATGTAGTCAGCGGCCTCCAGGTAGAATAGGCGAGCACACTTGTGCCCTTGGACGTATGGTTCGTCACAATTATAACACAGGCCCTGCTTCCGGCGTTCTGCCATCTCCGTGAGCGTCAAGTAACGGAAGGGGCGGCTTGAAGACTGGCCGGTCGGCGTGGATGATGATGACGAGGTCCCAAGCTGTCCTGGTGAGGTGCGGCGCGAAGGACGCTGAGGCGCGGCTGGTAGCGCAGGTGCCTTGGCGGCATTCTGGCGCTCAAAGGCCCAGGCCAACCGCATCGCACGGTGAAGATCTGCAGGCTCATGGAGTTCCACGTCCACCCGGATGTGTTCCGGCAGTCCACCGGTGAAGAGCTGGGCCTGTTGGAGCGGATCTAATCGACCTGTGTGTGCCAGATGGGCCTGGAACGCCGACATGTAGGCGTCCACCGTGGATGTAATAGGTAGTCGGGCGAGGTCGGCCAGATGGTTGGTCGACAAAGCCGGACCGAAGCGCTGGTGGCACAGAAGCCTGAAGTTGGCCCACGATGGTCGTCCCGTGTCGCGCTCGAGGATGTAATACCATTGCTAAGCATCCCCGGTCATGTGGAACGAGGCCAACCAAACTTTGTCGATCTCCCTGGTGAGCTGGCCACGGAAAAAGGATTCGCACCGGTTGAGCCAGCCCAGGGGGTCCTCTTTGCCGTCATAGAGCGGGAATGAGAGCTTGTGGAACTTGGGAACGCCATAGCCTTCATTGTGATCGTCCAGGTGGTGCATCGACTGGGATCGGTTGGCGCGTTCATGGTGCACCACCGTTGAAGACGTCGTGACTGCGGTCCCCATGATAGATGAAAATGTAGGCAGCGGGGAGGGCGAGTGCGGGAAGGGGATGCTCTGGATCGGCAGCCCGGTCGACGTAGGTTGCGGGGTGGAGCCGATGGATGAATCTGAGGCCGAATCTGCCGCCGGCTGTGATGACGAAGAACCCGCTGCTATCGCCGCCGATGCCGGAGGGGAGGGCGTGGGCATGATCTCCGAGATGACAGGCTCGGAGGCCGGCAGTGCCGGGATGCCCCCATACCCCGGCATGTCATAGGGCAGGGCCTGCGGCGCAGAGTAGGGAAGACCCACGAACTGTGTCGCGGCGCCTTCGATGGACGAGAGCCGGAGCGACATCGCCCCCATCCGGCGCTGCATGCTATTGACCAGCGTGGTGAGTTGGTGCTGCCCGTGCATGAGGATCGCCAGGGACTCCTCAATGGTCGGCTGTGAGGGAGCAGGAATCCCGAACGATGACACTGAAGCCGTCGTGGCTGCGGGGGTCAACGTGCCCGTGGACGGAACCGGCGGTGGCGGTGCAGCCGTGGACGGCACCGCGATGGAAACGGAAGCACCCGAGATCGACATGAACGCTGATACCAGATTGTTGGGGATAGCGCTCCTGAGGTTGTACTGGTGATGGATTGGAGGCCTGGGCTTGAACACGCGACGACGAACGGGCGGTGCCGTGCTCGGCGCCTAAGGTTGTGGCTAACGACAATAAGATGACGGTGACCAGGAAGTAAGGGCCAGGTGCCCAAGGGAGACTTAAGTCTCAGTCCCAAGCTGAATCGTATTAGAAGCAAACTGTTTAACTTATACAAGACTCAATAACCAACTTCCTAATCTTTAGAGAATAAATTAACTGACTAACTGACTCTAGATATGCTAACAACTTAACGACAATAGACTCATATGCCTAACTCCTAAGGGTGGTGACCGCGGCCCAGCCGGCTCCTTGGCGTGGCCTTAGCCACTTGCCTTGTCGCCTGGCTTATCCCGCCGATGGTACACCTTGCCCACCATAACACAAACAATCACTACAATGTATACAGGATGCACATGATGTTATAGGATAGGATAATATCAAGCTATAAGATAGGATAATATGAGATGGAAAAAAGAACAAAGGCAGGTTAGCCAAAAGACCAGAACAAAGCAACCGAGTGAGGCTACAGGCAACGATGGAGTGACCGCAGGGGACCAAGTCAGTTGTACGAAGTAGGAACAGGAAACTGCAAAATAAAGACCTGCAGATTGGCCGTTATCAATTATTTATTAGAGTCTGGTATCACACTTGGTAATCCATCGAAGGCACGTTTGTGGTCATGAGGCAAAATGTAGCAATCGGCAGCAAACAGGTAGGCTAACAAAAAGGGAACATCGATCAAAACAGCAGAGCTAATCCAGGAGGTCGTAGCCAATCCATATTCATTCAGTAGGGTTCAGCAACAGTAGGTTATTGACAACAGTTGCACAGCATGAATGACATGGCACCAAACAATGGACCAAACAAAATTAACATCAAAAGGAGCCAAAGAGGGAAGATGCACTATACTAACCTGGCACGGGATCGATCGGGAAAGGTCGCGAACCGCGGAACCGCAGCCACAGGCTGGTGTGATACCTGGCACAACTCGATGAGGACACCTAAATTCCAGTACAAGCCCTTGTTTAGTTCCACCAACTTTGCACCTCCAAAGTTTGCACAGTATAAGATTCTCCATCACATCACATCATATCAAATCTTTGGACACATACATAGAGTATTAAATGTAGATAAAAAAAATAACTAATTACACAGTTTGGTTGTACTTTGCAAGACGACCGTTTTAAGCCTCATTAGTCAACGGTTGGACAATTATTAACAAATACAAACGAATGCTACAGTAATGCTACAGTGCACAGTGCTTTTTGGATGTGCACAGTTTGGGCAACTAAACCAGGCCTAAAGCAAACAAGTTGAAATTTAATGGCGCCGTAAGGAACTGTGATTCACTGTGGATACATAAGCTATATGGCCTTAGCATCGCACCTGAGGTGATAGCAGAGTGGCTGGTGTTGTTGCTGTCGATGGTTAGCCCACAGGATCACCGGCTCAGACGAGTCGATCACGACAATCGTTGTCCGACCACATACTATGGCTGAAGGTAGAAGAAGGGAGGAAGAACAGAGCATACACACAGCACGAGCACCAGCGTTGGCCAGAACTCTGCAGAGGAGATGGCAAAACTGAACTCGCTCTCTTTACTGAGTTGCAGTGGCAAACTATATATACAACTCTACCCATCTAGTCCTAATACAGTTGCCATGCTGCTACAGTGACTAGATGTGACAGCAAGGCTGACTTCGGCGCTTGCCCCTGCTGTGGCTACAGTGCGGCAGGTGAGCCATTCGGCGCCTGCTCCTGCTGTGGCTACAGTACCACAGCAGGGAGCCTTTTCGACGCCGCCTATCCATACCACGTTCACACAAGGGGAGCAGCAGATTACATAACATCGATGACGTATCCACCTTCTGAGAAAACAATTCGGTAAGAGAGAGGGGTATATTTGTTTGTTCGAAGAATATGCCTTGTTGATAGAATTGTGTACTGACCACCTAAAAAAAAACTTACATTGAGCTGAGGCTTAAACATGGGGATCCATTTCAACGGGATCTGATCTTCCATGGCAGTTCCCTGGAAAGGCGGTCAACAATCATGCACTTAGATACACATAGACATGATAATTTATGTTATAACTAAGAAGACAGGGATCGGCTCATCTAGCAACACCAAATCCATCCGCAACAGAAACCGTGGGGTTTTGTTGCTCGGATAGTCACAGGACCTGACTGTCTCACTTTGACAGCCGCCTGGACAGATTCAGGAGCAGCATCCTTCAGCAATAT
The DNA here is from genome assembly GCA_904845875.1 of Miscanthus lutarioriparius. Taxonomy (NCBI): domain Eukaryota; kingdom Viridiplantae; phylum Streptophyta; class Magnoliopsida; order Poales; family Poaceae; genus Miscanthus; species Miscanthus lutarioriparius. Next base: position 71,975,805 of record CAJGYO010000013.1, read on the forward strand.
GTACTCCATTGTTTGTGCAGGATAAAAAATAATCGAAGTATATATCACAGGGAAGCAAATTTGATCTGATGCACATAACAAAAAGAAATGTAAATGTAGGTACATTCCTTGGACACCGTGCATGATTGAATACTGGTAATTGCTCATGTCTGAAGTAACACTAATACACTATATATATATGGCTGAAGAGTAAGCGCAGGTGAGATAACTTAATTAAAATGACAAAAGGACTTCACTTCTATATTTATGCCCTGGAGAACACATTGGAAGAGAATATCGAGCAGAAGAAAGCATGCACTAAACAAACAAAAAGCAAGTGACATCTGTTAGCCCCTAGGATCTCCGACACAGGTGAGTCAACCACTCTCCAGCGTTGCCGACCACGCACTGTCATTGTCGACCACACAATATGGCTAAAGGTAGAAGAAGGGAGGGAGAACAGAGCACACACACAGCACAAGCACCAGCGTTGGCCGGAGCTCTGCAGAGGAGATGGCAAAACTGAACTCGCTCTCTTTACTGAGTTGCAGTGGCAAACTATATATATAATTCTACCCATTTAATCCTAATACACGGACATGTCAGGCTGTCATGCTGCTACAGTGACTAAATGTGACAGCAGGTCTGACTTTGGTGCCTGCCCCTGCTGTGGCTACCGTGCGGCAGGAGAGCCGTTCGGCGCCTGCCCCTGCTGTGGCTACAGTACCACAGCAAGGAGTCTTTTTAGCGCCGCCTTTCCCTGCCATGTGTTCACACAAGAGAGCAGCAGATTACTCAACAACACCATTTTCTGAATCTGTGAAACCAACAAATGCGATATTCTGGACATAGTATACTATATGAGTAAGAAATGATAGGTCACAGAATATCACCTATGCCCAAATAAGCAGGACATGCCTCCCAATCTAAAAAGGCACATGCTACAAACAGCAAAAAAAATCATGTTCCTCTGGAACCCACCTGGAACCTGTGGCACACCAGGATGCAGGTACAGAAACGACGACCGAGCAGGCACCGGAGGAAACCAAGCTGAACCAGAAGCCCCAGTGAACCTGCAGCATAATTCCAAAACCACAGTAAGAAACAGGAAATTCTTCCAAGATCAGTTGGTATAAATGGTATAAAAAAGGTCAAAGTTAACATGGAATTGTGCCCAGGCAGCACAGCAATCCATTGCTCTGTAAATATTTCAGCAGGGTTGAGTTGAAGCTGTCATACCTGAGTTAATCACAGTGGCAGCATAGAGAATAAACCATCGAACAATACACACTCCAGGTAACTCAATGTGGGACTGTACTATGGACAACAGCATCATCTGTAAATTATCCAAAGACCATGAAACTGTTAAAAGAGTGAAGAATAGCATCTGTGCTAATAAGCTAACCAAAGTGTATTGCTGATATAGAATAAATGTGCGTCAGGAAAAAAAAAGAGCTTCATGCAATATTGCCAATTGGCAGAAACATTGTGAAGTCAACATATAGAAATGGATGAGCAAAGTGACTGATTCTTTTCTATATCCGTAATGTCCAGAACCATAAAATAAATGTCAAAGTAGTAAATATATCTGGAAAAATATTCAGCCAATATGCTAAAAGAAAATGGCGCAGGTCAAGCAAATATGTTATCTAGTAAATGGAAAGAGCACAAAGAGAACTGACATGAGCTATTTATAGGAAGTTGTTAGCTAGCGAAGGCATTAGGCATATAAAAATTCAGCTCATGACCTGAACAGGGCATAAGTATTTGAAAATGTTTTCCAAAAATAGCTCAAAAGCATGAAAAGTTGTCTGAAAAGGCAATGGGATCATTTGGGCAAGGGATAGTAAGTGGCAGGAAGACATTAAAATACAATTTCCTATATAATTTGGTGATTCCAAAGTGACACTGTGGGAGAGAAATATCTTTTTTCATGATCAGTTTGTATAAAGTAGAATAGCATATAATCTAAGATTAATTGTGCTATGAAATGCCAGGAAGGCATGAGCCATGGAAATTAGGTAAAGCATATACCATTATAATGATCCACCTGGTGTGTGACATTGTTCTCCAAAGTCATACATGGAAATTTAGAAGGGTATTCAGACTCAGGAAATAATTATCGCTGCTATTGTTGGCGTAGGCTATCTTGATTTGATCCAATGTGGATCTACAATGCCTTGTTGGAATAAAGCTGTAACAACAGGGGAGACCGACCTACCGATGCCTGATTGATGCTGAACATCGCGCGATAGCCCTATCCCTGTACATAGAAGAAACATTAATAGAGATGAAACCAAAAGAACCACTTAACTACATGTGCTGGACCAGTATTTAGACTGAATGGAAGATAAAAACGAAATTCCGTGGACAATTGAGGGCTAAAGGGTGTGAAGAAATAGTAATCTTTCTTTGTCGCCCACCGGATCGGCACCGGACTGTCGGAGACGGTTGATTCTGCGGCTGTCGAGGTAGCTGCAGCGGTGATGTTCACATGCTCGCGTGATCCGTTGCTGCTGCCAGCGGGCAGCTTCGTCGCGGCCTCGTGGCCCAATCTGCCGGAAGATTTGGGTCATGGAGTTGGAGACAATCGATCTATCCAAAACGAAAGCAAAGATAGAGAAAGTGAGGAGACGATGGTGCACCATCCAGCCTCTCGTCACGGAGGAAGGCAAAGGGAGGAGGCCGAGGTCACCTTGCGTGAGGCCCGCCAGCACGCCGGTGAAGGAAGAGAGGCCGGCGGCGTCGCATGCCACCACGCCCCCGCCGTCCACGTCGTGTAAGAGGAGGCCGCCGGGCGCCAGCCGTGAGTGCATGGATCCGGCGTGCTAGCCACAGGATTTGGGACCGAAGGGGCAGAACCGATGCCGGCAGCCCACTGGTGCGGCCGAGTGGCAGGGTTTTGAGGACGGGACACGTAACAAGGAGAGGAGAAGCAGAGGACGCTAGAGTGATTCGACAAAAGGCATAGCAGATACTGTGCCATGGGGCCTCTAGAGATTAGGCACATCCGCACATTAAGGTACTATCATGTCATAATTTACAAGCCATCGATATCTGCTGGAAAATGTATGTCATCCTAATAAAATGGAATTTTCAGATACTAGCACTTGAAATTCTTGTGATTATCATTAAAAAGTACAAGGTTATTACATTAACAAATCATATGTTGTAATCTTGAGAAAGTTGTATAACATGCTCTATGCTGGTTCTACACCGATAATTGGCCACAGACTCATTTGGAAGACATGGGCACCGCTAAGAATCAAGATATTCCTTTTGCTTGCTTTCAAGCGCAGACACTGGACCAGGGATAGAAGACCAAGGCATGGTTTAGAAGCAAGGGAGCTCTGTTGTCTCTGTGATCAATGGCAAGAGACCATCGACCATATCCTAGCGGCTTGCCCATTCTCCAGGTTCTATATCCTGCATATTCTTGGGCGACAAATCCCCAAACCGTGGCAACAACATTGCGCTGGTGGCGGAGACTACGCTCCTTCTTCGACGGTGAGTGTCGATAAAAGATGCTCGGCAGTCCACCGAGGGGTATTCTGCGATGGTAGATTTGTCAGTGGAGGTTCGGACCGTCTGATCGACGTAATACCATACATCATGTGTCTTTGTTGTATTGTATTAAATATGGGATGTATGTCGATATCCACTAGGGGACCCCTGCCTCTCCTTATATACTCTGGAGGGGTAGGGTTATAAGGAAAGTATCATATTTGGTACTATACAATATCTTACGGTGCACGTCGACCAGTGTCGTGCACGCCTTGATCTTGTGGGCTGAGCCACCTCGGATGGTGCGATCCATGTCTTGTCTTGTGGATACCGGGGGTCATATCCCCACAGCTAGTCCCCGAGCGCCTTGTATCCTTTGAGCAATGCTGTCTTGAATAAGTCTGAGCAGTTTGACGTGAAGCTGATCAATTTAACTGGTGATCCGAGCAGTGGAAGTCAAAACCGACCAGTTTAACTAGTGATCTGAGAGGTGAAAGTCAATGCCGACCAATTTAACTGGTTAGGAGACCTCGGACTTAGCCAAGTAAGGCTTGTTAGAAGGATGTAAGGGGCTCAAGACAAAATTTGAAAATTCTTCCGCTTAGAAAAAGTGTAGCCATTTAGACTCCATCAATAAAGAGGGTAAATCAAGAAATAAGCACTATATTCACCGCTAAGTGAAGTGTAGCCACTTAGTCCCTGAACCTGCTGTAAGATGAAGAATGAATCTTGTTGCAGGGTCAAAGAAAATAAATCTGAAAGCTTGCTGACGTCATCGGACATGCACGTATCAAGACCCCAGACGCGCTGTCCAAGATCAGCACCCTGATCCGAACAGCATGGAGTAGCTTGATAGCACACCGATGAGACGTAGCAAGATCCGACCACCAAGGGAGTCCTCAGCTTAGCTGGCAATGCTTGCACGAAGAATCCAAACACTGAGAAGTCCCCAGCGTAGTTGGCGATGTCCGAGCACCGAGGAGTCCCCGGCGTAGCTGGCGATGTCCGAGCGCCGAGGAGTCTTCGGCGTAGCTGGCGATGTCCGAGCGCCGAGGAGTCTTCGGCGTAGCTAGCGATGTCCGAGCGCCGAGGAGTCCCCGGCGTAGCTGGCGATGTCCGAGCATCGAGGAGTCCCCGGCGTAGCTGGCGATGCCCGAGCACCGAGAAGTCCCGGGCTTAGCTGGCGATGTCCGAGCACCGAGGAGTCCCCGGCGTAGCTGGCGATGTCCGAGCACCGAGGACTCCCCGGCGTAGCTGGCGATGTCCGAGCACCGAGGAGTCCCCGGCATAGCTGGTGATGTCCGAGTACCGAGGAGTCCCCAGCTTAGCAGGTAAGCCCCCAACGTAGCTGATGATGAAACATGAGCGACGAACAGTCCGGTCAACTGGTCGGCGGTGAAGTGAGCATTGAGTAGAAGCGAGCGGCGAAGAGTCCGATCAACTGGTCGGCGACGAAGTCCATGAACCTAGCGATCTAACTAGTTGATCGGTGGAGAAGTCCGAGCACCAGGTGGTCCGATCACCTGGACGATGATCCTGCAATACAAATATGTAGAACTGGTAGTACATGATGTAAAAATATATGAACTCCGGACAAAAATCAGCAATGATGATGAAATAGCGTATGCAGCTCGGCAATCAATTGGTGTGAACACTTAGTGTTATTCTGAAGATGTATTTATATTTAATACAAACCGCCCGGCCAGTTAGTGTGTAGCTAAGTCTCCAGCTCTAGCTAGCCTGTTAACCATAACGCGGAGCGCGGAGCCCATGTGCGTGTAGGAAGAACAAAGCGTCGCTAAGAAGCCGCTGTCGGCCACCCATAATGCAGAGGGCAGACACTCGTGCACGTGTAGGGAGGAGCCGAAGACAGGGCCGCATCTGGGGACATCCGAGCGTCAACATGACTGTTCAGGGGTACGTCTTAGACTTAGCTGTATGTCGTCTTTAAGATGGTATACATGAAAGAAAATCATTTGGAGAGTAAACATGGAGAAAACAGCTCGGAGAAACATGATGGCGATATACGAAGAATGAAGAATATTTAGAAAAATATTAAAGCGTGACTTAGCTTTAGACAAAATGTCTGGTCAGCGACGTATAACGTTATCTGGTCGGCGTTGATGAAATTGCCCGGCCCTCAAGCTTTCTGGCATGTCGTTACGGCGGCGGTCGTGGTCGTTATAGCGCCGTTCTTTACAGCGATCATCATTGCGACGAGGCAGGTGGTCGGAGTAAGTAGTTTGGGCGATGTCGTCCTTATGTTACTGGTCGGCGACGCGGGCAACTCGCTTAGCAGCTTGCTTGATGGCTCGGACAGTTCGTTTGACAGCTCGGACGGGTACGCGGAGTCATAGGCGAACGGACGTAGTCGCTTGATGCGGTCGGAGAGCTTGTTCAATGGTTGGAAGCTCATCTCGGCGATCATGTCGGCGTCGGAGAGCTTGTTGTTACAAGATGAAAATAGTAGTCGTCTTCAAGACTCGCTGCACTCGGCTTGGATGCGGTGATTGGGCACGATGCATGCACACGAATGTTGTACGTGTGTGCGTCGTGGCTCTGTAGATGTATATGCTTGGATACATGCATGCTTTCTATAATTAGCCCGCATGGCTCTAGAGATCAACGTCATGGATGTTTGTTGGCATGTGGTGCTTTGATTTGCATGGCTCTGAAGATGTACGCGAGCGCCTCCTTCCTTATTTGCTTGTTGGTTAAGAGGACTCCGACGTAGCCTTGCTTGCTGACTCGGATACCGATTCGAGCCATCTTGTGATCTGAGGAAGTCAAGATTCGTTACGGGCGGGAAACAATACCGCACGAAGCCGCAACCGTGCGCCGCCGGCAACAACTTTAATGTGCGAGGACGTGCTCAGTGTCGCATGCCGGAGTTTGCCTGCCCATAATTCTGACTTGTCGAGAGATGCATCTGGATCGAAATCTCCGGTTGTGTGCATGGTTCTATAGATTGAACCAACGCCCGGTCTTCTTGATTGGTCATTGAAGTCAGCGATGACGGTGCACAGGATCCTGGTGCCGAACTGTCGAGTTGCTATGGACGCAGAATCGTGCGGCCAAAGCGGCGGAAGTGTCATGACGAATTGCATAGCGACGTTGAGCCGCCGCGAACAGCCTCAAGGTGACGACTCCATCGTAGGTGAAGGACGTCGCCTCCTGAAGACAAATTGCCACGGATGGCGATGATCTTGAGGTCCATCTGGTTCGCCGTGGGATCAAGCGCACACCCCCTACCTGGCGCACCAACTGTCGACAAAAGATGCTCGACAATCCACCGAGGGGTATCCCGTGATGATAGTTTTGTCGGTGGAGGTGCGCGTAATCAGGAACCGGATGGTGACACAAGGCGCAGAGACAGCGATTTAGACAGGTTTGAGCCGTCTGATCGACGTAATACCCTACATCATGTGTCTTTGTTGTATTGTATTGAATATGTGATGTATGTCGATGTCCATTAGGGGACCCCTGCCTCTCCTTATATACTCTGGAGGGGTAGAGTTACAAGGAAAGTATCATATTTGGTACTATACAATATTTTGCGGTGCACGTCGACCAGTGCCGTGCACGTCTTGATCTTGTGGGCTGAGCCACTTCTGATGGTGCGACCCATGTCTTGTTTTGTGGATACTGAGGGGTCATATCCCCACAGTGAGCGACTGGCTTGGATTCCTTATTTGTGCTGGTCTCATGCCAAATTTGGAAAGAGCACAATGCGAGGTGCTTTAGAGGATAGCAGCAAAAGTCAATGACCTGCTGCAACTCATCAAGGGAGAAGCCGATCGATGGATCGAGGTAGGCGTGGGCGGCCTGGGAGCGCGGGCACGGACATAGCATGGCAAGGATTCAGTAAGAATCTAGGATTAATGGCTTCCAAAATGTAGCGCAAAGAGAAAACTAACGGCAGAAAACAGCATTCTTGTAATATAAACTCTTTTATCTTCTAATACAATGATGTGCACACTCGTGCGTGTTTGAGGAAAAAAATAAGTTGTAATCTTGCCATCTAAATCTAACAGGGCTGAGTCGACAAATTCTAGGCCCTGTGCCAAACTCTAAAACAGAGTGTTTTTTTCCCTTCAAAGATAGGACTATAATAATACGTGTGCACTCTCATGTTTGACTGTTCAGGCAGTAAAGAAATTGATACGAAGCCAATGCATGGCACAGGACATCTCAACTTACTTGTTTGATGTGGTAAATTCTTCCCGTATATTCACAACTGGAGATGCATCTACCATGGAACCCCGGTGAGTCATAACACTTACATTCACCATGAGTTCAGGACTCATGGTTATGTCCTAGCTCCATTATTTACTTTATTTTATTTTATTTTATTTTATTTTGGTACGCCAGGCATGGCATGGCCCAAAGCGGCTGGTGGACGATACCAAAATCAGCTCCAACGAGGAGACTTCTACAACTTTCTCAAGGTGAGCACGAGGCAGTGGGCAGCCCCCCTCCTCGTCTCCAAACGCATTGCACAAGACTTGCTTGCCTGCAACCGCAAGGTGTCGTGAAATGGGGAGGTCCTCCGAACGGCACATTTTGGTGCTGCTATGACACTGGTATTCTCTTCTTTAAATACTTACAACTTGTGATTGTGAAAGTTATTCTGTTTGTTGTCGCCCGAATCTTCTGGTTTGCGTTGACACTTGACAGGGATACAATCATTCTGAAAGCTAGGGGATTCCATATATTTCCTGGAGGCTGGAGGAGGGTGAAACGCTAGGGCTCTATTACATCGTCCCCTCTCCAGTATGCCGAGCATCTTTGATTGGAAAGCCACAGGCGTCACTGAGAATCAGCAGGCCACACCTCTCTTATCAACGGAACCCTTTTTCACCATTGCGGCAAATAGCACCGTCAGCCGGCCATGATCTGCATGATGGATTCTTAGGATCATCTAGGTGTTGATTAGTGGGTAGATTCATCTCTATTCGACTCAAATCGAACTACAAACATAACTCGGGAGAGGGAGACAGACTCGGGAGAGGGCCATACCTTCAGGCTTGGCAGAGGAGGAAGAAATCGCCATGGCAGTGGCGATGCAGTGAGGGGCGACGGTGGCGCGGTGTCGTAGTCGAACACCATGCAGTGGAGGCGCGGTCCAGTGGCGACGGCGAAGGCAATGGCGCTTTTCGTCGCTCACAGCGCTCCCTTGATCGGTTAGTGTTAGGTGGTGAGTGGCGGATGTAAACCACGTCGCTAGCGCCCTGGCCCCCACCCCTCTCTTATAGCGCTGTGCGACAGGGGCCCGCCGACCAGTGGTCGGTTAAGCGTCCCCGATCAGAACGCTGTCAAGGGGTCTGATTGGCCGTTGGGCCAATTGGTAGAGATCAAACTAACATTCTTCCGATTGATCTCACCTTATGATTTAAACTTAACTTACTTACTTTATCTTGTTCCCATTCCATCACAGATCAGTGCATAGAGTGTGCCTCATCGTCACAGTCAGTTGCCATTAGATTTAACAGCTACAATGTACCTCTCTGTTTTGAAACAGATACTCAACTAGGCCCTTAGTATCCATAAATCATAGGCTTTCCCGTAAACCCATGTCGACTGTGTGTTCTCTGAACGCACTGGGTGGTCAGCCTTTGGTAAGCAGATCCGCAAGTACTTACTCAATACTTATATGCTCAATGCTTTTAAAATAATTCTGGATTTTCTCCTTTACAACATATAACTTAGTATCAATGTGTTTGGCAGCACACTTGACCTGTTGTCTTAGGAGTTAAGTTACTTTAAATGGTTATTGCTGTTGTCTACCATTGTTAAATCCGGGTACAAATTCCCTTAACCTCCTTTTGCCTGTTCTTTAAGCCTCATGTCAAGCTATACTATGGTATGCATCACTGATGACACCATAACTGTTTCTTTGGAGCTTTTCTACAATAATACTCCAACTGCGAGTGTTAGCAACTGTTGTGAATTTCACTACACATCTCGCCAAGACTTAACTTTTGTACCCTCAACTATTTGAGAGTACTTATTCTTTTTTACTCAGCATGAGGCCTATGATACTTTCTAAAATTGCAAGATATTCTAAACTCTATTTCAGTGATCTATATCTAGACTGGACTTCTACCAAAATATCCCGGATACGTAAACTACATTAGGATCAGTTCTTACTTGTACTTGTACACTCATCAAGCTTCCAATAGCTGAAGCATATGGAACCATATTCATTTGATCGATCGTATATTGGTTCCTGGAACACTTAAAGTTCCCCAAATCTATTATCCTTGACTATAGGAGCAGGCGTAGGTTTGCTCGCATGCATACTTTATTTCTTTAGAATCTTTTATAAGTGTGCCTTTACGATAGTCCTAATACCCTATTTTCTTCTACCTCGGTGAATTTCGATTCCTAAAACCAATGACGCTTTACCAAGATCATTCATATTAAAACTTGAGGACAAAACTTCTTCTTCTCTAATGACAGATTAACATCACTACTAGTGAGTAGAATGTCATCTATTCACAGGATGTGGAAAATAAATTTTCCATTCTTGATCTTCGCATAACGCTATTGTCCTTCTCATTTTCTTTAAAACCCAAACTTTCTTATCGTTTTATTAACTTCAAATACTGCTGTCTAGAGATTTACTTTCAATCCATAAATGGATTTTTACAGGCGGCATCCCATATGTTTTTTTCTTCCACGACAAAACCTTTTGGGTTGTGCCATATAAACGTTTTCATACAAATCCCCGTTGAGGAATACCGTCTTTACATCCATCTGATGTAACTCTAAATCGTAATGTGCTATGAACACCGTTATGATTCTAAAAGAATCCTTGCATGAGACTAGAGAGAAAACTCTCATTGTAATCTATTAATTCTCTTTGCGTAAAACCTTTTCTTACAAGTTGTGCTTTATATCTTTCTACATTTCCTTTAGAGCCACGTTTTGTGTTGTAGACCCTTTTACAGCCTAATGTTTTGGCTCCATTATGAATTATTTCTAAGTCCCAAACATCATTGGTATTCATCAAATTCATTTCAACTTTCATAGCTTCTTGCCATTTAAACGAGTAAATGCTTCTCATGGCTTATTCAAATGAGGTGGGGTCACCCTCCATTTGAATTTCTTTACTAACATAGACTTCATAGTCATCAGAAAAACTGGTTTGATAATTCTTTGAGACCTTCTGAGGCCTCAGCTACTGGCACTTTCATATGAGGCTGTTGTTGCTCTTTATTGTCAAGAGGCAATTGATTCTACAGGCTCATGTATCACAAGATCCTTGTTTATATTATTCATCTTCTTCAAAGAGCCAACAACAGATGTTGTATAAGTCATACAACATCAACAGATATTGAGAAATTCGTTGTTTTGAATCACTGAAGTGGGCACGCAGTCCCGCTTCTCTTCAATTCTTAGGTCTCTACATACCTCTACATACCATGCTCTCCTAGATTTTCTCATCTTTTCTAAAGATAGTGTATCTTCAAATATCTTATTTTAGATTTAATCCATTAAAATCTCATATGGCGCTTTAAGCACCGCCTTTATTTCTTTGAGGCTGACCACGCTATCTTTCTGTCGAAACTTTAAAAGGTCCAAGAATTTAGCTATTTCTCTACTTAGGGGTATCATTGTTGTGACCGTTGTACTCCTCCAACGGTTTCATCTTAATTAATCTTTATCTCACTCTTAATGAAGAGTATATTTCTTAATTGATCTTTATCTCACTCTTAATGAAGAGTATATTTCTTAATTAATAATTGATCTTAATATTCTCTCTCTCGAAATATGGCATGAACTTTATTGTCATAATTTTGAGAACTATTCAGAAAGCCTGTGAATGAGGAGACACTTATAACTTACTGTGGCAGAACCGCTCAAAATAACACACCTTCGGAGACGCTCGTCTTTCACCAAACACTAAGCACTCCGAAAGCAAGCTACATCGGGAGGGTTCCGTCGAGCACACCCCAAGGGAAGAGCCCGAATAATCCATATTTTTCTCAAGGATCTAATAATGAGAACAAGTTAGAATACTTAGTCTATTTCATACATCCAGAGTTTTTAGAAATATTGTTACAAAACCAAATTCAGAGTGCGAAATATTAAACAATGGAATGAAAATAACATCTATCGATAATAAACAAGGATCCGTCTGTGCCCACCAGAAGAATCCTTCACACAACGACTACTCCTCAGTCTACACCTCCAATAGGGGTAAATAAATCCTGAGTACACAATGTACTCGCAAGACTTATCCAACTAGTGGGAATAATTTCCTGACACTAAGGAATATGATAAGCTTTATGGTTTGCTGGTTTCCTTTTTGCAGAAAGCAATACCATTAGTTGATCCTTATTTATGTTATTATTAGCAGTCATGATTAATTCATTATCTAGTCATTCTATGTAAGCACATGTTCTACTTTCAAGCAAGAGTTGAGCAAGCAGTTCCAGTTCATCACCTTTCATCTTTCAGTTCTTACTACGGTGCTAGACTGTAGACAAGTCGTACCGGATTTCCTGGTGATTCGTGAATCAATGTGCCAAGCTGGGTACCCTGAAACACATGCCCCACTTGAACCTCAGGCACAAGCAGGACCAACCCACCACTCTCCTATCACGGGGTCCAGATCCCCGTCCAAACTTGGACTCCAAGCCCCCGCTCCTGAGTCCTAGACTCAGTGCGGTGCTTAGACTTCCACCATCTCCGCCTCCAATCAGTCAGTCCGGAAAGAGCGAAACCCACGATAAGAGAGCAACAAGTCTTCCTAGCACCCATACACAAGTATGTGCTCGGGATAATAAGTTTGTGACTTACCTAGAACCTAATGCAATGATCGGTCATTAACCGACACAGATAGGGAAAAAATGTAACCAAGCTATGCTCTGTTGGCCGCAGGACACAACCTCTTACACCCACCAATACCCATACCATATCCCTACCCGGTCACTATTTTTCTTTCCACCATTTTATCATGAGTGATCATAATAATCACATATTGCGAGTAACTGCAGGTTACTCACGCTACCGAAATCCTGAGCATAGCAGCTACTCAACCTATACTAGTAGGACTCATAGGTAAGTAAATCTATGCATGTAGTTTTCATAAAATGCCTGTAACGGAAATGCACTTCACATATATATATTCAATGATCATTCAAAAATAGGGGTTATGCACCGGTGCTTGCCATGGGCAGACGAGGTGTCAACAAAGTCATCAACGAACGGCTCCGGGGCTCCCTCCTGTACGAGAATATCTTCCTCGTACTCCTCAATGATCTCCTCGAATTCCTGTTTGCCCGCAGGTACGAACTCTACCAATTCATTATCTACATGCTTGAAATGATGATACAACACTTAGTAATACGGCAACAGCAACTCTTAAAATAAAATACATCTATCAAGCTACTAAACTAGCTGTACCAACTAAGACACTACGTTACCTATCATTCCCACTAAACAGGTATGAATCATTTCATGTATTAACTTAGCAACTAAAGGAATCCCTATTCTTAATATCGATTTACTCTACATATGATAAAACAAGGAGTACTAGCTATTCTATTTATCGACCTACTCTAGGACTACAAAAATTACAATGAGCACATAATAATGTAATGAGCCTACTGTAAAAATTTCATGGCTAAAGCTATCATCAATTTGCCACAAAAATTTCTACAAATATTAAGCTAAATAATACTAAGCTTTCTAAATTGAATTTATGAATCTATCATTATCATAGCTAACTATAAACTAACTACACCAATAGATAAATAGCATTTTTGTGAACCTGACAAATTTTATTTCACTATTTTTGGACTTTTATAAGATTTTATATTAATTACCAAAGATCAGCTTAGAAAATAAAATAACAAACATTTCTAATTTCCTGGAAAAAGAAAAGAGCCAACGGCCTCAAGCGGCCCAGCCAGAGCGCGGCCCACGCGCGCGGCGAGCGGACGCGGCCCATGCTACGCGGCCCACGGTGGATCCCGCGCGTGAGCTGGCTCTTTTGCTAAAGAACCACCGTTCTCTTTCCTATTTGTGAAACTAACTCAAACACTATTTAACTGAGTCATGGATTTGCATCTAGCACCCTGATGTTTTCATCTGTACAACTACGGGATCACTGGGCGTGCTATGGTGCACGCGTTGCATAGAGTGGCGGTGGCGTGGCACACAGCGGCGACACTGGCCACGGCGAGGGTCCTACGGTGGCCGGGAGGGGACGGGCACCTAAGATAGGTTAGCGCGGATGCCCGGGTGGAGCTGGCGCGGTTCATGGGATAGCGCAGCATGGCTGACCACGGCGAAGGCCACAGCGGCCCAGTTCACGGCGGCGGTGAAGCTACATCAACAAGCACAGGTGACTACAGGGCGAACTAAGCGGCGCTACAGCACCAGGGTCCAACCGCGAGCTCAGAAGGGGTGATGGTTGAGGCAGAGATGACCCGAGACGAACTGGCCACTAGCGGACCGAGCAGCTCGGCGGCATCCCACGGTGGACACAACCGCGACGGCCATGCCACGTAGTGGTAGTGGCTCGGCCAAGGCACGCAGGTTACTAAGGGGGTCACTGCGAAGCTACAGACATGATTGGAGTGGGCGTTAAGGTTCGGAGGAGAGGTGGATTAGGGGACGACTCAGTTCGGTCTTATGGTGGCCAACGGTGGGGAAATCCTAAATTGGCGCCCTACAGAGCCCGACCGTGCCAGCAGACGGGCTTGGCGTTAAATTAGGCTTCCCAACTCTCGACCGGCTCAAGCATTAACCGTGGGAATGACTAAGCACCACGAACTAGCTCACCGGATGGAGGTGACTGAAGAGGGAGGTAGGCAGAGCTCGACCCATCCCTGTCATGGCGAGATGCACATGACGATGGTGAGCGTACCCGCATGGAGCCACCACGCGCCAACGCACAATAAAAGAATCAGGCCAAGCGCGTCGGCGCGGGCAGGGGCCATGTGCCGGCCGCAGCGGCTGGCACCGGTCTAGGAAGAGGCAGCAGCGCAGCGTCGCATCGAGCGCGGATGTGATGGCAAAGGCAGGCGAGACAAGCCCACGTGCATGCAGCCGTGAAGGATCATCAGCAGCAATGGTTGTGCGACAACGGCGATCGGAGTCCAGCGTGACCGGGGATGCAGCACGATGTAACGGTGAGCAACTGCGGCACCACACGATAGCAGTCAGGACTGGACAAGCCACAGGCCAGCCATGGCCAGACCGAGGATGACCCTGACACCATCCACGCGACCACGTGCTCGTGTCACGGCCAGGACGATCGCAGCGAACACGGGCACATGGTGACCACGCATCGGAGATAGGCGGCCGAGACATGAGTGCGTGCACGGTTTTTGAAGCACCAATTCCGGCCTAACTAGCCTGCCCAAGGCTCATCCACCTCGACGAAGCTAAAGAGGGTTGGTTAAGCTGCTAATAGGACCTACCCGCTCGAACCAAGGTGCAATGGAGAGGGAGATAGGGGACTGCCAAGCTAGCAGTGCCGACTGACATCTGGAGCTAAAGCTGTGCTATCAAGTTACTATTTTAAGCTTTCCAATGCAATTAATTATTGATCAAGCCAAGCCCTAACCAAACTAATCTTGCTACCATTAGGAAGTATAGACTTTGATGCTAACCACTAAGCAAAAATATAGCACAAGCCTTGAGCTAGGTTTACCAGATTTAATCCACCAATATCACATCGTCACACTGCTTTCAACTCGAGAATTTTGCTAAGTCTTGATCGAATTCGCATCAAATTCGATTTCCCAGCTTTTAAAACAGTTAGCTATCGAATTCATTTTTTTACCACAAGTATTTCATCGTCATCTACAAAGTTTGTACTTCGAACTTTATTAAAGTTCCGTATATGCATTCTATAGCATTTTCACTTAATAAAAATTGGTTAAAAACCCTACGTGATATAACGCGACATGAAATGTAACTTTCGTTTCGCGTTACCATCGATCGTTTCGAGTTACAGAAATTGATTTACACACTATTTTACATACATTATCACATAAACATGATGCTCATGCAGTGTTTTAGCACAAATTTATAGTGTAACACCAAGGGTGTCACACTTACTTCATTCACATGATTATGTCATGTAAATAAAGTTATTTCTTGATCCGTTTAGGAGTACACTTTTCTTATTTCACTTTAAAAACTCAACGAGGTCTTTCATTAGCAGTACTTTTGCAAGTCACGCTTGCATCTTTTCTTATCTTTTGGTTAGTATTCACCATGACGATGCATTTCTATTGTGCTACGGTCAATACTAGGACAACATAGGAGCTACCCAAAACTTCTCTCGCTATGCGGGATACAAAACATGTGAATCATCACAAAACTTCTCCCACCATGCATGATTGACTAGCATAAGTACTATGCCAAAACTTCTCCCCATGCGGCATAAATCTATACAAAACTTAGTCATGACGACTAAAACATTCACTTATACTTTATTTTCCAATTAAATCTTCCCGTTGGTTTTAATTTAATCAGAAAATTAGTAAACTAACAAAAACTGTCCTGAACTGGCGTGACTCAAGCCTTTTCATTCACATACCCTAGCATTGTAGCCTATTGGCATGCAGCCGAGTGATCTCGTCAATTAAAAATAAAGCATACAGTATGCTTCTGTATCAATTCTACATCACGGTTGGGCAGAAAATAGAATTAATGCATAAAACTCATAAATTAACTTGAAATCCATATAACTACTCTTCAAAATTAAATTCTCCCGTTGGTTCGAATTTAATTGGAATATAATCAACATCATTGCAACGAAAACTTGATAATAAAATACATTCTTTTAGTTCATAAATATTTCTTGGTCCTTATCTACTCTCTAAAAAATTGATCATGTTGGTATAAAATTTATTAGAGATTTAAACCTCAAACTTAAATTTATTATAATATTGTTATCATCAACGTTGGTCAGAAAATGATAATACCATAATCTTACTTAAACAAAACGAACTACTCCTCTAATTTAAATTTTCTCATTGGTTCCAATTTAATTAGAGGATGAACATAATCATAATTTACTAAATATAACTGCTCTTCAAATTAAATTCTCCCGTTTGTTCGAATTTAATTAGAAGATAATCAATATTAATCTTTGTAGCGGAAACATGAAAAAATAATCTTCTTGAAAGATAATACTTATTCAGAAGCATCACTGTATACTTATCTACTCTCTAAACAAATTATCATGTTGGTTCAAATTGAGTAGAGATGAAAACTTAGTCAAATTCTTCAAAAATTGCTTCTGAAAAGAATAAAAGAAATTCATAAAGGCAACTGTGCATTTGGGCCAGTAGTCCGATGATCCGCGGCCCAGCAGCGAAAATGCCCCGTGGCCCAGACACGCGCACCGCGCTCCCCCGCGCCTAGGCCGCAACCTGGGCCTGGGCCGAAAGCGGCCTGGCCTTCTGTGGCCGTTAATCTGAATCAGATGGTCGTCCGCGCTCATTGGGTGAACAAAAACACAACGCGCCCGGTGCCCCCCCCCCCGAACCCTAACTCCATTTTCACCTCTCCCTTCTCTATCTCGCGTCGCACAGGCGTCAGCGGCAGCGGCCACGGTGGGCGTCGGCGCCGGTGAGGAAGACAGCCACCGGAGCAAGTTCGGCTCCCCTTCCTCCTCTTCCTTTCTCTTCCCTTTCCCCTTCTCTTCCTCAGCGCCGTAGTCAGAGACGACCACGATGCGACGGCAGCCCATGGCGACTGGAGAAAAAGAAGGTGGCAGCGCCGTTGCGGGCCCCTCGTCGACGCGCGCGCTCGCCCAACGCTGAGCGCGTCGCCATCGAGCGGCCTTGTGGCTGCGCCCTAGATTCCGAGCCCGCACGTCGGCGTCTCGGGGGCGAGCGGTGGCTCGGCTACCCGCGCAGCGTTGGGGCTTTCTTCCCGCGCAACAGCGGTGCGACGGCAGTGGAGAAGCCATGGTAGGTCCTCCCCTTTCCGTCCTTGGTTTTCTAGGGTTAGGGTTCAGGTTTGGCCGGTTAGGGTTTGGTCGAAACCCACTGCTACTGCTTTTCTTCCCCGACTGGATCTTAGCGGGCTAGGGTTAGGGTTCGTTTTCGATACCTCTTTCTTCTTTTCTTCACCCCGACTAGGGTTAGGGTTCCAATCCAAACCGGATCGAACCCTCTGCTTCTCTATCTCTTTGATTTCTTTTCAATTTTCTACCCCACACTCGATCTACACACTAGATAGCCTAGCTCTGGTACCATTGATGGATTCTTAGGATCATCTAGGTGTTGATTAGTGGATGGATTCATCTCTATTTGATTCAAATCGAACTAGAAACATGACTCGGGAGAGGGAGACTGACTCGAGAGAGGGCCATACCTTCTGGCTTGGCAGAGGAGGAAGAAATCGCCATGGCAGTGGCGATGCAATGAGGGGCGACAGTGGCGCGGTGTCGTAGTCGAACGCCGTGCAATGGAGGCGCAATCCAGTGGCGACGGCGAAGGCAGTGGTGCTTCCCGTCGCTGACAACGCTCCCTTGATCGGTTAGGGTTAGGTGGGGAGTGGCTGCTGTAAACCACGTCGCTAGCGCCCTGGCCCCCACCTCTTTCTTATAGCGCTGTACAACAGGGGCCCGCCGACCAGTGGTCGGTTAAGCGTCCCCGATCAGGACCCGGTCAAGGGGTCCGATTGGCCATTGGGCCAATTGGTAGAGATCAAACTAACACTGCAGGCTCTCCATTGTTGGTTGCGATTGCGAGGATCAGGATTATACTGTTGTTTCTTTGACACTTGAAATGTTCAGCGAGATGGCCAAGTAGCAAAGGAGAGTGTCAGGATCCCGTCATGGACATCAACAGTGGATGGCACAACGGCAATTCTGAATGGCCAGAAACTCAACCTGACATCCACTGGCAACTCAACTAGTAATGGACATCAACCTGCAGCCTGCTTCATGTTTTGTTTTGCTGCAGGTGGTTTCCTGACAGAGAGCAAGCTCCGGACGGATGCTACCTTGACCCTCCGATTCCTCATTACCCCTAGAACTGGGGCAATCAAAGGTATGAAATCTAAGAGAGTTTTTCTCCCTTTTCCTGAAGAAAAACAAATTCAAGTGTCTGAACTCTGAACTGGTAGAGGCTGAAAAGGAGCTTTCATTTCAGATGACCGACCGCAGTGACGAGCTGGCCTGACGCACGGCAAGCTGCCAGTATCAGACAGCAACCACTCGAACCACGGGCGTCCGCGTCTGGGAAGTGAACGCCACAAACGCCGCCGCCTCCGTCGCCGGCTGGGTCATTCCGCTCCCGCTCCCGTCCCGTCCGAGTCGCTCAACTCAC
Organism: Miscanthus lutarioriparius; assembly: GCA_904845875.1. Classification (NCBI taxonomy): domain Eukaryota; kingdom Viridiplantae; phylum Streptophyta; class Magnoliopsida; order Poales; family Poaceae; genus Miscanthus; species Miscanthus lutarioriparius. The sequence continues at coordinate 71,994,599 of CAJGYO010000013.1, forward strand.
AGCTCGTCAGTCATCACCCTGATGCGAGCTGGAGATGCAGGAGCAGCCCGGCCGGCCTGGGAATGACACGTGCATGCACGCCATGTTCCGCGCCTATGGCCAAGCTGACGATCGAGCCGTTCGATAGACCAGACAGGCATGCTGACGTTCGCGCGCACGGCGCCGCTGAGGCGGTACCAGCCACCCGCTGAGCTTCGTGGATCGTGGCGCGCGGGACGGAACGGAACTTCCCGCTGGAGGGGAGCCGCTGCGGAGCCTGCAGGACGTGTACTTTAGCCTCGTCTCCGACGCCAAGAGCTGATTGATCGACAGGCACGTGAACGAATTGGAGCACCGGATAGATCACGCTAACTGGAGTATTGTTTCTTTGGCAACGGTTTAGCCCCGTCACATAAAGTATTAAACATATGCTAATTGCAAAACTAATTACACAGATTGAGGCTAATTAATAGACAAATCTATTAAAGTCTAACTAGCCTATGATTTGATAATGTGGTGCTACAGTAAGCATTGCTAATTAATTATAGATTAATTAAGCTTAATAGATTCATCTCGTTAATTAGTCTACTCCTGTGCAGCTAGTTTTATAATTAGCTCATTTTTAGTCCTCCTAGTTAAGGAATTCCTAATGTTTTGGGCGGAATGGGTCCGATGTGAAACGGACTAAACTTTAGCACATGGATCATGAGCAAATATGAATAGTGTGCAGCAGAGTGCTGGTAGATACTGGGTATTCGGAGGTGAGCCAAGTGATTCTCTACTCGAATTAAATCTAATATAAATACATTGCCTATGTTTGCATCCATGTTTAGTGTAAATCCCAATGTTTGATGGCGGGGTACTGTGTTTGAGCAAATCCAATGGTGAGTAATATTGGTCATGTTTGTCATATTCTTAAAAACCAAGAAGTTGTTGATATCCAGCTTTTGCTAGTTTTATTGTGACCCCGTGAGCAATAAATGAAGCCAGATTCTTAAAAATTGGGGATCCAAACACCGCCACCAATTTTTGTTCAGAATCTAGATTTTAGAGACTAGAGGCAAAAAACTGGCTTTTTTAAGAACCTGAAACTCATCAAAACAGACCCATTGTCAAATGCTCCAGTTTAGAATCCAACAGCTATGAATTTTGAAAATATGTGGAAAGTAAGCTAAGACAAGGAGACTTGATTCCTGGGTCTTGAATTCAGCCAATACTACTCTAACCAAGTGATCATATAGGCTTAGGTTCATGGATTCTATTTCTTTTGTTCTGAATCTCTCTACTCAAATTTGTAGGGTTGAATGGAATCAAGGAAGGAGGGTGATCAAGCCTCCTATAGCCCTTGTTGAGTAGCAAATTATGATATTGTGGTAAGATTTTTTTTAGAATGTGCTTAGCACGTGTTTCTAGGCCTGGGCGTTCGGGTTACCCGATTTTTTCGGGTTACCCGATTTTTTCGGGTCGGGTAATTTAGATAATTCAAAATTCGGGTAATGAAAACTGCTACCCGATATTAGTCATGAAAAAACATTACCCATAATTTCGGGTACCCGATAATTCAGGTTCGGGTTCGGGTATTTCCGATATACCCCAATTTTTTTTAAAAAAATAGCAAACTACACAAATATTCAGTAGCAATTTATATATAATTTCAGCAGCAATTTATATAGAATTTCAATAGCATTTTGTAGAGTAATGTATTAAAGTCACTTGTTCAAACAACGAGAATTATATTCTAATTAAGTGATAAGTTCAAGTGTTCATCTAACAGCACAAAGAGAGAGACAAATGTTTGGGTAGTTCGGGTGTCGGGGGGTATTACCCGAATTACCCAAACCAATTTCGGGTAATCAAAATCGCTATCCGAATTTGGGATCGGATACCTCAAGTTCGGGTAATTCAGGTCCGGGTTTGGGTAATTCGGATACGGGTAATGGGTATCGGGTATTTTGCCCAGGCTTACGTGTTTCATTAAGAAGAAGTTTGGAAAGCTTACACGCCCGTCATCACATCACGACGAGATGCCATAAGTGATAGAGTTGAACACTGACAAAAGGCACCGCTAAGTGATGTAACACACGCTGTTGTGACTAACTAAGAAACTAATCGTAGGACCTAAGATCTCGCTCTGTGCTGCCCGCTAGGAGACAACAACGAAGCGACGTTGAGCAGACAACGCTCAATCCGACACCGGTGTCGCCCTGCCCCTGCGCGCTCTTCATCGGAAAGAGCTCACCTCCTTGGACGCTAACAACGGCTCCGCGAATGTCTTGTGGAACTTGTCCGCAATTGACGCATCAGGCCCTGGTTGCGCGGCTTCCACTTGCTGAGTAGTACCTTCTTTGCTTGCACCTCCGGCTTCGGGTCTCGGTAGCGGGACTTTGCCGCGAGTCTAAAGACTCACACGCCCTCTCCACTCATTTGGCCTCCGCTGCACGTCGTATCCTTCAGAAGCTTATGTGGAGTACTGTTGTCTGGTCCGTACCTCTAGTGAGTGCACTGTGCCTTAAACTCAGCATTTTATAGAGGCATTTATGTAACGGCCTGGCTAGTGTGCGGACGTTCGGATGCCCGAGCCCGGTGGTGCTGCCTTGTTTCTCTGCACCCTGTTTTCTGTGCCTGGTTGTTTCGCCCGCCCATGCAGGGGCCAATGTCACCAGCAGGTCTCTCATAGCGCCTGACCAGCAGGTCTCTCATAGTGCCTGACCACATGTGGGGACAGCTCGCCCCCCCCCTCCGCTCCCTACGCACATGCACGTGAGACCGTCTGCGCCCCGGCTACGATAGGTGGGTTCCATTACAACATGTGCAACACCAGTTGCAACATTCGTCCGAAACAGCTGAAACACTTGCAACGTACCTCTGAAACACTTGAAAGCCATTGCAAAGATATGCAACATCCAGATAAAACACTTGCAACATGCTCCTATGTGTGAAACATATGCAACATACGTCTGAAAAATAAATAAAACATTTGAAACAGACGCTCGCAACATATGTAACATCCGGATGTACTTTTGCAACATCCGTATGAAACACCTGCAACATACCTATGAAACATCTAAAACATACGTTTGCAACTACGCTTTCAGCGCAACATCTCCTTACTGCTTGGGAGAAATAAAGGCTCGTCGGTGTGTGGAATTCACCGGAGGCAGTGGCCCGGCATCGGGGCGGTGATGGCGGTTGCGCGACGTGGCGGGGAGGCAGGGGCTAGCAACCGAGCGCCGTGATTCGGAGGCGGCCGCGTGCCTCTCCTGGCTGGGCCAGCGGCCGAGCAGTGCGCCTCGAAGGCGACAAGACGCGCCACCCTGCACCTGGGCGGTGGGGGGACGCTGCAGGTGCCGCGTGCCTGGTCCTTGGGGTGGCCATTGCCTCTGGCCTAGGTACCTCCTAAGCAGCGGTACGAGGGACGAGTGGATGAGCGGATACGAGAGGGTCATTGGCCTAGTGTCGCGGTTCATCAACGGGAGCATGTGCCGTTTTATGTAATTTGCCTTCAGTTGCTCAAAGAAAATGTAATTTGCCATCAATATTGGGTAGCCCCCAAGTTTTATAGTTGCAGTTTTTTTTAGAACGGATGGAGTATGTCTCTTCTCAAAGCAAAAGAAAAGACAGAAGGGTATTGCGCGATTTCTTTGGCGTTTATAGGATTCGAATTCGAATCCAAAAGTCAAGCGTCTCCGAGGACATAAAGTGGGCAGGGCTGCCACCTAGAGAGAGTCCTAATATCTGACGGAGAGCAGAACTGTAGCGATTTCTCGTGGAGATCCGTCGGCGAACCGGCGACGTAGATAGGGCGGATTTAGGCCCGGAGCTGCAGCCCAAGCAACATATATCCTCGCACGGTGCTTATCTTAGCCCCGACAACACAGCCCCCCCTCTCCCATCTCCTGCAGCACGAGTCCCCGACCCCGACGCTGGTCGCCCGCCTCTCCTCGTCCGGAGTCGCGGCCCTCGCAGGTCACAACATCGCCGCGTCGCGCCCTCGCATCGCATCAGATCCCGCACGGTGCCGCACCGTGGCTGGCTCGGCTGGCCGCGGCCCCACCTACCGCGGCGCGCCCGCCCACCGCCCGGCCGCCCGCCCCGTCCGGCCCCGGCGACCGCCGCCCCGCCCCCCGCCCCTTCTGTCGTTCTGCCTTCTATCTCAGGTGTGACTGGATTTGCAGTGTCTGCTCTAGACTACATACACGATTTGGTCAAACTTGAGGTTGATTGACTCATCATGGAAAAACGAGTTTTACATTCATTTTTGGACGGAGTAAAAAGTTATTTGCAAAAGATTGTCTTTTTTTTCCCCCATTCTTATTCATATTCAATCTTTGGTCTGCAGACGGATCGATTGATTCATCAATGGATATAAGAAAGGGCTCACCCTGTCAACAAGATGCTCATGGTGATTCTCACGCCGCCAAAAAAATGATGTGTTCAATCCCAACCCTTCCCGAGGTACTCGACATAAATTTTAGTGTCTGTTTGGTTTCCGCTGCAGCTTGCCACGCCGCGTTTTTGGTGCGCCGCAGGTCTGTTTGGTTGCCACCACGGATCTGGCGTGTCGAAGAATCTGTGGCGCTGTCTCTGCATTTTTGTGCCAACGCTCGCCAAATGTGTGGCGCTGTTTTTCTCCGCCACAAGTTAGGTGTGCCGAGCGTGGTGCTATGTGGCGGGGACCATAATATCCCCATGCCAGCTCTAGCCACACAGATTCTTTGCACTATGTTATCTTAATATATTATCTATAAACAGAGAACAGAGATCCTAGTTCTGCAATTGTTCAGTCCTGCACTCTGATGGTCTGTTCTATTTCTTAGGTATACTCACACACCGACATAAATAGTGGGCTCTAAGCAAGCCCATGGGCTAATTACAATTTACAACATTAGGCAGCCCAACACTCCCCCATGTGTGAGCTCTTCACTTTGCAGATTCTTGGCATATGTGCATTGTGTAATGCAATATACCATGTGCACTCATGTGGAGGATTACCTAGGGTAGAATATTACCTTCATGTTCTGCTGTTTTCCTTTCTCTTATAACTTTATAAGTAACCGTTTGGGTTTACAATCCCAATGTTTGACTTTTATCCCATGTGTGTGCATGCAGGACATTTTGCACCATATATATTCCCTGTTGCCACTGCGTGATGCTGCCCGTGCTGCTTGCTCGTCTCATGCCTTTCTACGTTTCTGGAGATGTCATCCCAATCTAACCTTAAACTGGCATATCCTTGGCTCAAATGCAAATGCATCTCAAGAGAATTTCAGCTGCATAATTGACAACATCCTGAGGAACCACTCAGGCATCAACATTAAGATACTCAAGCTTCAGTTATATGGCATTTATGATGCCTACCAGTATCTGGACAGTTGGCTTCAGGTTGCTGTTAAACCTGGGATTGAAGAACTCACCATTGAGCTATGTTATAGAGTTGACATGAAGCATAATGTCCCATGCACACTTTTAACTGATGGTGTCCAAAACTCAATCCGGTATCTTCAACTTTCCTGCTGCGCCTTCCATCCCACACCTGAACTTGGCCCCTTCAGAAACCTAAAAAGTCTGCTCCTGCGTTCTGTGCATATTTTGGATAATGAGTTAGAGGGCTTTCTTTCCAACTCCCATGCTCTGGAGAAGTTAGACCTCAATGGTTGCGAGAAGATAACGTGCCTGAAGATACCTAGCATCCTGCTGCAGCTCCATAGCCTGAAGGTTTCTTGTTGCCTGAAGCTGCGAGTGATAGAGAGCAAAGCTCGAAATCTCTCCTGTTTTATCCTTGAAGGACAGAGTGTAAAAGTCTCCCTTGGAGAAACACTGCAAATGAAGAACCTGTGCATGGGCCATTCCAACCTCGTCTGTTACGCCCGTGTTAAATTGTCATCCAGTATGCCAAACCTCAAGACTCTTTCCATCAGCTCACATTATGAGGTACGGATTTCCTAAAACATTAGTTTTTGTAGACTAGGGGATGTATATATGAATATTACTATAGTCATACATTTTTTTTTTTTTGTAAATCTAATCTGAAACATCTTTACCTTGCAGAGGGTTAATACACCAATGCTTCGTACCAAATTCCTATTCCTTAAGTGGCTGTCTATGTATCTGAGATTGACCTCTTGCCCATCCTATGACTATTTTTCTCTGGTTTCTTTCCTTGATGCTTCTCCCTCCTTGGAGACTTGGTTGTTGGATGTAAGACGCTGTTCATTCCATCCTGCAAAATATTTAGTAACTGCTGGATCCATTTTCACTCTATTTTATGATGTCCTTTCCACTCCACACAGGTAGCTGAGGAAAGTATGCAGCATGAATCAATTTTCGGAGGCGGCTCCTTGCAGTTGAGGCAGATGCCTATGCAGCACCATGGCCGCCTTAAGACTGTGAGGTTCAAAGGCTTCAACTCAGCCAAGAGCTTGGTTGAGCTAACGTGTTATATTCTCAGGAACGCAAAGTCACTTGGCCGGCTCACACTGGATACCACTTATGGTGATCCTAAGTGTGATAGCGCAATGTCCGGTGGCATTTGCACTCCCATGAGTAAAGATTTTCTCATGGAAGCACGTAGAGGGGTTTCGGCAATTAGAACGTATATTGAAGATAAGGTTCCTTCTACTGTTAGGCTGACGGTGGTGGAGCACTGTACTCGGTGCCATGCTGATAACTTATCTGAATAAATAGGTTAGATTAGATTAGATTTGGATGAAGCTTGCTTTCTTTCTTGGAATGAATTGGATTGCAAGGCCTGTTCAATGTCTGTCTCATAAGCAGAGTAGGTATGTAATATTTGTAGGCATGGATAGACCATGCTTTGTATCTTGTGTTATTGGACACCGCCCCTTCAATTCAGATCAGTGTCGTGTCGCTTTTCTTTGGTATCTGTTACATACGTGGATTTTTTGTCTGTGGATGGAGATTTGTGGTGATCAGCCCGTTCGGCGGGGCTGAATTGGCTAGCTGGTGCTGGGGCTGGACCAGCCAGCCAATGCCAGCCTCCAGCCGTGGCCAGCAGCCTCCAGCCACCAGCTGGTTTGCAGACATTCGAAAAATGGCGCCAATCAATTGTAGCTCATGCTGATTTTAAATTTTCAAATTCAAACTACCATGCATTTGTAGATCATGCTGTTTTACAGTTTCAACCACGAATTTGAGCCAATAATTTACAGTTTACAACTCAAGCGCTGGAACAGTTAGTCACGTAATGAGGCTACACGCCCGGATCAGCCCAATGTTCAGCATCATCTGGATGGCTTCTTCTGCCTCAGTGTACAGTTTAGCCTCCGTGTATGCTCTGATCAGCGCGAGATAGGAGAACGAGTCGGCAGCGTGCCCAGTCCTGCATCTCCTGGAATATGCATTTCGCCTCGCTATACAGTCCTAAAGTAGCATAGGCATTGATCTTCGAATTTAAGCTGATCTGCACATTGTAAGTTCGGTCCAGATTAGCACAACAGTTGACTGCAACTAAAAGGTGTTCTCCCAAAAAACTGATTCCAAGAAATTTCCATTGTTGCATACGTCAATGACAGAATAGTGAAGATCCAAAATGTTAGGTTTCCTGTCCATTACACAACTTGTGCACCAACCAATCCATGTACAAAAAGTACACGGCAAAGAGCAGGATCTCATTAAGCAACTGGGAATTGGGATAGATGAAGCCCAGAAACAAATTAGATGTTGCAATGAACAGTGCATGGACTATCTGATACAAAGAAAATTAGCAAGAGCTAGTTAAGATTGTTTTCATGAACATAGATATCATGATGCAAGTAAACATAATATAAGATTGATTTTAGTATTTCATTAGCTCAGAGCTGACGGACAGGGAATCAGTGTACAGTATCCATTTAAACAAGAAATGCAACCAAAACAAGCAAATGTTGGATAAAAGTGAAGAAACAAAGAGGATAGTAACAAGTACCAAAAGGAAGCTCCATAAAGTAGTTGGCTTAGCTCTGATCACATATCTCTTGCATTGCTCATTCAAAGATTTCACAAGCTCCTCAAGATCTGACTGTATCTTATTAGCCCGCTCCTATAAACAGATGGCCAAGGAGATCAGACAACAGATGTAAAGCATGATGCAATGAAATATATTGGATGAACAAAAAAATACAAACCTGAAGCTTCTCATCACTTTCATCGCCTTTTTTTGCAGCTTAACTATGGCGTTATAAATTTCCAACTTCTTCTCCTGCAAACATACAAAATAATAATAATATGCTCACAGCCAGATCTCGAGGATGAAGTTGCCAGCATTCTAATACAATCACAAATATACCTGGATCTCACGGAAAGTAGCCTCATCCATTGTTAGCTTTGATGCCACATCTCCAACCTTCTTGCATCTCTCATCATATTTTGCAGAAAGGGATTGGACCTGAATATAGAATTGATAGCTGTGAGATTCATATAATACAGCATTAGAACAAAGAGTGGCCAATCTTACATGCCATCATACAAGGGACTTCATAGGACATTAGTCAAATTGTAACACAAATTATAATGCCCAAAAGTCTTCTTCTAGCTTTTACTAAAGTAATATATGATATGATTCCACTAAAGATGGTCTCATGAGATCTAAAGACTTGTACTTATTCCAGGAGCATGTAACAACAGGAAGCTTGTACAAACGAAGTAAAAACAGTATGAGATACTAGAGATTATTTTCATCCAACTTTTCTGAGAGCTCAACTAATCAAAGGTTACAGAAGGAAAATTACCTCACGTAACAAATATGATGAAATCATACCTCTGAGGAACAGAATCCTTGAAGAAAGCCAAGCCTATCTGCTCCACTACGTCCCATGGTGAATCACAGAAACAGTGTAGCAACTAGTCCATTGTCCGTAGACAAATGAACCAGAGTATTTCAACACATCACCAAACACTATAGAAATTGGCACTTGTAGTTCTGTCAATACAATTCCTCAAACAGCAATGAACACAATATGATAGTCCCATAAACCATTTTTTGAAACGAACACAGTCCCACAAAACCTTACACATGCACACGACAAGACTGCCATGGAATTGTACCTACAGCTACTGGTTTCTAAAACAACAGCCTTGACCTAAATCAGACACCGCTCCATACCGCCATAGATATAAACTCCCTAAGTCCAGAGATAGGGGTTCCCAGATTTAGGTGAACCCACTCCGGCACCTCATAGGAGGGTGGATCTGCGCCGTACTTACGCATCCACAAAAAATTATCTAAAGCAAAGCATGAAATGATTATCATAGCCTGCTTCATCGTACTGCAGTACGGCACCCTGTCCAGAATCTGCCAGTGTTCTTTCAACACCCCAAACTTCCTTTCAATTAAATTCCGCAACTTGGCATGAATGTAGTTGAATTTCTCCTCCCTCTGCAATTGCTGCATATCTATGCCCCTAAAGTGTTTGATGTGATACCTTGTGTTTCTGTAGGGGGTCATGTAACCTGCCATCTCCTTGTAACCCGCGTCCGCCAGGTAGTACCGGCCTACAAGCGATGAAAACAGCGAGAAATCAGTTGTCTTAGCAAATTGAACACAAGTTGCTTCAATGCATCTACTACAAGCAAACAAATAAGGAATGTGAACAGCAAGGCATCACGAACCTGGTGGGGGGATGTGGGAATGAAGCGTCGTCCTGACAGTCTTTCAACACCGCCATGTCATGACATGCCCCCGCCTTCCCGGCCCCCACGTATGTGAAACGGCCATCCATATCCACGATGGAACAAACATTAATTGTTGTTTCGCCTTTCCTATTGTAGAAATCAGCCTTTGCTTCACGATTAACCTCAACCTTTATGTGCGTGCCATCTATAGCACATATGCATCCATCAAACCATGGTGAATGTGCAGCAAGTTTGTGGCTTACGCGTGTGTAGTTCCTATCTGCTGGCACTAGGACAGTATTTGCCCACTGGTACATTACCTCCGCAACTATTGTAATCTTCCTGCTAACTGTATCTAAAGACCTTTCAAACCTATCCTTGCACTCTCTACTAGCCGATTGGTGGGCACATGTCTAGATACATGCCTAGAGCTTCTACCGAGGTGCACTTATCTGTTGCTGGCAGGCCAAACGGCAGCAGGGTTTCATGCAAATGCATGAAGTCATCACGTGACATGCGCAAATTCTCTAAACATCTGGTATGGTCGGCAAGTGTAAGCTGCATCCACTAGGCTCCCGATAGCTTAGGAATGGGACAAGGAGGATTTACCTCAGGCATTCGCTGTGCCATAAGCCCTTTCAGCAAGACGAATGCTGCCTTTGCCACGGTCACATTGCTCGGTCCATCACTGGAAGTGTCGCTGTACGACGACTCGTCAGTGCTGCTCATGCTGCTCATGATGGTACCTACAAATGGGCAGCAATAAGTCAGATTGTATTGCCTATATTAGGAACAACACAAATGCAAATATGTGAATATATGACGATACCTGAACTAGGTAGGACCTTCAAAACAGGTTGGAATGTACAAGGGAAAAGTGATACATGCATAATGTGTTACAACACTCACAGCAGTACACTAATTTTTTATTCAAAACACGAGACAACGACATGCACTAAGTTTTCCACAATGGTCTTTGGTAATACGAAAAAAAACGAACATAACAATACAACAAACTGAATGAACTCAACATGCACATGGTGGATATCCGCAAACAGGAGAAAAACATGGATTGTGCTGATCATTGGGACTTGTTGGAGCACACAAAGGCCCATGTCACTTTGATCCAGTTCAGCCGGCCCTCTTTAGATGTCATGCCTAGTGTAAGGAAAATGGACCCTAGGCCCATTTACTCTGGATTTTGGTGTTTGATGACTAACACAACCAAATTGGACTAATGAATTTGCAAGTGTTTGTTTTGTAGTTCAATAGGGTGCAAGACGTAACTTGGACGAAGGCGACGTGATGATCCGATGATCAACACCTCAAGCAAGACCTTAGGAGCACAAGAGAAGACCCAATAGATCAAGCAAAGTCCAAGCATGAAGATTGGAACCAAGCCGTATGCAAGATCACGAAGAAATGAGCTCACTGTGGTGACCGGATGCTGGACCGGACGCTAGACAAGCGACCGGATGCTGCGACCGGACGCTGGGCAAGTGGCTCGGCAGACAGGCGACCGGACACTGGACCGGACGCTGGCGGCAACCGACCGGACGCAGGACAGCAGCGTCCGATCGAGTACAGAGAGGATCCAGAGCGGCAAATCTGCGACTAGATGCTAGCCAGCGTCCGATCAGTATATTACTGGCTCAACGGTCGGGACGACCGGACGCGTCCGGTCAGTAGCAGTTTCGCGGGAATTCGACCCCAACGGCTACTTTCTCAGTGGGGCTTATAAATACAACCCCCAACCGACCATTTGAGTAGTGTGGAGCTGAGGAAACATACCAAGGGTGTTGATACACCATTTTAGTGATCTCCACATGCATAGTGCTTAGTGTTTTATTAGGTGATTAGCATAAGTTCTTTGCGAAGTGCTTAGGTTGATTAGACCACCGCTTATGCGCTTGCTCTAGGTTTATGCCTAGTGTTTAGTGAGGTTTGCATACCTCTTGCCACCCCGTGCTTGCGAGCACAAGTGTTGTACATCGGAGGGGCTTGAAGTCTTGCGAGATCACACCAACCGCGTTTGTGGTGTGGCCGCCACCGTGTACCTGAGGGAACAAGGCCCGCGGCGTTTCGGCCGGAAGCTTGATAGTGAAGACGGTGGGGAGCATCCGGGAGAGGCTTGCCGGAAGGCACGTCGGAGACCCACTTGCGCGTGGGGAAGGCCCGAGGCTATCCACAGAGTTACCCGACCGGGAGCTTGGCCCTTGTGATGGATTCCTTGCGAGGGGCTCCAACGAGGACTAGGGAGAAGCTTGTGCGCTTCTCGATACCTCGGTAAAAATACCGGAGTCATTGACGGGAGTTTGCATATCTCTACCTTGATCTTTAGCTTCCGCATTTACATTGATTACTTTACTACGTTTGCGATAGAGATAGCAACACACTAGCAAAATCATAGTTGCACATCTAGATAGTTTATCTATTGCATAGGTTTTGCTAGGGTTAGAAAAAGATGTCATAGTTTAGAGTTAGAAATTTTAAGTTGCCTAATTCACCCCCTCCCTCTTAGGCGTCACGGTCCCTTCAATTGGTATCAGAGCCGGTTGACTCAATTTGGACCTTTGGCTTAACCGCCGTTGAGCCGACGCTATTTAGAGTGATTGGGATGGATACCGCTAGGCCTCCGCACTTTGACGGCACTAACTTCTGATACTATAAAGTTAGAATGGCTTGTCACCTTGAGGCGGTTGATTTGGGTGTATGGAGAGTCACTCGTGACGGGATGAAACCCATCAAGAATCCAAAAAAACCCACAAAGAGTGATGAAAAAGAAATGCACTTCAATGCTAGAGCTAAAAATTACTTGTTTGAATCACTTAGTATGGATGTTTTTAACCAAGTATTCACTTTAAATACGGCACATGAAATTTGGTTAAAACTCCAAGAGCTCCATGACGGCACAAGCAATGTCCGTGAGCAAAAACATTGTCTAGCAAAGCAAAACTATGATTACTTTACTATGAATAATGATGAGCTTGTTCGTGATATGTATTCTCGTTTGAATCTAATTATCAATGAGCTCCATTCTATAGGATTATTAAAGCTAGATGATGCAGACATCGTGAGGAAGATCATCTCTGTGCTACCACAAAAGAAATATGCAAGCATCATCACCATCCTTCACAACATGGAGGACTTGAGCAACATGACCCTGGGCATAGTCATTGGCAAGTTAGTGGCATTTGAAATGTCACGTAAGATGGGTCAAGAAGAAGCCTCTTCATCAAGCAAAGGCAAAGCTCTCGCTTGTAGCGAGAAAAAGAAGATGAAGGGCAAGCAAGTTGAGACAAGCTCAAGCTCAAGTTCCTCAAGTGAAGATGATGAAGAAGATGAGGACGACGATGATGATGATAAAGATTCAAGTGATGATCAATCTTCCTCCTCCACCTTCGATCTTGATGAAGAATCAATCAAAGTGATCAACAAGGTGGAGAAGATGATCCAAAGGCTCAATGTCAAGGGTGTGCCCATCCAAATTCAAGATTTCATTTTCACAAATCAAAGAAAAGAGCAAAGAAAGAGAGGATGCTATGGATGCGGCGAGTTGGGGCACTTTGTGGAAGTTTGTCCAAACAAGCCCACACCCAAGACAAAGAAGAAGGCATGCAAGAACCAAGCCCTCACATCAATAAGATCATGGGATGATTCTTCAAATGAAGAAGAACCCCATCACAAGAGGCGAGGCCGCAAGCAATCATCATCAAGCTCTTCTCGTGTGTGCCTTATGGCACGAGGTAACGAAAGCTCTTCCTCTAGTGAGAGTGATAGTGATGATGATATGCCTTCTTATCGTGAACTTGTGCAAGAAAATCTTAATTATGCTAAAGCTTGCACTAGTCAACAAAAGAAGCTCAAAAGTTTAAAAGAAAAGCTAGATAGTTCACAAAAAGCATACAAAATCTTGCTTGAATAATATGAGAACTTTGCTAATCTCAATGTTGAACTATCTACTAAAATTGAGAAACTTGAGGCTAATGCAATAACAAATACATGCACAATCAATGATGAGCAACTTGAAAAGAAAAATAAAAAATTAAAAGAAAAGTTAGCTAGCTCACAAGAGGCATATAATAGTTTGCTTGCTAAAATAGAAACCATGTGCAAACATTGTGATGAGCTAACTAATAAAGTTGTTAATCTTGAAGCCGTGAGCACAATCCCCACCAAGGCATCTAAAAAGAAAAGTTCTATCTTTAACTTGTCTAAAAAGGATGCCTCTACTTCTTGTAATGATTTATGTTTAGACTCACCTTTGTGCAACCAAGTTTGTGTTGAGAAAATTGTTGTAGATACATGCACACAAGAGGTTGCAAAGGAAAATGAGCAACTCAAGCAAGAAGTAGCTCGCCTCACCAAGGACTTGACTCAAGTGAAAGGCAAGGCGAAGCAAACCCAAGTTCATCAAGATAACATCATCAAGGGAGTGAAGAAGCTTGATGAAGGACAAACCATGGTTTGTTACATGTGCCACAAGGAAGGTCACAAGTCCTATGAGTGCAAGGTGAAGAATGGGGGAGGAGCAAAGAAGAAGGAAAAAAAGAAAACAAGCAAGCTCTCCAACACCTACACCAACAAGGTGGACAAGAAGGCCTCCACACCTTATCTCTTGAAGAAGAAGAAAAATGACAAGGTGGTGGCCATCAAGGTGAACAAGCAAGCCAACAATGGGGTCAAACGCTTTTGGGTGCCAAAGGAAATCATTTCCAACATGAAAAACACCAAGAAGGTTTGGATCCCGAAAGGGAAGTGAGAAGTCCGTCGGTCTACGGGGAATTTGGAGACTTGCAAAGTGTGGGTGCATTTCATGGGGTGCATCATGATGGACAAAATCATTGCCAAGTGGGTTAGTGAACACTATGGACCCAAATTTCCCTTCCCATGTTAGGTAACTAGGTGTTATTACTTTTTAATTGGTACATCTTGCAATTAGATTTTCCTACAATTGGTGTCTTTAAGCATCTAGTTACTTTTCATGCCTAAGTTTGCATTTGCATGCTTATATCTTTATCATGCATACACTAGGTATATCTTATGGTAGGCTTGCTCGGTCTCATTTTTAACCCTTGGAGCAAACCTACATGGTTTAAAATTGCTTAGAAGCACGGCACATAGCTTATCTTACTTTTGTTCATCTAATATGTGCCAAAGTCCAAATTATAGATATTCTCTCCCGGATATCTTTTTAAAAATGATTCTCACATTCATGAGATGTCATCTTTCAAGTGGTATTTTTTATTCTAAAATCAATGTGCATAATTTCTACAAAGTATTCTACATTTGTGTGCACATATTTAGGAGGAGTATTTCTACAACTTGGATGCTTGAGACTAACACTTTTTCAAATGGTAAGTAGTCTCATTGTAAGGAAATTAGAGTCCCCGGAGTTAAGCATCATTCTTCAATTGGCATCATCATGTTGATTTCATTTCATATTTATATGCTTTCTCCATGCATTATATAGATTAAAGTCTCTTGTGCAATAAATTGCTAATTATGCCTATGCTTTCCTTTCTACCATATGTATGCATACATTTAGGGGGAGCTTAGTCTATATAATGTGAGAGTCAAATTTTGTGATCCATTTCACTCTATACACAAAGGATCACGAAATTTGACCCTCCCTTGTGCTACTAATGTCTTCCTTTTCGGTGTTTGATGCCAAAGGGGGAGAATTTGAAGGACCAAAGGCAAGCATCAAGTTGATGTCTACAAGTGGTAATGGTCCGAGAAAGGGAGGAAAGTGGACTATGGATTAGTCTAAGTAATGGAAAATTTGTAGGAAGCAAGGCTTAAATCCACAATGCCACATGGGGACATTTGCAAGGGCAAGATGGTCTTCTATTGGTATCTAAGTAGGATATTCTAGCATCATATAACCTTGCCCTTTGCATTACATCCTAGCAAGTAGATAGTCTTTAAATTTAAATTTTTTATTATTTGCTTGCTTTGGTCGTGTTGGCATCAATCACCAAAAAAGGGGAGATTGTAAGGAAAATGGACCCTAGGCCTATTTACTCTGGATTTTGGTGTTTGATGACTAACACAACCAAATTGGACTAATAAATTTGCAAGTGTTTGTTTTGTAGTTCAATAGAGTGCAAGACGTAACTTGGACGAAGGCGACGTGATGATCCGATGATCAACACCTCAAGCAAGACCTTAGGAGCACAAGAGAAGACCCAATAGATCAAGCAAAGTCCAAGCATGAAGATTGGAACCAAGCCGTATGCAAGATCGCGAAGAAATGAGCTCACTGTGGTGACCGGATGCTGGACCGGACGCTGGACAAGCGACCGGACGCTGGGCAAGTGGCTCGGCAGACAGGCGACCGGACACTAGACCGGACACTGGCGGCAACCGACCGAACGCAGGACAGCAGCGTCCGATCGAGTACAGAGAGGTTCCAGAGCGGCAAATCTGCGACCGGACGCGTCCGGTGGTAGGCGACCGGACGCTAGCCAGCATCCGATCAGTATATTGCCGGCTCAATGGTCGGGACGACCGGACGTGTCCGGTCAGGACGATTCAGCGTCCGGTCAGTAGCAGTTTCACGGGAATTCGACCCCAACGGCTACTTTCTCAGTGGGGCTTATAAATACAACCCCCAACCGGCCATTTGAGTAGTGTGGAGCTGAGGAAACATACCAAGGGTGTTGATACACCATTTTAGTGATCTCCACATGCATAGTGCTTAGTGTTTTATTAGGTGATTAGCATAAGTGCTTTGCGAAGTGCTTAGGTTGATTAGACCACCGCTTATGCGCTTGCTCTAGGTTTATGCCTAGTGTTTAGTGAGGTTTGCATACCTCTTGCCACCCCGTGCTTGCGAGCACAAGTGTTGTACATCGGAGGGGCTTGAAGTCTTGCGAGATCACACCAACCGCGTTTGTGGTGTGGCCGCAACCGTGTACCGGAGGGAACAAGGCCCGCGGCGTTTCGGCCGGAAGCTTGATAGTGAAGACGGCGGGGAGCATCCGGGAGAGGCTTGCCGGAAGGCACGTCGGAGACCCACTTGCGCGTGGGGAAGGCTCGAGGCTATCCACAGAGTTACCCGACTGAGAGCTTGGCCCTTGTGATGGATTCCTTGCGAGGGGCTCCAACAAGGACTAGGGAGAAGCTTGTGCGCTTCTCGATACCTCGGTAAAAATACCGGAGTCATCGACGGGAGTTTGCATATCTCTACCTTGATCTTTAGCTTCCGCATTTATATTGATTACTTTACTACGTTTGCGATAGAGATAGCAACACACTAGCAAAACCATAGTTGCACATCTAAATAGTTTATCTATTGCATAGGTTTTGCTAGGGTTAGAAAAAGAGGCCATAGTTTAGAGTTAGAAATTTTAAGTTGCCGGTCCCTTCACCTAGAAAATCCTGACGACGGAGCCTGTCTCTGCAAAGGTTCAGGGCTTGCACGAATACTTCATCATGCTCGCTAATACCATCTTGTCGCAGAATGTCTTGGACTTGGGCCAACTCCCGAGCATCGTTGTTACGACGGGCCTTCTGGGACCTAGCCTCTCTGAGAAATTGGCCTAGGTCTTCAAGGCACTCTTCTACGGATGGAGTTTGGCTACTCTTCTTGCTGCGAGGACTATTAACTGAAAATTCCCTATGGACTCTCTTCGAGGGCTGATGACTACTAGGTGGCACGACCGGCTCGTCCGACAAGGATGTAGGAGTGCGAGGGCTTCCATTACTGGGTGAATTGTCAGGTCGATGGCCCCCCGCCGATACCAACTGGCCCCTATCACGTGGGGTACGTCCCAAAATCATGATCAGTTGCTCACAGCATTGGGGCCGTTTGAACTTGTTTCTAGCGGGTTGGCTACTTTCTTGCACGTGTTCCAGTGATGGTGAAGTTAGTACTGAGTTAGTAGGAACCTAATTTCTACAAAGAAATAAAAGAAGTGCGTGTAGTTAGTACCCCGAGGCTGGCGCCGTACCACTCGGGGTCAGCTGTAACCTCTCCAGTCAGCGGGTCACGGCCTAGCCCCGTATGGGTCTGGCCGTCGTGCCAATTGAAGTAACAACGTTTCAGCTCGTTGTACTTGTTCTGGCACACTTTCTTGCTGTACCCAAGGTCCGTGACTTGGTTGAAGTCATGAACGATTTTGGTCCACCCTAGTGAGGTTGGGCCGTGGGCAGAGGTCCAGTGACAGTGCTCTTTCTGCTGGATGATTAGGTCAAGAAGCAGAGAGGTTGCTCTGTCATCCCAGACAGCACGGTCCTGGCTCATCTGATTCAAGGATGGACAAAGATATTAGTAATGCACCAGTCGCAAACTGTAATCACCAGTTAGGACATTGTATTAGAATATGTTGGGAACTGAAAACTGAGCATTGTATTAGAATCTGCTGGTATAGATATACTATTTGATTGGTAATGCTTACTTCTATCACGGATACTACTAGTTGCCTGAAAGTGTAGGAAGCATAGAGCAAACCAAAGAAATAGGTAACTAGAACACTTATCCCATAAATGAAATATGGAATCAATTGGCACTATTCTAATTCTCCACCACAGGCAACCCCTCAGCGAACATAAAGAACAAAAAGGAGACAACAACATAGGCAACAGACACAAAACAGAGAGAGAAATTGAAAACTGAGCATACATACAATAAATTTCATGGTGAAAAGCAAGAGATGAAGCAAGCAAATTAACCACAGGAATGACCATGGTGCGTAAGGAGCACCATTCAATATCACTGTAAAATTCGCAAAGGACAACTACAAACCAAATGCAAACTGCAAATTGACAAATAGTATCGCTAACTTGCCTTTTGTGACCGTTTTCGGCGTTTTGAGCGGAGATTGTAATGCCTACCAGCAGTTGGAGAGCAAGACGAAGCCGACGACGCTGCCAGTTTGGGCAGCGTTGATCACAACCGGACGAAACGTCCCTTCTATGTCTGCAGTGCAGTCATATAGCACAATTGTAAGATGAAAACCCTAATGTGAAAAAGTTAACATTGAAAGGGGTGAAGAACATCGCATGTGTACGGTGTAACATAATCCAGTCGATTTCAGACTCGAGTTATGTGTAGTACGTGTGAATATCAAAGCAATGATGAATCAGGCAAAGATCATTGCCCAATTGCGTTGATACAACAGTCAAATAGACAACAGCGAAGATCTGTGGACATTGTAAATATTGTGTTCATTGCAATCTTAAATCAAATTGTTGGTATAGGTAAGCACATTTTGTAATCTACAAACCATGGGTATTGCAGTAGATTCCATGGATCAACTGGGTTTTGTTGATTGCACGTACCTCTGCTCAGAGGTTGACTAGAGCTGAAAAAGTGTTGAAGATTGGCGGGATAGACATAGTTGCCTTGAATTGTTCTTTAACATGTAACACAACAATGAATCATTAGACTCAATAACTCATAGGACATAACCCTATATCGCACTGGAACAAAGTTAATAACAACAGAAATTTCGACTACTACTCCAAACATGTTACAAATTCAATGCCAGCCCAATCAATCGAATAAAACTGAGAAACTAAGTTAAGGAAAATGCTGTCTTGCAAAATAACTAAACTAACTCAGCTTCTCAATGAAGGCAAATGAGGTAAGTAATACATTGACAACATAATTATAGAACATGTGCACCCAAGAAATGAATGACATCTTGCAGGTCCACATCAACACTATACCGAGCCCAACCTTACAAACCGACCAAACAATATTAGGACGTTAGTAACCATAAATGGTTCGGGAACTATGTTACTAGTAGCAAAAATTGACTGCAAACCCACACAACGGTTAGCAAAAGGTGATTCGAACGTTAACTAAGCCATTAAGCATCATCTACCAGATCTATATGGAAAGTATTTAGAAACATAGTCCTAAAATATGTACGTAGAGCACTTCTGTGCTATAGAAACAAGATGTGGTGATTTCTATCCGACACATAGAGGAGCAGACTTGAGTACATTTTGGATCTCAGATCCGGCGGGGTCAAACAGCGCGGCGTCGAGTTCCGGGGGGCTTACCGTGCTGGAAGGAGTCGCCGTTGATGGAGGCGGGGTCCTGGGAGGGAGGCCGAGCCCACAGTCATCGAGGCCGGCGAGAGTGAGGGAAACCCTAGCCGTCTTGGAGGTCAACCTACAAGACGACCAGCTGCGGCTCAGAGGCGGCCAGGTGAGAGGACAGAGGCATGGGATCCGGGTTACCTGGCTGGCCGAAGGCGTCGTCGATGGAGGCGGGGTGGGGGAAGAGGACGACGACACTTTCACCGCAGCCCCGCCGAGGAAGACGGAGTACAAAGGCGGCCGTGCCCGGATCCGGGGGCCACCGACGCCGGCCGTTGACGCGGCGCAGGCTACCGCCCGTAAAGGCGCGGAGCGATGGCGAGGAGCGGCGCGTGAGCGTGGAACCCTAGCCATTGCGAGCGACGGGAGAAAGGGGAGAAAGTGACGGACGCGAGTCGGCAACGGGTATAAGCCAGCCGTTCGGCTAGTGCGGCTGGTGCTGGGCTGCCGAACGGCTGGGCTGATAAGCCCAGCACTAGCCAGCCCAGCCAGCCTACCGAACAGGCCGTCAATCTCTCTTTTCTTTTCGAAAAGGAAGCGGGAAAAGAATTAGAAATACCCATGTTTCTCTATTATCTACACATGCCATTATTAAACAATTATCCTCCACAGCCCGTTAAGTAAAAGCTAATAAAAATACACATATACCCTATTTCTCTATTACCTACTCATGCATGCCAAGCCAACCATCTCATGCACGTTTAAAGTTGACCTAGAAAATATTCATAGTTGCAATTTATTTATTTATTTGTGTCAAACATAGTCGAAAAATGAAAAATAGCTCAACAAACGTTTGAAAATAAAGATTAAAAAAAAGCTTCTTGATCAGACAAGGGTTTGAAGCATTGCAAGGTATGGTTCCAGAATTGCCACCACACACCCGCAGGTTTGCATTGCAAACCAGCTTGCACATCATGTAAACTTTTAATACCAAAATTATTACAGGCACATACAGGACAACAGTAACATAATTCTTCAGAGTTCCTAAAAAAAACATAAATTCTTCAGAGAACGGATACAATGTGTGAAAACAACACTCCAATATATATGTTCCATAAAAAAATAGCGAGAAATGAAACAAAGCAAAGCACATACATACATTGATACATGCGACAACTAGAGATACACTAGTGTCTCGTGCCGAAGCATGCATGGAACAGTGCAAAGGGTTTACCTGTCATAATTTAGTGGCTACATCTCTGGACAAGTCTTCTCAATTTCGGAAAGGAGCGGCCTGACGGTCTTGCTGAGCCCGAAATCAGTCCCAACGAAAAGCATGCAGCTTTCAAGTTCAGACATGGTTTTCGAAGCTTCATAGTGAACTCTTAAATCCCTTGTTTCTAAAGATTTCCACATACTGTTCGCAGCGCATCACTGATTTAGCAATCTGACCACAAAGCTTCACAATTCTCAGACTGTATGCTGTTGGATTACGGTTGCCATCTATTATCGTCTTGAGCTTATCCACAAATGGTTCACGTCGTTGCTCCTCACTTCCTGCACTGTTTTGATCAACGGCGCTCTGAATTGCACCATCCAAATCTGCACTGTTCAGTTTATCACATATCACCTGAGCAAGGGATAAAAAAGCTTCTTGCTCCTCCCTTTCTTGATCAGGAATTCCCTCTATCTCTGCGTCGTCGCCCTGTGTAGAAATGCTATGCCTCAGTATTTGTGGATACAGGATTTCCCTGGTTCTCCTCGTCTCCTAATGCAGGATGCTTCTGGTCCGCTGATGCTTTTCTTTGTTATGATTTTATTTTAATTATTGTTTCTCTGAGGACCTGCAATGACAAAGTTACTTAGTTCTCTTTGTTTTTTGTTTTTCTTCTGCATTAATGGCTTAGTGCATTATCATTTTGCAGGATGCCAAGCTTGGAACAATATTTTTTGTTGAAACAATTTCTCCTCTGAAAAGAATGGGAACGTTGTGTTGTGCTTAACATGCTTCAACGTATACTTATTATTTTCCAGGAAAATTAAAATGGTAGTGTTGTGTTGTGCTACTGATATATTTTGATTAGATTAATAGACTTTCACACTCACCTTTGGCAGTATTTCCTTCATGTTGTCCACATTGCAGTGAGCACACAGGTTCGCCATGATCTCTGCTGCTATTGTTCTCCGTGTGATGAGAAAATCATCAAGTATTCCAGTGAGATGACCAATAATGCCAGTTTCCGTGGACATGACGAGGGCAGAGTTACTTTCACTGTTAGTTGACAGGGACACCATTGCCCTCCCAGCGATGGTGGCAGATTCTTCTTCATCTCCATTAGTAAGCAGGAAGAGGTGCAGCTGCTTTGTGTGACGAGCATATTCTTTGTTTCCTCAGCTCTTGGTGATCAGCTTCATCATTGCCCACCTCAAGAAGAATGCTCTTGAGGTTGCTCAGTGTTTGATGATTTGAGAAGTTTTGACGGCGCAGCCTCCTGCTAGGCCGCCCTGGAGCGCAGATGAGCTGGTACAACACTTTGAGGCACCTGATTACAATGTCAGCCCAGGCCTTAGTTTTGACATCTTGAATGAAGGCCGCTGAGTAGACGGATGCCGTGATCTTGGGAAGGAGCCTGGGCCGAGGCCGTCGCGCACGCTGCCTTCATGCCCTGGCCGCGCGCGCGCCGGCGAAGCTCCCGACGCCGCCTCCGCGATAAAGCACCGTGCGTGCTGCGATAAAGCACCGCGCGCGCCGCCGTCGTCACGGACGCGGGCGAGAAGCCGCTCGGCGGAGGTGCGCGCTGGCCAGGCCGCGCTCACGCTCCGACGAGAGGCCCCGCGCTGGCGCCACCGTCTCTCCCGCAGCCGCCGATCAGATTCCCGCGGCGCCGCTGCCCTAACGACCTGGTGGCGTGCGTGTTTTTCGGAGGTGAGGGAGCAGAATGAATTCGGGTTTGAGGTTTCCTACTTTTGTTCCGAGCAGATGCCACCGTAACCGTCTGATTCAGATGAACGGATGAGATTGCATGGCCATAAGCTGGGCCTGCGGGTGAGCACGCTCACAGGGCAGAATGGCGGGCCAGGCCCAGGACTTTGGGCTTGTGGCCCGTGCGGATGAAGGGGAGCCCTCTGATGGACTGGGCCATATGCGATCTGTGTTGGGTCGCCCTTTCATTTAATGATTTTAATGAATTTTCTTCTGGGCCATTAATGTTTTCTGGGCCGAATTCATCACGTTTCTGGGCTTTAATATTTTTCCAGTGCATTATGAATTGCATTATTTTTCTGCAGCACTGTTTTATGATTATTTATGCCCATAATGATATTATTTTCCGCTGCGAATTATGTTTAAGTTCTCTAATTAAAATGGAACCAACGAAAAATTTTAATTGGAGAATTTAATTTAAGTGTGGCCTATGTATATATTTTCTGACCAACGTTGATTTTATATGCATATGTCACAAATTTATGATTATGATAATGATTATGGGTTCTTTTTCGTTTCTGCCCAACGAGTGATGCGAATTAGAGCTGTCATTCATGTTTTTAATCAGACCAGGGTAAAAACGCCTAAAACGGGTTATGGTGAGCTTTTGAAGTTTTAGGGGTTAAATCATAAAATTGACATTTTAAATAAACTAAATATTTGGGAACAATAAATTTAAATCATAAAAAGGAATTATGGTGGAATATCAAGGGCTAGCAGCAAGAAGCATGATAGTGATGCGGAAGAATAAAAAACATCAGCTATATTTCTAAGGGATATTTATAGAAGTTTCAGAATTCTATTCTGGATGAAAAAGAGAAAGGGATATGAATCAGTACGATGTAGTGCTGGCACCATCAAGGTTTGTATGCTGTACGTGTTTTTATCAATAGGCTTGTGCTAGTCTTCCTGAAGTAGCATCACAGAAACAAAGGATTGTATAAAATAGATCAGATTAAAGAAAGAAGGTATATGGATAGGAAGCTAGGCATCAACGTGGTCCGGTGGGCACTGGAATTTAATTGACTGAATGAAAATTTGTACCGGAACCACAGGCGATTGGTTGTAGACCAAATGCATGCAGGACGTAGCTATTTGCTACTAGCTTTTTGTGTTGATCATTGATAGAATATAAAAGACACGGCAACGAGTGGTTTCTGCAGAGCTTGTGCTTTGCTGCAAAATAGAATAGAATGACATGATGATGCTTCTCACCTACATACGATGGTCGATGGCATGAAGTGATCGATGGAGAACGATGATATGATACGCGATTATCGCAACAGCATGTCGACGAGAATAGCAGGCGATGACTGTTGGAGACGCGGTTGCAGGCATGCTTTGAAGAAGGTGCATATCAGGATCGAGGAGGAATGATGGAGTTCTGTACTGTATCGGCTTCTCTTGTCCGGTGAGTGCAACCAGAACCACAAGAACAGCAAAATAAGAAAGAGAATCAGTAGACTGCGGCAACGAGCAATTTTCATATGGACGGCCTGTACAAATTAAAACCTCACCGAAACAGCGGCAGTGAGTGGCTTCACCACACCCATGGAATTGAAGATGATGGTGAAATCGGTGTTGAGGAAGAAACGGCGAGGCAGCTCAGTACGGTGATGGAAAGACTTCAACGTACAACAGCACTGGAACAACCGACGGCAGCGAGCATCCATGCCGAACACAGGATGGATGACGGCGATCTGCCTTTGCAGAACTGACGAAGGAGAGGGCTTAGAGGAAGAGGAGTGGATTAGCAGGGCTGAGAAGGTTCGTTGCTCTGCATTTTATAGGGCTTGGGAGGGAGCAGGAACATCATGCGTTGAGAGGAATTGCCGACGGCTGGGGTGACTCTTGGCTTTTCTGGTTGTGGGAATGAATGGAGAGAAGCAAGTGGGTGGCCAGTTTTATTACTGAGTGGTTGACGTCAATTTGTTTTGAGTGAGCAGTTGCAGAAGCTTGTCTGCAATGACAGTCAGGACAGGAACGGACAACATCTCTTCAAAGGATATGAACAGTGTAACGTGTACATGCCGCTAGCACTAGTAGAAAACAGACCTTTCATCCGAGGCTAAAATGAGCTCTAGTACCGGCATTTTTTGCGTCCGGGACTAGAGAGACCTTTACTCCCGGTTGGTGTCTCCAACCGGGACTAAAGGTCCCTGCCCAACGACTACTGCGCTCGGCACAGTGGCAGGGGACCTTTAGTCCCGGTTGGAGACACCAACCGGGACTAAAGGTTGGAGGACTTTTAGTCCCGGTTGGTGGCTCCAACCGGAACTAAAGGTAGACCCTTTAGTCCCGGTTTGTAACACCAACCCGGACTAAAGGACCCCACCTTTAGTCCCGGTTTGTAACACCAACCTGGACTAAAGGACCCTTTAGTCCCGGTCGGTAACACCAACCGGGATTAAAGGTCCTCCGATGGGTTAGTTCAAAAGGGAAGCATCCCATCCATCGTTAGATGTGTTGTGTAGGTGGGGTGGTAAGCTACGCGCGAGGCAATGCATGAGGTCTTGGGTTCGAATCTCACGGGACGCAGCGGTAGGAGGCATTATTTTTTTAAAAGTTGGGGGGACCTTTAATCCCGGTTGGTGTTATGCACGGGGACTACCTTTAGTCCCGGTTCCCGACCCGGGACTAAAGGGGTCCCGGATGCTTGCTCCCGGGTGGGAAACCGGGACTAGAGGGGGTTCTCTATCGGGAGTAAAACTCATCCCTCCACTAGTGTAGTTAATTTGGCCTTGGGGCTGTACGTGAAGTCGTGAAAGTTTGTATACACATAGGCTTAGCTATAATGACCCATGATGAAGAGAGATTAGAATCATTAGCCTAGACGCTGGCATTTGACATGAATGATCAGGTAATTACTAGCTTCTTTGTGCTGGTTCAGGTGTAGGTAAGAGAAAAAGATAATAAAGCTTGGGACCGGCCATTATGGTGGCAAAGCGAAGAGGCAAGCTAGCTTCTTGTTGTGGGATATATAGGAGATAAATGGGACACAAGTGATCTTGGGCTGGTTCAGTTTTGCATGCAACTCACATTGAAGGAGCAAGGAGAGGTTATATGATAGCGCTTGAATTCCTGCCACTCGGGTAGGCGTTTGCATTTCTGGTGATGCAAACTGATTGACAAATGAAGAGAAATCAGTTTCGATCCGTAGTGGACTTGTATGCTTGCATGCATGGGCTGGACTATAGGCGTCAACACTTGGTTGGTGTTTGCTTGCTGAAGTCATATCACGTGCAAAGGATTAAATATATGGACGAAGGAAATATATATGAGAAAAAGAGAGAGGAATTGGTTTTTGCAATGGACACGATGGCTATTTTGTTCAAGGACTAAATGTGATACGTGGTGATCGAGAATATGATATGAATAATGAATGATCAAAGATTTGGCATGAGATCGAGAGGAGTTTAGTCAAACAAGGATTAAAGAGTTTGACTACTCCCTCCATCCCAGAAAAAGTAATGTTCTGGATTTTTTCAGACAGATTAGTGGAGAAGAGAAATATCCCTAATACCTTTAGTATATCACACATGATTCCCTTAA
This sequence comes from Miscanthus lutarioriparius, assembly GCA_904845875.1. NCBI lineage: Eukaryota > Viridiplantae > Streptophyta > Magnoliopsida > Poales > Poaceae > Miscanthus > Miscanthus lutarioriparius. Next base: position 72,020,718 of record CAJGYO010000013.1, read on the forward strand.
AAGAAGGGATGTCGCGTGGTGTACTTCCTAATTAAGACGCGCCGCATGCAAGCATGCATAGATCCGAGGCAGGCAACAAACAGTAGCACGTCTCAATTGGTAACTTGGTGCCAGATTTGTGGGCCAACAGTGTGTCTAAAACTCAGAACATCATTTTTTCTGAGACAAATTTTAAATCACAGAACATCACTTTTTTCTGAGACGGAGGGAGTATAATTTTAGAAATTATATTTAAATTACTTTTTCAAAGACATCTAAAACTCAAACTTTTTTAAGATCTTTATAAAACATAATTTGAAATATATTATTTTTAAAAAAATAGCAAAACCTATCCGTGGCTTTATCGAATTTTCTAAATTCATTTTCCACAGAAGAAAATTTATGCAAGGGCATGAAATGCAACAAATAAGTTATATTAATTTGTAAAAATTTTATAAAATTATTTTATTTCGCCCACTAGACTGACAACAAAATAACTAAAGCTTGGAAAATTTTAGAAAAGATATTAAATTATTTATTTATTTAGTGCTTTCTAGTCACATCCCAAAATGAAAATTTTGGGGTGTGACACGTGGTCCGGTTGGCGTGAATGCTATGTGATCTTTCACGTTAAGCTTTTGAGATTTTAGCCGCGTTCGAACCCATGATTATTTTGGCCGTGTTCGAGCCATGTTGTTATTTGTGATGATTAGGTATCATCATGTTTGGATGATTTGGTATCATCCGAGATTTATGTTTCTAACCCCTGAGAAGCCGTGGTAGAGTTATATGAAAATCTAGGATAGCACCCAAGCGGGTACGAGGTCTCGTTAGGCCTGTCTAAGCCATGACGATGGTGTCGGACCGTGTCTATCTTGTGGGGAAATTTATACACCTCTGTAGAGTTTTACTAAATCTGTTCGAATAGCCACGTCCTTGGAATGGGCAAATACTAGGATGGGATGCTATGATTAGATTTCTAGAACTATGGTAATCTGATAAGATGTATTTTACTAATTTGGTAATTATAATGAACAACGGGAACATGTAAGAATGGTAATATTCTATTAGGGTCCAACCTATAATTATAACTACTTCATCATACCACTTTTACCTCAACCACCATAACCACCTCCACATACAGCCTGTCCCTTCCACCATCCTCCACCTAAAGTCGCTTGCTGAGTACTTTATGTACTCAACCCCCTCCATTCTATATTTTTAGGAGTGAAACTACAAGAGTATCTACCTGGATGGAACTTCTGGAGCTAAGCAACGATAGGATACTCAGAGTATATTCGAAGACGGAGCTGTACGAGAGAGCCATGCTAGGACTACGACGATTGGAATATAGGAGTACGCTTTAGGAATAAGTTTAGGGTTATGTCCGCACTTTAAGTTGCTTGTAGGAATGGAGACACGTCGATATAGGACCGTCGTCTTAGAACTCTGATATACGATAGAAGGCCAAGTGGCCCAAGCTATGTAAACCCGAACCTTGTAACAAGTTTTCCCCATTAGCAATAAAAGTATGATTTTTGATATCAATCTTGTTCAAATTGTGCGTATCAGCTACTGATCCAAGGACTGATACATGATGCACAGAGGACCCTAAGTTAGGGGCCCGACATAATTGCATATATATTAAGGTCAACGGGAGCAAGTTTATTATCCTAGTACTTTATGTGGATGATATTCTATTAGCAAGCAGTGGTAAGAACATGCTGCAAGAAACTAAGGGAATCTCATCTAATTTTGATATCAAGGATCTCGGTGAAGCCTATTACGTTCTAGGCATTGAGATGCACCGAGATAGGTCCAAAGGTGTGTTAGGTTTTATCTCAAACTGTGTACATTAAGAAAGTACTTGAGAGATATAACATGAGTAAATGTTCACCTACGGCTGCACCTGTTGTGAAGGGCGATAAGTTTGGTGACTATCAATGTCCCAAAACTAAGATACAATCTGATCAGATGAAGTTTATTCCTTATGCTTCTGCTATCGGAAGCATTATGTATGCACAAGTATGCACGCACCCTGACTTAGCCTATATAACCGGGATGCTTGGTATATTTCAGTCAAATCCAGGAATGGACCACTGGAAGGCCGTTAAGAAAGTTTTACGTTATCTGCAAGGGACTAAGCATTACATGCTCACGTATAAGAAGTCTGACAGCCTTGAAGTTATTGGCTATGCAGACGCTGATCACGCTGGTTGTGTTGACGGTAGAAGGTCGACATCAAGATCCATCTTCACACTAGCGGGAGGAGCCATTTCATGGGAAAGCTATAAGTAGTCCATAGCAACAGGATCAACCATGCATGCAGAATTTTTGGCATGTTATGAACCTGTTGGGCAAGCCGTATGGTTAAAGAATTTTATTCTCAGACTTAGAGTGGTTGACAGCATTTCGAAACCAATTACGATACACTGCGAGAATAAGGCTGCAGTGTTTCTTTCGAGTAACAACAAATCAAGTGGTGCTGCCAAACACATTAACATTAAGTATTTTGTTGTGAAAGATAGAACCCAGGATCAAACTGTCGATATGGTACACATTAGTATGATAGTGATGTTAGCGGATCCCCTAACAAAAGGCTTACCACCTAAAATTTTTAATGAACATGTTGTCGGCATGGGTTTAATGGAAAGCCTCTAATGATCCTGGATGAGGGCCATAACACAACCAACTCCCATTATACTTAAGTTTCATCCTATCGAGGTAGTTTCGTGTACTGTCGATACTTGTGTTGCAGTGACATTTTTCCTAACTGTTGTATCACATTATTTCGATACATTATTCTACTTAATGTGGACTTATGATGATGCCATTTGATCAAAGGGGAGAATGTTGGAATTAAGTGATCTCTGGCTCATGCCGTTACGAAGGGGTACACAGTCAAGGACCGTTTCCCCTTGCCGAGTTAGTCGGGGGCTCGGGGAAACCCCACACACGCGACGAACGGTAGCGCCCAAACCAACCAATGGTTGCGGCCCCGAGTCTAGCAGCGCCATATTAAAAGGGGTGGCCCGGCTTCTCTTTTGGCCAACGCACAACTGAGAAATAGTCCACCCCGATACTTTCCGATCCTAACAGGGCGCTGGATCAACCCGAAGGCCGCCGCTGGCGTCCTGAGGGTCGACGCTACACCACCAAATAGCACCGTCCTCGTCCTCACATCCCTACTCCACCGATGGCAGGACCCCAAGGTCTGTGTTTCATGATCATGATGTGATCTTTTGACTAGGCTAGATCATCATTTGTGTTGATCTCGATCTAATACCATCTACTGTTAAGCTGACAGTGGTGGAGCACTGTACTCGGTGCTATGCTGATAACTTATCTGAATAGGTTAGATTTGGATGAACCATGCTTTTCTTTCTTGGATTGCATGGCCTGTTCAATGTTTATCGCAGATTCACAGTAGCTGTGTAATATTCCTATAGATGGATGAACCATGCTTTGTATCTTGTGTTATTGTACCCCCTTCAGTTCGATGTCGTTTTTCTTTGGTACATCTAGCACATACGTGGATTTTTTTTATTTAGTTATTAATTTTGGAGATGAGCTGGGTTTTGTTTGTGGTGATAAGCTGGCATCCTACGTGGATTCAGACCGATGTTTGAATGTTCATGATTGTGGTCAACAAAAAAAAAATGTGTTGTGGTTTGGTTGCTTATAAACAAACGCATCGCAGCTAATTTGTGTAATGAGATGGAGATAAGCCTTTGTGTTTTCTTAATGCTGGAACCTGAGAAGGCTTATTGCCTCAACTGGTAAAAGAAAGTGATCGCGTTACAAGATGGCGATGGTGATTCGATCTAAAGCTGGCAAAACGATGAGAAGTTCAATCCTAGACGAACCTTTCTGAGGTACCGATCGGCGCCTTATTTGAAATTCAAATTCTGACGATGCGTGCAGGATTAGATTGCCAGCGTATTTCACTGTGACTGCTCTCGTTGGCTCGGGCTAATTTTCTTTTACTATATATGTTAGCGTACATACTACATGTTATTATGATCTATAAATAAAAACAAGAAAAAATTGTTTTATGCCCCATTTGGTAACACTCCGGGAGCAGCTTCACAACTCCGTCAACCAAACAGAGTAGGGAGTGTTTGCTCCACTCTGCTCCTTCCAATCTGTGTATCAAGCAGAGTAGAAAACCTCCGCAGGAGCTCAAAAAAGTGGCTTCGCCAGGCTCCTTCATCAGGGTGCGTGGACCCGCCCCAAATCGCCCCTCATTTGTGTGGACGAGGCACGATGGACAAAGGTGCTGGGCGGGCGTGGGCTTTATTGGGCTCCTTCATCAGGGTGTGTGGGCCCTCCTCGAATCGCCCTCATCCGTGCGGGCGAGGCACGACGGACAAAGGTGGATGTGGCGCTGCAGTCGGGCAGAGTTGTCAGGGGCAAAGTCACGGTGGCAGGGCAAAGTTGCGGGGGTGAACCAAAGCGGAGTAGCTGGGTCAGGGCGGGTGCAGAGTCAAAGTCGCCGACGGGAAGGTAGGTAGGGTGACGGGATAAGCAGGAAGCTAGGTGAAGAAGGAAGAGAAAGAGGATGGTGCGTGGGCCCAACGTGTCAGAGTTCTCAACCCTCGTCTATATGTCTCCGAACCAAACAAAAAAACTAGGAGGATTCCATCTCTCGAGCCAACCATGAGATAAGATGAACCCAACCCTTGCCGGTTCAGTTTCAAAAAGATGAACCCAACCTAAAAACCAGGATGGAACCAACCCATCTGTTGACGTCGGAAGTGATCCGAATCAAACACCAACAGGGCCTTGGACGCCCGGGCCGCTACGGACCAAAGAACGCAGCGAGGATGTCACTCTTTCGTGGTGAAGAACGGAGAGGTTTACAAGCAAACCACCAAAGGATAACCAACGTGCTTACGTGTCGAAGAACCGGCTAGTTTTCAGGCAAACTAGCAAAAAAACCGTCGAAGCTCTCTCCCGGGAGGGACCCCGTCAGGGCAAGGACGTCGCCGGGTTGCCCTAGGTCGGTCGGCAAGCCTAGGGCGCCATCCTTGGTCATCGGATCAAGGGATGAACAGCATGGGGGTTGGAAAAGAGGGCAAAAGGGTTGGAGTAGAGGTTGTAGATTGATTTGTTTGACGATTGGATAGATGAGAACTCAATCGGCCATGATCCTCTCATATATATAAGAGGGGGTGGTCGTATCCTAGTAGGAAACCTCTCCAAGCCTTATTTTCCAAGTTTTCCACGAGTTTGGAACAGTTCGGATCGGAATCCAAATGTTCAGATCTGAACAGGATTTTCTGTTAGGTATGTCGGAACTCCCGACTTGGGTCGGAACTCCCGACGTAGGGATAACCCCAGACACCCGAGCAGATTACTTCAGGCTTCCCGGAAGTCCCAACACCCGTCGAAACTTCCGATAGTTGGAAGTCCCGACTTGGGTCGGAACTCCCGACAACGAGGCATCTTTCCAAGGGCATAACTTCTTCATCCGAACTTCGAATTAGACGTTCCATATATGTTTTTTTACCGTCTCGACGAGAGGAACGCAATGGTGAAGTCCATTTCACATTTTGACAACTTCACAAAATGGACATTTTTTTGTCAACATATGCCCCCCTGTTTTCAGGTGAATGATGCATGAACCTGAAAACACTTATTCAAAACCAAACAGCGACGATACCCATCTCATCGGCTGCTTAGTGACTAAGGGCGATGTATACATCGGCCATTTTTTCTAAGGGCGATACATGTATCGGCCATTGTTTGGAGAGCACTTAGGTTTCTTGCCAAACACTTAGAAAGTACCCTTTCAAGTACCACCCGTTGAATACTCTCGTGAGACGTTCACCTTGCAATGTCTCTAGCACCTATGAATTTCTGAATATAACTTTGACCACTTTGTAAGGACCTTCCCAATTTGGTGACCACTTGCCAAACTGATTGCTCTTCGATCCAATTGATAGTATGGTTTTCCACACCAATTCTCCCACTTGGAAGGATTTGCTCCTGACTTTCTTGTTGTATGCTTTGGCAACTCGAGCTTTATCTTTATCTATTTCCTTGAGAGCCTTTAATCTCATATCAGTCACCTCATCGATGTTATCCATCATCAAATCATGATACACAACAGCTGATAAATCATTTTGTTTAGCGAGCCTGTATGCATCCAAATTCACTTCGACAGGCAACACGACTTCTTGACCATATACTAACTCAAAAGGAGTAACCTTTGTAGCACCATGCCTTGAAATGCGATGTGCCCATAGAGCCTCAGATAAAACTTCATGCCATCTCCTTGGATTCTCCTCAATTTTCCTTTTTGATGAACTTGATCAAAGTCTTATTACTAGACTCAGCTTGGCCATTGGCTTGAGCGTAGTATGGAGATGAATTGAGCAACTTGATCTTATATAATTCGGCAAATTCCCTCACCTCTTTTGGACACCAACGATGCCCCTTGATCTGTAGTTAATGTTTGAGGGATGCCGAATCTATGAATAATATGCTCAGTGATGAACTCAATTACCTCCTTGTGTGTCATATTCTTCAAAGGAACTCCCTCGGTCCACTTAGTAAAGTAATATGTAACAACTAACACAAATCGGTGTCCTTTCGAAGATGGGGGATATATTTGGCCAATGAAGTCTAGCCCTCAACCACGAAAAGGCTATGGTTTGATGATAGGATGAAGCACAGTAGCAGGCACAAGCTGAATATTTTCAAACTTCTGGCACTCTTCGCAACCTTTATAGTAGCGAAAACAATCGGCCATCATAGTAGGCCAATAGAAACTGGCTCTACGCAATAACCACTTTATCTTCGGGGCCGATTGATGCATACCACAGATGCCTTCATGGACTTCTCCCATAGCCACTCTTGCCTGATTTGATCCCAAGCACTTAAGTAGCAAATCTTCGGCGGTTCTTTGATAGAGCTCATCATTATGCAATACATATTCGAAAACGCTCCGCCGAACACTTTTATCCATTTTGGCACTTGGATCACGTAGATATCTCAACAATGGGAGTCCTCCAATCTTCTAAATCGGCCCCAACATCACTAGAAGTTATATCGGGCCGATTTGATGGCTTCTTGGGTGAATTGACCGGGCTGGTCACAGAGGAGTCGGCTGAGCCAACAGGGCCGGTAGGCTTAGCCGATTTGGAGGTGTCGGCTTGGCCGACTAGGGCAGTCGGCTTAGCCAATTTGGCCACAACAGAAGAGTAGTCAGCTGAGCTGACTTGGTCAGTCGGCTTAGCCGACTGGTCTGTACCTACACAGGAAAAAAATTGAAATCTTCATGCATCGGCTGTTTTTGAATATAGAAATTATGTCCACTGACATCATAGCTAGATGCTTGTTGAGCTAACATGTTGGCCTTTTGATTTTCATGCCTCGGAATATGCCGAATTCAAAATTTGGCAAAATAATCAATAACATCAAGGCAAGCATCAAGACAAACTCCTAGTGATCCTTCTAAACATTGAAATTCACTAGCAACTTGTTATACCACCAGCAAGGAATCATCATAGGCTTCAACATGTTATACCCCATGGATTGCAATATGGCTAAGCCGAATAAGAAAACTTCACATTCGGCTCAAATATTGGTGCAGATATAATTTTAATCGGCTTGATGTCTCCAATAGCACCATTGTGAGAAATAATGATTATGCCAACACCTTGGCCTTATTTGCAAGCCGACTAATCATATTGTCACATCCATGAAGTAAATCAAAATGCATATATCATGCCTCCCGGACCTTAAGGCCATCAAAGTAAATTCCATGGGGGCTTTCTAATAGCACGATGGTTGCAAGCATTCATCGACTATATTTTACACTAAGGGCGATATCAAAATATCAGCCATATGAATTCATCCACATAAATATGCATAGCCGAAACAAAATATTTCGGCTCTCGATCATTGGTAAGTAAAATAATTTGGCAACCCTCCATAACATAAAGATCCACACCAAGAATCAAAATAAGGAGCTGAGGGATAACCATGCATACCAGGGGATGAATTCCACATAGGCAAAGGCAGAGAGTATGGATGATGCCATGACCAATGATTTTGATGATTTGGTGCAAAGCTCCAACTTGACAATTGTTTCTTGAATCTCCTCTCCTTTGTTTTTGTTGCACCACTTGCTTGAACATCATCCTTCTAGGCTTGAATACTTCCTTTAGGAACACATGCCAAGCCTTTTCCTTTCAGCTTCTCTGCACTAAGCTTCTGTAACTTCTTCTCTTGCCACTTTGGTAAACCGATTGAGCATATCGGTTTTATTTCTATTTTGGGTAGCGGCAAATCTTTCTTGATTTTGGGCACTCCCACCTTCTTTTGTTTAGATTTGGCACCTACAATATCAATAGATGATTTTCTCACTTCTTTGCCATCAATAGTCGAATTCTTCAGCAATGTAATCGGCTTTTCGATTGTTAAATTCAGATCTAAACTTTTCTTCTTTCGGCCATCATACTTCACGCGGTAAACTTGCTTTACCACCTTCTTCTTTGGTTGAGCTCCAGATTGATTTTGATCAAAACGGTCTTTACAAGATGATGATCTCTTTGAATGTCTAGGAGCTGCATACTCTAGTATTGTGGCCTAAAATATGATGGAACTTGTGCCTCTTCATCAAACCAGCCCCAAGATGAATAAGGATAAAAATATGTGGGTTGTGGTCCATACGACATGGGAATTGGTTGCATAAAAGGAGAATATGTTACTGTTGTGTGAGGTTTATCTCCTTGCCGATTCCACTCTTGAGACTTGTGCTTTGGAGGTAATTTTGATGAATGGACTTTCTTTGGCCGCTTGGTGACATTTGCTTCTCCTGTCTTCTTATATTTAGCTAGAAGTTCCTCGAAGCTGAGTTTTGGCCTTTTACTTCTTTGTTTATCACGACCTTTACCTCCATTAGCTTTACGAGCATCCTTCTTCTCCCCATCTTGATAGGCATGCTCCAAAGGAGGATTCTTAGCCGATTCCCCTTGCTCAACGAGATCAATCGGCTTTTGCTTTGGTTGGAGAGATTTCAGCTGCCCCCCAGTGTCTTCTGGAACTGTGATAACTTTGCTGTCCTCTGGAATATCTTCTATTTGCAATTCATCAACAACAACCTTGCCTTCACTTGAGGGCTCCACATCTCTCTCTTGGGCGTTCAAGCTTTGAGCTTTGAGTGAATCGGCTAATGCAAGCCGATTCGAAACCTGTTTGCCATCAAGACCAATTGAATCCAATTGGTCTATGTGTTGAGCTTCAGAAAATCTCAATCGTCCTTTATCAATGGCCGATTGGATGACTCGACGAAACACATTGCAATCAAAAGTATTATGATAAGATGAATTATGCCATTTGCAATATGTAAGCTCTTCTAAGTTTTGAATAGATGGCAAAGCATTGTGATCAATGATTCTAATAAAATTATTCTTGATCAAGACATCAAAGACATGAGCACAAAAAGTAAAGTCAAAGGTGTACTTTGATTTCTTTAGCCGATTCTTTTGTGGAGTCAGCTTTAAAGCTAGGCAAACGAATGGATCGGATTTATTATCAATCCATTCGGCCACACCTTTGCAATTGCTTACAGGAAGCTTTAGCTTTGATGAATTACCACTATCGGCCTTGCCATATGGAACAATGACTTGGCCGATAGAATCTGAATTTATTTTATCATCAATAAATAAATTGCTATTCTCAATCGGTCTATTACAATAATTAGTAAGGATATCTCTAATAGATGCAGAAATTGAAATAGTATGACCAGATTGGAATTTGAGCAAAATATTTGTGTTTTCTACCTTGTTGATCATGTTGGAAAAGTGCACGTCCTTGATTTGCATGATGTTGCTCTTCATCTCTAGAGAATGATCAACAATAGGTGCCGAATCATCTGAAGATGCATTGGCAGCTGTCGAGACCGAGAAAGTTGGCTTAGCCGACTGGAAGTCGACTAGGCCGACTTGGGCACTAGCAGGGGCAGTCGGCTTGGCCGACTTAGGGAAGGCGACAGAGGCAGTCAGCATAGCCAACTCAGGGCAGGCAGCAATCGGCTCAACTGACTTTGAAGTCGGCTCAGCCAATTCTAAGCAGGCAGGCAACCCTCCTTTGTTGCTTGTAGGGGCTTGATCTCCATCAATGATGCGGTAATCACTAGATAAGTGTACAACCCCTTTGGCTCGTGAAAAATCAAGTCTATCTGGTTTCTGGCGTTTTCCATGCTTTTCTATAGCAAGACTTGTTTTTTGAGATGTGATTGATTCGGAAAGGATATTGTATTGTTCGGCTTTTGTAGCCAAACCTTTGCTTACATCTGAATCAATTATTTCTTTCATGCCCACTAGCAATCCTCTTTTAACCGATGACTCAACTGTGATCGGTCTTTTCTCATTAGTCTTTCCAAAATATTCATAGAATTGGTCCTCTAATTGAGACCATGAACCAATAGTACATCGCGGCAAAGATGTAAACCATGCAAAGGCAATACCGGTGAGCGATAAAGAAAAATTTCGCACTCTCATATAGTCTTCTTTACCGGCAAAACCCAGCTGTGAGAGATATATACTAATATGTTCCATAGTGGTTTTATCATCTTCACCACTAAATTCATAAAAATCAGATACCCACCAACCATTAGGAGTTTTCAAGTAATCATAGCATAATGGGTACGGTCTATGATAAGTGGGCACATTCCATTTAGAGGAACCATATGGATTCTTAGCATGTGCTAAATCTTCATCGATTCGGCTTGATTTGAGTGCAACAAATGAAGCCAAATCATGATTGTTTGCAAGTGCACACATTGCTGAATTTTCATTGATTCGGCTACAATTATTAGCAATATGTGGAGCCGAATCATGAGTTTTAGCACTCGAATGCCTTGCTGAAATTTCACTAATTCGGCTATGGTCATAAGCGAAATATAAAGCCAAATTGTGAGCATTGATCTTTGCATAAGGTGCTGAATTTTCGTTGATTCGGCTATGGTTACTAGTAACACATGAAGCCGAATCATAAGTATTAGCACTTAAACACCTTGCTGAATTTTCATTAATTCGGCTTGAGTTGGGAGTAACATATTGAGCCAAATTATGAATAGGAGCATTGGCATATGGTACTGATTTTTTAGAGCAATTGGCTAAATAATTATCATTGTTATAGCCAATTCTCTCATTCATCGGCATGTCTTGTGGTGGAACCACATATTGTGAACTTATAGTTGATGAATAACAATTTACGTGTTGTATGTTGCTAGTAGCATCAAAACTCGAAGAATTTACAACATGCATCGGCTCTTGACCATAATATTCATAATTATGATGTGTATGATGAGGAGCATTAACAAAAGTATTAGCCGATGTAACATATCTAGTATCATTACAGCTAGCAACACCAACATGAGAGCTCATAGAACTTGCAAAATAACTATTGGGATCATAAGATGCATGTTCAAGTTGTACCTCATGGTGATTGTAGTAATATTGTGATGCAACACCTTGGTACTTCATGATTTATAACTTGACCACCTTGCTGAATTTTTCGATAAGCAGCACAACTTGCTGCAAAATCGCAAACAAGATCACAAGAGGTCAAAACCAGATGCGATCGGCCTTTTGGGCCAGATGCAATGGTAATGGCGAGCTCAAGAAGATAGATCAATGAGGAGTAAGGCTAGGTCAGAGAATCAACTATAAGAGATAGCCGAACCAATCTTCCCCAGCGGAGTCGCCAAAAAGTGTGTTGACGTCGGAAGTGATCCGAATCAAACACCAACAGGGCCTTGGACGCCCGGGCCGCTACGGACCGAAGAACGCAGCGAGGATGTCACTCTTTCGTGGTGAAGAACGGAGAGGTTTACAAGCAAACCACCAAAGGATAACCAACGTGCTTACGTGATGAAGAACCGTCTAGTTTTCAGGCAAACTAGCAAAGAAACCGTCGAAGCTCTCGTCCGGGAGGGACCCCATCAGGGCAAGGATGTCGCCAGGTTGCCCTAGGTCAGCCGGCAAGCCTAGGGTGCCATCCTTGGTCGTCGGATCAAGGGATGAACAGCATGGGTGAAAGGTCCTAATATGGCTAGAGGGGGGGTGAATAGCCTATTTAAAAACTACAAATCAACTAGAGCAATTTGATTAGTAAGACAAATAGCGAAATGCAAACTTGCTCTAGCTCTACAAGGGTTGCAAGCCACCTGTCCAACAATTCTAGTTGCAATGATCAATTGGCACACAATCTACTTGACTACTACTCACTAAGAGCTCTCACAAATGCTACACTAAAGAGCTCCACTAGATATGATTAAAGCACGAGGCAAGCTCTCAATTCTAGTTACACTAAAGAGCTTGCTATATCTAGTTTGCGGAAATGTAAATGAGTAAGTGATACGATTATACCGCCGGGTCGTGGAGTGAACCAATCACAAGATGAAGATTGAGCCAATCACCGGGAGAATGCAAATGACAAGAGACAACCGATTTTTCTCCCGAGGTTCACGTGCTTGCCAACACGCTAATCCCCGTTGTGTCGACCAACACTTGGTGGTTCGGCGGCTAAGAGGTGTTTCACAAACCTCGTCCACACGATAGGACACCGCAAGAACTGACCCACAAGTGAGGTAACTCAATGACACGAGCAATTTACTAGAGTTACCTTTCGGTACTCCACCGGGGAAGGTACAACTCCCCTCACAATCACCGAAGGCGGCCACGAACAATCACCAACTCGTGCCGATCCTTCACCGCTGCTCCAACCGTCTAGGTGGTGGCAACCACCAAGAGAAACAAGCGAAATCCGCAGCGCAACACGAATACCAAGTGCCTCTAGATGCAATCACTCAAGCAATGCACTTGGATTCTCTTCCAATCTCACAATGATGATGGATCAATGATGGAGATGAGTGGGAGGGCTTTGGCTAAGCTCACAAGGTTGCTATGTCAATGAAAATGTGCAAGAGTCACCCCTTGAGCCGGCCATGGGGCTATAAATAGAGCCCCCATCAAATAGAGCCGTTGTACCCCTTCACTTTGGGCAAAACACGCTCGACCCGAGACGCTCGGTCATACCGACCGGACACAGCCCTCGCCGTCCGTCGTCGCCCGATGGGACGCCACGCGTCACCAACTTCAAACGCTGTTTATCGATTTCAAGCGGCTACTGAAGTTGACCGGACGCTTTCAAAAAGCGACCGGACGCCTGAGCCCCAGCCGTCCGGTCGTTTCGATAAGCTCCCGAGGCATTTTTTTCGACCGGACGCGTCCGGTCCACCTTTTGACAGAACCACAGAGACCAGCGTCCGGTGCTCAACCTTACCCATCGTGTTGCGTCGACACTTCGGCCGGACGCTTGACCTTTTCAAAGGTGTCCGGTCATTGAGTGACTCAAGCGTCGGTCGACCGACGGCAAAGACATCATTTCGACCAACTCCATTTCAACTCTAACTTCTTCACCCTTGCTCAAATGTGCCAACCACCAAGAATTTTGCATCCGCGCAATAGAAAATAGACATTTCATTTTTCCAAAAGCGTTGAATCCCATCTCATAAGCTCGGCGGGAGGGAGAGAGGACCCAAACCCATCTCAACCCTGCAAACACCTTGTGCACATGTGTTAGCATATTTTCACAAATATTTTCAAGGGTGTTAGCACTCCACTAGATCCTAAATGCATATGCAATGAGTTAGAGCATCTAGTGGCACTTTGATAACCGCATTTCGATACGAGTTACACTCCTCTTAATAGTACGGCTATCTATCCTAAATGTGATCACACTTACTAAGTGTCTTGATCACTAAAACAAAATGGCTCCTACATTTTATACCTTTGCCTTGAGCCTTTTGTTTTTCTCTTTCTTCTTTTCTAAGTTCAAGCATTTGATCATCACCATGCTATCACCATTGTCATGATCTTTGTCATTGTTTCATCACTTGGAGTAGTGCTACCTATCTCATAATCATCTTGATAAACTAGGTTAGCGCTTAGGGTTTCATCAATTAACCAAAACCAAACTAGAGTTTTCAATGGGGAATGGAAAAGAGGGCAAAAGGGTTGGAGTAGAGGTAGTAGATTGATTTGTTTGACGATTGGATAGATGGGAACACAATCGGCCATGATCCTCTCATATATATAAGAGGGGGTGGTCTTATCCCAGTAGGAAACCTCTCCAAGCCTTATTTTCCAAGTTTCCCATGAGTTTGGAACAGTTCGGATCGAAATCCAAAAGGTCAGATCCGAACAGGATTTTCTGTTAGGTATGTCGGAAGTCCCGACTTGGGTCGGAACTCCCGACAGTCGAAACTTCTGACTTTTGTCAGAACTCCCAACGTAGGGATAACCCCAGACACCTGAGCAGATTTCTTCAGGCTTCCCGGAAGTCCCGACTTAGGTCAGAACTCCCGACAACGAGGCATCTTTTCGAGGGCATAACTTCTTCATCCGAACTTCGAATTAGATGTTCCATATATGTTTTTTGACTGTCTCGACGAGAGGAACGCAATGGTGAAGTCCATTTCACATTTTGACAACTTCATAAAATGGACATTTTTTGTTGTCAACACCATCCCATTTCGTACTTAGACGACATGTGCTAAGTGTATTTTGCGCAGCAACAACAACCCTCTGTTTGCTGCCACGTTTGTTGTGCATTTGGCAACTATGACCTACACACTATTAAAAAAAATTCAAAGTTTCGTACTTACTATCGAAAAACATTGGATCCTACCTGTCCATGGAGTCAAAATTCTTAACGTCCACCCTCCAAAAAAATTCTTAATGTCCATCTTGCCTTTGGCTCACTATGGGAAGGAAAATCCCACTATTTCCTCCAATGCAAGACGGGTACACTCAACTGCATATCAAAATTTGACATAGGGGGAGTACAATCTCAACTCACGATGGTCGCATACAAACTATTGTCAAGATAAGTCATACCTGTTGAGAAATTGTTCTGCCAATTAGCACACACAACACACACAGAGCACAACAAAGATACCAGAATTAAGGGGAATGGGAACTCACTCTCTATTTTTCTTGTGTCTTGTGTATTATATAGTGTACATCTAACAATTACACACGCTAGGGCCTCTCCCCATTCTTCTTATAGACAAGGAGGCTGCCGGATAAGAGCTCATCTAGAGACTTTTGATTTCTCCCATTGACTTTGCTCCCATGCACCCTCTGCACACCTCATGTATGTGGGTGAGCGTACGGTCATTTTTTTATCATATGATTCGCCCACAAGTATTTTTTCACAACATTAATGCTCTGTTTGTTTCGCTGAAATTTGGCTTATGCTGATGCTTATGCCACTACTACACAAAATCTTTTGCGAGGCGTTTTGAATTTGGCCTCGGAGGCGAGCGGGATTTTAAACTGCCTCGGTTAAAACCACGGCTCATACTGTCCTTACCGAGCTTATATATAGAGAGAGGGACTTGGGTTTGCTCCCACAGCCTCTCATTCCCTCGCAAAACCGATGCACTCACCCTCTCCTTCGACACAAGTCGTGCGCACCAGCGGCGCCTTCCCCCACTGGCGCCTCTCTCTCCCTCACTTGCCCTTTCCTCCCCTCACCTCTCCCTCTCCCATGGCAGCCCCGGCGACGGCACCTCCCTCTCCTCTCCCTCTCACCCACCGACGCAGGCAGGGCACTGGCACCTCCCTCTCCCTCTCCCTCGAGCTCGGCCGGCGCACGTGGAGGCCGATCCGGCAGCAGGAGCTCCTCCCCTTGCGGCATGGCGACTGGAGGTGTAGATCCGGCGGCCGGAGCTCCTCCCCTCGCGGCATGGTGGCTGGAGGCGCAGATTTGGCGATCGGAGCTCCTCCCCTCGCGGCATGGTGGCTGGAGGCGCAAATCCGGCGACCGGAGCTCCTCTCCTCGCGGCTAGAGGCGCAGATCTAGCGGTCCAGCGAGGATGCAGCACCGGCGGCGCATCGGGCGGCGGGGAACCTGCAGTGGCGGCGGTGAGGAGCCTACAGGGGCAGCACCAGGGAGGCCCAGATCTAGGCCCAGTTAGGCTGCGGCTTTTTTCTTTTGTTTTCTTTTTTTTTAATTTGATTTACCAAGACAGGTATTTCAACCGCCTTGGTAAATACTTGATTTACCGTGACCTTTCGGCCGAGGCGGTTGCGATGCCCGCCTCGGTAAAAATTTTCTGTAGTAGTGTGCTGAAATGCTGTGAGAAACACTATTGTTTCGCTGAAAAGTGCTGCTGAAGTAGTGCAGCAGAACAGGGCGGACACGTCTATAATGATGTCACTTACGTGACAGTTGCCTCTCTAAAATAAAGTGGAGGAAACCTTTTACTCTAAAAAAATTCCTATACACGATCGCTGGAGACCTCATATTGGATAGACAAATGGTCTATCACTATGTATATATAAATAAATAAGTCAAGATATTCACATAAATGGCATAAGCCTTTTATTAGAGGGAGTATAGTTGGCAAATATTTACACTAATTCCCTTATCTTAATATGCTAATAACAATATGGTTTCATCACTTCAAAGGCGGCTGTCATGTTTAAAGAATATGTAATAACAAGAAAATTTCATCATAACAAGAAAATATTGAGCACTATATATTATTCTAAATTTGTTATTGGGTAGGTATGCTGAGTTGCTGGGCGAGGATAATCACTATGGGAACGGTAATGCTTGTAACAGGGCGTCCGTCCGCCGCACACTTCCGTTCATGGACCGCATAGCCAGCCCAAATGACTACCTCATATCCGCTCGCCTCGTTCAGCTTATCCACTCGTCCAGTTAAGTCACCGTAGTTTCTAAGAACAAAAAAACACTGCAGGTCCGCTGAGGAACTAGGACCACGCAGCGACTGCTCGGGGCAGAGGCCGCCCGCACACATCTCGTGCTCTCCGCGGCCGGCGGCGTCGCACTCCCCCACCCCGACGTCCTCCTCCCCACCCTGGTGGCCTCCTCTGCCACCCTAGTGGCCCCTTCCCGCACCCCGGCGTCCTCACCCACCGGGAGCATCTAATGCTCGTGGATCCGGTGGCCCTCTCTCCCACCCCGGCAAGATCCATGGAGGTGGCGCAACATTGTTGCAGGGGAGTGGGCAGCTGTGCCCCACCCCACCCCCGGTGGTGCCCTCTCTCACCCTGGCGACCGAGCTCCGTCTCACCCCAGCGGCCAGAATCGACTGGCCAACCTTCTCCTCCCATATGTTGCATATGTATGTTTCAAGTGTTTCAGGCGTTTTAGATGTATGTTGCATTTATTTCATAAGGATGTTGCAAAAGTAGATCGGGGGATGTTGCATATGTTGTAATTGTTTTAGAGGCATGTTGCAAGCGTATGTTTCGAGTGTTTCAGTTGTTTCAGAGGTATCTTTCATCTGTGTTTTTCAGATGCATGTTGCAAGTGTATTTATCTGGATGTTGCATGTGTTTTATTTGGATATATGCGTATGGTTGCAATGGTTTTTAAGTGTTTTCAGGTGTTTTTTTCAAGTGTTTTATAAGCATGTTTCAAGTGTTTCAACTGCCTTCAGACGTATGTTGCAACTGTTGTATTTGGATGTTTCAAAAGTAGATCGGGTGTTGCATCTCTCCTCCCCACCTTCTACTGCATCGTCTCTCCCGGCGCCGGCAAAACATCCATACGACGCCGCGGTCGGGTCCTTCCGAATCGAAGGCGCCGCGCGCCCTTCCCATCTTCAACCTGTTCGCTTGCTCGTATACGATCGTAGATTATAAGCTGGAACAGTATTTTTCTCTCACACCAAACCAGCCAGTAGTAAATAATCCACGATCGTTTACGGCCTGCCGAACAGGCTGCTTGTCGCTCGGGCGGCGCGGGCCCCGCGTGGAGCGCGAAACGGAGTGTAGCGCGGGCGTCCGTCCAGATGTTGGGGCGCTAGCACTTACACCAAGGGAAACTGCGCGTTCGGCTGGCTGGCCGGCTGCGGCTGGGCTGGCCAGCGCTCTCACAGTCGCATTGTTCACGTGAACAGTGTTTTCAGCCAGAACGGTACTTTTTCTCTCACAACAATCAGCCGGAACAGTATTTTGGCTTATTTTTCAGTCCCGCCGAACAGGCCAACAATTTATTAGTGCACTGCTGCTAATCTGCATGCAATGCGTCATATTCAGGACAAGATCCGTCCTCTTAACTTAAAATCGCAATTCTGATGAATCCACTCTTGTCCCGAAGGGCAAAGGCAGTTACTGCCGCCGTGAACCACGAGCTGGAAGCGTGACGTGCGAGTCTGAGGCTGAGCTGAGGGGATCCAACATCGTACAACACTAGAGAAGCCCGCCTTTTTTTGTTTCTTTTTCCCGCACCTGGATCTCGGCCTTGGGCTGTTGGCAGCCACTCCCTTCCCTCTCTCCCGCAAGCCATAGCGCCGGCCCGTTCCTTTCTTTTCCCCTTGCGCGCGCTTGGGCCCATCTTGGTTTTGCCTAGGCCCCCGCCCGTGCGTCCCCCTCCTTCTCTCTCTGTTCAGCGGGGGCCACCCGTCAGCCGTTCCAACCGCCGTGAACCACGAGCTGGAAGTCTGACGCGTGAGTCTGAGGGGATCCAACATCGTGTCGCTGGGCTCCAGCGAGCTTCGTGATCACAGATTGGGTGGCGTACGTGGTAGGCGGCCTTAGCAAGGCATCTGTATTCTGAGGTGGTGTAGCCATATATTACCCAATGCCATAGATAGATCATCAACGATGTACATATATACGCCCTGTTCGCTTGGCTTATAAGCCGTATTTTTTTAGCCAACGAATAATATTTTTTTCTCATAACAAATCAGCAAACAGTACTTTCAGCCATGACTTATCAGCCAAGCGAACATGTTCTTCAATCTGGCTCCACCATAGTCCACAGAGAGCACAGGTGAGGATGCAGCGAGACACGGAACCCAAGAACGGTATGCTGCAGCAGCAGCATGAGAAGGAGTTTTTCTTTCTTTCTTTTTCTTTGTGAGAGTAAATCCATATTATTATTATTATGAGTATATTATACTATTATTATATGGCCGGTGTACAGTGTTTGCGTGCAATGCAACGCGGTGTGAAATGGGGAAGGAAGTTGCTTTCATCAGCTTTCACGCTACCAGTAACCTTCGGTATAAACCTTCCCAATCCAAGATTTTTGAGAAAAATAAAAAAACTCATCTTCAAGAGTATCCAATAGACTTTCTCAATTTTTTTGGCACTTGGAGAAAAAAAAAACCCTCCCTTACGCGTAAAAATGCGCGCACCCAGGTCGCGTGTATCCGGAGTTTCTCCATGCTGTCTCCTCCTTCGCGCCATAGCCCAGACTCCGTCTACGGAAGCCGATCTTCACCGCCACCGACCTAGGGTAGAGGTAAGCCATTGATCTACTGCTTCCACTTTGTTGTAGTGTTGTTTTTGTTGGCCCTAGGGTTTCCTACCGACCGGAGCCACTGCCTGGAGGCGATGGCCGTCGCTGGCCATGCCATAGGCAGCCACAACCGCCGCCTAGAGGGCCATGGCTGGCCGCAGCCTCCTGATCGTGGTTGGGCGAGGCTGGGTGGCCTGCTGTGGTTGGCGGCCGATTGGGAGGTCGTGGTGTCCAGCTAGGAGGCATTGCCGGTCAACTGGGAGGCACTGCTGGCCAAGCTAGGACAGGCTGCAGCAGGGTAGGCTAGGGATTGGCAGTTTGGTACAACCGTGCAGGGAGGCGGCGTTGACGTAGGTGCGATTGGTGTTTGGATCTCGTGCGAAAAAAACTGCCGCCAACAAAATTGTGTGTATGACCAAAATTTTAACATTTTGGAAGCCCATTATTAAAAACTCTTGGAGATGGTCTTATTTATTCCTCTCAATTTTGTAGAAGTTGGAGAACACGATGTTTTTGGGAATAAATTATTGGGTACTCAGATGCATGCTGTTAATTAGAGCGCCCAAACATACCAGGTTAATTATCTACACGTAACTAAAAAAATCCAGATTTCATAACTACCACTAAAAGCTTATTAACATGTCATCACTATCCAAACTTTACTCGTGACATCTTTGCCACTGCTGCCGTCAGATTCAGAGCGAACTGCAGTGACATCTCAACGGACGCGCAGTGCTTCATCGTCAGGTTCACGGGGCCCGATTCCAAAGGCAGAAAGCCCCACCAGGGACGCTGGAAGGAGAAGAGCATGACGGGGCTGCGTGCAGTTGCAGATCCGTCGCCCCAGCCACCGGCGCCGGGACAGCAACAACAATGCTACGCCGGCCTGACTGTTAAGACGCTGGAACTCGACGACGACGGCGACGGCAACAGGTGGCGCGCCCACGAGTGATCGCTTAGCTTATAAGCCATACTTTTTCAGCCAACGATTAGTATTTTTCTCTCACAATAAATCAGCCAATAATACTTTCAGCCATGGCTTATCGGCCGAACGAAAACGAACAGGGCACTTACCCACCGACGATGGTACCAATAAGCTCGTACCCGCGGTAAGCTGGCTCACTCAAACTACTCTACACATGTAATCATAATATCTAACTCTGTTGGTCCATCCCTCCATCGCAGGAAATCTCACTGCGCGTTGAATTCAAAGAGGACGAACCAGCACCCTCACCGCCCTTGGCGTCATTGTCTACGAAGACTTCCGTGAAATCACCGGTTTGGGAACACATGACCAAAGCGCATGTCATAGTCGCTACTAATGCGGACGGCTCCCAAAGGAAGAATCCTGGCTACAAAGTGATGCACGCCATCTGTCACCACTGTGACAAAGTGTTTAACGCTGATTCTGGACATGGCACAAACAACCTGTTGAAACATTTGGAAAGCTGCGATTCCACGCACTAGCTACGTATGCCTTTCACATCCTGTAGGTAGGTAGCTACTCATTCCATCCCAAATTATAAGTCATTATAAGAATCTTAGAGGGTCAAAGCATCTCAAGTTTGACCAAATTTATATGATAAGCTACATAATAACATTTATGATACTAGCTAAGTATCATTAGGTTCTTCATTAATTATATTTTCATAGTATATCTATTTGACGTCATAAATTTTTGTAATTCTTTCTATAATTTTAGTTAAATTTAAGATGCTTTGAATTTTCAAGATTCTTGGAATGACTTATAATCTGGGATGGAAGGAGTACAATAAATTGAAGGTAGACAGTTCTCTTTTTTTTGCCCCGGCGTGCTTCTTGTTTGTACTCCATCATGGGGTAAACACTCGAATTACAATGGGGCAGAGAGTGATCAATCTTCTCCTTTTACCGTGAGTTCAAATTACATGATGATGATCTCTCTTTCTCGTCTCATCTCTCAGCACAGTGAGCTACTGGACTCCGCTTGTTGGGCTTGACCCACTCTGGACCCGCACGGCGACTACTGGGCCAAGCTGGCTGGCGACTCGTGAGAGGCCCATCTTGTTTAGCAGTAGCAACTTCCAGGTGGTGTGGGCTAGTCCTTTCCTCAGCCCCAGCAGCTCTCAGTATCCAGTGTTGGAGCAGCAGCAGTAACACAGGCCTGGATGGAACTTATGAATTCCGCCAAAATTTTGTAGTGGTTTATTACATGAACCAGCTCAGTTCCTACTTCCTATAGATATATCGGAGGAAATTCACAGGTCAAATAGGACCTGAATTCGAGTGCCTTATACAGTGAACGTAATGGCGGTAAAATCTTCTCCCGACTGCCACATCTGCATGTGCACATCCATTGACCATCCGCCACCGGTGGTCCAAGACGCAGTCAAAGGCTCTCCGAGCCGTTGCCGACGACGACAGCGTGCTCCCGGCCGCCCAGGTGGCAGCCACAACTACAAGGAACAAGACAAGTCCCGACTCCCCAGAGTCCAAGACAACGCTGGCTGACAGGTGGGCCACTCTGCCCTAGAACGGCTCACATGCATGGTTGATAGTACCTGACGCCAGCAGCAGAACGGCACGACGGAATGGACCGATCCTCCATCTCCGTCAGGTCCACCCTGAATTCACATGCACTTGCTTGTACGCCGGCGTTCAGCCTTTACCAGCAGCAGCAGCAGCAGCAGCCCATTCCCTGGTACCTTTTTTTGTTACTGTTTTACAAGATACATGTATAGCAGCCATTTCTTTTGCCATGCATACTTACTGCAAAAAGGCCTCAAAACTCAAATCAGAAGCTGCTGTGACATACTAATAGTAGTAGTAGATTTGACTATTTGAGAAACATGTATCAGTTTTAAACCAATCAGACAGCTCAAAACTCAGATGTTCCGGTCCTTGCTTAAGGGGTAAAACTGAGTTGTTACCAACAGAACATTAACATTTTCAATAAACCAGAACTGATACTCTGAAAATACACTGAACAGAATCACCATGCGTCTCTAGAAGAGAAGTGAACTCTAGAACTCTAGAAAACAGCAAGCAGTGCCAGCCACCGAGTTTACAAGATCCCCATGCCATGATTCAGCGTTACAAATAGGTGTTCTCTGCGCTTAGAATTGCAACTGCTGGTAAAAGGAATGTCTCTAAGCATATTATATGAGAAGCACAGGTCATCTTTGTGCTAATCACATGGCTCAGGTATCAAATTGACAAATTCTCAAGTCCTGCCTGAGTCAGAATTGTTGCTAACTGAACATTGCCCTTGTACACAGTTTGCAAACTAGTTGTCCAGAACTAATGGATCTTGAAACAAGAACGATTCATCATCCGACGTTTCTCTCTCTCTAAATTCTGTTATTTTCATCCTACGAAACATAACTTTGCATCTACTGATTCTACACCTGAAGCTTGGCACTTGGCCAGGGTAGATGGTACAGCGACTGAACTGGGATGAGACACCAAGGTGACTAACCGTATATACACGGGCTATCCTTGTGGCGATGAAAGAATCAAAGTAGGCTATGTAGGCCGGAGTTCGCTTTCCTCGTTCTCCTTTATGAAACGGCCCTGCATCCAATGTAAACCTCGATCAGAAAATTTTGTTATTTGCTTTTCAAAGTTGCTGAACCCATATTTGTAAGTGCTACTTTTTTCCAGCTTGCCAAAAAAGCCTAATGCAATAACTCAGGGCTGGTTTGTCTGCACTTCAATCCATCTCAATCTACATGTATTAAGGTGGAAAATTAACTAGATTTCCACCTCAACCCATGTGGATTTGGGTGGATTAGAGAGTAACCAAACAAGGCCTCACGTGGGGAATATCCCCCCAATCCCCGGGTGGACCCTAAAAACACTGCTGCATTTGTGGTAAAGTGATGCATGGTTTGATCACAACATAATTTAGCAATAAAAGGTGAAGCATGTGGTCCAAAATAGCATGTGCCAAAACAGAGCATTACTGGTTTATTTGCAAGGTAGTAGAGAAGTATTTCTGTGCAATTTTCATTTCTCGAATCAAGGATGATTTACACTAGTTCATGCATTCTCCTTAAAGATCACATATCATTCTCTAAACATAAAAGGTCCAATAAAATAAGTGACGTTGACCGGTGAGATAAAAGACAATGTAGGGCATGGTGAGGTTCTTCTAAACAGAAAGTGATTGAACTAGATAGATTCAGGGGAGAGCTCTCATCTGTTTCACGTATGCCGTATGCACGAACATGTTCAGCATTAGAACTGGGCAGGAGGATTATTATGTTTGTGGGTTCAGTCATCACACATATGGAATGTCAATGATGGACAATCTATTAGTTTTGCTCCTGACAGACAACGTGGAACACGATTTGAGTACTCATTTACAAACAAACAGATGCTCTGTTTAGGAACTCAAATGCTTTGGGCACAGTGAATTTATGTGATAAACTGGTAATGTGCAAAACCCACAGTTCTCAACTGCATAACGAAATTAGCAAAATTTCAAGCATCAGGTTAGAGCTGCAGATATATGCATGCATGCATAAAGACATAATAATGCATCCCAAAATCCCAAACTCCAAAACCAAACAATTTGTAGTTCAGAGCATGGATTCAGAGCAGTGTTTGTGTGAGACATGTTATTGTAGTAGTAGTAGATCATAACAAATTCTTGCCTTGGCCCAGCAGTAATTAATAAGGAGATGTATGAATGAGATCAGAGAAGCTCATGTCGTGCCAACTTGAGACATCAGCAATAGCATCATATCAACAGAAAAAGTGATGTCGTCAATTCGTCACCTTGAACCGCGGCCGCTTGACGGCATTGACCCGGCGAACCTCGTACCGGATCCGCTTGGCGAAGAGCCGCCTCCGTCGCTTCTCCTTGTACCGCCTCACCCTCTCCGCCCTCCCTGAAAGCGCCGCCACGGCGTGCTCGGCCGGCTCCACCTCCACCAGCACCTGCACCTGCACAGACGGCGGCGGCACCGTGGTCACAGCCGTGTGCCCGTGTCACCAAGACCCGCGTGGACCAAGAATCTCTACGGGGAGCGGATGTGGGCTTACGGCGTCGAGCTGCAGGTCCGGCGAGTCACCGCCGCCGCCGCCCGCGCCGGCGGCGCCGATGTAGAGCGACCCCCGGTCCGCCCACGCCGCGAGGATCTCCTCGTAGTCGAGCTTGAGCAGCAGCGAGCGCGCCGACGCGCCCGTGCTGGCGGCGGACGAGCACGGCGACGACGACGACGTGGTGGCGGTGGCCGTAGCCGCCGGCGAGGAGCAGTACACCCAGCGTTCCCTGCCCCGCAGCGCGCGGCGCGCGAGGTCCTCCTCCTGGGCGCCCGGGAGGCCCGAGGCGCCGGAGCCGGCCCCGTCCGGCGACGCGGACGGCGACGGGCCGAGGATGTCGGAGAGCGACGGCGCCGGCAGGGCCTCGAACAGGGTGGACGCCTCGTGGTGGTGGTGCAGCGCGAACGGCTCCACCTGCTGCTGCTGCTGCCGCCCGGCCCCTCCGTCGCCGCCGGCGTCCTCCTCCGGCTTCACTTCCGCCTCCTCCTCCCACGGGGACGCCGGCTCGTCCGCCGGTGGCGTCGGCGGCGTCGGTGTCGCTGCCACCTCCGCCTTAACCATCAGGTCGCTGAGGCTGAGGTACTTGGTCCTCTTCCCCTTGCCCCTGGCCTTCGTTCTCGCCCGCGGCTTCGCCTGCCGCCGCCGCCGCCGCCCACCGCCGCTGGCCATGGTGGCGCCTCCACGGCTTCACGCACGCGGCCCAAGGACGGTTCTTTGTCGCTTAATGCGGGGTGTTGGGCGAGCCGAGGAGCGACTGTTTGGTGGGAAAGCGAGAGATCTCCCGCGGCCGCGGCGAGAAGCTCAGAAGCCGGGTGGCGAGGCGCTTTTCCCCGATCACCCGCTGACGTGGCGGCGGCTGGCCGAGGTGGAGGGACGCCATTGGTGGGGCGGATTGCGGTGTTCCCTTTCCGTCGTACACGAGTGGGGAGGGTAGGGCAAGACTTTGGGGGGTAGAAAGGGAAGGATTTGAAGGGCTTCACGGAGGTTTTGTGACGCAGGGAGGTGGTGCACGTTCACATCGTCGCCACCAAAGATCATATGACGCGAGTTGTGATGGAGGTCACGTTAGTTTCATTGGGAGGGAGCTCACACATCAAATTTAATTTTCGAAATAAAAAGTATTACTGTACATATTGTGGAGCGAAACCGGTGGATATGAAACAAAATGTTTGGTTGATGCGACGAAGCCATGGGTTATAAGTATGAAGAAGTATTGTCGTATTGATGTGTGAAAACAGACTTAACACATGTGCAAAACAAATATATGGACAATGGTGATGTAAAATATAGTATATTCAAACCATTGTTAGTATTGACCTCACAGGAGGTATGCAACCATGTTAATTGTTGGGTTACTCGGTTTACCAAAAATTCAGAGTTAGTATGTGACAACGGTAGTTCTCCTTACCAAAATTTAGAGTTATATTATGTGATAATGGTAGTTTTCTTGGACACTGTATACTTAATTCTACCTTCTAATAATAAAAAGCGACCTTATAATTTCTGATGAAGAATGTAATAATCTCGAAAATGGCTGCCTCAACAACTCATCACTCCACCCAACCTGCCACCTGCCGGCTAGAGTATTGGACGCGTGTTAATTAATGATATACATTGATAAATCATATACACAAGTCTAATAGTGACATACCATTTGTAAATGTCTAATCTTCGCGTGCACAAATATTCCCGTATATTGATACATCATTGCAGTCAATGTTTGGGCATTTGGATTGCATGCACTTAAAATATAGTAGAAATGATTTTTTATTCTAAGTCAAAGTTTCTCTATCTTTTTTACCAAGTTAAGAAAACTAGTAATCAACAATAATGACAAATAAATGCACTATCAAATGCATTTAAATATATATATAATAATATATCTGATACAAACTAGTTTGATGTTTGAGATGCTTGTGCATTACTTTGTAAAGTTGTGCTTCTAAAAATTAGAGAAATCTAACTCTAAACAAAAAAATATATAGCGCTCCCTCTGTCATAAAAAGATTGCAGTTCTCGACTTCCAATAAGTTAATTAATTTTAAATTTAATCAAATATGTAAAAAATTGTAATAATATTTATGGGCATATTAGGCATAACTGTATTCATCTTGGAAAATACATTTATAGATATTTAAAATAATTATAATTGTAGCATTTAAAATTTATCCTAAAAATAAGTACATTTTATAGATATGG
This sequence comes from Miscanthus lutarioriparius, assembly GCA_904845875.1. Classification (NCBI taxonomy): domain Eukaryota; kingdom Viridiplantae; phylum Streptophyta; class Magnoliopsida; order Poales; family Poaceae; genus Miscanthus; species Miscanthus lutarioriparius. The sequence continues at coordinate 72,047,229 of CAJGYO010000013.1, forward strand.
CACACCTAGCTCTACTAGGCTTTTTTTTAAAACTTTTTTCTGCTCCAAAGCGCTATAGCTTTTGGTAGAGGTAAACATGTAACTTTTAAGTTGCATTGATCTTCTTTAAAAACTTATAGAAGTGTACAGTATTTATTTTGGGATGGAGAAAGTATTTTATATGATAAATAAATATATAGATACTAATGTTATCTTTTATACTAGTGGTCAAGCTTGACTAGTTTAGCTTAGGTCAATTTTTTGAACGGCGCTTACTGTACGTCATTTTTTATCTGGACGACTCCAGCCTGTTCGGTTGGCTGGTTCGTATCGTTACTAATTCGTTTATGTGTGAGAGAAATACTGTTGGCTGGTTCATATAAACAGTAGTAGTACGGTGCAGGTGAAGACAGATGAGGTGTCTAGTACTAGATCACAGCATCGCACATGGTATTGGTAGCCGTGTGAATCCCCTACACTACACATGGCAGCGGGCCCAGGCGCGGCGCGGCGATGTGTCCTTGCCTACCTGGCCCGGGTGCGGCAGCCATGCCAAGGACGAGGCGGGAGGAGGCGTGCCGGAAGTCCCGGACTCGGAAGAGAACAAGCGGCGAGGCGGCTACAGCCCCGTCGTCCCGCCCGCCGCCGCCGGCCGGTGTCGAAGGTGGAGGAGAGAAGGTCGTCTCGTCTCGTGGTCCGTGCACCGCCGCGCCGCAGACCTGAACCTGAACCTGACTCGCGCACCACCACCACCATGCGAGAGGCGCAGCGCAGGCATGCAGCAACCGTCCGGTGCGGTGACCAGACCACTCAGGCTGGCTTGGGTTTGGCAGCCGTTGCGGCAGAGCCAGAAGGCAAGCCACTGCGCAGGCAGGCAGCGCGCGAGTCAAGGCGCACGCATGCAAGTGCTCTGACCTTGACCGCGCCTTCAGAGAGTGGAGTGCGTCCACTGGCCTTGGCGCCCTTGCCTTCCCTATACTCGTGTCGCGTCGCGGTGATCTCCTCTTCTCCGATTGCCCGTACTAACGCTATTTAGCATTACAGGATGCTCATGAAAACAACCTATGTTTTATAATTTAAGTTTCACACAATTATATTTTACCATATATATAATCCGGAAAACACTCATGTATATCACTAGCAAGTTCAGGTCAAGCCTAAAAAAAGCAAGTTCAGGTCATGAAATTATAGGCCCATGCTAACGCTACGGTTCATGAAGTTACAAGCCCATACTCATGTATATCACCATAGCAAATATACTTGAGTAACATTGCAAATAAAATCACAGCTATTATATCTGTTGGAGCCATCTTAAAGGATTAATCTGTTCTATGGTTCATGGTAACAATGAAATGAGATGGCCGGAGCCCATCGTGCTTATTGTGTGTCAAAGCAAAATGACAGCATCAGAGTGCTTGGCAGGCCTGTCGCCTCTGTCCCCCATCCGGGTTTGCAGACAGCCAATCCGCCGCTGCTGCCTGCGGCCTGCTGATGCATTTAAATCACCACAAGAAATCTAAACCGTGACACGAAAGGAAAGCTCCAATGCATTCTTTCATTAACAATGACAAAGGACAAAAATATTTGCTAAACTCAATGTTTTTCTAAACATTAAACGGTCTTTACACGGTCGTCCTTCGTTTAGCGTTTAGGCTATTTACACGATGTTTAAACGAAGTTAAACGGTCTAAACGGTTTTGTACTTTAAAAAAATACATATAATTATATATGTGCATATAAAAAATCAAGTATTCTAGCATTTATACATATTTATTCGAGTAAAAATCAATTATTTTTGTATGTATATATATTTATGCATGTGAAAACAACCAAATATAGATATTTATGCATGTAACATATCAAGTGTACACATTTATAAATATAATAAACTTAAGTATACAAATTTATCCATATAAAACTGGACTAGATTTACCTCGTGTTCGTCTAAACAGTTGTTTAGCCCATTTAATACTGTTTATCTCCGTTCCGTTTAGACCGTTTTTTTCTTTTTTTACCGTTTAAACGGTCAACCGTTTAATTTCCGTTTACCCCCTAAACAAAACAGTTTACCACCATTTACCGTTTACCGACCGTTTAAACGGTAGGCCGTTTAGGTGAACACTGGCTAAACTTTACCTCTGTAGTTTTTTCTCAACTGCATTATTTTATTAAAATAAAATAAAAGATGGGTTCACCTTTTTAATGTTTGCTTGCTTCAATTCTGAAATCTCTTGAACTCCTTTGTGCTAACAAATTGGAGAATGATTGAACCACTAGCATGTGGCAGAACAGTCCGAAATAACCCGCTTACGTAGGTGCTCGCCTTCCACCAGACACTAAGCACCCCAAAGGCAAGCTACAGCGGGCGGTATCCGTCGGGCACACCCCAAGAGAGAATCCGAAAGATCCATATTTTTCCTAAAGATCCAATAATGAGAACGAGTTACAACACTTGTCCATTTCATACATCAGAGTTTCTTAAAAATTACATTATTACATTACCAAATGTCAAAGTGCGGAATGATAAACAACGAAATTTAAAATAAACATCTAGCGATAAGAACGAGGATCCATCTGAGCCCACCAGAAGAATCCTCCACACAAAGGTCCTTCTCATGCATTACCTGCAACAGGGGTACATAACTCTGAGTACACAATATCCTCACAAGACTTATCTGACTAGTGAGAATAGTTTCCCGACTCCAAGGAATATATGATGAGCTTTATGGTTTGCTGGTTTCTTTTGGTAGAAAGCAATACTAATAGTGAGTCCTTATTTATGTTATTATTATCAGTCGTATTAAGTTATTATATATCCAGTCTATAGAAGCACATGTTCTACTTTCAAGCAAGAGTTGAGCAATCAGTTCCATTTCATCACCTTCCATCTTTCAGTTCTTACTACGATGTTAAACCGTAAACAAGCCATATTGGAACGCCGGCGATTTGTGAATCAATGCCCCCAGCTGGGTACCCCGAAAACACATGCCCCGCTTGTACCCCAGGCACAAGCAGGACTAACCCATCACCCTCCTGTCCTGGGTGTCTAGGTCCCTGTCCAAACTTAGACTCCAAGCCCCCACTCCTGAGTCCCGGACTCAGTGCGGTGTAAGGACCTCCACCATCCCCGCCTCCAATTAGTCGGTCCGGAAAGAGGCGGATCCACGATAAAAGAGCAACGAGTCTTCCCTGTGCCCATACCCAAGTATGTGCTCGGGATAATAAGTCTGTGACTTGCCTAGAACCATATGCAACGATCGGTCCTTAATTGGCACAGACAGGGAAAAAGTGTAACCGAGCTATGCCCTGTTGGCCGCAGGACATAACCCTTTACACCCACCAGTACCCAAACCATATCCCTACCCGATCACCAGTTTCCTTTCCACGTCCTCGATTCTTACCACCGCGACACTCATCAACCCAAGAGCATCCGATAGAGGTACTAAACAACCCGGTTGGTGACGCACAGAGGCATGGCCACGCACCATGGCGGTGTTTGGCCGCGGTGGCGCCGATGCCGATGAATAAACCTTGCCTAACGCCTCAACCACTACTCCTTAACCATCTACAGACTGCGTTAAACAATGTAGAAGTCCTATTTGAACCGCTACTACATTCAAGCGCGTTGGCCACGGAAACGACATCTACCCACGTCCGTCGGGGACGAACACGCGCTACGGCGAACCTCGGCCCTAATTGAGTCAACCAGCTACCCTAGGAGCAAGAGGACCTCACCAGCGATGTGATGGAAGGGCTAGGCGAAGTCGCGAGGAACGGCAACGGGCTGGCCACGCGCGCGAGGTTGTTCCGGTTCACGCCGGCCACGGAGAAGACGTTCCCGGTGACCTGATGCACCGTCGGCGAAGCCACTGCATGGGCGAGGCAAAATGAGTCAAGGAGAGGCAACAGCCGTGCTTGATTGAAACAAAAGAGCAAGGAGCAGTGCCCCGGGCCAAGAACTCGTCTCGCCGGCCATGGTGGACCGCCGAGGGGAAAATTCTCCCCATTACCTCACCGTAGGAAAGATGCCTGTCGAGATGACTCCAATCCGAAGCTAACTACTCTAGCTATTTGGGCGCACGGTGAATTGGAAAGGGATGGACTGCACCCGGCCAATTTGGTGGGCAACGGTGTTCGGCTAAATGGGTTCGACGGCGGGGAAAACTCCAACTGAGGCCCTGGCACTGTATGGCTGCAACAGCAGCGGGCTTGGCACGACGCTGGACATCAATGCGACCTCCAGATGTGTGCACGAGTTTGGCACTCCGACGCGTGACCGTAGCTCCGCGACACGCAAGGTGACGGCGGCACAGCACTGCGCCGCAGAGGCTGGCATGTCTAGGAACACTACAGAGTGGCATGGCGTGAAGCACGAATGGGACGGCGAAGTTAGGCGGGGCAAGGCCACGCGTGTGCAGCCAAAGTGTCAACGGCAACAGCGACCGTGCAGGCGGCGACGGACGGCACGTAGCGTGACCAGGGTGCAGTGCGACGCGACGACGACAGTGCGGTCCGTGCGTGGCACAGCGGTGCGGGTCCACACGGCGGTGCGCGAGCGTGTGCGTGCGTGGCATGCCAGGGCAGCAACGTGGTGCGGCCTGCAGCACGGGACCAGCAGCATGGCCAGCCACAGTGGTGCGGCGACAGTGGCCAGAGGCAGACCCGGCAGCATGCGTGCGACGACCGGGGCCACATGTGCGGGCATCCGTGCACAGGCGTAGCAGTGGCGACAAGGCCAGTGTGGCAGCGTGCTCTGGGCAGGCCAGTGCAGCGGTGCCAGGCCGAGCAGAGGCGGTGACCGCGCCCGAAGGTGGAAAACGTGTCATGCACGCTTTTTAAAGCTGCTACAAAAACCAATCCGATGATCCAAAAGCCAAAATAGTTATTCTATACTCAAGAGGGTACATAGGGCTATCCAACTGAGCCAAAACATCTTGCCACTCCCTAACCCGATCGTTCTACAAAAAGTGTCGAACATGGCTCCATCGACCCATTTTCAGACTTACGCGAAATGACTAAACTTCAAACGGTTTCGCGTCGAATTCCTTTTTCCAAGTTACTTGATACACTAGCTAGTGAACCCCGTCCTCGACCGCACGTATTTTATCGTCGCCTATGAAGTTCGTACTACGAACTTTATCAAAGTTTCGCATAAGTGTTCGATAGCATTTTTGTTCGATAAAAATTCACTTAAAATACTAAACGATATAAAGCGACATAAAATGTAACATTTGTTTCTTGTTTCAGTTGAACGTTTCAAGTGCCGTACATTGATTTATACTCTATATTACACACATTTACACACAAGTATGATGCTCATGCAGTGTTTTAGCAAAAACTGTACAATGTAACACCGAGGGTGTTACAAATCTACCCCCCTAAAACAAAATCTCAACCCGAGATTTCATGCGCCTAGTGCGAGGAGATAGGAAATACATTTCGACGCCGCAACTAACTATCAGAACCCGAGAGGAGGTGGGGGTAATGCTTCAATAGGTAACTCTCTTGTTCCCACGTGGCCTCATCCTTTGAATGGTTTTGCCATTGCACTTTGTAGAACTTTACCACACTGTTCCTAGTCACTCTTTCTTTCTCATCCAGGACTTTGACAGGGTGCTCAACATAAGTCAAATCTGGCTGGAGGGGAAGCCCTTCAATTTCCACAGCTTCATCCGAAACCCGTAAACATCTCTTCAACTGCGATACATGAAACACATTGTGTACCGCAGATAAGATATCGGGAAGCTGGATACGATAAGCAACTGGACCACATTGCTCCAACACCTGATAAGGACCCACATATCAAGAGGCTAGCTTGCCATGGATACCAAATCGATGCACCCCTCTCATAGGAGACACCTTGAGATACACATAATCTCTAGCTACAAACTCTAAGGGCCTTCTTCGCTTATCGGCATAAGCTTTCTGTTGGCTTTGAGCTACCTTCAAGTGACTCCGAATAATGCTTACTTGCTCTTGAGCCTCTTTGATGAACTCAGGCCCAAAGTACCCACGGTCTCCCACTTCAACTTAGTTGAGTGGTGTCCTACACTTTCTTTCGTATAGAGCTTCAAATGGTGCCATGCGGATGCTTTCTTGGTAGCTATTATTGTAAGAAAATTTCGCTAGCTTCAAGCAGGCATCCCACTTCTTAGGGAAAGAGATGGCACAAGCTCTCAACATGTCCTCGAGCACCTAGTTCACCCTCTCGGTTTGGCCATCAGTTTGCGGATGATATGCGGAGCTTCTGAGGAGATGAGTACCAAGACATTGCTGTAGCTGGTCCTAAAAACGAGAGACAAAGACTGACCCTCTATTAGAGATGATAGTAAGGGGAACCCCGTGTAGAGTCACAATCTGGTCAAAGTATATCTGAGCATACTTTCTGGCTGCATATCTGGTGTCCACCGGGATAAAATGAGCAGACTTAGTTAGACGGTCCACAATGACCCAAATCGAATCATAGCCCTTGGATGTGCGGGGCAAACCCACCACAAAGTCAATGGAAATATCTTCCTATTTTTAAATAGGAATAGGCAAGGGCTGTAAATATCTCGGGGTACGCATATGATCTGCCTTAACCCTACCACAAGTGTCGCACTCTGTGACGTGCCGGGTGATGTCCTGCTTCATGTTGGACCACCAGTACAAGTGGCGTAGATCATGATACATATTGTTGCTGCCAGGATGAATAGACAGCTTTGAATGATGGGCTTCATTCAAAATCTTCATTTTTAGCTCCTCATTAGATGGAACCACCAGTCTATCCTTGTATCTCACCACTCCATGCTCATCGACACTAAAGTGAGGGCCACGCCCTTCGGTAATCAATTTTCTGATGTGGAGAATTTCTTCGAGGTCTTGCCTTTGCTCTAGAATAATCTGCTCCAACAACTCTGAGGTCAAGGCAATGTGAGCTAACACTTCTACATGGTTGAGAGACAAAGGTATTTCTTCAATCTGATGTGACTTCTGGCTCAAAGCATTAGCCACTACATTGGCCTTTCCTAGGTAATAATGGACTTCTAAGTTGTAATCCTTTATCAATTCTAACCATCTCCTTTGCCTCATATTCTGCTCAGACTGAGTAAAAATATACTTGAGGCTCTTGTGATCCATAAAGATATGCACTTTATTGCCCAACAGATAGTGCCTCCAAATCTTCAGAGCGTGGACCACAGCAGCTAGCTCTAAGTCATGGGTGGGGTAATTCACCTCGTGCTTTTTCAATTGGCGCGAAGCATAAGCTATCACACGCCCATCTTGCATAAGCACACACCCCAGCCCCGTCTTTAAGGCATCACAATATACATCAAAGGGTCAGTCAATATCTGGTTGGGCCAACACAGGGGCAGTGGTCAGAAATGTCTTTAGAGCTTGGAATGCTTCTTCACAGGCTGGACTCTAGTCAAACTTAGCTTCTTTTTGGAGCAGCTTGGTCATTGGCTGAGCTATCTTGGAGAAATCTAGGATGAAACGCCGATAGTACCCAGCGAGACCAAGGAACTGACGAATCTGATGCACAGACTTGGGAGACTTCCAATCCAACACATCTTGTACCTTGCTGGGATCTACCGAAATGCAGTCAGATGTCAACACATGCCCCAAAAACTGCACCCGATCTAACCAAAATTCACACTTTCTGAATTTGGCATACAACTTGTGCTCCCTTAGTCGAGCCAGTACTGTCCAAAGGTGTTGGGCATGCTCTTCATCATTCTTGGAATATATCAGGATAGCATCAATGAATACTACCATAAACTTGTCCAGCTCTGGCATAAAGACTGAATTCATCAAGTACATGAAGAAGGCAGGAGCGTTGGTGAGACCAAAAGACATCACTAGGTACTCATACAACCCCTATCTAGTAGAGAAAGTTGTCTTTGGTATATCATGTGGTCTGATCTTGATCTGATGATAGTCTGATCAAAGGTCAATCTTCGAGAACACCTTGGCGCCAGCTAGTTGATCGAACAAAGTATCTATGCGAGGCAAAGAATACTTGTTCTTAACTGTTACCGCATTAAGAGGGCGGTAATCCACACACATCTGCAGAGTACCATGCTTCTTCTTCACAAAAATAGCTGGGCAACCCCATGGTGAAGAACTAGGACGGATGAAACCTTTTTCCATCAACTCTTCCAGCTGCTTCTTCATCTTAGCCAATTCCCTTAGAGCCATGTGGTACGGGCATCTAGAGATAGGAGCAGTACCAGGCTCTAGCTCAATGGAGAATTCTACCTCTCTATCCGGTGGCAACCCAGGAAGATCTTCAGGAAAAACATCCAGGAACTCACATACCACAGGGATGGGGGTAAGATCAGGAGAGGCTTCAGCATGGGCAGCAACAGGTAAGACGGGATCTGAGGGTACAAGAAGAGACATCCTATCCTTAGAAGAAGGAAGCCGTAACTCGACACTTCTCCGCTTCATATCCAAGACTACCCCATACACCCACAACCAGTTCATTCCAAGAATAGCATCAATGCCTTGCCCAGGCATTACCATGAACTGTAGGCGGTAAGTGTGGGTGGCTAATACCAAGCTTACTATGTCCGTGCAGGTATTGATGAACATTTACGAACCCGTAGTATGGATTCTATAAGCATATGGTATATCCATAAGTGGTAAGTTGTGCCGGTCCACAAATCCCATGCTCATAAAGGAATGTGATGCACCAGAATCGAACAACACATAGGCTGGATGGGAATCGATGGTAAACATACCAGCCATCACCGGCTCCTGCTGCAATATCTGCTCAACATCTGTGAAATGCACCTGTTTGGATCTGCTGGGCACTTTCTTCTTGACCATGGTCCTCCTGACTAATCTAGAGTTTGCTGATGGTTGAGCAGACTGAGCTGGCTGGTTCTGGGGACACGCTCGGGCATAGTTGCCATCTTTGCCACATTTAAAGCAAGCACCTGGCTTGTTTCCAAACCCTTGGTGAGGTGGGACCTGCTGTCCCTGAGGCTGCACCTGCTGCGTGGGAGCACGGTACTGTGTGGAACAAGTCTGAGAAGTTTGCTGGGGCTGCCGAAACGAAGGCCCGCCTGATGATTGATAGGGCCCCCGTCGGACAACCTGTACCTTCTGAGTATGAGGGTGGCTAGAAGACCCTACAGCCACCCACTTCCTCTTTCACTCTGCCTGGGAATCCCGCTACAAGCCCTCCATGGCGATGGCAGCGTTCATCATTGCCCCGAAAGTCTGATAGTTCGCAGTGTACAGCTTCTCCTGAAGGATATAAGAGAGGCCATGAAAGAAGCGGTCCTTCTTCTTCTCGTCAGTGTCCACATGAATGCCAGCATACTAGGACAAGTGATTGAACTTATTAACATAGTCCATCACTGTCATACTCCCTTGGCGTAGCTCTAGGAACTCAGTCAGCTTTCGGCTGATGACACCAGCAGGAATATAGAACTCTCTGAATGCTGTGGTGAACTCCTGCCAGGTGGCCTAATGATCTGGCTACTTCATGGTATGGAAGGTATCTCACCATGCACTTGTGGACCCCAATAGTTGCTGCGCTGCAAAGCGCACTTTCTGCTCATCGACCACATTGAGCAACAAAAACTTCTGCTCTAGAATGCGAAGCCAGTGCTACGCATCCAGGGGCTCATCTGTCAGTGTGAACGTGGGTGGGTGGGTCTTGAGGAAATCCTGGTAAGAGGAGGGTCCCTCAGGACGGCGGGCACCACCCTTGTTCCCACCATTGCCCCCGTGGCCACCGTGGGCGAAGCCAGCGACAGCTTGTGCCATTAGATCCATGGCATGGGCTGACTCTCGGCGATCAGCCATCAGTTCCGCCATCATCTCAGCGTGAGTCATCGGAGGCAGCGATGGCGGAGGAGGAGGAGCCAGAAGTGAAGCCCCATGGCTCTCCCCGTGGTGCTCATTGGCCTGGCCACTCTCGGCTTGCCCCTTGCCAAGACCGTGAGCTGCCCCAGCACTGGTGCTCCCGCATTTGGACCTTAGATTCATCTGTAAGAGATAGGAACCATCCACTTAGAACAACCTTCCTGATCCGAAGCAAGGGATTAGAGAAATGACATCACATTAATTAAAGCATTCTTTTAATTAATCCTATCACTTTACTAATCCAATTATACGTGTAGAGGGAAATTTTAGTTTAAGCAAAATGCTATTATCATGATGCATGTATCGTCCTATATGTTCACTCAAGCCGGAATATAGCGGCATTCGTAAAAATTTCAGCACATCGCACACTCACTTTCCGTATTCTAATCGATTTCTTACGCAACGTAAGTCAGTGTACCTGCAGAAAACTGATTAGACAAAACCAATGTCGCTACCCTAGATAGACCATATTCCTAGGACTTATACTTATTTACATAATGTAATCGAATCCTACTTTTTGTAAAGCTTTTGTTGGTCAAATTTTTCGTTTTGAAAAAGAGTGATGAAACTCGTAACCATTATTGGCTCTGGTACCAACTGTGGCAGAACAGCCCGAAATAACCCGCTTACATAGGTGCTCGCCTTCCACCAGACACTAAGCACCCCAAAGGCAAGCTACAGCGGGCGGTATCCGTCGGGCACACCCCAAGGGAGAATCCAAAAGATCCATATTTTTCCCAAAGATCCAATAATGAGAACGAGTTACAACACTTGTCCATTTCATACATCAGAGTTTCTTAAAATTTATATTATTACATTACCAAATGTCAGAGTGTGGAATGATAAACAACGAAATTTAAAATAAACATCTAGCGATAAGAACGTGGATCCGTCTGAGCCCACCAGAAGAATCCTCCACACAATGGTCCTTCTCATGCATTACCTAAAACAGGGGTAAATAACCCTGAGTACACAATATACTCGCAAGACTTATCAGACTAGTGGGAATAGTTTCCCGACTCCAAGAAATATATGATGAGCTTTATGGTTTGCTGGTTTTTTTGGCAGAAAGCAATACTAATAGTGAGTCCTTATTTATGTTATTATTATCAGCCGTATTAAGTTATTATCTATCCAGTCTATATAAGCACATGTTCTACTTTCAAGCAAAAGTTGAGCAATCAGTTCCATTTCATCACCTTCTATCTTTCAGTTCTTACTACGATGTTAAACCGTAGACAAGCCATATCGGAACGTCGGCGATTTGCGAACCAATGCCCCCAGCTGGGTACCCCAAAAATACACGCCCCGCTTGTACCCCAAGCACAAGCAGTACTAACCCATCACCCTCCTGTCCTGGGTGTCCAGGTCCGCGTCCAAACTTGGACTCCAAGCCCCCACTCCTGAGTCTCGGACTCAGTGGTGCAAGGACCTCCACCATCTCCGCCTCCAATCAGTCGGTCCAAAAAGAGTCAGATCCACGACAAGAGAGCAACGAGTCTTCCCTGCGCCCATACCCAAGTATGTGCTCGGGATAATAAGTCTGTGACTTGCCTAGAGCCATATGCAACGACCGGTCCTTAATTGACACAGGCAAGGAAAAAGTGTAACCGAGCTATGCCATGTTGGTTGTAGGACACAATCCTTTACACCCACTAGTACCCAAACCATATCCCTACCCGGTCACCAGTTTTCTTTCCACCATTTTATCATGAGTGATCATATTTATCACCTATTTGCGAGTAACGACAGGTTACTCACGCTACCGAGATCCTGAGCATAGCAACTACTCGACCTATACTAGTAGGACTCATGGGTAGATATATTTATACATGTAGTTTCCATAAAATGCCTATAACTTAAATACAAATTATATATATATATATATACATACTCAGTGATCATAAAATAGGGGCTATGCACCGAGGCTTGCCTTGGGCAGGCGACGAGTCAGCAAAGTCAGCACCAAAAGGCTCCGGGGCTCCCTCCTGCACGAGGATCTCCTCCTCGTACTCCTCAATGACTTCCTCGTACTCCTGTTCATCGACGGGCATGAACTCTACCAACTCGTGATCTACATGCTTGAAATGATGATGCAACACTTAGTATTACGACAACAACAACTCTTAAAATAAGAATACACCTATCGAACTACTAAGTGAGTTCTATCAACTAAAGTGCTAAGCTACCTACTGTTACCACTAATAAGTGTGAAGCATGACATACAGTATCACAGCAACTAAAGGTTTTCTTACTCCTAATACCGAATTACTCTATATATGATAAAGCAGGGATAATAGCTACTATATTTATCAACCTACTCTAGGGCTACAAAATTTACAGCAAGTACATAATAATCTAGTGAGCCTACTGTAAAATTTTTATAGCTATCGATATCACCAATTTATCATAAAAATTCCTACAAATATTAATCTACATAATACTAAGCTCTCTAGTTTGGATTTATGAACCTATCGCTATCACAGCTATCTGTAAACTAACTATACTAACAACTAGATGGCATTTTTGTGAACCTAACAAACTTGGTTTCACTATTTTTGGACATCTACAAGATTTATTATAAATTATCAAAGTTCAGCTTGAAAACTAAATTAAATAAGCATTTACAATTTACTGGAAAGATGAAAACTGATTTCTATCTAGCGGCCCACGCGAGCGACCCGGCCCAACCCGCGACGCCCGCGCGTGCACTCGTGCAGCGCACCGGTGTGGCCCAGCGCGGTACGGCCCACACGCGCACCACATTAAGCAAAAGAGCCCTCGGATTCCAATCAAATGGAATCGCAGTCCATTCCACTATTCCCTTCTCTCACTGACTCTAGCACTTAACCCCCTGGTTTACTTTGAATTTACATTGCGACGTCCCTGGTCGGACTTAACAGAGACCGCGACCCTCCCGGCCTAACGCCGGCGAGCACGCACCTCCACGGCCTCGATTCTTACCACCGCGACACTCCTCAACCCAAGAGCATCCGATAGAGGTACTAAACAACCTGGTTGGTGACGCACAGAGGCATGGCCACGCACCACGGCGGTGTTTGGCCGCGGTGGCGCCGATGCCGGTGAATAAACCTTGCCTAATGCCTCAATCGCTACTCCTTAACCATCTACAGACTGCGTTAAACAATGTAGAAGTCCTATTTGAACCGCTACTACATTCAAGTGCGTCGGCCACGGAAACATCATCTACCCACGTCCGCTGGGGACGGACACGCGCTCTGGCAAACCTCGGCCCTAATTGAGTCAACCAGCTACCCTAGGAGCAAGAGGACCTCACCAGCGATGTGATGGACGGGCTGGGCGAAGTCACGAGGAACAACAACGGGCTGGCCACGCGCGCCAGGTTGTTCCGTTCACGCCGGCCGCGGAGAAGACGTTCCCAGCGACCTGCTGCACCGTCGACGGAGCCACTGCACGGCCGAGGCAAACGAGTCAAGGAGAGGCAACAGTCGTGCTTGATTGAAACAAAAGAGCAAGGAGCAGGGCCATGGCGGACCACCGAGGGGAAAATTCTCCCCATTACCTCACCGTAGGAAAGAAGCCCATCGAGATGACTCCAATCGGAAGTTAACTACTCTAGCTATTTGGGCGCATGGTGAATTGGAAAGGGGTGGACTGCACCCGGCCAATTTGGTGGGCGACCATGTTTGGCTAAATGGGTTCGACGGTGGGGAAAACTCCAACTGAGGCCCCGGCACCGTATGGCTGCAACAGCAGCGGGCTTGGCACGACGCTGGACATCAATGCAACCTCCGGACGTGCGCATGAGTTCGGCACTCTGACGCTCGACCGCAGCTCTGCGACACTCAAGGCGAGGGCGGCACGGCACTGCGCCGCAGAGGCTGGCATGTCCAGGAACACTATAGAGTGGCGTGGCGTGAAGCGTGAACGGAACGATGAAGTTAGGCAGGGCAAGGCCACGCGCGTGCAGTCGAAGTGTCAACGGCAACAGCGGCCGTGCAAACAGCGACAGAGTGGTCCATGCGTGGCACGGCGGTGCGGGTCCGCGCGGCGGTGCGGATCCGCGTGACGGTGCGTGAGCGTGTGCGTGCGTGGCGTGCTAGGGCAGCAACGTGGTGTGACCTACAGCGCGGGACCAGCAGCATGGCCAGCCACAGTGGTGCGGCGACGGTGGCCAGAGGCAGACCCAACAGCGTGCGTGCGACGTGTGCATGCTGCGCGCCAGCGCGTGGTGGCAGGAGGCCGTGGCCAGCAGCGCAGGGGCCACATGCACGGGCGTCCGTGCACAGGCGCAGCAGTGACGACGTGGCCGACGTGACAGCACGCGCTGGGCAGGCCAGTGCAGCGGTGCCAGGCCGAGCAGAGGCGGTGACCGTGCCCGGAGGTAGAAAACGTGTCGTGCATGCTTTTTAAAGCTGCTACAAAAACCAATCCGATGATCCAAAAGCCAAAACAGTTATTCTATACTCAAGAGGGTACATAGGGCTATCCAACTGAGCCAAAGCATCTTGCCACTCCCTAACCTGATCGTTCTACAAAAAGTGTCGAACATGGCTCCGTCGACCCATTTTCAGACTTACGCGAAATGACTAAACTTCAAACGGTTTCACATCGAATTCCTTTTTTCAAGTTACTTGATACACTAGCTAGCGAACCCCGTCCTCGACCGCACGTATTTTATCGTCGCCTACGAAGTTCGTACTACGAACTTTATCAAAGTTTCTCATAAGTGTTCGATAGCATTTTTGTTCGATAAAAATTCACTTAGAATACTAAACGATATAAAGCGACATAAAATGTAACATTTGTTTCTTGTTTTAGATGAACGTTTCAAGTGCCGTACATTGATTTATACTCTATATTACGCACATTTACACACAAGTATGATGCTCATTTATGTTTTAGTAAAAACTGTACAATGTAAGGTGTTACAAATGATGACCACAAGCATGAACTGTATATTCAAGTGTCACTGTGCACTATGTTGTGGTCATCCTTTAATCTGAAATATGCCATGACCATGGAGCTTCAAGATGACGATGATATAAAATGAAGCTTGCAAACAATATGCAGAGCAACCATCTAAAAAGATACAAAGAAAAAGATAACCAATAAGTGAAATTAGATATTAGAAATGGTAACAGATTAACTGAAGACTTATGTTATTTTTGGATGTCTTGAACTTAAAAAAGGATTTGGGACCTTTCAAGTGTGATTCAGTAAACAATATACAGGGGCATATAATGTGCAAATGAAAGAATAGAAACATGTGAGTATTGTTAAACAAAAGAGCCATCATCCTAGCTTGCTATCTAACACCTCTTCTAACATTATCAAAATGGGGTGAATTAGTACCCACCTATACCGCCATATTACTGTAGCATGAAGATTCCTAGAAAACAGAAGAGAAGTTTTTCAGAATATTATTTAACTACTCCAACACTCGCTGCTTATATACGTTTAGGTAATTTTCTCGAAATGAAAAAGCATAAAAAATCTTGTTCCCATTTCAGAAACATCATCCCAAGTCCTAGCTCTTTCACTGTTACCATCTTGCACAGAGAGAAAAGAAAGGAATACTCACTGCCATGTCCATTCCTTTTCCTAGTAAACCCCACAGAGCTTCCTCCACATGAGCTTTGTCAGAATTTGTGAATACCTGCAGTAACCAAATGTAAGCTGATAAAAATGCTCTCTGCGACCATCTTTCCAAACATACCATTTCATAATACAGCATGAGTTACCTTAAGGCCAGCCATTGTAGTGACATATTCCTTGTACAGGTCCAGGCACATATCTGCAATTTGGCATTCTTCAAACATTCAAATCATTCGTTGACTATCTGAAAATTCAAGAAAACAACAATTAACCAAAGACATGTTATTTCATTTCATTCAAATCATTAAAGTGAGTGCAGCTTTGCTTTACATTCAAAACAATAGCTCCACCTGTGGAGTACCCAAATAAGAAGCACGTGGCAAACCACAGTTTTCCTCCAGCTAGTATATTTGCCCGTGCTAATGCTACATATTAACCCTATACTTCCAGAACAAAATTCTTAAAAATATTCTAGCAGGCCTACATACAATTGCAGCAATGATCATATTCTGTTCCTTTTCCTCCTCTCCAGTGCATACTGGTGATAGAACTTTGTATTGCGATCACCTCTTTCTAACCAATTAACATGGGCGGGTTGCTTCTATTATAAGTCCTTTTGTTCATCCAGCCTATCTAGCAATGATCATATTAGTAGAATAGGTAATATTACTTGGAAAACTCAAATAAGAAAACCACAGAGAGCGCTAACTGCTAACATTAGTGGCAATCACCAATGACAACTGAATGCACTTTCCCTGCAATTATAATAAAAACTATAAATCCCATGCCATTAACAAAAGAAAACCCTGCCAAACTATTTGTCTAGCGGGATTCACAAATGGAGCTTAGCGAACAAGTTCCTGAAAAATAGAAAACAGAAAAATGTGAGGCACGATAGCATGCGCCCACTTCGTGAAGAGAACATGGAATTTCACAAGCAACCTAAGAAATACCTCATGCTCTCTGTTTCTACTATCATACTGAACTTCTATTCAGTTCTATAACCTCTGTAGCACAGTCTCAACAAATGTATACACCTACATACACACAGGAAATCAACTTTAAGAGAAATAAATAACAAGAAATAAGGTATTTAAACATGCAAACAGAGAACATCACATAGGAGAGGTAAAAGGTAAATTAAAATACAATCATGTCTCTTTTTTTGTTCTAAGTAGTGGCCTGGACTCAACTTTTAGGGCTGCTTGTTAATGGTTGATAAACTTATCTAGTAGCAGAGTGTAGAGCTTAAAGAGATGAATAAACACAGTTCTACGTACGTTTTGGCAAGAAAATAATGCTCCATGTCAAAACTACATGACCACATTTTTAAAGAAATAAAGTCAGATTTATGGAACTGTACAAATATAATGACAGTTTCTACAAGAACATACCAAACAATAAAATTTCAAAAATGGAACACTCTAGCATGAACAGGGAAGCCACATTAAGTGTTTGAGTTGTACCAGAAAAAGGAGAAAAATACTTGTAGTTCCTTGCTCCAACACAATTCACTACCAAATGCAATGGTGGTCCATTTTAAGCACACGTATGTTACCTGCGTTCTATGGACGCAGTAGACATCAGGTAAGACATTTTACAGAAATTTGATAGTGTTTGGTTCTTTTCAATCATAGCAAGGAACATCAAAAAGAAGATCCGGATCAGGAACCAAAAAAACAGAACAATTGGTAGTCCCAATATCAGGAAAATGAAGATAAGAAAGTCATGACCCCAGTTACTTCAGTACTTATCAAACACTGCAAGTTACCAATTTTCAAACATATATATTCCTACCTAGCTAGTAACAAATAAAAGGAAAAATAGAAAATGTGAACGCACCTTGTTAAAACCATGTTGAGCCTCTATAACAAAAGTTGAATAAAGAGAGAACGACAAGTCCGTAATCTGCATTTCATGAAGTATGCATTACTGTTTCACATCAGTAGTGCATTCATGCTCTAAATGAGAAGTTGTTTCTCCTCTCCATAACAGAAAAATTGGAGATATACTTATTTCTTATTGTAAAGCAAGGACAGAATCTGCAGGCATGGTACTTGGAGAATGGATCTGGGCACATACCATTGGATTCCTGGAGGATGGGTGCAGCAGCTCATCTCGCTTGGGATTCCTGGCGGAGGAGGGCAGCAGCTCGTCGTGATTCCTTGAGGAGGGCCGGAGAGGGGCAGTATCTCGTCTCGATCGACCTACAGCGCAGCAGCTGCAGCCGTATGCCTATGCAAGCTAACAGAATCAAACATTTGGATTTGGGGATGGGGCTAGTGTGTGGAGGAAGGTACCTATGATGGACGGAACTTGGGGCGCCGATGTGGAGGCGGCGCGGGCGCGAGGAGCAGGATTCACGATGAAGTCCTCGGCGCCGGCATTCAGGCATCTACTCCGAGCAAGCAGCAAAGGGAGCGGCCGGCCAGGGTAGCAGTGTCGCCCTTCGCCACGCCTCCATCGCCGCCAGACACGGATGCGTGGAAGCAACTGAAGAGGCACCCCATCATCCCCCGCTCCTCCTCGTTCGCGCCGCTGCCGCGTGCCCTGGATTCCGCCCCGCACCGGAGTGGGAGACGGAACCGCGGTCGGACAGGGAGCCCGCGCCTGATGGCGCCGCCGCCGGCCAGAACCCTAGCCGCCGGGCGGACCGGGAGCAGGAGAGGGAGGTGTGACCGCGCTCTCTGCCCCGAGCTTAGCGTTGATGTCCCTTTTTTCGGAGAAAAGAGGCACCCGAGGATTCGAACCGTGGCCGTCGGGGGGAGAGGGTGAGTCGCGCACGGGATGAGCGCAGGATGAGTGATGACGTTTGGTCCAACTAATCTGGTCCATTGGATTTGAGTGTGTGAGAGTGGATCTGATCTTTGTTTCAAAGGTTGGTTGGCTTTAGATGCATTTTTTTATGTAAGATACCTAATAACTACAGTGGATATTTTTTAGTGTGTAGGAAAGTTCACAAACGGTGCATTATTAGTGGTAGAGATAGAGATGCAGGCCTAGCTAGCTACAGTAGGCTGGCACAGAGCTACCACTACTCGTTACTCCTAGTCGTCACACCCGAGGAGGAGGAGCCCAAGCGAGCAACGGAGGAGTGCAGTACTGCTCTAGTTCTGGTTTAGGCAGAGTATGTTTCCACCGAAAAACGGAGAAAACATGACCTAAAAAGGGTTGAAGCAGGGTCACGCATGCATGGGTGAAAAAAAACCTATTTCAATGGATCCACCTAAAAATAGGGGATCCACAAGTCTTTCGACCGGACTCGTATATTATCTGTATGGTTTTGTTTTCTCCTTTTTAACGAGCAGCTCTCCTACCGCTTCGTTTTCTTAAAAAAATCCTATTAAGCTCTTACTATTTCTTAGGGGTCATCATAAGGCTGGACTCGCATTGACTCCCACTCCCTTCCTATACATGTGACACCTCCATCGCTATCGCATTCAAATTCGGTGACCACCTCTCATCCCTTGCGTCCGCTTAAATCCCGTATCCACTCATCTCCCTCGCACCTCTTCACCGACTTTTCTCCGCGGATTAAGGAGGCTAGGCGAAAGCTTATGTCTATGTGTTGTCCTTAAATCCGGACATCGGAGCTCGACCTACCTGGTTGGCTTGCACGTCCTCCTCGATGGTGGTCCGTCCAAGCTCAATGTCCCATACGCGCGCTTCCCGACTTGGCGACTCTGGTTTGCCCGAGCTCAACCTATACCTATATGCAGGCCCTCCTTAACTCTAGTTTGTCTGAGCTCGCTCTCCTTGTTGCCATTGTTGTCTTTGACAACAGGCTCCCTCCTCGACGTCCCTCTACCTGCGCTCGAGGATCAACCTCCCGATGCCTTCTTGCTCAAAATTCACCCTCCCTTGGCCACATACATCACCATCGCGCGTGCGCCCACTCTATGCCCCTTCGTCTGCCCTAACCATATCCATAGCTACCTCACCCATTATGATGTTCTCTGCTCATGTTTCGACCTCTCTAACACTGAGAAACAGGAGGAAGCCAAAAGCGAGTGAACAATGTGGGAGCGAAAGTTTTTTATAATTGACATTACAATTCACGAGCCTCTCAAGATTTGACACATATCACAATGACATGTGGGGTCAACCTAAGTCATTGACATATGGGTCAGGATGCAAAAATTTTGAAAGACTCACGAGTCACGAGTTATATGTCAATTAAAAAATTTCTCGGGAGCGACAAGGGAGAGACAATGTGAGATGTGTATGCACAAAACAATAAAAAAAATAAAAAAGTTATGTCAATGACAAGCATGTCCCACGTGCTATATGAAAAAATAGCGGCCTTTGAAGTTGCTCTAAACGCACCATTGGCCAACATTCAAGTTAACTAACTTATCTTCTACAACTAAATAGGAGATCCCCACTAGCCTATTTTTCTATGATCTTAGAAAGCCACGTCATCTATATAGGCCCTCTTCATCCCTACTAAATAGAAGACCCACAAGCCTATTTTTCTATGATCTTAGAAAGCCACGTCTATCTATATGGCCCTACAGTTCTTCATCCCTCCATTAAACGCGAGAACAGAACGAAACGCCCTCAACCTTTTCTCCTTGCCAGCAGAGAACAGATCAGTCTTCTGTCCTTCCCCACAGCTTCTGTATACCAGCCTCTTTTCCTTTTCATGCCTGCGTTTCTCTCCTCCCCACCAATTCCTTACCATACTCCCATCCACGTCAATAGCTTTAGTGAAAAAAACTGAAGAATCGTCGGTGTCCATCCTTATTCCTCCATCCGTTTCGCTTCTGCACCCACGAAGTATTGTCCCACTATATATATTAGAGAGACAAAAGACAACGGTGGAAGCCAAAGCAGGAAGAAGCATAATCCTCATGCGACGGTGGCTTCTGTCTCCACAACACACCTTCAACTTCGTCTTCCACGCGTACCTTACCTCCCTCGACCATCGTCTCCGATCCCGAGCATCGCATCACGCTCGAGCACGACTACATCGTCATCGCCGCCCAATTGGAGGCCTCAGCAGCTGTTGTGCAGCAAGACCAAGGTAGGACTTGTTTAGATGCACTCGTATCCACCTCAATTCATGTGTGTTAGAGTGTGGATTGAGGTGAATACGAGTGCCCGTAAGGTAAAGATTCCTCTGCTGGCTATGGTTAGATGACAGCCGGCCACGGTGGCTGGCACGAGCTCCCCGGGCGGCACCTGTAGACGAGACTGGCTCTAGCTAGGCCAGCCTGGCGTCTTCCAACGTGAGGATCCTATGCTGTCATCGTCAATCCGCCATTGAACTGGAGGTTAATAGTACTAAGCCTGTCACGTCAAGTAGCAAGTCCGGTGGATTTTGTTGCCTCACCAAGACCTTTCCGCTCCATGGTACTACATGTTATTCAAACTCTCCTTGACATTTTATTATTCTACCATTTTATTTCACATTGCTGTCATTGTTTACATGAAATTTCCCTCAATCTCTCCTATGATTTTTTATTCCACATTTGTTCCCTTTGTACAGCACTACAAATTTCCACGGCAACGCGTGAGGCATCATCTAGTATCATTAAAATAAAAGATGGTTGTCAAAGGCTCATTGGGTTGCGCACCGATTATCTTTAATAAAAGTATTAATTACAGTGTTTGAAGATTAAAATCCCGATTGTGGATATAAATTAAAAAATGAATATAAAGTTTAAAAGGCCCTTGTAATGCAAGAATTTTACAGAGATCAATTCAATTTTATAGAAAAAACACAAGAAACAGAAAGAAAATCGTCATGTTTCAGAGGGTCATAAACCACAGGAAGCACACCACCGTCCAGAGCACCAATCACGCAAACTGGGAGTTGCAATTTCCAACTTGCAAGGGTACTGGGTGCACTTTACACGATGTAGCAGGAAGGAACGGCATTTGGAACAGGGTGACCTCAAATACAGTACAGAGTGAGAGAACTAGACCATACCAAAACAAGGGAATAAAAAAGGTGCAGGGCGCCACATAGTTCAGTAAGATTAAAAAAAAAACCTCCAGCATTGAACTCGTAATTATATGATATGTGATTGTCTAAAGCCCAACAGCATGCATGGCACCGGCTGCAAGGTTCCAAAAGACAGAACTCAACTGTTGAGGGAATCTTGGGCCTGATGCAAGTTTGGGCAGCCAGGACTCCTTCATGGGCTTTAACGAGTGCATCGTTGGACATCATGATGCATTTGCCAGTTTTGCTTATAGAGCATCCAGGGTGACCATAGGTGGTGTCCAACGTCAGGCACTCCAGTGAAGTTGCAGATTTGACGATTTGGCATGTTAGCTCGACTACAGTCTTGGCAGCAACGAATTTGATGATCTTCACATGCTTGAGCCTGGAATGATGGTGCCCTGGAATCACCCGCAGATCTGAGGGATTGTCAAAAACTGTGACGTGTGCCTTGGTGATTTCCCGGATTACCTAATAAACATGGAAAAAAACAGACTTAATTGAATCAACGATTCCAAACTTGAATTGTTAAAGATTATACCTTATTAATGGCAAATATGAAATATTTTTGCAGGATAGGAAGAACGGTGACTTGCCTCCAAGATGAAAATCTCCAATGAAGGAGCAGCATCAAGAAAAGAAACTAGAGACATATAATCAAAGGTCAGTCCACCAACGGCAATGCTCAAGTACTTGAGGTGGAGGAACATGCTAGGCACCATCGGTACTTTATCCACCTTCAGAAAAACATGTCAAAATATATGGCTGCTGTATATATACCATCACGTGCGTAAATGTAATCTGTAGTCAAGACTTACCTCACCATCAGAGCGTATGGTAAGAGCTTCAAGATTGGGCATGACGGATGGAAGATCAGCACGGGCATAAAAGGCGAGACTGCAATAGTAGTGCGTGTCTAATATCTTAATACGGCTTGTGTTTTCAAGTGAGAGTGGAATTCGGAGGTCACCAACAAACTTAACACTGGAGAGATTTGGAGCTTTGCTCTCTATTGCTCGAAGACGATTGGAGCAACATACCACATCCAGGTAATTGAGTTGCTGCAGGCACGGTATCTTCAGACAAACTATGCTGTCACAATACCTGAGTTCGAACCGCTCTAAAGAAGGAGAACTGGAAAGAAGGCACCATAGCTCATCGGCCTTAATATGAACATAAGTTAGGTTTAGTGTTGTCAAGCATGTCAAGCAGCCAAGTCTGACTGTGGGATGAAATTGACAGCTTGCAAGAGAGAGATAGCAAAGTGTGCCTCTAGTTCCACCAGATAAAAGTGAGCATGGGAAGTTGTAGTTTCCATACATTGTGAGAATAAGGTCCAGCTCTTCAATTCCTGGTTTAACAACAACCTGAAGCAAACTGTCTAGGCGATCAAGATGACAGGGATCCTTATCGTAAACTGAATGAACATCCAATCTGAATACCTTCAAGCCAATGCCTGAGTGTTTTTTCAGAATGCTGTCAACTCTGCTGTTGAAATCTGCTATTCCATCCTTTTGGCAAGCAATTTCATCTAAGCCCAATGTTTCTTTGCTGAAATGGAGGTCGGGATGGCATCTCCATGAACCAACAAAGGCCCGAGACACACAGGCAACTTTGGCAGCATCTCGCATTGGCATTAGGGAATGTATGTAACACCAGATGTCCTACATGAACATGCATGGGAGAAATTTCAACAATTTTGCCAACCCACATGCACGGAATAAACATTTATTGAACAATAATATCCTAGAACCGAGTTAATGCAGCAAAGAAACATACATACTCTCTTCGTTCGAAAATAACTGATGTTTGAGGTCTGTCCTAACTCCTAAGTCAAACCATTTCAAATTTGGGGAGGGATGGAGGGCTTGGGTGGTTAGCTACACCAGCCTTTAAGTAGGCAACCAAAGTTTGAAGGGAAATTATCTATTTGGCACTGAAACAAATCAGTTTTTTATATTTGGCACTAAAAATTTTGAACTTTTTTATCTGGCACCAAGTTGAAAATTTCTTCCGTAAATAGCACTACCGTCTATTTTCACCGGTAACGATGTTAAGTGGCTTGCAAAATAACGTAAGTGCCCTTGTTTGTAGTAGGTGTTTGGAGCACGCACGCACGCTGCTGCTACTTCTGCACGCATGCTGCTGCTGCTGCACAAGGCTGCTTGCTGCGTTCATCGTGACCTTGGACTCGTCGAAGCTGAGCACGCCGTCGCCGTCGAAGTAGTAAGCCAGCTCACTCTCGCTGCCGACGGTCGACTCCGGGGAGGAGACGTCGCTGGTGGGCGAGTTGCTACTCCACGCCGGGGTGGTGTCGCTGTCATCGTCGTTGTAGGCACTGCCATTATTCTGAGCGCATGTCGCTGGTGCCGCAACAGGTGCTGGCCAAGCACGGCCGCGGCGGCCACGCGCTGGATGGCCTTGGGCGACATGGCTGCGGGGGGCAGGTTGAACAGGAGGCGGAGCGGGAAGTTGAGATCCACCGCGGCCGCCGATTCCTTGAGGCGGAGCAGCGCGGCGTTGTAGGTGCGCGCCGTGGCCTTGGCGGGGGACGTGGGAGCCGAGCATATCCGCTGCCGGCGGTGAGCCCGGGGCGTGCGGAGAAGCCGCAGCTGGAGGCGCCGGATCCGAGGACGGCCGCTAGGCGAGGTCCTGTCCTTGCCAGCGAGCTTGGCGCTCTAATAGTAGAGCCCGCCGGCCTCCGCGTGCAGGCGCGTCACGAGCCGCGCGAACTCAGCGGCGTCAAGGAGCCTGTCACCGTCCGCGGCCGCCGACGCCACCAGCACACGTCAAGTAGCAGCAGCGTGCGTGCGTGCCCTCGTCCAGTCCCTCTTTCCCCTCGACGGCGCCGTCAACCATGATGGCCACCACCTCCCGCTGTTCGTCGTCCAGGTCACCGAACTCACCGACGGCGTCTTCCTCGGCTTCGCCTACAACCACGCGCTCTCCGATGGCACCGCCTTATGGAGATTCATCAACGTATGGGTGGGCATCGCGTGCGACAGCCTCTCTGCCTCCCCCTCGGCCTCGAGGCTGGAGGAGCACAAGCACACTCCAGCTCTGCCGCCCTTGCTAGAGCGCTGGTCCCCCGATGGCCTAACGACGCCGACGCCGCCGGTCGTGCTCCCGTTCCCCGACCTCACGGGGCGCACCGAGAGGCTGCCCCTACCGCCACTGTGCGAGCACATGCTGCAGTTCTCGGCCTACACGCTGGAGGCGCTCAAGGACCAGGCCCGGGAGGAGCTCCTGGCGGCCGGGGACGCGGCCGGCGCGGCGGCCGTCACCAAGTTCCAGGCGCTTAGCTCACTGGTGTGGCGCTGCGTCACCCGCGTGCGCCGCCTGCCACCCGACCAAACAACCTTTTGCCACGCCACCATCAACAACCGCACGCGCCTCCGCCCACAAGGAGCCGCCGCCACCGGCTGGCGAGGCTGCCGTGCCACCTCCCCCACATCGCGTGTTGGCCGGAGGGCCACGCTGCCTCCACCATTGCGCGGGCTGGCTAGAGCTCCGGCCCACGAACCCACCCGCCACCGCGACTGCGTTGCGGCCTGGCTCCGCACGGGGAAGAAGCTCGCGGGATCCTGGGCCTAGCCAAATTGCACGTGAGTAACAGATGGGTATATTGGACATACGAAAACCAAATTGACAAGGTCGAACCAGTCAACTAACAGATGGACGGTGAAAATAGACGGAAGTGCCATTTACGGAAGGAAATTTTAACTTGGTGCCAGATAAGAAAGTTCAAAAATTTTAGTGCCAAATATGAAAGACTAGTTTGTTTCGGTGCCAAATAGATAATTCT
This sequence comes from Miscanthus lutarioriparius, assembly GCA_904845875.1. Lineage (NCBI taxonomy): Eukaryota > Viridiplantae > Streptophyta > Magnoliopsida > Poales > Poaceae > Miscanthus > Miscanthus lutarioriparius. The sequence continues at coordinate 72,072,404 of CAJGYO010000013.1, forward strand.
TCCAAGTTTGAATCCCCGCGGTGCCACTCTCGCTAGGATTACGAGGGTAGGCACCAGCCAGGTGTATCAAAGAGAGAACCTGGTCCCTAAGCGTTCTTATAATGCAAGGGCCTAACCTAGCCTCTGCTCCCTGTCATGTGGGGCTAGACGTATAGCAGGCGACGGCGCACCAGGGACGTGCGGCGTGCTGCCGTGTGCGTTGATCGCGTGAGGTTGGGCCTGGTCAAGCCAGCCACCGGTGGTTAGCAGGAAAGATAGGATTAGTTGCTATTCTTAGTCCTTAATTCTAGGAGCCGATTGGCTCTAGTCAGTTCGGTCTCAGGCTATATATATTTGTACTGGAGACAATTAAAAGTAAGAAAGAAGATATTACCTTCCCCGTCTCTCTCTCTCTCTAAACAACTAAGCCTACGGTGGAGGGGAAAACCTCGCCGGAGAAGACGGGTCGTGGCTACGAACTACGTAGCCGAGGTCCAGCTACCCAAGGGCTCGACGCCCTTGACAACCTGGTATCACAATCCCGGCCATCCTCGTTGTCCCGCCCCACCTCTCCGCCAACCGCCGCGCCCTCTCCTCCACCACCATCAGCCGCCGCGCCAACACTACCACTAGCCACCACGCCAGCCTCCCCAGCCTCGTCCTCCGCAGCCTCTTGTGCCGCACCCATGGGAGACAACGGTGACCTCAAGGCCACCGTCGAAGCCCTCGCCAAGGCTGTCGCGACCCTGCACGCCACCGCTGAGTCCAACGCCAAGGCACTGGATGCCAATACCAAGGCCATCGCCGCCCTCACCGCCGACCGATCACCCTCGTCGGGCAGCAAGCCGTTCTCCGGCGAGCACCACCAGGATCGGCCACCGAAGTTCCAGAAGATGGATTTCCCGCGGTACGACGGCAAGTCTGACCCGCTCATCTTCATCAACCGGTGTGAGTCATACTTCCACCACCAGCGGATCATGGAGGAGGAGAAGGTGTGGATGGCATCCTACAACCTCGAGGAGGGCGCCCAGCTGTGGTACATCCAAGTCCAGACGGACGAGGGTACCCTGTCGTGGCACCGTTTCAAGGAGTTGATCAATCTATGGTGCGGGCCGCCCCTACGCGCCGCCTCCCTCTTCAAGCTCGCCGATTGCCGCCGTACCTCCACCGTCGCGGAGTACCAGGACCGCTTCCAGGCGCTCCTTCCCCGCGCCGGCCCCCTCGACGAGGCGCAGCGGGTGCAGCTGTTCACGGGCGGCCTTCTTCCTCCGCTCAGCCTCGACGTGCAGGTCCAGAACCTGCAGTCCCTCGCAGCCGCCATGAGCCTGGCCCGCCAAATGGAACTGCGGGAACAGTACACCGTGATAGTCGCGGCTCCACCCAAGGCCGCACCGCGTGGCCTCCTGCCGGCGCTGCAGCCGCATCCCACGATGACCTACCCGCACTGCTCCAAGCCGGCTACGCCCAACGTCACCGTCGAGGGCCGGCCGGTGAAGCAGCTCAACCAGGCAGAGTAGGACGAGCGCCGCCGCCTCGGCCTGTGCTTCAACTTTGATGAGAGGTACAGCCGCGGGCACAACAAGGTGTGTAAACGCCTCTTCCTCTTGGACTGCGCTGTGGACGATGACGACGACAACGTGGCCGCGGACGAGGCCACACAGGACATGGAGTCCCCAGTCTTCTCCCTCCACGCCATCGTGGGCGTTCCGGTCTCTGACACGATGCAGGTCCAGGTGTCATTGGGCACTGCGACCTTCACCGCCCTCCTCGACAGCGGCTCCACCCACAACTTCATCGCCGAGGAGGCGGCACGGCGCACTGGGCTGCCAGTCCAGCCCCGTCCGCGCCTAACGGCGACTGTGGCTAATGGCGAGAAGGTCGCCTGCCCTGGCGTGATCTGGCATGCCCCGATCTCCATCGACAACACCTCCTTCACCGTTAATCTATTTGTCATGCCACTTGTAGGGTACAACATTGTGATGGGCACCCAATGGATGGTGACCTTGGGCCCGATCGTCTGGGACTTCACGGAGCACTCCATGTCCTTCCAGTACCACGGGCGCGCCTTCTGCTGGTCGGGTGTGCCGTCGACCACCATGCCGTGCCTCCGCGCCACGACAGCGGCCAGTGAGTCGCTTCTCGACGAGCTCCTGGCTGCCTTCGGGGACGTCTTCACCGAGCCCAGGGGGCTGCCCCCGCAGCGCGCCCGCGACCACGCCATCGTCCTCAAGCCGGACACGGCCCCCGTCGTTGTTCGCCCGTACCGGTACCCGACGGCCCACAAGGACGAACTGGAGCGGCAATGCGCCGCCATGATCGAGCAGGGCATCGTCCGCCGCAGTGACTCGGCGTTCTCCTCGTCGGTCCTCCTCGTTAAGAAGGCCGACGGCTCGTGGCGCTTCTGCGTCGACTACCGCGCCCTCAACGCCCTCACCGTTAAGGACGCCTTCCCTATTCCCGTGGTCGACGAACTCCTCGATGAGCACCATGGCGTGCGCTTCTTCACCAAGCTAGACCTGAGGTCGGGGTACCATCAGGTGCGGATGCGGCCAGAGGACATCCACAAGACGGCGTTCCGCACCCATGACGGCCTCTATGAGTTCCTGGTGATGCCGTTCGGGCTGTGCAACGCCCCAGCGACATTCCAGGCCTTGATGAACGACGTGCTACGCGCCTACCTACGCTGGTTTGTGCTTGTCTTCTTTGACGACATTCTGATCTACATCACTACTTGGGCGGACCACCTGCAACACCTCCGCGTCGTCCTCACCATCCTGCGCCAACACCGCCTCTTTATGAAGCGGTCCAAGTGCTTGTTTGGCGTCGACTCCGTTGCCTACCTCGGCCACATCATTTCTGCGGCTGGCGTCGCCATGGACCCCGCCAAGGTCCAAGCCATCCACGACTGGCCCCAGCCCCGATCTGCACGGGACGTGAGCGGCTTCCTCGGCTTGGTGGGCTACTACCGCAAGTTCGTCCACAATTACGGCCCCATTGCAGCACCCCTCATGGCTCTCCTGAAGAAGGAGGGGTTCGCATGGACGACCGAGGCGGCGGCGGCCTTCAGCGCCCTCAAAGGGGCAGTCACGTTGGCCCCGGTGCTGACCTTGCCGGACTTCACCAAGCCCTTCGTCGTGGAGTGCGATGCGTCCACCTATGGCTTCGGGGCTGTGCTCATCTAGGAGGCTCACCCGATCTCCTTCTTCAGCAGACCGGTGGTGCCCCGCCATCGCTCCCTCTCCGCTTATGAGCGGGAGCTCATAGGGCTTGTCCTTGCTGTGCGGCACTAGAGGCCATACCTGTGGGGGCGCCGTTTCATCGTCAAGACGGACCACTACAGCCTCAAGTACCTCCTCGACCAGCGCCTCGCCACCATCCCTCAGCACCACTGGGTGGGGAAGCTACTCGGCTTTGACTTCTCCGTTGAATACAAGTCGGGGGCGACGAACACAGTGGCCGACGCCGTCTCGTGCCGCGACACCGACGAGAACAGCACGGGTGGCCTCCAGGCGATCTCGGCCCCCCGCTTCGACTTCATCGGCCGGCTGCGCCACGCCCAGGCCACAGACCCCGCCCCGGTCGCCATCCACGACGAGGTCCGCGCCGGCACGTGCGCTGCACCATGGACGGTGGCTGATGACATGGTCCTCTACGACGGGCGCCTGTACATACCGTCGTCCTCGCCACTCTTGCAGGAAATAGTGGCGGTTGTCCACGATGATGGACACGAGGGCGTCCAGCGCACACTGCACCGACTCCACCGCGACTTCCACTTCCCCAACATGCGGCGTCTTGTGTAGGACTTTGTGAGGGCATGTGCCACTTATCAGCGATACAAGTCCGAGCACCTCCACCCGGCCGGCCTCCTCATGCCACTGCCGATCCCCACCGTCGTCTGGGTGGACATCGGCCTCGACTTCGTGGAAGCCCTGCCCCGTGTCAACGGGAAGTCGGTGATCCTCTCTGTCGTCGACCGCTTTAGCAAGTACTGCCACTTCATCGCCTTGGGCCACCCGTACACCGCCGAGTCCGTGGCGTAGGCCTTCTTCGCCGACATTGTGCGCCTCCATGGCATGCCACATTCCATGGTTTCCGACCGCGACCCGGTGTTTACCTCGATGTTCTGGCGTGAGCTTATGCGGCTCATGGGCACCAAACTACACATGTCATCGGCCTTCCACCCCCAGTCGGACGGCCAGACGGAGGCGGCCAATCGCGTCATCGTCATGTACCTGCGCTGCTTCACCGGCGACCGTCCTCGACAGTGGCTACGTTGGCTGCCGTGGGCCGAGTACGTGTACAACACGGCCTATCAGTTTTCGCTCCGGGAGACACCGTTCCGCGTGGTGTACGGCCGTGACCCACCCACCATCCGCTCGTATGAGCCTGGTGAGACACGGGTCGCTGCGGTCGCGCGCGACATGGAGGAGCGCGAGGCTTTCCTCACCGACGTGCGCTATCGCCTAGAGCAGGCGCAGGCTGTTCAGAAACGCCACTACGATAAGCAACACCGCCCGGTTTCCTATGAGGTGGGCGATTGGGCGCTTCTTCGTCTCCGCCAGCGCGCCCCATCGTCGCTTTCCCAGTCTACAACGGGCAAGCTGAAGGCTCGCTTCCTTGGGCCATACCGCGTCGTCGATCTCATCAACGACGCCGCCATGCGACTGGAGCTGCCCCCGCAGGCTCGCATTCATGAGTCATGACGTGTTCCATGTGGGCACTCTCAAGAAGTTCATCGGGACACCTCCATCAGCTCCGCCACCCCTGCCAGACATCTACCATGGCGCCATTGTGCTAGAGCCTGCTCGGGTGGAGCAAGCTCGCCTGACGAGAGGTGTTCGCCAGGTCCTTGTGCATTGGCGTGGCGAGCCGGCGACCTCTGCTACATGGGAAGACCTCGATGCGTTCCGCGACAAGTACCCAGATTTTCAGCTCAAGGACGAGCTGGACCTCGAGGGGGGGAGAGATGTCATGTGGGGCCAGACGTACAGCAGGCGACGGCGCACCAAGGACGTGCGGCGTGCTGCCGTGCGCGTTGATCGCGTGAGGTTGGGCCTGGTCAAGCCAGCCACCGGTGGTTCGCAGGAAAGATAGGATTAGTTGCTATTCTTAGTCCTTAATTCTAGGAGCCGATTGGCTCTAGTCAGTTCGGTCTCAGGCTATATATATTTGTACTGGAGACAATTAAAAGTAAGAAAGAAGATATTACCTTCCCCGTCTCTCTCTCTCTAAACAACTAAGCCTGCGGCGGAGGGGAAAACCTCGCCGGAGAAGACGGGTCGCGGCTACGAACTACGTAGCCGAGGTCCAGCTACCCAAGGGCTCGACACCCTTGACGCTCCCTTATTAAACCATTTCAAATTTGACTAAGTTCATACAAAAATTACTAATGTTTATGATACCACATAAGTGTAAGTTTCAGATTGGTAGCAAAGAGTCCATCTAAATATAGGAAAATCAGAATATAATATCTTTTGCATCTGTATTGCTAAATACATAATAGAAACCTTAGCTACTCAGATGAGGAGAGAATAAATCAAATATCCCAGATCAAAGGACAAACTGTTCACAAATTTTAGATGATGGCTGTCAAGTCACATTGGGTGTTCTAGACTTCTAGTAAGCTAGAGACAATATGAATATTGTTCACAAGTGATTGTCTTTAAGAAAATCTACCGGCTTTAAGAAATGCTAACAATTTATGCACCGGAGGCCTAATGATAATTTGAAACATTATCACTTTAAAGAGACATATTATGTCTGCTTTTAATCTGGACAAGGTTCTAAAAGTCACTAAATGGTACCCAACCATTCGCTCCACCTCCACCTAGTAGTCATTAATCAGTATTACAAGGCCATTATGCTTATGTAGCCTAACTGCTGATTATGTGGCAGCAAGTAAAGTCAATCCTTTGAACACTGCTAAGTATTCGTGTTTTTGGGACATTGGTCTGGAGAAAGATTGAGATGGATATGCCAAAGTGTTCTTAAGAGTTGACTAAATCTTAATCTTCACAAATTAGGAATTGTATGAAACAACATCAGTAGCCATTATCAGTTAAACAGTCGAACTCAGGACAGTAGCAAGAGCTGAATAGAATATTTATCCATCTATGGCCCCGTTCGCTAGTCTGAAACTTGGCTGAAAACACTGTTCCGGCTGGTTTGTTGTGAGAGAAAAACACTGTAGCGGCTAAAAACTGGCTAAATCTTCAGAGGAGAACCAGCCGGCTGGTTCGCTAGAACCAGACCAGCGAACAAGGCCTATATGGCATTGGGGATGTAACCTTCTTTGGCAATTGTGTATGGATTAGGGGTATCCTTTACTTTTTCTGCACTTTTTATTTTCCTTGGCTTTCAAGCCTAGTGTTAGAAATATGCTCAGCATCCACTTTAGTGATTAGAATATGTTGTAGCAAGTAGGAGTCCTCTTTACCTATAAAGGGCAAGGGAGTGTCATTGTTAAAAAAAAAGGCCATTACATTTCTATTCAATCCAAGTGGCCAAGGACCAAGCTGCCCTCTAGTAATTCCATATATGAATCTAAGATCCAATCGGGCCAACACATTCCGAAGCATGAAGGGTGGAAACCAGTCTGCATTTAACCTTCAAATTATTGGAAACCATGTTTAAATTCTTTAAGCTGATTAAACCTGCAAAATGTTCTTCAGCAAAGGCTATAGAGGCAGCGAAAAAAAGATTGGATAATATTATTTATTGTTTGCACCTGTTGGAGGTCAGCCTCTTCACAAATGACAAGATCATCAGCAAAAAGGATCGAATGAATTGGGGGCAACCTGGGCCCAAATAAATACCAGTGAGTGCTGCATTGTCCATAGCATCATGTAGTCTAAGAGAGCTCATTAACAACAATGACAAAAAGATATGGAGAAAGCGGACATCCTTGCCTGATGCCTCGATCTACTAGCTTGAAAGAACCCATAGGAATCTCCATTAACATTGACAGAATACGACATGGTGGAGATGCAAGCATGGACCAACTCTAAAAATTGACTATGAAACCCTTTATGTTGCAACGCATCAAGCACAACGGACCACTCTACCATATCAAAAGCTTTAGCCAAATCAATCTTCAACAGAAAGGCTTTCTTGCTCCTTCAAAAAAAAAAACGCATACGAACGATGCATCACTCTGTCACGTTCACATGCATGCCTACGGTCACAAAGCTAAAATTTACTTGGTGGCAGGGATCGGATCGGAGGTGTCGGAGCCTGGGCGTCCATGGACGTGATCGTCACCGGCACCGGACGATCGGAGAGGTCTGAGTATGGCCTTTGCTTCTCTTGTAATTCGTTATTTTCAGTATGTTTTTTCAGCCGGAACAGCATTTCGGTTTGTTTTTTCAACGAAGCGAACGGGGCCTATGACTGTATGAGCATCTCTCGTTTGATCTTGAGAGACTCACTCCGTACCTTGAAACATTTGCATGGCATCGCATTCACGAATTGACCGACTCAGTCTCGCTGTGCAGGCGCAGTGCGTCAGCGGCGGTGCCGGGCAGCGAGGTGGCGTCGGCCACGGTCATCGTGCATGGTCAAGGCCGTCGACGGGGGCGGCGCCACAGCAGACCACGCGTGGGGAACATGAAGCGTGCAACGCGACGGGGAGGAGAAGCCGAGGCTACACTACGCAACCCGTACGTGCCTCTGCTGCGAGGAACGCTGGTGACTACGCGCATCTTGTTTGTCACGGTTCACGCCGGCGGCGGCGAACAGGGAGCGCTCGCCGGTGAGATGTCCAGCCTCCAGCGGCGAGGAACGTTTTCGTTGATCAACCACCACAGAGGATACTTGTATGTACAATGTAACAGATTGAGAGAGCTGTGCTGCATTTGTTCAATAATGAAGATGGAAAGACAAGCAGGCACGTACGTAGATCAACCACGTTTCACGTTATACTACAGTCCTTAACACACCAACGCACGCACGCCGCAGATACAAACACTCCGCCGTCGTCGTCACCGGTGCGGGGTGCACGAGGTTGTTGCAAGCTAGCTCATCAGTCGGACCGCATGCGGTTGAGCTGGTTGAGCGCCGGCTGGAGGATGTTGTAGAGCACCCACCCGATGGCGGGCGCCACGACGATGAGCAGCAGGAGGCCCCGGCTGTCGTCAGCGGGAGCGGCGGCGGCGAGCGCGGCGAGGTCCTGCGCCGCCGCGGCGGTGGAGGCCTCGGGCGCGGTCGCCATACCAGCCGCCGCGGCGCCGCCGAGGCCCAGGCCGGCGACCACGGCCTGGCTGCGCATGCGGTTCAGCTGGTTCAGCGCCGGCTGCAGGATGTTGTAGAGCACCCACCCGATGGCGGGCGCCACCACGAAGAGCAGCAGCTGGCCGCGGTTGTCGCTCCCGGCGTCCGCCGCCGCCACGTCCGCCACGCGCTGCGCCGCCAGCGCCGCGTCCGACGACGCCAGCGCCGAGAAGAAGGCGCCTGCCAGCGCCGCGGCGGCCGCCGGCGTGGCCGTCGACGACGACGACACGGCCACCGCGGCCTGCTTCTTGGCCTGCGCCTCCAGGACGCGCAGCGAGACGCTGCTCGCGGCGGCGCTGCTGGCGCCGCTGGTGGACGGCGCTGACCGCGCCACGATCTTGGCGGGTTTCAGCAAGGCCATCGTGGCTATGGTCGCCATGGCACTATGGCAGGTGGGCGTGCTTGCGAGAGCGGAGATGGCGGTGGCGCCGGCTGCTGCTGGCGGCGGATGTGAGGTGTGGGTGCGCAGTGCAATGGCGAGCTAGCTTTTCCGTCTCCGAACCGGGGATCGGGCTTATCTCTGCGAGGTCGGAGGCGCCCAGTGTGTGCTCCAGAATTGACACCTTATCCTTGCGTCTGCATGGCCATTGGTCGGGAGCAACGGGGTGGGTCCCGCATCGGCACCAAGGGAGACCTTCAGATCGCAGGTGCAGACAATCGAAATGAACCTAGACTGCTCTTAGAAGTAGAATGCGTGCCGGAATATGCTTCCGTTAGCGAAAAACACTTGGATTTGGTCGACAACAACGTGCACAAAATAGGGCCAAATGTCTAATTCTGCCGAAAGTATTTTTGGACCCGCTTCCCCTTTGCATCCCTCTAGTATCAGAATTTCACTACAAATACAAGCATGGCTTTGCCACGCCGTCATTGGATGTAACCTGTAACCATCCCACACATACCTGTCTTCTCAAAGGGCTCGACGACCTTAATTTTAATACACTCAAACACATGTTCTCTTCGTTCTAAATTAAGTGTATGTTTGATCAACTAGAGACAGTTACTAGTTGAGCTAAAAAAAATTAAATTAGCTTAGATTGACTAGTTAGTTGGTTAATAACTAATTGAAGACTTGGTTAAAAAATTAGCCTACCTAATCCTCCTGTTTTGATGCATTAGGATTAATTTTAGCTAGCTAAGAGCATCTCCAAGAGTCATTTTAAATCTCACTCTCTAAATCATCATTTAGAGAATCACTTGCATAAAAATAGTTTTCTATATCTTTTCACTCTGCAATAGTTCTTCTATATCTCATGTGCACTCTAGAGAGCCATTCTCATCTTCTGTTTTTGACTAGCGAAAAATCCAAAATAGAAGATAACTATATTTGGATAAACATTTAGATAAGCTGTTAGAGGGTACTTTTTCATCAAAATCTCTATTTCTAGCGGTTAGGAATGATATAGAGAGTCTCTTGGAGACGCTCTAACAATTAGCCCTTGTACCCAAACATGCCATAAGTGCACTTCTAGCATTTAAAATTTTGTCCCAAGATAAGCGTATTTCTAGGTAGGATCCACCTACTCTTAGTAGTTCTATTTTATTTAATCACATCTTTTTCTTTCTCAATCACTGAGATCAAAATATTTCGTATAGAACTATAGAAGGTGTGATACTATTTAGATCCTTCCATAGTGTGAAGATTAGATAATGGAAGTGCTTAACACACGATAGGTCTTGAACTCCGTGACCCCCTTGTGACCGCGTGCATGACGAGCGCCATCTGTCCTCTCATGTCTGTACGATGAGTTCTGACTCTGCCTATACACGTTCGGACATAGAAATTTTACCCTTACAACATGTTTGTGTATATATATGACAAGCCCTGGAAGGCGAATCCTGACTTCACCTATCAAACACTTCCTTACGCGAAAAATCTACCCTTAGGGCCACATGTTCCAATATGCATCTAATGTTTGAGTGCACATGGCGACATATGCCCCTAAGGCGATTCGGAATTGTGGTAGTGGGAGTAAAACACAAGTCAACACTAAATAATGCATGATGCAACAAGAAAAAATAGCTTCTTTTCTATTAACTTGACACAATCCTCCATATTTTTTTAAGATTTCGTCTATGACCCGTCAAACACGGGACAAGTCCTGCAATGAAAGAAGAAAGTCAAATATTTAATGAATTTATAAACTTATTATAGGTCTCATCAGAAAGTGGGGAAATCACAAGAATAATAAAATTTAAGGTCCAACCCTACCTCCTCAGAAACATTTCTATAGTCAAGGCTAACGCATAATTTATTATTTTCTATACTCGCGCCCTTTGATTTCTTCCTTTGCACACACTAAAAAATATAAAATATTTAAGAGCAATGTTTAGAAAAGTAAAACAGAATGTGGACAATGGCTAAACAGTAGAGCAATATTTAGAACAGTAAAACAATATTCAAAACAGTAACAAAAAAACTAGTATAACCAATAACAGAAAGTGTTTGAACAGTAACTAAACAGTGTTGAATGGTGTTTTCAACAGTAACAGGAGGGTTGAGATGGGCGGAAATCTTACACAGTTGAGGAAGGGTCTGTTTGGACGCCGCCTATGCATGCCACACCGAAGTCGCAGCAACCCCAAAAGTTTGGTCAACAAATAGCTCACCACAGATTCAATGTGGTTTGGCGTAAAAAATGACTTACGCAGCGTTGACGGGTTTTAGCGGCGACTTAACTCTTGCCACGAAACAAACACAGGCAAAATTGTGGCGTCTTTGTTGTGGCGAACGGTGGCGCAGTTTGGTAAACAAACCAAACACGTCCATATCGATCATCTTCGACCTACAATAAATATACGAGTCCAACAAAGTTATGCATTAAGTACATATGGGTAATACGTCATCAGCCCATGTAAAAAGGTCATAATGGTTAGAAGGGGGTGAATAGTCTATTAAAAATTTTTACAACAACACTAAGCCAAGTGATTAGACAATTATGAGGCGAAGCAAGTGTTGCGCTAGCCTACTAAAAATGCAAGCCACCTATCCGCAATTCTAGTTGCTATGATTTCTAATTCACACAAGAGGCTAAGTCACTACCTCTAAGTTAGTGAGCTTTCAAAGACTAACTAAAGTGCATCACTAACCACTAATCAAGACACAAAGCTAGCTCTCAAAACTAGTTATACTAAAGAGCTTAGCAACACTACAAAGTAAATGCAAGAGAGGTAGGAGGGTTATACAGCCGTGTCAAGTGATCAATCATAATATATCAATGAGCACCGAAGAAATCCTCGGAGACAAGATGACACAAGATTTTTTCTCCGAGGTTCACTTACTTACCGGCAAGCTAGTCTCCGTTGTGGCGATTCACCCACTTGGAGGTTCACGCGCTAATAGGCATCACACGTCTAACCCGCAATCGGGTGCCGTACAACCAACACAAGATGGAGATCACATAAGCCACGCGCAATCCACTAGAGTTGCCTTTGGCGCTCCACCGGAAAAGGCACAAAAACCCCTCATAAATCACCGGGAGGTGGTCAAGAACAATCACCAACTCTTACCAACACTCCTCCACTGCTCCAAGCCGTTTAGGCATCGGCAAACGCCAAGAGTAACAAGAAAACCACAACAAATCGATCTTCAAGTGCCACTAGATACAATCACTCAAGCAAATACACCTGTACTTTGATTTGTACTATCAAGTAAGGAGATGAGTGGAAGGATATTTGCTCAGCTCAAAGGATGCTATCACATGTAAGAATAACCAAGAGAGTGAGCCAAACACGCCAAAGCTCTATTTATAGAGACCCTGAAAAGTTATAACCGTTATGCTCTCGGGGAGGTCCAGACCGAGGCTCTGGACCCTAGAACCGGACCGCTACAGTGAAGATCCGGATCCTAGGATGTCGCCGTGTGTGCACACATTCAACCGTGAAGATGAATGTCGAACCCCGCGCGACTGAGGCCGAGGCCGCGTGGCCCAACGTCGAACCCGTGAAGATGAGAAGCGGACCCGCGAAGACCTCGGTCCGCTCGGCGCTCGATGCGTCGCATGCTCGCGCAAACCGCTGCCGCGCACTCAGGCGTCGGACCCGCTAGCTCATGGTCCGGAGGAGCGCTCGCGCACGCGTGCTGCAGTCGAACCCGCAAGCCCCGTCGGCCCGCTCTTCACCACGATCGGACCACCAGCAGGATCCGAAGACGCCAGGCACCCGCGCGTTGCCTGGTGCCGAAGAGAGCAGCAGCACTTTCTCTCCTTTTCTATTTCTCTTTTACCCTTTCAACAAAGTACTAACTCCTCCGGAAAAAAATACTAAACCATATTAGTACTTAGAGTTAGCATTTTTCAAGCAATTATAAAGTGTTAATTGTTAGCACACTAGGTCTTAATACATATGCATGAATCACTTCACCTAGTGGCACTGGACAACCGTTTTTACCGAGATTCTGTCCTCTTTATAGTACGGCTATCTATTCTAAATTCACTCACACCCACTAGGTGTCTTGAGTGGTAAAACAAAATGGCCCTATCAAATATATATTTGCCTTGAGTCCATTTTATTTTTCTCTTTCTTCTTTTCCAAGTCCAAAGTTTGATTACCATCATCACATGTCCACCAACATCACCATGAACTTCATCTTGCTCTACTACTTGGATTGGACCATCCTATCTAGTCACACACTTAGATGCAAGGATTAGTCTAAATAGGTTTCATCAATTATCCAAAATCAAACTAGGGCTTTCACTATGATGAAATATTTATGATAAATATGGTACAATAGATCCATCACATTTGCCCTGTTCGTTTGGGCTTGTTTGGTTGATAAGTTATGGCTGAAAATACTGTTGGCTTATTTGGTGTGAGAGAAAAATATTGTTCGTTGACTGAAAAAGTACAGCTTATAAGCCAAACAAGCCCAAACGAACAGGGCGATTATCATCATGAGGTAGTATAGCAGTGGGCAAAGACGCAAAGTATAGTAAATCTCAGTGTTGGATGCTATAAATGTTCAAGCGGTTTTCCAAATTGGTCTATAGAATATTTATTTCGCGAAACGTGGCCCATATAATATTATTTTACTACGTATGTTTTCTAGGCAGTTATAAATTTACTCTATAGTATGGAATATTATTTCGTGAACGTGGTCTATAGAATATCTATAGTATGGATGCACATGGAGGCATATAGCTTTATTTGGATGTAGTTATATTTGCATCAATTCATATGTGTTCCACCTCAATTCATCCCAACGCATGTGGATTGAGGTGAATCTAAAAACACCTAAACAAACCGGAAAGGAGTTCCCAACAAGGCCAGCTCAGCTTAGCTATTTGTATATACAGGTCAGCATGCATCCTAAGTGGAGGAAACAGAACGTGCAAAAAGAAACTGAGGCAACGACTATTTCGTCACTCGTCTCGCATAAGCACAAGGCAACAAACGTTGGCCTCATCGCCCTCTATCAACTCTTCTTTTTGCATTTTCTACCACATTGAGATCCACTACGCGTGAAGCTATCTCCCACCGCGCGAAAATCCTCTTCAATCCAGCTGCTCCTGCCCTCCTCCTCTGATGTTTGTTGAGCCCGTGAAATCAACGTCGGCCCCTCTCAATATCCTTCATTTTCCTGATTCCAAATCCACTTGTGGTTGTCAGTGATGAGCCGTCAAACCAAGCGATAGATGGCTCTGCCACCACATCAAGATGGACCTGCTGATCCTACTACGAGAAAATGTAGGAGAAAAAGAAAGTCCTATAGGGACAAAACATGCTAATATAAGAAACAACTAATGGTGAAGGTAGAGTCAAATACATTGACATTCAAGCTGCAACAAAAAACCGACAAGAGAACTTCTTAGAGACCCAGCAACACATTTCTAACGCGAAAGTTGGAACATCGAGGCTTGAGGGAGGTGTCTTTACTAGAATCATATCAAAAACTATTTGTATGGACGTACGATAGGGAGAAGATAGAGGAGATTAGAGCTGAGCATGTGATTGGCCTGAAGATTCTAAGGGACAAATTGGCTGGCAACAATAACTAAGGGTACTTTCACTTATTTTGTTTACTTCTATTTTGTAGTAGTCTATTTCAGATTGTGAATTATCATGCAATACAATTACAATGAATCAACAAGTAGTGTAAATGCACTGTGAATTATCATGCAACACCATTACAATAAGTGGACAGCATTACCATTCCGGTGGGTGCTGAAAAACAGCAAAGTCACAAACTTTGCAAGTGTTTCAAATTTGATAACTCTAGTGTGTTATATGGACACTGAAAGCTAGTAGTAGTTCAAGATAGTTTGACGCAAGTTGGAAATCCCACATGTTAATTAGAAGCTTTCCAAAATATAAACAATACGTTGCAACTTTGTTCAAACATTTTTTTTTTAAATTAACTTTGTTCAAACATTTAACTGAACACGTTTCCTATACTCATATTCAGAGATCGCTTCACAAACCAGTTAAAACCGAATACTTCACATTTGGAAGGCCCAGCAGGCCCAAATACTTCTTCAAGGCCCAAACACGTTTCCTAGGATGTCGCCATGTGTGCACACATTCAACTGTGACCCTTAGATCCTGATGATTACTATTTTACCGTGCTGTCTGCGTGAAACCGAACCCAACCTCCAACCTCCGGACCCAGAACCGGACCCACTCCCTCAGGATCCGAAAGAGATTCCACAGAGGCGAAAACACTCCGGACCCTCCTCTCCAGAGTCCAACGTCTCCCTCTCGCCAAACAGTGCTAGCCTCGTTCTTCTGTGCTGCAACCGGACCACGCTCTCCGGGTCCACTCCCGCGCCCTTCCTTGGTACGCGCTACAACAGGACCGAGAGGACGGAGTCTGGACCCTCCGCCGCCTGGGTCCGGAAGCCTTGATCCTGCGAATCCGAAGCTGCAGGCCGCTGTGCGCTCGTCACCGCTACGCTCGCTGTCGAACCCCGCGCGACTGAGGCCGAGGCCGTGTGGCCCAACGTCGAACCCGTGAAGATGAGAAGCGGACCCGCCAAGACCTCGGTCCGCTCGATGCCTCGCATGCTCGCGCAAACCGCTGCCGCGCACTCAGGCGTTAGCTCATGGTCCAGAGGAGCGCTCGCGCACGCGTGCTACAGTCGAAGCCGCTAAGCCCCGTCGGCCCGTTCTTCACCACGATCGGACCACCAGCAGGATCCGAAGAAGCCAGGCACCCGCGCGGTGCCTGATGCCGAAGAGAGCAGCAGCACTTTCTCTCCTTTTCTATTTCTCTTTCACCCTTTCAACAAAGTACTAACTCCTCCAAAAAAAATACTAAACCATATTAGTACTTAGAGTTAGCATTTTTCAAGCAATTATCGAGCGTTAATTGTTAGCACACTAGGTCCTAATACATATGCATGAATCACTTCACCTAGTAGCACTTGACAACCGTTTTAACCGAGATTCTCCCCTCTTTATAGTATAGCTATCTATCATAAATTCACTCACACCCACTAGGTGTCTTGAGTGGCAAAACAAAATAGCTCTATCAAATATACCTTTGTCTTGAACCCATTTTATTTTTCTCTTTCTTCTTTTCCATGTCCGGAGTTTGATCACCATCATCACATGTCCACCAACATCACCATGAACTTCATCTTGCTCTACTACTTGGATTGGACCAAAATACATTTTGTGACTGGAGCATTTGAGAACTTTGAATTTGTTTTCTTTGCACACTTATTGTATATTATTCTTGGATATACAAATGAGTTATCTGAGTGTTTGCAAAGAAGGGACCAAGATATTCTTAATGCAATATCACTTTTTAATGTGGCAAAGAAAAGAATGCAATAATTGAGGTCTGATGGTTGGAATAATTTTCTTGAGAAGGTCACTTTATTTTGCGATAAACATGGTGTTGAAGTTCCTGCTATGGATGGTGATTATGTTCCTTATGAAAAATCAGCAAGGAAAGCTCGTGCTCGAAAGCAAACCAATGATGACCACTTTAGAAGAGAAGTATATATTGGTATCATTGATCAAACAAGTCAAGAACTTGAGTTGGGTCATCCACAAGCTCTCCGGATGATCACCAAGCTCACAATCACCACTAAGTCGTCTAGGTGATGGCGATCACCAAGAGTAACAAGCACGAACTCTCACTTGACCACGACAAGCCTAGGGAGAAGGGTGGATGCACACTTTGCTACTCTTGATCTCACTAATGAGGGCTCTCTTTGGGATTCTCAAATCTCAATCATCTCACTAGGACCTTGCTCTTCTTAGCACTCTCTAAGGTGTGTTTCAACTGTTGGAATGAGCAAAAGTCACCCCACACATGAGTGGAGGTGGTATTTATAACATCAGCTGAAAAACGAACCGTTATGTGCCTCTGCGGGGTGACCGGACGCTCCGGTCAAGTAGACCGGACGCTCCGGTCAGTTCTCCCCGAACTCCAGTGATCAACACGCGACCGGACGCGTCCGGTCACAATTTTCCCTCTCTAGAACCTTACTAGAGTCGACCGGATGCTGGCCCTCAGCGTCTGGTCACACCGAACGTGAACACCTCGGTCAAATGAACTGACCGGACTCTGCGCCAGCGTCCGGTCAGTATTTGACCCTCCATTCACTTTCAACTCTCGATCATATGTGAACTACGGGGCTTTCACTGGCGAAGCAAACCACTGGGACACCTGCTCTGTAGGTGAAGTAAACTATGCTGGTGGTTGTCCCTGACTCTGGAGCCCACTAGGCTGTAACGCTGGAGTCATAGAAGTGGTGGCAGTCTGACCAAGCTAGGGCGAAGGCTGTGGCGGTGGAGCCCCAATGGCTGTCACTACATGCTGCATGAACCCAAGGAGCTACTGCTGCATAAGAAGCTGCTGCTGATGCATGGCCTGCTGTTGCTGCTGCTGTATAGCCTGCTACTGCTGCTGTTGCATAGCCAGCTGTTGCTGCTGGAACTCATCCTACCGAGTCTGGAACTGAGCAAAGGTAGCAGCTATCTCCTGAGCCTAGCGAACCTGATCCTACCTCATCTGCTCGAGTATGGCAAGTAGAGCGGGTCTGTCTGCGGTGTAGGTGGAGCTGAACTGGAGCTACCGGCCTTAGCATCATGTTGTCGTGGAGGCATCTGAGGGATAGGCTGGTAGTCGTCATCTGAGCTGTCACTGGGGTCACTCTCTACCATGCCCTCCTGCTGAGCATCAAGCTGCTCCTCCTTTGTAGCTGCTATATCTCTGATGGTCTCATCCTACTGAGCTACAGTCTCTGGCACCTCTGGACGACGGCGCGGCTGACTGGGTGCAGTCGATGTACTATGACGGATCATCTGAGTCAGGTGGTACTCAGCTAGCATCTCAGGCGGCCTCACTGTAACTGCCCTATGAATAAGAAAAGTGATCCAATGGGCATAGGGTAACTGACGATGACCTCTGAACCCCTCAGCAATAGTATCCTCCATCTCTAATAGAAGGAGATCTCAAATGTCAAACACAGTCTGCTGCATCAATGAGTTCAGTAGCCATAACTGTAAGCGAGTCAAGCCCTCGCGATACCCCATCCTCGGAATTAGGGTCCTCCTCATAATAGCATGCAGCACTCTAGCTGTAGGAGTGAGATCACTAGGAGTCTTGCTCGACCCTTCGCCAAAAGGCTCCTTGAAGTAGTGGCGGACTAGATTTGTAGGGGGTACCAAACCACCATGAGGACGTCTAGGAGGCGTTGTTTGTCCATAGCAAATCTCATGAAGCCGAATGGGGTGCTCCTAAAGCCTGAGTATCTCCCTGACCCTAGAGCTCAACAGCCTGTAATCTCTACCCCTGAAAGCAAAGTAAATGTATCTGTGCCACGGGTCAATCTAGAGAGAAGCATAAAACTGACGGACCCAAGATGGGACATATAAGCCGGTCCATCCAAGAAGATCTGTCAGCCCTGGCAGATAAGATAGGTACTGACGAATGTGCTCTCCGGCTGCTGCTGCTGCAATAGACTCTATGTTGCGTACCCTCTGAGATCTAAAAACAGCTCCACTGTTAAGATATGCATTGTAGAAATCCTCCTGCAGTGGTGTGTAGAAGCCCTCAGAAGCTCTGTCATCCCTCCTCGGTGGGAACCACTGCTCAAACTCCACAAACCTAAGCTGTTGTACCTGCTTGGTTGTGGCGGCCCTCAAGTCAAGATGGGTCACTGGAGGCAGACCCTGTGGTCTGGGAGGCGGATGAGAACCCCTCCGCTGTGTGTCTGCCCTCGGAGTGACTGGGGCACGGGTACGACTAGAGCGGCGTAACTGTGGCTGAGGTGCCTACTCTATGTCCTGCCTGCTCTCCCTCCTGAGCCTGCTCTGTTGGCTCTGCTAGCTGAGGCTACTGCTGTGGCACCTGCTGTGACTCCCCCTAAGGCTGAGGCTCATCAATAGCAACACGTCGTCCTCCCATCATGAGTCTCGGCTGGACTACCATGAAAATACTCAACCCGCTCGAGTCCAGTCCTCGCTGCTGCTGAAAGCTGATCTGCAATAACAACTCCACTCTAGGGACCTCCTCTCTCGGCACGCTCTACTGCCTCTACAACGGTGGCGGCTCTAGCTATATCTGCATCTGGATACTTCCGCTTCTTCGTTGTTAGCTTCTTTGTCCCCTTGCCTTTTAGATCTGCAGGCTGACGAGGCAGGGGTGGACGCCTTGGATCCTCATCACCTGGACCACCTCCGACATTCTTCACACGAGTCATCTGATGAAACTAAAAAGATCAACTGCCGCTGACAAAGATCAACTACCATTGACACTTACGAGGCTTGGCCTCGATCCATACTCGCGAGCTTGGCCCTGAGTTGACTGACAACTAACAAAAGGACCACAACGGCACCGACTCGCTGCACGATAGAATAGATACGATATACAAATAAATACAATATATCTAGAGATACGAAACCCTAAGAAAGCAAGCAATTAGGTAAGAAATTGAAATGGGGGCTTGCTACCTAACGAAACCGGTGATCCGAGAAGAAGAGAAGCGACACGCGGGGAACCACCGAATTGGCTAGGGTTAGGGTTCCGGCTCGACGAAGATCGGCGACCGAGAAGACAAGGACGTAGTGGATAGGTCACCAGCGAGGAGCACGTCACGGCGGTGCTTGGGAGCTGTTGGCACGCAGGCGAGCTGTGGCGACGCTAGGGCTGGGCCTTGCCGGCGCTGGGCGTGGATGGCGCTGCTCGGGTGCGGTGGCGTAGGCAGGGCGTGGTGGCGCGGGCTGTCAGCTTGGCGGCGTGGGGAGGCGCTGGTGCAGCGCGGGCGAAACGCGGTGGCTTGGGCAGTGCAGCAGGGAGGTGCTGGGGCGGCGCTGGTGCGGGAGCAGAGAGGTGCGGGCGCGGCGGCGCTCGGGAGCATGGAGCACGGCGCGGGACTGCGGCGGTGGAGGCGAGCTCGGCGACGCTCGGGTTAGGGCACGGGCGTACGGCGATGTCGGTGGGGCGAAGATGGATTACGTCAAACCATCGGTGCTTAGATTAAATAAGGTGGCCCCCCAAGTCAGATAAGGAAACGGAGAAAAGTAACCTGATGCCGCACGATTTCTACTGACCGGACGCTCCGGTGGCAGCGACCGGACGCTGCCACCCAGCGTCCGGTCGATTCCAGTAAGGTCCAAAACCCCTGGAATCGCGACCGAACATGTTCGATCCCAACTGACCGGACGCAGCCAGGGTCCGGTCGATCCTGTCGACGTCACCTTCAACTGACCGGACGCTGGATCGCCTTCTGACCGGACGCTGGAAGAACACTGTTTCAGCGTCCGATCACTCCTTCACAGCAAGTTCACCTCCTATGAACTGACCGGACGCTGGACTTCAGAGTCTAGTGCAGCGTCCGATCACTCTTTTTCCAGCAAATCTTCAATGTCCTTCGCGCTGCCTGTTCCCAATCAAGTCCCAACTCAAATAAGATCCAAATAATCACCAATTGGGACTGATGTGAGTGACCTCTCTCAAACCCTCATATTTTTCAAAATATTTTGCCTTAGGCTATAATTCTTTTTAGGAAAATAGGCAATAAAGGGGCGATTTAAGATAAACGACAAAACAACATTCATGTATATGAAGTACTTGAAAGTAAATCTAGTTGCTTGTCAAGTTTGATCCAAGGTTAAGCTTCTTCACACGCTTTTTGGCGGTTATCTTAACCATGTTAGACAAGCCCTATGTGCATTGCCACAAAGTAAACATGTAGTATATTACAATGCAATGCAAGGGACAATACAAGCTCATCTTTTAGTGAAGTTACTAAAATCAAGAACATTGAGCTCATTCCACAATCTACAAAAAGTCGCCTCATATAGCGGCTTAGTAAAGATATCCACCAATTGATTCTCAGTCCTTACACCTTCTAGTGATATATCATTCTTTACAACATGATCCCTAAGAAAGTGATGATGGATATCTATGTGCTTGGTGCGAGGGTGTTGAACCGGATTATTTGTAAGTTTTACCGCACTTTCATTGTCGCAGAAAAGAGGTACTTTATCTAGAACTACACCATAGTCTAGCAAAGTTTGCTTCATGTATAAAATTTGTGCACAACAAGCACCCGTGGCAATCTATTCCGCTTTGGCAGTGGACAAAGCCACACTATTTTGTTTCTTGGAGGACCAAGACACAAGTGATCTACCAAGCAAATGGCACCCTCTAGATGTGCTTTTCCTATCAACTCTGCATCCGGCATAATCCGAATTGGAATAGCTAATTAATTCAAATCTAGCTCATTTGGGATACCAAAGGCCAATGCTTGGTGTGTGCTTAAGATACCTAAGGATTCTTTTAACGGCACTTAAATGAGTTTTCTTAGGATTAGCTTAAAATCTAGCACGCATACACACACTAAACATGATGTCGGGCCTAGATGCGGTTAAATACAACAAGCTACCAATCATAGAATGGTAGAGAGTTTGATCAACCTTGTTACCTCCCTCATCTAGGTCGAGATGTCCATTAGTAGGCATTGGTATCTTGATTGGCTTACATTCATCCATCTTGAATCTCTTGAGAAGATCATTTGTATATTTCTCTTGAGAGATGAAAATCCCTTCTCTCATTTGCTTGACTTGAAAACCAAGAAAGAATGTAAGCTCACCAATCATTGACATCTCGAACTCCTTCGACATCAATTCACCAAACTCTTTGCAAGAATCTTCATTTGATGATCCAAAGATGATATCATCAACATACACTTGACAAATGAAGATATGTCCTTCAAGCTTTTTGGTGAATAGTGTGGTGTCGACCTTCCCAATGGTGAAGCCTTTCTCAATGAGGAAATTCCGAAGGCGCTCATACCAAGCTCTTGGGCTTGCTTAAGCCCATATAACGCCTTGGACAACCTATAAACATGATTAGGATATCTAGGGTCTTCAAACCTGGGAGGTTGATTAACATAGACTAGTTCATTAATAAAGCCATTTAAAAATCCACTTTTCATATCCATTTGATATAGTTTCATTTCATGATGTGATGTATATGCAAGTAGAATACGGATGGCTTCTAATCTTGCAACCAGTGCAAAGGTCTCTCCAAAATCCAAACCTTCAACTTGAGAGAACCCCTTTGCAACTAGTCTTGCCTTGTTCCTCACAACAACACCTTGATCATCTTGCTTGTTGCGGAACACCCACTTTATTCCAATGACTCTTACACCTTTTGGTCGCTCTTCAAGAGTCCAAACTTCATTGCGGGTGAAGTTGTTCAACTCTTCATGCATGGCATTGATCCAATCCAGATCTTGAAGAGCTTCTTCTACCTTAGTAGGCTCAAAACAAGAGACAAAAGAGTGATGAGCAATAAATGAAGTAAATTTTTGTGAGCGAGTCATTACACCGTTTGATGGACTCCCTATGATAAGATCTTGTGGATGATCTTGTAGTAGAGGTGTATTTCTTCTATTGACCACTTGAGGGGGAGATTGTGGAGCATCAACATCATGTGCTTGTGCCACCGCTTGATCATGGGAGACATGAGTGTCTTCATTTTCAACTCTCCCATCTTTTTCACCATCTTGAGGCACATTTGATGAAGAGGATGGATCAATCACTTGTACATCATCTTTAGGTTTGATGTCTCTGGCCAGAATGTTCTTCATAGCCTCCCTCAATGGTTCATCACCTACATCATCAAGATTCTCATGTGCTCCTTGGGAGCCGTTAGATTCATCAAATTCCACATCATATGTTTCTTCAACCAAGCCGGTGGCATGATTCAATACTCTATATGCTTTGGACTTTGATGAGTAACCAATAAGGAAACCAATATCACAACATCTTTGAAACTTCCCTAGGTGTTGCCGCTTCTTGTAGATGTAGCATTTGCAACCAAACACCCTAAAGAAGGAGACGTCCGGCTTCTTCCTATTGAGCAACTCATAAGATGTCTTGCCAAGGAACTTTTGAAGCAATAGGCGGTTGGATGCATAGCATGCGGTGTTGATTGCTTCCGCCCATGGAGCTTCAGGGGCGTTGTATTCATCAAGCATTGTTCTTGCAAGAGTGATCAATGTTCGGTTCTTCCTCTCAACTACACCATTTTGTTGAGGAGTATATGTTGCGGAAACCTCATGTTTGATTCCAACTTCATCACAATAGGCTTCTATGTTTGTGTTGTCAAATTCTTTCCCATTGTCACTTCTAATCTTTTTGAGCTTTACTTCAAATTCATTTTGAGCTCTCTTGGCAAACTTCTTGAAGCAAGATGCAACTTTGGATTTGTCATGAAGGAATAATACCCATATTTATCTTGAATAGTCATCAACAATCACAAGACAATAAAGATTTCCTCTCAAACTCTTGTATGATGTTGGTCTAAATAAATCCATGTGAAGGAGTTCTAGCACTCTTGTGGTTGACATGAAAGCTTTGGTTGGATGGGTATTTGCAACTTGCTTGCCGGCTTGACATGCACTACAAAGCTTGTCCTTCTCAAACTTCACATCCTTCAACCCTCTCACCAAATCATTCTTCATTAGCTTCTTGAGTGAGCTCATCCCAACATGAGCAAGTCTTCTATGCCATAGCCACCCAAGTGTTGTTTTGGTGAATAGACAAGTCTTCAAGTTAGCATCTTCGGAGGTGAAGTCCACTAGATAAAGGTTGTTGTATCTAAATCCTTTGAATATCACTTGTTCATCATCCTTCTTGGATACAACAACTTCCTTTTCGGTAAACAAGCATTGGAAGCCAAGATCACACAATTGTCCAACAGATAGCAAGTTGAAGCTCAAAGAAGCAACATATAGCATATTTGAGATAGAATGATCATATGATATTGCCACTTGGCCCAATCATTTGACATTGCCCTTTGAATTATCCCTAAATGTGATTCTTTCTTGTCCATCTACTTCTTCATCTAGTGAGGTGAACATACGAGGATCACCGGTCATATATTGTGTGCAACCACTATCAATCACCCAATGACTTCCACCGGTCTTATAGTTCACCTACACACAAGAGATCAAGCTTTAGGAACCCAAACTTGTTGAGGGCCCTTCACCTTCTCAACAAGTGACTTTGCAACCCAAATCTTCTTAGGCCTATTCTTGTTAGGAGGTTCTAAGAACATGACTTTCATCTTTCCACTAGAATCCTTTCTAAGCATGTAATGAGCATTGAAGGCAAAGGGTCTAGCATGCTTGGGCAAGGGTTGTGGTGGTGGAGTTTGGCACTTATGAGCAAAGTGGCCCTCTTGTCCACACTCAAAGCATCTCTTTAGCTTTGGCTTCGGCTTTGATTGTTGTTGTTGAGCTTGAGCCTTCTTCTTCTCTACATTTGCCACATATCCAATGTCACTTCTATCCATCTTCATGACGGTGTTCATTAGTAGCTCATTTTGAAGATGTTTGCCTCTTATGAACTTGCTCAATCCAATCTTAAGATGCTCTTTTTCCAACTTGAGCTTCTTGTTCTCTTCCTTGAGTGCATCACTACTTTTATCTTCCTTGAGTGCAATATTGTTTCTCTCTTCCTTGAGTTTCTTGTTTTCTTCTTTTAGCTTCTCATTCTCAAGAATCAAGTCACCATCATGATCAAGAGTTTCTAGCACAATGGTGTTGTGAGATTTGAATACTTCAAACTCTTTCTTGAGCTTCTCATTTTCTTACTTGAGCTTGACATACTCATCATAGTCATTGCACTCAACCACTTGATTGCCTTTGCCACTAGATCCTTGCTCAATGCTCTCATCAATTAAATCATCACATGATGTAGCTATATCAATCTTAACAACATGGTTAGTAGCATCATGTGGCTCATCGGATAAAAATTCTTGAGCAATGACAAGACTATCATGATTAATCTTAAGAGTAGTATATTCTTCTTTTAGCTTGTTGTGGCTAGCGATGAGCTCTTTGTGCACCCACTCAAGTTTATCATGTTTATCTTTAAGCTCTTTCTTAGAAGATTTGAGCTCCTTGAGTTTGGATGACATAGCATCATTTGCTTCTCTAAGCTCGACACTAAACTTTTCAGCTATGTTACATTTAGCTAAGAGAGAATCATTCTTAATTTCAAGCTTTTCATTTTTAGCTCTAGTCTTTATAATGATCTTAGTGTATTTCTTTAGCAAATTAGCAAGATCATCATAAGAAGGTGATTCATATTCATCATCATCGCTATCGCTATCACTATCATCATTATTAGCATGATCATCACCACTACTATCATTATCATGAGATACCTTTCGATCACCTTTGGCCATAAGACATAGGTGTGTAGAGGATGAAAGCGGTGGTGGCGATGAAGATAATGAAGAGTCAATAACAATGGCGGCCACCTTATCGTTGTCACTATCATCATCGGATGATCCACTAGATGAATCAATGTCCGTGAGCCAATCACCAACGATGTATGCCTTCCCACTTTTCTTCTTCTTGTGGAAGTCTCTCTTCTTGCCATCTTTCTTCTTGTATGACTTGTCTTTCTTCTTCTCATCTTCATCACTTGAGTCATTTTTCTTGCCCTTGTTCTTGTTCTTGAACTTGTCTTTCTTGGGCTTTGTGCATTGGTGTGCTAGATGACCAAGTTCTCCACAATTGTAGCAATCCATCTCGGAGATTGGCTTCCTTCTTGAGCTTGTGAAGAACTTTTTCTTGCCATCAAACTTGATGCCACTCTTGTTGACCTTCTTTAGCATCTTGGCGATTCTTTTCACCATGAGAGCAAGACTTGCATCATCAACTTTATCATCACTTGAGCTCTCATACTCAAGCCTTGCTTTGCCCTTGTCTTGGCTTGCTTTGAATGCTAAGTCTTTTTCTTTCTTCTTAGTAGAGGATGAGTCATCTTGAGGTGTGATCTGCATGTACATCTCATGAGCGTTGATCTTTCCCAAGATTTGCGTTGGTGTAGCGTTGGAAAGATCACCTTGATGTAGCACGGTCACAATATGCCCATATTTGTCAATGGGGAGGACACTCAAGATTTTTCTTACAACATCGGATGGTTGCATTTGAGTGAGTCTAAGCCCATTGACTTCCTCTACAAGAACATTCAAACGTGAATACATCTCATTAGCATATTCTTTGGGAAGCATTTCAAAAGAGTTAAGCTTCTTCATGATAAGATGATAGCGTTCCTCACGCTCACTCTTTGTTCCTTCATGGAGCGCACAAACGTCCGACCATAGTGCATGGGCGTCTTTGTGGTTCCTCACCCGATTGAACACATCTTTGCAAAGGCCTCTAAAGATGGTGTTGCGAGCCTTTGCATTCTATTTCTCGTAATTCAACTCATCGCCTTGTGGGTGCGCGGGATCTTGAGGTTTTGGGAATCCTTGTGAGGTGGCTCTAAGTATACCAACGTCTAGAGCTTCTAGATATGCCTCCATGCGGATTTTCCAATATGGAAAATCATCCTCCTCAAAGATAGGAGGTCCATCCCCGTGAGACATCTTTCTCTAGGTGGTTAAGCCTAAATACGTGAGCACGAGGCTCCGATACCAATTGAAAGGATCAAGATGCCCAAGAGGGGGGTAAATTGGGCTAATTCTAAATTTCTTTGCAATAATTAAATCCTACGGTTAGCCCAATTAATCCCTTGTGCCTAGAAAAGTGTATCTATTGATCTAACGCATAAAAGTTTAGCAACCTAAGTTTCAATCCTACTTTAGCATGGCAATTCTATGAATGTAAATGACAAGAATTGAACTGCTCAAAGTAAATACTCAAAGCAAATAGAGAGGAAGGAACGCGATGATGTTTTGCTGAGATATCGGAGAGTCGTCACTCCCCACTAGTCCTCGTTGGAGCACCCGCGCAAGGGTGTAGCTCCCCCTTGATCTGCGCAAGGATCAAGTGCTCTCTACGGGTTGATTCTTCGACACTCCATCGCGGTGAATCACCCACAACCGCTCACAACTTAAGTTGGGTCATCCACAAGCTCTCCGGATGATCACCAAGCTCACAATCACCACCAAGCCATCTAGGTGATGGCGATCACCAAGAGTAACAAGCACGAACTCTCACTTGACCACGACAAGCCTAGGGAGAAGGGCGGATGCACACTTTGCTACTCTTGATCTCACTAATGAGGGCTCTCTTTGGGATTCTCAAATCTCAATCACCTCACTAGGACCTTGCTCTTCTTGGCACTCTCTAAAGTGTGTTTCAACTGTTGGAATGAGCAAAAGTCACCCCACACACGAGTGGAGGTGGTATTTATAACATCAGTTGAAAAACGAACTGTTATGTGCCTCTGCGGGGTGACCAGACGCTCTGGTCAAGTTGACTGGACGCTCCGGTCAGTTCTCCCCGAACTCCAGTGATCAACACACGACCGGACACTGGGCAGCGTCCGATCAGCACTGACCGGGCGCGTCCGGTCGCAATTTTCCCTCTCTGAAACCCTACTGGAGTCTACCGGACGCTGGCCCTCAGCGTCCGGTCACTTCACCTCTTAGCGTCCGGTCACACCGAACGTGAACACCTCGGTCAAATGAACTGACCGGACTCTGCGCCAGCGTCCGGTCAAACCGGAACCAGCGTCCGATCAGTATTTGACCCTCCATTCACTTCCAACTCTCGATCATATGTGAATGAAGTTTGCTCCAAAGGATCTTAGGCATATTTAGGAGCTACCTAGTGCTAGTTTTAACAAGTGTGCACCACACCTAACTCACTAGACTCACCTAGGTCAAGCTACCCATCCATACCCCCCTTAATAGTGCAGCCAAAGGAAAAAACAAAATCCTAAACTACTCTAAGTGTCTCTTCAACACCAAACGACACTTAGAACTAGTCTATCCTTAACCTTGTCGTCCGTCATTTGAAAACCGAAACGATTTCCATTGTAGGGGCATGTCCACCATGATTGCCCAATCGATCTCCATTACCGTGACCTAACTTAATTGCCTCTGCAAAACACACGTTAGTCATAGTAATCACGTATTGCCATTAATCACCGAAACCCAACTAGGGGCCTATATGCTTTCAGGTTCGTCTAATCATCTTCATCACGATTCACGCGCCCTGTGTGGTTGTGCGCCTGCATCACTCACGTCGTTGGCTGTCGCCCGTGGCCCGTCATTGTCCAGTCGTCCTCATGACCTCGTCCCATTCGCCATTCGGCACTTTGGCCTTCACCCTGCCCTACGATCGCACCGACATTTGTGATCGAAATTGTTCAGCCGTTCAAGTGAGATTCAATCCTTGTTCTTCGGCTTTTTGTAAAAAATTCATATGTACTTTAATTGCTAATTGCTTAGCGCTAAAATCGTAAAATCATCCATCACGCAGCGAGGTCGAGGATTTGTCCCAACATCAGAGTCAATCTAGATTGATCTTTTGTTTAGTACTCGTATCATGTGAGTGATCCATAATCGCAAGTGAGAGTTCAATCGAGCAAGCACAATTTATTTAATTTGGAACTGGATTACATCAACAGATGGGTTTGCCTAGGCCTAGAGATACTCGATGGGGATCTCATTACAAAACTGTATGTAGCATCATTACTATGTATGAAGCAATCCATGATGTACTGGTTGATCTTGGGGATGATCCTGCATATAAGGATGATTGGACCAAAATACATTTTGTGACTGGAGCATTTGAGAACTTTGAATTTGTTTTCTTTGCACACTTAATGTATATTATTCTTGGATATACAATGAGTTATCTGAGTGTTTGCAAAGAAGGGACCAAGATATTCTTAATGCAATATCACTTTTTAATGTGGCAAAGAAAAGAATGCAATAATTGAAGTCTGATGGTTGGAATAATTTTCTTGAGAAGGTCACTTTATTTTGCGATAAACATGGTGTTGAAGTTCCTGCTATGGATGGTGATTATGTTCCTTATGAAAAATCAGCGAGGAAAGCTCGTGCCCGAAAGCAAACGAATGATGACCACTTTAGAAGAGAAGTATATATTGGTATCATTGATCAAACAAGTCAAGAACTTGATAACCGGTTTGACGAGATTAATATGGAGTTGTTGTCTTCTATGTCGGCCTTCAGTCCTTTCAAGTCATTTGCTTCTTTTGAGACAGAAGCTACGTAGACTAGCTGAGTTCTACCCAAAGGAGTTCTCAAATAATAATTTGCTCAAACTTGAATTGCAGCTACATAATTGTATTGATGACATGAGACAGGATGATAGCTTCAAAGGTCTAGACAATATTGTTGATCTCTCAGTTAAGCTTGTTGAAACAAAGAGGTATAAAGTGTATGATATGGTTTATGAGCTCCTCAAATTAGTATTGCTTCTACCTGTGGCAACGACAAGTGTTGAAAGGGTATTTTCTGCAATGGTTTTTGTGAAAACAAAGTTAAGAAATAAGATGAGAGATAGTCTTTTGGATGATTGTCTAGTCACTTTCATTGAGCGGGATATTTTCTTTGAAGTTGATGAAGATGATATAATCAAGACATTTAGGTCCATTCGAAAGCATCGAATAAAATAATCACAAGAATAGCATTGTAAGTCCCCGGTTCTCTTTTATGCCTTATTTTAATTATCGGTATGGCATTTGAACTATTTATACTATACTTAGTGGATGGTTTGAACTTAATCCATGAATTTAAGCCTTATTGTGTTATTTAGTGCATATACACCGAATCATGTTGTTAATTTTACAATTATTACCGAATTGTATATGAAAATTTTTGGACGACATACCCTTAGACAAAATCCTAGATTTGCCACTGCCAATAACTAAAAATGTTTGAACAGTAACTAAACAGTGTTGAACGGTGTTTTCAACAGTAACAGGAGCTAAGATGGGCGGAAATCTTACACGGTTGAGGAAGGGTCTGTTTGGACGCCGCCTATGCATGCCACACCGAAGTCGCAGCGACCCCCAAAGTTTGGTAAACAAATAGCTCACCACAGATTCAGTGTGGTTTGGCGTAAAAAATGACTTTACGCAGCGTTGATGAGTTTTAGCGACGAGTTAACTCTTGACACGAAACAAACATTTGCAAAACTGCGGCGTCTTTGTTGTGGCAAACGGTGGAGCAGTTTGGTAACAAACCAAACACGTCCATATCTATCATCTTCGACCTACAATAAATATACGAGTCCAACAAAGTTATGCATTAAGTACATATGGGTAATACATCATCAGCCCATGTAAAAAGGTACTAATGGCTAGAAGGGGGTGAATAGTCTATTAAAAATTTCTACAACAACACTGGGCCAAGTGGTTAGACAATTATGAGACGAAGCAAGTGTTGCGCTAGCCTACTAAAAGTGCAAGCCACCTATCCGCAATTCATAGTTGTTATGATCTCTAATTCACACAAGAGGCTAAGTCACTACCTCTAAGTTAATGAGCTCTCAGAGACTAACTAAAGAGCCTCACTAACTACTAATCAAGACACAAAGCTAGCTCTCAAAACTAGTTACACTAAAGAGCTTAGCAACACTAGAAAGTAAATGCAAGAAAGGTAGAAGGGTTATACCGCCGTGTCAAGTGATCAATCATAATATATCAATGAGCACCAAAGAAATCCTCGGAGACAAGATGACCCAAGATTTTTCCTCCGAGATTCACGTACTTGCCGGCAAGCTAGTCCCTGTTGTGGCTATTCACCCACTTGTAGGTTCACACGCTAATAGGCATCACACGCCTAACCCGCAATCGGGTGCCGTACAACCAACACAAAATGAGGATCACACAAGCCACACACAATCCACTAGAGTTGTCTTTGGCGCTCCGCCGAGGAAGGCACAAGAACCCCTCACAAATCACCGGGAGATGGCCAAGAACAATCACCAACTCTTACCAACACTCCTCCGCTAGTCCAAGCCGTCTAGGCGTCGGCAAACGCCAAGAGTAACAAGAAAACCGTAGCAAATCGATCTCCAAGTGCCACTAGATGCAATCACTCAAGCAAATGCACTTATAATCACTCAATCCCACTTTGATTTGCACTATCAAGCAAGGTGATGAGTGAGAGGGTGTTTGCTCAGCTCAAAGGATGCTATCACATGTAAGAATGGCCAAGAGAGTGAGCCAAACACGTCAAAGCTCTATTTATAGAGCCCCAAAAAGTTATAACCGTTATGTCCTCGGGAGGTCCGAACCTAGGCTATGGACCGTGTAACCGAACCGCTACAGTGAAGGTCCGGACCCTAGGATGTCGCTATGTGTGCACACATTCAACCGTGACCCTTAGAACCTGACATTTACTCTTTTACCGTGCTATCTGCGTGAAACCGAACCCAACCTCCGGACCCAGAACCGGACCCATTCCCTCAGGATCCGAAAGAGATTCCACAGAGGCGAAAACACTCCGGACCCTCCTCTCCAGAAACCGACGTCTCCCTCTCGCCAAACAGTGCCAGCCTCGTTCTTCTGCGCTGCAACCGGACCTCGCTCTCCGGGTCCACTCCCGCGCCCTTCCTTGGTACGCGCTGCAACAGGACCGAGAGGATGGAGTCTGGAGCCTCCGCCGCCTTGGTCCGGAAGCTTTGATCCCGCGGATCCGAAGCTGCAGGCCGCTGCGCGCTCGTCACCGCTACGCTCGCTGTCGAACCCCGCGCGACTGAGGCCGAGGCCGCGTGGCCCAACGTCGAACCCGTGAAGATGAGAAGCGGACCCGCCAAGACCTCGGTCCGCTCGGCGCTCGATGCCTCGCATGCTCGCGCAAACCGCTGCCGCGCACTCAGGCGTCGGACCCGCTAGCTCATGGTCCGGAGGTGCGCTCGCGCACGCGTGCTGCAGTCGAACCCGCTAAGCCCCGTCGGCCCGCTCTTCACCACGATCGGACCACCAGCAGGATCCGAAGACGCCAGGCACCCGCGCGGTGCCTGATGCCGAAGAGAGCAGCAGCACTTTCTCTCCTTTTCTATTTCTCTTTCACCCTTTCAACAAAGTACTAACTCCTCCAAAAAAAATGCTAAACCATATTAGTACTTAGAGTTAGCATTTTTTCAAGCAATTATCAAGTGTTAATTGTTAGCACACTAGGTGCTAATACATATGCATGAATCACTTTACCTGGTGGCACTTGACAACCGTTTTAATTGAGATTCTCCCATTTTTATAGTACGGCTATTTATCCTAAATTTACTCACACCCACTAGATGTCTTGAGTGACAAAACAAAATGGTCCTATCAAATATACCTTTGTCTTGAGCCTATTTTATTTTTCTCTTTCTTCTTTTTCAAATCCGGAGTTTGATCACCATCATCACATGTCCACCAACATCACCATGGACTTCATCTTGCTCTACTACTTGGATTGGACCATCTTATCTAGTCGCACACTTAGATGCAAGGATTAGTCCAAATAGGTTTCATCAATTATCCAAAATCAAACTATGACTTTCACCACAATGAAATATTTATGATAAATATGGTACAATAGATCAATCACATTATCATCGTGAGGTAGTATAGCAGTGGGCAAAGACGCAAAGTATAGTAAATCTCAGTGTTGGATGCTATAAATGTTCAAGCGGTTTTCCAAATTGGTCTATAGAATATTTATTTCGCGAACGTGGCCCATATAATACTATTTTACTACGTATGTTTTCTAGGCAGTTATAAATTTACTCTATAGTATGGAATATTATTTCGCGAACGTGGTCTATAGAATATCTATAGTATGGATGCACATGGAGGCATATTTGGTCCTAAGGATTTGTTTGGATGTAGTTGTATTTGCATCAATTCATATATGTTCCACCTCAATTTACCCCAACACATGCGGATTGAGGTGAATCCGATAACATCCAAACAAACCCGAAAGAAGTTCCCAACAAGACCAGCTCAACTTAGCTATTTGTATATACAGGTCAGCATGCATCCTATGTGGAGGAAACAGAATGTGCAAAAAGAAACGAAGGCCCCGTTTGGCCGGGCTACTGCGTGCTCCGGCTCCTACACTGTAGCGACACTGTAGCTGGAGCCGGAGGAGAAAAAAACGAGCTTCTCCCCCTCAGAACGGCTCTGTGAGAGAGGAAACAAAGAGAGAGAAAACCGGCTCTGATGAATAGTGTCCGCACAGGACGTGAACAGTGCGCAGCAGAAGGAGCCGGAGCTGCACCAAAGGGGCCTGAGGCAACGACTATTTCGTCACTCGTCTCGCATAAGCACAAGGCAACAAACGTTGGCCTCATCGCCCTCTATCAACTCTTCTTTTTGCATTTTCTAACACATAGTGCTCCTGCCCTCCTCCTCTGATGTTTGTTGAGCCCGTGAAATCAACGTCGGCCCCTCTCAATATCCTTCATTTTCCTGATTCCAAATCCACTTGTGGTTGTCAGTGATGAGCCGTCAAACCAAGCGATAGATGGCTCTGCCACCACATCAAGATGGACCTGCTGATCCTACTACGAGAAAATGTAGGAGAAAAAGAAAGTCCTATAGGGACAAAACATGCTAATATAAGAAACAACTAATGGTGAAGGTAGAGTCAAATACATTGACATTCAAGCTGCAACAAAAAACCGACAAGAGAACTTCTTAGAGACCCAGCAACACATTTCTAACGCGAAAGTTGGAACATCGAGGCTTGAGGGAGGTGTCTTTACTAGAATCATATCAAAAACTATTTGTATGGACGTACGATAGGGAGAAGATAGAGGAGATTAGAGCTGAGCATGTGATTGGCCTGAAGATTCTAAGGGACAAATTGGCTGGCAACAATAACTAAGGGTACTTTCACTTATTTTGTTTACTTCTATTTTGTAGTAATCTATTTCAGATTGTGAATTATCATGCAATACAATTACAATGAATCAACAAGTAGTGTAAATGCACTGTGAATTATCATGCAACACCATTACAATAAGTGGACAGCATTACCATTCCGGTGGGTGCTGAAAAACAGCGAAGTCACAAACTTTGCAAGTGTTTCAAATTTGATAACTCTAGTGTGTTATATGGACACTGAAAGCTAGTAGTAGTTCAAGATAGTTTGACGCAAGTTGGAAATCCCACATGTTAATTAGAAGCTTTCCAAAATATAAACAATACGTTGCAACTTTGTTCAAACATTTAACTGAACACGTTTCCTATACTCATATTCAGAGATCGCTTCACAAACCAGTTAAAACCGAATACTTCACATTTGGAAGGCCCAGCAGGCCCAAATACTTCTTCAAGGCCGATGGCGGATCGCGAGGTGGTCGAGCCCAGTGTGAAACAGAAAAGGGCTGGGCCGGTTAGGAGGAAAGCACCAACGAGCGCCGCGCCAACAAGTAATGACTTTACTCGGTATACAAGCATGTGAAGCAAATGTTAAATGCAATGAAAATCATCCACGAATGACAGTAATCCATACAATGCATTGCAGACCAAATTAGATACAGCATCAAAATGAAATAAGGTAGCAGTTATTCACTCCCTACACTACCACCCATCAGAGAGGCAGGCCCCAATCGGGAATTATTTGTCAGATAGAAACCACGGCACAAAGACAAAAAGAAGAGAGAGGCAAGTTTATTGCAGATTTTCACAGGTTTGTTTCATGTTCGTTTTGAAGGGGAGACATGCTCGCTTTCAGGCGTCCAACTGGAGCTTCTTGATCGTGTCGATCTGCTTTGCCGGGTTCAGGCCCTTGGGACAGGCATGCGTGCAGTTCTTGATGGTGTGGCAGCGATAGAGCTTGAACTCGTCGTTGATGGCGTCCAGGCGCTCCTTGGTGAACTGGTCACGGCTGTCCTGTATCCACCTGGAACAACGAATGGATATTTTATAGCACAAGACCCATCGTGGTATGCCAAGCATGCCCTACTTGGGCACCACAAGTTCAAAGTTCAAAAACTGAACCAAAGGGGGCAAGTACTTCAATCACTCCATTGGAGATAAATTTGAAAACGCAATCACAAAAATAAGTGAACTAGATTCTAAACATTTAATACCAGTATTTGGTTTCTACACGTAGATCTGCAGCATGTAGCATTTATAGATATGCTGTCTATCAAGGAGAACCGGTTCCTTATAATTATTAGGCAGTAAAAGTAATTACCTAAAAGGTGATATTCAAACAGCATTTTGGAGCACAAAGTTAATGCATACAAAACTATCTCTATTAACTAATTTGAGTAGTCCCAGCTTGACTCTAGGAATGTAAAATATTGCATACCAAAAAGCAATAATGTTCATTAATTACCCTAACTGCAAACAAAGTTGGCTATATATCATTTGATGAAAGTTAACTGCCATATCTTAGTTCC
This sequence comes from Miscanthus lutarioriparius, assembly GCA_904845875.1. NCBI lineage: Eukaryota > Viridiplantae > Streptophyta > Magnoliopsida > Poales > Poaceae > Miscanthus > Miscanthus lutarioriparius. Next base: position 72,107,233 of record CAJGYO010000013.1, read on the forward strand.
TATGATCTAACACAAACCTCCATGTGCACATCAAATCAAATAAATTAAACAGAGGTAAGATGAAACAGATAGCTGATGTATGAATCATACCATCAAATAAGACACTACAATAACAAATGACTCAACATATCAGCAAGGTTCGCAAATTCGCAATGCTGAACAGACATCTGAGAAGTCCAGATTCCAGAAGGTAGAATGGAAGTAGCCAAACAACCACTGAAACAAGTAAAAACACACAATACAGACAACTTATGTAGTCATGATTACCCTAAGCATACAATATTCACAATCATTCTGAGCAGCGTGATGTAAGCTTTGGAGTGAGGTGGTAACTACTTAGCAACATGAAGTACAGAGTATAGCAGATAACAGAAACAAGCGCAGCATATTCATAACCCAAGCGTAAAGATAACAGGAAAAAAAACATTTCTGCATTCAGAAACAAGTTCCGATCCTTTAACTTCATAAGTGCAGAACATCCAAAAAACACAGTACAGTACACTGATTCAGCTAAAGTACTTAAATAAAATTGGCTGCTGGTCAGAAACTTTAAAGATTGTTTCAGGGATCACACACTGAAAGATTGCATGTAAACAACCTTATTTTCCTGGACTACTGCAGAGCTAGCTCTTTTTTCTACTGGCTCGTTAACATCTACCACGATGCTTTCTTTACGCCCGTCAGTTCACCCTTGTTCGCCAATGTGCGGAACACAATACGGGACATGCGGAATTTCTTGTATACAGCGCGAGACCGGCCTGTGAAAATGCAACGGTTTCTAAGGCGTGTCATGGAGCTATTTCTTGGCAACTTGGACAACTTATAGCGGAACTTCTCCCGCATATCCAATGGAAGATCAGGGTCCCTACAGACAGCCTTATACAGCTTTCCCCTCAGCTCATATTTTTCTGCAAGCAATCTACGTTTGTGGTCCCGCAGGTTTCTCTTCTCTGACACCCCGTGATATCCTCGAGCTTGAAGGTGCATGAACATGTTGAGTTTTGGTTTGATAAGCGTCCCCCACAGCGGAAGCCTAAAAAGGGTGAACGTGTCATGGACTCAGCAACATCCTAAAACTTCGAACAAAGAAAAATTATCATATTAGGCAACTATCATTGAAGGGAAACAAGTGCAGACAAATCCACAAGAACTGGCTTTAGCATCTTAAATTCGCCTGATCATCATTGTAGTTTTACGGTGATGAAGCGAGAAACTAGCACTCTCTATACTGGAAGAGAGGTTAGCAGTTTAGCACACCACTGCCCAAAAATTTATCAGAGGAATAGATTCACCAAAACATCCACCATAAGTTAATTTAAGTTGTACGGTGTGACGTGTTTGCAACTCATAAGCTAAATGCCAGAAGAATACTAGAACCACAATGCCTTTAAAGCTGTCTAAGCGATCTTCTGTACAAATGCATTCAACACATTTCCTTCAGTAATGATACTAATATCGTCAGATCATAGTCACAGCAGCCACCCAATCATGATCATGAAACCACTTCTCATGGATGTTACTGCCACCAAGATAAACAACATAGGATCATCACATCTAAGTATCAAACGATTCATCAAGACATCAGACCAATAACCAATCTACCTGGATCACAATCATTTCCAGGCTCGCGTAGCTAAGCTATCAACAACAACAACAACAAAGCCTTTTAGTCCCAAGCAAGTTGGGGTAGGCTAGAGTTGAAACCCAACATGAGCCCCTTGTCACGGTTCAGGCACGTCAACAAAGCCTTTTAGTCCCAAGCAAGTTGGCGTAGCTAAGCTATCAAATAAATCAAACAATCTACACCCATCATTTTAATTGGCAACCTACCTGGATCACAATCAGTTCCAGACTCACGTAGCTAAGCTATCAACTACATCAAACAATCTACAGTTCTACACACATCACTTCAACTGGAAGTACTACATGATCAGGAGAGCATGACTTGCAACCGATCAATCACACATCATTCAGCAATCATCAAACAGATCCAGCACACATCACTCAGCAATCATCCATCACAGTATCAAAGGGGGTAGCGGTGGTGGTGGTATACCTGTTGGCGTGGAGCAGCGCGGCAGGGCCGAGGTACTCCTCGGGGTTCCACCAGTAGGATGGGCAGGAGGTGGAGCAGCAGGCGCAGAGGATGCACTCATACATGCCATCGAGCTTGGCGCGGTCGGCCTTGGTCTGCGGGATCTCCTTGCCCTGCTGCGGCGGCGGGTCCTTGCGCTTGAGCCACGGCTCGACGCTCTTGTACTGGCTGTAGAAGTTGGTCATGTCCACCACCAGGTCCTTGATGACGAACATGTGGGGCAGCGGCGAGACCGTGGACGCCGAGGACGCGGAGGAGATCTTGGTGAGGCAGGCAAGGCCGTTGTCGCCGTCCATGTTCATGGCGCAGCTCCCGCAGATGCCCTCGCGGCAGCTGCGGCGGAAAGGTGAGCGACGGGTCCTGCTCGTTCTTGATCTTGAGCAGCGCGTCCAGCACCATCGGCCCGCAGTCGGACAGGTCCACCTGGTAGTCCTTGAGGTGCGGCTTCGTCGACGGCGAGTCCGGGTCCCACCGGTAGATCGAGAAGGTCTTCGTGTTGGACGCGACCTTCGCCGCCGCGGCGGCGGCGGCGCGGGGATGAGGAGTGTGACTTCGACGCGACGAGGCGGGACGAGAGGGCCGGCGAGAGGAGCGCGCGCGCCGCCGGCGAGCGGCGGAGCAGGGCGGCGGCGGCCATGGATGGGTGCGGATTCCGATTTGGGGTCTCCTTCTCTCTTTTTTTTTCCCGGAGGAAAGGTTGGGGGCGCGTGGTGGGCTTGAGAACGGAAGGGTATTTATATGTGAGGTCGTTGGTGGGTGGATGACATGTGGGGTCGCGAAGGGAGCGATCGGAATGCCGGTGCTAGGGTTGGGGCGGGAGGATGACATGTGGGGCCATGAGGGGTTTGGTTTGGGCCTGGTTTTGTGGGTGGGAGCGAGGAGATGTGGACGACTCGTGGGCCGCTCGCAAGATGACAAAACAAAGTTGCTGACTTTGCTAGTGCGTTTTTAGATCACTTTGGATGGTTGTTGAATTTTTTTCCTCTTTTTCTTCACTTTCTGTTTGCGTTGATGTCATGGTTGACATAGTTTTTGGAATAGAATAGAAAAATAAACTGGAGAACTATATGAAAAATGGTTGTCAGAATGTAGTTACAATTTAATTTATGATGAAAGAAAAAATCGCTTATTTTAATTAGGTTTCGTATGGTGGGAGCAATGTGTTTGGTTAGGCTGTGAGCGGTGGAGAAACTATTTGCGAGCTGTGAAAAAACTATTAAGAGCTATGAAAAAAATCTAAAAGCCCTTTGGTTGTAATAGCTGTATAACGCTCCTAAAGGTCTGAGAGACTGATTATATGCTAATTGATCGTAAGACACTAATCTATTCAGTTATTCGCATATAAATAAATATTTTGAAAGGGGAAAGATTTTTTTTAATATATTGCATCCTCTGTAGACATATGGTCCATATAAATAGATTGCTAGATTAGTACAAACGACATATAGTTCATATAATGACGTCTAGCTATCTTAGGGCGAATGGTATTCATAGTATCCTCATCAGTCATCTCCTTATGTTTGTGCTGCCGCACATGGCCCTTGTGGTAGATACTCCTCTTCCACATCTCACATCTATCAAACTTCTTATCATGCAACTTGCTATCACGAATAAAATTGTGCAATGTCATGCAAGCAAGAATGATATTAGAGAAACTTGACATAGCCATCAATATACGCCACTTTTGCTTTAGAACTCCAAAAGCATGCTCAATAACATTCCGAGGGAACGAATGTAAAAAATTGAACATCTCGTACTTCACTTGAGGTGGACGCCCACACCGAAGCCGAAATTATGGTATATGATATGTGCTTCCTTCTTTAAAAGAGGCAAGATATCATATTCGGTTTGCATAGCCAGAGTCAACGAGATAATATTTTCCTAAAAATACAATTCAATATAAGCAACTAATAATGATATTATTTGGTAACTTAGTAAAAACATATTTACCTTTAGGAGACACGAGAAACGAAGGAAAATTTGCTAATGCATGATCCATATGCCGAGCCAGCCAACCAGCAATCACAAAAATAAACCTCATGTCAAAGTCACATATAGCAAGCGCATTCTGAGATTTATATCTATGTCTGACATGTATGGTTAACAACATCGTCTGCAAACAAGCGAACCGTCTATAGCTTTTTTTCGCAAACATGCTTAGTATGTATTTCATTACAACAATAACAACAACAACAACAACAACAACAACAACAAAGCATGTCAGTCCCAAGCAAGTTGGAGTAGGTTAGAGTTGAAACCCATCAAGAGCCCCCAGTCACGGTTCAGGCACTTCAATAACTGATTTTCAAGCACTCCTATTCAAACATAGATCTCTAGATATATCCCAAACTTTCAAATCTCTTTTTATTGCCTCCTCATGTCAATTTCGGTCTACCTCTCCCCCTCCTCACATTATTAGTTTGGCTTAGGACTCCACAATGCATGTATTTCATTAAGAGGGTAGAAATAGTACAAGACGGTGATTGCACTTGAGCGAGATGCCCACGGCATCCAGTGCCAACACAACTAGAGAAGAACACATAGCTACACCTGGCCCTCTTGGCTTCCTATTACATTGGTCCTGTTGTGCGACTAGGTAGCTGCTACATCTTAACTGGGCATGCGTGCCAGCCAAGACAAGATTGATCAGAATCCTTCTGACACCCAGCAGTTCCCTCTTCCATGATTTCTACTGCTAACTCTCAAGCTGTTGATTGTTCTTGACGAAAGACCCTTCGGTTCCTTTCCTTCTATACTGACCAGACGATCAGTAAGGCGACAGCATGAATCGTCACCTCAGCTCTGACTGAAATTGCTGCCTGGTGCCAAACCATCTATAGCTCCAATCGTGCCATTGAAATAAGGCCAGAAACGGTCCTCTTTAACCTTCTCAACACAAGAAAATATTTTAGATGAGGTTCATCATCTCCTTCTCGTGCTCCCTCTCAAGCAAATCGGACCTCTCTTCATTAGTTTCAAGCAAGCTAAACACCTCCCTAAATTTAGGCTTCACAATTAAGGACGTCGATGTGTGCATCAAAGCAGTTTTTTCTTGCACACCACAACCTTTCACCATCTTCATGGCCTCTGCAATGCTAGGGACCAAAATCTCCTTCTCGTGCTCCCTCTCAAGCAAATCTGACCTCTCTTCATTAGTTTCAAGCAAGCTAAACACCTCCCTAAATTTAGGCTTCACAATTAAGGACGATGTGTGCATCAAAGCAGTTTTTCTTGCACACCACAACCTTTCACCATCTTCATGGCCTCTGCAATGCTAGGGACCAAAATCTCCTTCTCATGCTCCCTCTCAAGCAAATCGAACCTCCCTTCATTAGTTTCAAGCAAGCTAAACACCTCCCTAAATTTAGGCTTCACAATTAAGGACGTCGATGTGTGCATCAAAGCAGTTTTTTCTTGCACACCACAACCTTTCACCATCTTCATGGCCTCTGCAATGCTAGGGACCAAAATCTCCTTCTCGTGCTCCCTCTCAAGCAAATCTGACCTCTCTTCATTAGTTTCAAGCAAGCTAAACACCTCCCTAAATTTAGGCTTCACAATTAAGGACGATGTGTGCATCAAAGCAGTTTTTCTTGCACACCACAACCTTTCACCATCTTCATGGCCTCTGCAATGCTAGGGACCAAAATCTCCTTCTCATGCTCCCTCTCAAGCAAATCGAACCTCCCTTCATTAGTTTCAAGCAAGCTAAACACCTCCCTAAATTCAGGCTTCACAATCAAGGACATGGATGTGTGCATCAAAGCAGTTTTTTCTTGCACACCACAACCTTTCACCATCTTCATGGCCTCTGCAATGCTAGGGACCAGATTGGTTGGAGGAGCCGATGATGCTTCAAAACTTGTGGTGATCTTCTCTGCTGCAGATTGGATCTTCAGACATGTATTTCTGAACAATCGAAAGAATGGGCTATTCTCATCCTTCTCTTCAGTAGCACTTGAGGAGTACTTGCGTTTCTTCTTTCTTGGTTTTGCCCTTTTGAATGCAGCTAACTTGATATCCTCAGCATCTGAAGTTTTTGGCACTTCAGTCACATCATCATCATTACTTGATTCACCCAATGATATGTCCCCAGGACAAATTGCAGTAGTCCCACTAACATGAATCTTGAACATAATATGCAAATCATCAAGGTGCTTTGGTCCATGTTTTTGGAACCTCATATGATTGCACTTGATACCCTTCTCAGTATTGTTGCATCTCTGAAATTAAATTTAAAAAGTTAGCAAGTGCAACCATATGGAGTCATGATCATTGAGTAAAGAAAAATGTAGTGCAAAACTTACAGCAAGGTGTTCATCCCACCATTCTTTAGAGCAGTCAACAGTTTGCTTTGCATCATCCCATCCAAGTCCAGTGGCAGCATTTTTCAACTCCATAAACCATGTATATTCCTTTCTCATATTATTCCACTTGTTCTTCAATTGTTTCTTTGTTAGTCTCTTACCAGTTTTTTCCTCAAATTTGTCTACAAGGTTTTCCAACCGGCTCTATTGAACCCAGCCTCGATCTCTCCTTTGCAAATATCAATGAAATGCCTCAAATTGGTATCACTCCAATCCGCTCTCTCTGCCATGCTTGAATCAAGCAAAATAGTTATCACAACAACAATGTGTTAAAAAAATTTATCCCACTGATCACAGAATCAAAAAAATTAATAGGAATACAAGTGCTGTCAGATTGGATATGTGATCATTCACAAATTCTGTCAGGTTGGCCACTGATCACAGCATCAAAAAATTAATAGGAATACAAGTGCTGTCAGGTTGCCTCTGTGCTTTGACCATTCACAAATGCTGTCAGTGAGTACCTGGAGGTGTCCAGCCGTCAAAACAACGTGTCCGGGGAGGAGGACGAGAGGGCAGAGAGGGACGCTGGAGACTGGAGAGGACTCCGACGAGCGGCGGCGCACAGCCGGGCTGGATGCGGCCGCGGCCGTCGATTGTTCGGGGAGGAGAGGGCGGAGAGGGCCACAGGAGAGGAACCTGCTGCCGGGAGGAACTCGCCGCCGGAAATGGTGCGCCGCCGCCGCCGCCGCCGCCCGCACCCTAGTGCTCCTGTCGCAGTCGCGAACGAGGTACGGAACACAGGAGCAGAGAGGTACGCTCTTTACCGGTGTAATTTTGAGAAGTTGAAATCCGCAGCCTTTCTAGGGTGCTAGATGCTCTAAAATTGTACTATAGGAAGAAAAAAACAGTTTTCTTCTCTATACAGGTTGCACCCTTTTAGTTAGCTTTTAGCGTTTTTTTAGCAAAAACATTTTTAAAAAGTCTAACCAAACATACTCTTAACTATACTTGCATTCTTGGTTATTTTTTTTCCATGATAGGTAAATCGCATGCTCTTATTAGCAAGGTGTCTATGGTGACTTAGTCTTAAGATCTTGCTTTCATATTCTACGCTTCTTATTCTGTTTCAAGGGAAAAAGACGAGGATTGTATGGGTGAACCATTTTTTTTAGATTTTCAGGTCATGTTGGATAGTTATTGATTTTTTTTCTTGTTCGTTACTTACTTTTTTGTTGGCGTTGTGGTCGACATATTTAGGATTAAAAAAATAATTTAAAACATTATATGGACAAATGAGCTATCAAGAGGTAATTAGAATTTAATTAACTGCTGATGGAAGGAACAAAAATGAACCCGATTAGTTAGGTTTGTGATGCATAACACTTAGCAGCTTAATAAACACTTGTACACGAGAAAGTTTCAAAAAAAAAACACTTGTAGAAGAGAAAGAGAAACATCAGATCACGGGTGCCATTCGCAGGTAAGCCTTCGGATTCAATTCAAACAAGGCAGTGCCTACTCGGCTACTCCCACGGTCCCACGGCCCACGGTCCTTCACCCCCAGGAAGCTCTGCACGTCACCCGCAGGAAGCTCTGCGCTTCTTCAGCCACGCGCGCCACCACCAGCCCCTGCCTGATGAGTGATGATGACACATTTGCCTTCGCGTTCGTGCTCAAGGCTTGCGCACATCTGGGGTGGCCTCGAGCCGGTGCGCACCTCCATTGGCTTGTGGTACGCAAGGGGTTCGAGTTCCAGGCCTACGTACAAGCCGCTCTCGGCGATGTGTATGACGTCTTTAGACGCTTGGTGGAAGCACGGAAAGTGTTCGATGAAATGCCGGTAAAGAATGTGGACATGTGGTTTCATGGAATGTGATGATCACTGGCTTCGCCGGATGGGTGAGGTTGGCTATGCAAGGCTTCTGTTTGACCAGATGCCCTGCAGCAATGTTGCCTCATGGACCAGGCTGATTGATAGGTGTACGGCGTGCCTGCCTTTATGCGGAGGCTGTTGGCTGTTTCTCTTTTCTGCCAGATGATGGCAGGGGGCATTAGCCCGAGTGAGATAACTGTTTTAGTAGTTATCATGCCAGATGATGGACCAGGCTTGGCTATTGTTAGAAGAAGGGTATCATGTCAGATGTCTTCGTTGGGAATTCGCTCATAGACTTGTTTGCTAAGATTGGCTCCGGTGCAGAACTCGCTAAAGGTGTCTGATGAAATGCTGGATAGAAAAACCTAGTGCCATGGACACCATAATTTCTGGTTTTGCAATGCATGGGTTGTCAGTTGAGGCACTTGAGCTGTTTGCAGGGATTAGGCCCAGCCCAACAGAGTCGCCTTCTTGAGTGTCATTGATGCTTGCACTCATGGGGGGCTGATAGAGCAAGGGTTAGCGTTTTTTAAAAGCATGATCTTTTAGTACGGTATAGATCCAGGGGTCGAGCATTTTGTTGGCATCATAGATATGCTTGGTAGGGCTGGACGGTTGTGTGAGGCCAAGCAATGGGTTCCGTATACAGGTTAATGCAGTTGTATGGAGGATACTGTTGGGTGTTTGCAGTAACTATGGAGAAGTTGAGATGGGGGAGAGGGCTATAAAGAAGATACTAGACTTAGAAAGAGAATGCGGAGGTGATTTTGCAGTGCTGTCCAATATGGTAGGTTCAGTGATGCTGAACAAGCACGGAAGCTACTGAATGAGAGGAAAAGGAAAACTATTAAGGTTCCTAGGGTTGCTTTGGTTGGTGAGATTCAGTAGTTGTCAATTGTTCAGTCTGATGAGAGGAAGAAGCGCTCTCAAATTTTCTTGCAACCTTACCACTTTAAGTATCTGCCTGTAGTATACCAACTTCAATAATTCTCCTGATAATTTGCCCTTTTTATCTTCCATGTAAAGAAACAAAATTAAATTTTATTGTTTTCTGGCTGCTAAATAGGTTGTCATAAATGATATGCCTGCAATCCCATATTTGTTAACTCAGCGCTATCATTGTGCCATCTCACTTCGTTTTCTTTGTGTCCTCATAATAAGCCTCAAAGGCATGCTGCATTTGTTCACTTGTTTCCACCTCCAAAATGACTGCTTCACCCCAAGTACAGCTGTTTGTTAGACCATTTACCTATCTTACATTTCCTTGCAGGAAGCAGGTGAAGTGAACGTAATGTCTAATTCTTTCTCCTCTTTCACTAGATCGTCTTGTAATGATGGAAGCTGTAAAGAAGCTCCATGCACTTTCTGGCCTGCACATCTGTCAATATGCAATGTCCAAGGTTATCAGATCTTATGCTTTTCAGTAATCAGATTTGGTTTTTACTCATAAAATATTTGAGCAGATAGAATTACCAACAACTTTTCTTTACTCTACTCAGAGGCCTTGCTCAGAGTGATGCACCAAAAGGTGCCACAGACAACTTGACATTTCTTTCGCATCGAAATTTTTTGCAAAAACTTATGCTCACAAGGAAGGTGAACAGATGCACAACCATGTTATAAAACTTGGATTTCTTCTGGACATCTTTGTTTCCAATTCGCTGATTCATTTATATGTTGCTTGTGGTGATCTGGTCTGTGCAAGATCTGTCTTTAATGATACGCTAGTTAAGGATGTCGTGTCCTGGAATTCCTTGACTGATGCACAACTGTAGCGGCGACCAAAGAGGGTTGATTGATTGCTGACCTTAACTATTCAAAAGATTTGAGGTCTTCATGATGAGTTAGTATCCCTCTGAATGTATTTATTTTAGTAGCTCGCATCATGTAATGCTTTAGATATTAGAAATTATGTTGCTATACTTTCTGAGTTTTTAGTTATGCTAATTTGTAAATATACATTGCAGTGGATTCTATTGTTATTTGTAGGTTTTTTCGTAATTAAATTTTTAGGTTGAGGGAAATACAAGGAAAAACGTTCAAGAAAAAATAGTTTTGCCTATGAATCTATGATGTTTACTGTAAGCTTTTGTCATTGCTATGTTGCACATATGATGGTTAGATGATGTTGCCTGCATGGGTAATCATCATTTTAGTGTGAGAACAAACCTTCTACGCACTATGAGATAGGTTGACGATATAGTAGTTTTTTTTTTCGAACACACGCAGAAGATGATTTAGTAGTTCATTCGTCATTGCCTTCTGTGCTTTTGTCTTCGCTAATTCTTTTTTTTTCTTTCACGTTGAATCCTAGACTAGAAAGGACAGTATTTAGATGTGGAGATCAATTATCATTCACATTGTCTACAGAAAAACATTTACATGACTAAATTGTGTCCTTGCAGCTGGGATAAAACATGTAGTTTGTAGCCACTGAATGACATCAACATCGAGCTATATATAGAAACCTTGTTCATTTGCTTAATTAACTAGCGCAGTACCTGACTACCTTCTGCATAACTGTACAGCATATATAAGTTGTGTATGTTTGTTGGGGCTGCTCACTGCTGGGATATGGTATGTCTTCAGGCAAAAACACAACTGCACGGTTAGCATCAGCGACAGTAACTGTCGTTGGATTGAGGATGCTTGTGCTCAGCATGGACACTCCATGTCAGCTGCTTCAAAAGTTGACATCAAGAACTGGCCGGTTCTTTGCTGCATTTGCCTTTTTGTATTCATGCGTTTTTGGATGGTTAAGTGCCATTGTTTACTGCATTGCAAGTTCTTACTCCTTTCTATTTTGCTTTCACTTGGTATCTACCTCTTCTATTCTGTAACCTTTTCTACATCCATCCTATCCCAGGCCTCTAATCTCTCCACCATTCTTCACTGTATGCTTGTGTGCTTTCCTATCTTTCTGCTACAGTATATGCATTATCCAAAAGAACAAATAATTCAAGGTCCAGGTGGGTCAGGGTCTGGGACTATACCCAGTGCAAACTATTTCTGTTACGAATCTTTGGGCCGCTTTGCTCTCTTGCATTTATGTTGTCATTTGACCAAGCAAATGGCGTGAACAGAATCTTTAATATCTATGTGCCAACACTCTTAGACAGTTAGATGTGATACTCTACCAATTTTCCATACTAAGTTTTGTACTAATTCATCACCACACATATAAGACTGCACCCCATATAGAGTGCCACTGCATGGAGACAGTTTACAGTTCTCTGCAGTGCTAGAAAAGAGCTGAAGAAATTATGGTATTCGTGGTATGAATCTTTGGGGGCAGGGGGTGGATGAATCATGGCTGGCCTCCTTGCATTTATACCTTTAATTGGACTAGCAACTGGTGTAAGGAGATTGTTTCACTTTACCTAAATATGGGATTAATTCTGGTTCCTTGCTGTGCATGCATGAGTTTATGTTTCCTTGTGGTGTCCAGATATATTATAATGCTTCCATAGGAGGGTAGCCATGAGAACAACTTTTGTTGGCATGGCTCAATGTGGTCCATGGCAATTCTCCCGGTAAGCGTCTTGATATGGAACCGGCCTGTTGTCACTTGCACCCTGTTCTGGCTCTTCAGGTCACCAGGACAAACTAGTGAGTTTCACTGCTACTCTGTGCCATGGTGCATTTGCTTGTTGCCGTTATTTTGTATTGTTATGCATAAAGAGGTGTATGAATAGGTTCTAGATGTAGATATTATCTGAAGATTGTTTTATGATTTTGGTCGACAATATTCAATAGCTTATGAGAATCTTCAGGTAAGTGTCTGCTTAAGCTCTAGAGCTGGCTTCTTCTGCTTATTGACTGCCAACCCACTAATACTCTAAACGTTATTAATAAACTTTTAAAGAATCCTGGGAATGAGCACATTTAGGTTTTGGATTTTTTGGGGTGGTTTCTTCATATATATCATGCTGTGGCTTACCCTTTGCGAATGTCACTGTTCCATTTTCCAAAGGATAGTGTGCTGGTGTCAATTCCTATATTTAGGTAAATATCAGTTACATCTGTAGTACTCTGCTCTACAATCTCTCTTTACTTTGGTGCCTTCCTTTTAGTGCAGATAGTGTTTACAGAACACTTTAAGCCCATTTGATTAGATGCAGTGCCTATCAATATAGTTTTATGTCCTATGCTTTTCATTTTTGCTCCAGTAAGTACATTTGTATATATTGCATTCATGCACATAGAAATGAGGATATATATACACCATTATTTCTGCTTATGGAAATAGGGTTATCTTTCTGCTTCTGGAAAGACCAAACATGACTTTCTGGTTGGCTGTTAAATCGCAGACTGTTGTGCTTGCAGTTTTACCACCCATGACCATCACATCCTTGACGATCTGCACAGGCACAACGCATGCAGCCAAGTACCACCCGCCGCATCCATTGAAGTGGGGGCGTCTTAACTCTGCTTGCCCTACCTACGGGCCTTACAGCCATGAAGAGACCTTGGTCCTTGCAGCTTGTCCTTCTGCCATGGAGATCCTGTCCTGCTGCCCCTGTAATGGGACCACTGTACACGTACCCTCCTTCCCCAGCTAAGCATGCACTCACTGTTCATTGGCTGGCCCTACCTCACTCCAGTTATTGCACGATGCACGGTAAAGCTGGACCAAAGAGTGTGAGATCCTGAACATGGACCTTGCAGATGCACAGCAGCAGCGTTCAGTGACAACAGGCAGCAGGAGCAAGACGCCGTCAGAATGCAGAATTGACTGGACTGTTAGTACATAGGAGTATGTGATGAAGCTTTTTACCTGCCTTTCTAGCTTTCCATGTGATGAAACAAGAGTATGTGGTATGGGAAGAATGCGAGTCTAATAGTGTATACATATACCTTTTAGGGGAGAATCTCAAATGCACGGCTCAGCAGCTCTTGTCCTGTGGCTCTTGTCTGCTTGCCTTGCAGACTCCAGTAGCAGTCACTGCACGCAGAGCCTTCCCTGTGCACAGTGCACACCCTAATCCAATCCGGTGCTCTTTTTCCACAGCAAGAAAAACCCAAAGAGGAGAAAGAGAAGAGGACAAGGCGACACTAAAACTATTGATCTTCTTTGGATTCTAATATTCCCCCCAATTATTGTTTTTGTTTTGTTTCTCATGTAAATCTCAGGACATTGGATTCTATAATTTTGTAACTTTGCTCGTGCGTTTACGAGCTCAAATTATTAGCATAATAATCACCCGGTCCATGGCTTAGCCATACATTCCTCTTATTTGTTCAGCATGTTGTGTGAACTGAATTAAAACGTTCTGAGTTCTACTCGTCTTGCAAATGCACGTGGACTGGGGCATTGTCTTTGAAACTTTTTTTTATTTACAAGATTTAAAAAAGAATTGTTCACCCTGCTAGCATGCTTATTAACAGTAACATGACATAATCTCAAGTTAGGACTTGAGGCCATATATAGGATCACACCTAAACATTATTTTTTTGGTACCACTGTACTGTACTCCCTGCTCATGCAAATGACAAAGGACAGATGGGGCAAGGCAAAACTTGCGTCATTCCAAAGTACTGATGGGCCAATGGAACTACTTGTAATAACAATCATGGAACTACAATGTCATATGCTAGGGTCTCCCTGCCTGTCCCTATCTTTGTAGCTCCAACGAAAGTTAAACGACGAAGGGAAGGGTCAATTCGGACGCCCCAAGGCCGGATCTTGGATCATTTTTAGAGAGGGAGGCCCCTACAATGATCTATGATCACTACAAGCTATCCCAGTAGTGTAGGGCAGACTCCCGGTCCGGTTGAAGGGCACAAGATAGGATAAGGACACGGCCTACTGATGGATTAGAGTGTGGTTACAGGCATTGATACGGTAGCCAGCACATTGCAGGCAGTACTTTGGTTAGGACCGGGACGCTTAAAAGGGATGATTTAGACAACTTAAAAATCTAGTCTAAACTATGGTCTCTAATTCCACCTTAACAAAACATATGTAAGAAAGTAATCTATTTAAATGTGCAACTACGGTTTTGCTAATGTGTTGCTATCTCTACCGTAAAAGAGTCTTGCAACCTAGATTCCAACCCGATCAACTAACCTAACAACTAAACTAGGAAAGTAAAGCACACAACCTAGGTAACAATATAAATATGGAAGGTAAAGATGAGGTAGAGATGCAAACTCCCGTCGACGACTCCGGTATTTTTACCGAGGTATCGAGAAGAGCTCAAGTTTCCCCCTAGTCCTCGTTGGAGTCCCTCGCAAGAAATCCCTCGCAAGGGCCAAGCTCCCGGTCGGGTAACTCCGTGGATAGCCCCGGGCCTTCCCCACACCCAAGTGGGTCTCCGGTGTGCCTTCCGGCAAGCCTCTCCCTAACCGCTCCCCGCCATCTTCACTATCAAGCTTCCGGCCGAAACGCCGTGGGCCTTATTTCCTTCAGTACACGATGGCGGCCACACCACAACACGGTTGGTGTGGTCTCGCAAGACTACAAGCCCTGCCGAGTACAAACACGGTGCACGCAAGCGCCTTGAGTTTAGAGGTATGCAAACCTCACTAGCAACTAGACCTAAGCCTAGAGCAAGCGCATATGAGCGTGGTCCAATTAACCTAAGCACTTCGCAAAAGCATCTTCGCTAATCACCAAGTAATCTTTAAGCTCTATGCATGTAGAGAGCACAAATGAGGTGTAGCAACACCCTCCTATCTTCCCTCAGCTCCCTCTCGCTTTAAATGGCCGGTTGGGGGAAGTATTTATAGCCTCCAAGTCGAAACTAGCCGTTATGGCCGAGATCCTCTTCTCTGCGTGGTCACTGGACAGAGTGGCGCCAGGCACCGGATAGGGCGGTGACCGCCACGTGAACTAGTCGTTGCTCACTGACAGGCCGACCGTGGGGGTACTGTTCACCGAGGTGGTGCACCTCCACCCTGAGGGCGGTGTCCGAGTCCCCTTCGTTGCTCTCTAGAATTTTAGGGCGGTGCACACGTTGCTGTCCGGTGCCCCCCTAAAAGGTCCTAATGGCTAGAGGGGGGTGAATAGCCTAATAAAAATTTCTACAGCAACACTTAGCAAACTGGTTAGACAAATATGTGACGAAGCAAGTGTTGCGCTAGCCTACTAAAAATACAAGCCACCTACCACAATTCTAGTTTCTATAGTCTCTATCCACACAATAACTATGTCACTACATTAAGTTAGTGTGCTCTCAAAGGCTAACTAAAGAGCCACACTAACCAAACTAACAAGCTCTCATAACTAGCTACACTAAAGAGCTTGACAACTAGTTTACGGTAATGTAAAGAGAGAAAGCAAGATGGTTATACCGCCGAGTCGAGGAATAAACCAATCAATCACAAGAATGAATACCAATGAAGATCAATCACCTCGAAATCTAATGATAACACAATGATTTTTTACCGAGGTTCACTTCCTTGCTGCCAAGCTAGTCCTCGTTGTGGCGATTCACTCACTTGGAGGTTCACACGCTAATTGGCATCACACGCCAAACCTTCAATAGGGTGCCGCACAACCAACACAAGATGAGGATCACACAAGTCACGAGTAATTTACTAGAGTACCTTTTGGCTCTTCGCCGGGGAAAGGTCAAGAACCCCTCACAATCACCAAGATCGGAGCTAAAGATAGCAACAGGTAATATCCACACGGATAGTGGGTTCGCACGCCCGCGCCCGCGAGAAAAATCTCATGCCCGCACCTGTGCCCGCCACCCGCCACGGGCGGCAACCTGTGCCCGTGCCCGTGCCTGTAGGCACAGATTCATGCCCGTATCCACGCCCGTCGGGACAGGTGCCCGCGGGTACGCGGGTTTTTTTCTACCCGTTGCCATCTTTAGTAATATCTGCGCAGATAGTGGCTTCGCACGCTCGCGCCCGTGAGAAAAATCTCATGCTCACACCCACGCCTGCCACCCGCCACGGGTAGCAACCTGTGCCCGTGCCCGCGGGCACAGATTCATGCCCGTATCCGCGCCCGCTGGGTCGGGTGCCCGTGGGTACTCGGGTTTTTTTCTGCCCGTTGCCATCTTTAATCAGAGCTGGAGACAATCACCAACCTCCGCTCGACGATCCTCGCTGCTCCAAGCCGTCTAGGTGGCGGCAACCACATAGAGTAACAAGCAAATCCCGCAGCAAAACACGAATACCACGTGTCTCTAGATGCAATCACTCAAGCAATGTACTTGGATTCTCTCCCAATCTCACAAAGATGATGTATTAATGATGGAGATGAGTGGGAGGGCTTT
Source organism: Miscanthus lutarioriparius (assembly GCA_904845875.1). Taxonomy (NCBI): domain Eukaryota; kingdom Viridiplantae; phylum Streptophyta; class Magnoliopsida; order Poales; family Poaceae; genus Miscanthus; species Miscanthus lutarioriparius. The sequence goes on from CAJGYO010000013.1 coordinate 72,123,745, forward strand.
GGCTAAGCTCACAAGGTTGCTATGTGATGTAGACTAGGCCCGATCTTCCGAAAGGTATGATAGCGTCGATTGGTGGAGACTCGACGTTCATGATCTAGGCTTCAAACCAAGACTGATTCGGACCCCCGCAACCGTTACATCATTGCTCCATTGGTTATCAACCACGCGAACGCGATTGACCTCGCCGAGAAGGCTTTCCTGCAAGCAAATTGAGAACACAAGCAAGAACGGGATGAACGTAATCTGAAATTGCAAATAAATATGAGGCTTAAAATAACGAGAAAAAGTTCTAAGTCTTTATTCGAAAGGACTAATCGTCATACGCGAACAAGATCAAGAACTAGGGCCCTAGTTCACAGCAAGCAGCCTTGGCGGCACAGCTGCAGCAAAACGATGTTTGTTTCACGAGGAAATCAAGAACTAAACAAAACCCAAACCCTAAGGAGAGCGACAGCTGCTAATTATAAAGTCTTGGGCATCACCCCCCTGGACGTTGTAACACCCCGGGTGTTATAAATACTAAAACTGCCATATCATCATATGCATTGCAAAGCATTTAGTCATATTGAGAACTTTGATATGCATTCACTAAAACAAGTTTACATTTATGTTATAAGTGTTGCCTTGTATTGTTTGAATCAAGTTCGAAATCTTTGTACTGATTTGAAATTCCGAAAACCCTAATTTCAGCATTCAAATTTTTACCCTGAAAACCCATTTCAAAATCGAAGCACATTTTGGGGTTAAGCCTTAAAGAAAAAATGTAGAGTTTGTTGAGTTGTACAAAGTTTGTTTTTGGAGTTTTTAAAGTTGTTTAGAAAAATTTAGAGTAATTTGAAAAGGCGTAATTCTTTAAATGTCCCATTTTTTAATTCAAATTTGCATTTCAAAATGTAGAGCGAATTTGAGTATGGTTATAAAAGCAAAATTGTAGAACTTTTGATTTTGAACAACTTTTATTTTTGGAGATTTTTGAGTTGTTATACAAATTTGGGAGTAATTTAGAATTTTAAACGAATGGCAATTCTGTAATTACTGTGAACAGTGTTCACCGCCTAAGCTACATGGCCGGCGACCTTCTTCGGCGTTCCAGTCGCGCCTGTGGCCGCCCTTGGCTTCGTGCTGGCGCGATGAAGGCTTCCGCATGGCTTCCTTGAGCTTCTGAGCCGCTCTATAAGGCCGAGACACCGTCGCCGTCGTTCTTTTCTTCTTCTCTGTTTTTCCCGTCGCCACCGCTCAACTCCGGCGAGTCCGTGTCGTCGCCGTAGTGCCTCTCCAGCCTCAGCAAAGCTTTCCACAGCTCCGCTTGCTCCTTGCGCACTCAGCCGAACCATCCTTGACGCTTGCCTCCACCGAGAAACCGTTGTCCACGCCTTTCTTCCTCGCGGCCGGCAACCTTATTGTCGTGAGCGCGTTGCCGTGGCCAGCGCACTACGGTATGCCTCTGACCTTGAAAAGCTTTACTTCAGTTTCGTCTCGATGCCGTGGTTCTTAACATCTTGATGATTGCTCGTTTTGACCACCGCAGTCACCGGAACTCCGCCACCGACGACGTTTTGCTCCGCCGTGTTTGCTCAGCTTGTCGAACCACCTTGCTGTTGCTCCTTCGGCTTGGCCTTTGACTCCAACGCATTCGGGGTGAGCTCCTGGTTCTTCCCGAGTTGTTTGTGTGAGCTCCTGATTCTTCCCGAGTTGTTTGTGTGAGCTCCTGGTTCTTCCCGAGTTGTTTGTATGAGCTCCTGGTTTTTTCTGAGTTGTTTGTGTGAGCGGGCGTTTTGAAAATGAATTTTTCCTTTTTCAGAAATGATTGAATAGTGCTGTAATTTGTTATTTTTGTGTAGATTTATTTAGAGCCCCAAAAATTATAAATTTTTTTGTGTGACCTCTCTATGATGTATATTATTTAAGAAAAATATGAAATGTTGTTTTTCAGTACTTTTTCAATGTGATAAAAATTACTCAATTAATTAATAAATGAGTTTCCATGATTTTTCTAGGCTTATTTATGTATCCAAAAATTATGAAAATTATTTTGCCACTTAGTTATCAAGTGATGAACATTTACAAAAATTTTGAGCTCAATTGGAACAAGTTCATTTATTTCATAATTCTTAATTAATTAATTAATTCATAAAAGCAAATAGTAACCTTTAGTGATTTATGTTTTGTTTGATTTTTTGATTGAGTGATGTCCTTGGGTCATTAGTTGATAATGATCCTTGGCAATTGAATTAGGTGTTACGAAAAGGTTTAGTTAGTTTGACTTATAACTGTACCTCGAAGAAAAGTTGTATTCAAGTTGTTAACTTTTGCATCCATCATCGAGCATCATATTTTGTATCTTGCATCATGTTAAACATGGCATTGTTACTACGTATAGTGAACGAATGTGAGCACGTGGTAGTTAATAAAGTAGTTAAGGAGGTTGATCCGTCTGTGGAGGTTGGTGTTGATATCGGTGGAACGACTCCGGACCCAGATTTTTTCGTCAACGAAGGCAAGCCCCGGATGCATTTAAACCTACCTTGTGTTTTACAAATTGATTTCGCTTTTGCTTTTCTTTACTGCATTAAGTGATTAAGAGTTAAGTGAAAACCTAATTGATGCATTACCAACCTTGTTCTTCCATATCTACCCTGTTATTAGTTTTAATTCGTATATGCCTAGTTTTGCTTAGCTATGCTTAGAACGATGAAAGTCGGGTGATTACCTGTCATCTGCAAGTGTTAAATGGAACTTTGGTTACTTATGTTATCATGTGATATGAGCATGTGAAGTAATAAATCTAGACCGAGCGGACTCAGTGTGTGTGAGCCACAAGGCATGGAGGTCTTGTGAGCGGGTTCTTTCCGCCTGTGTCAGTTAAGGTCCGTACCGTTGTTGAACTGTGTGCGGTGAGACTTTGTAGTACTAATCACATACTCCGGTAAGCCTTAACTTGGTTATTCTATTACGAGAATGGCTACTCGCGCACTAGAAGTGGAGAGATGGCGGGAATAGCGTGTACCCACGTGGCAATGGGCTGGATTGGTGGAGTACTGTATTCTCGGGTGGCGTGGACCCGTTCTTGTTTTAGAGGATCCGAGGGTAGGTTGATATATGTAAGTCGGGGATCTTCATATGTCGTGTGGTCTGGAATTCCTAGCTAGGTTTTTAATCGGTTCGAATCGTCGTTGCTCCTCGGTTATAGAGACTCACTTCTCTGTTCATCATCGTAGATAAATAATTGGAACTTGAGGATGGTTTGTGAAGGTGTTGGTTATGAAGTTTCATGATCTCAATGCGGATCGTGTTAGCTTTGTATATGATCTTAAGAAGTTTTAAATGTTGATATAAGATTTTTGTTAAAAAGCTTTTACGCAAAAGAACTTTGATTATTGCTAAAGCCCTACCTTGAATTCTTAAGCCTGCATTCCTGCATTTTATTAATTCTTATTTCGGTTAAGTCTTGTTGAGTACTTTTATACTCAGGGTTCGTTGACCCTTGTTGTAGGTGAGGCTCATGAGCAGATCTGCTTTGGATTGTGCTGCATGACTGTTGTTCCATGTGATGACGATAAGTAAATGTGTGGCTCTTGGGCAGGGCAGCTTATTTGTGTGTTCTGTAATATGTTATAATGTCACTCCACTCCTTTGGTTTGTAATTAGTATAGAACTTAGTTGTATGTTTTGAAACAAATGGTTTATAAACTATGTTATTGTAAGACTTCCGCTGATTTACTCTGGTGTAGGTATTTGAATAAATGTTGTAATACTGCAATGACTCTATAATATGATCCTGCTCGGAAATCGTGGATGATTTGGGGTTCTCTAAGGACACCCGACAATCTTCTTAAGTTACCGGGAACATATGCATAGGTGTCAAAGGTCGTTGGACAGTGACAGGTGCATGTGGGCCCTATAATTTAGGAGGTTCTGCCACAGAATGGTATCAGAGAGATCGTTATAAAGTTTTTGTTGTATTAGTTTACAAAAACTTCAAAATGATTTGGGATGACTAAACTTAACTTGTTAATTTGGTCCAAATTGCTTCTGACTTATCTTATTTCTTTCTCACCATTCCTTATTTGATTAAAAAGGCTTTGTGTGGTGGAGTAGTAATCTTAATATGCCATTTAATTTAGGAGGTTCTGCCACAGATAAGTTCACTGGACCCAAAGGAGTTCCTCGCCATCAACTTGCCCCTAGGAATGACGGTGCTAGCAGTAGCAGTTCTAGGCCTGATCCTCAGGCAGAGATATAGAGGATTTCTGCAGAGTTAGCACAAGCTACTAGAGATAGGGCTATGGACGCCATCCAGGTGGGCATATTTTTCCCACTACCATGATTATCCTAAAGGATCAGGATATAGATGTAATCTTAGGAATGAATTGGATGTATCAGTATAAGGCTGTTTATAGATGCTTTGAATAGAACTATAAGGGTGAGTTTGCCAGCTAGTAATTCTCAACTTCTCATCCAACTTCCAACCTTAAGAAGATTAGTGGGCAAAGTTTGTGCAACTGCCGTCAAAGAGATTAGAGATATCCCAGTAGTGTGTGAATTTCCTGATGTGTTTCCTGAAGATTTACCCAGTCTACCACCTGATAGGGATGTCCAGTTTAACATAGAGTTGAAATCTGGAACAGCTCCGATTTTTCGGAGAGCTTATAGGATGCCACCTAAGAAATTGGCAGAGTTGAAGACTCAGTTACAAGAATTAATTAAAAAGGGGGTTATCCAACCTAGTTCATCACCTTGGGGATGTCCGGCAATTTTTGTGAAAAAGAAAGATGAGACCCTGAGGTTATGTGTTGACTATCGTCCATTGAATGAAGTGACCATCAAGAATAAGTATCCCTTACCTCAGATAGATTTGCTTTTTGATCAATTGGCCGGTGCCAAAGTTTTCTCCAAGATAGATTTGAGGTCAGGTTATCACCAAATCAAGATAAAGCTTGAAGATATTCCCAAAACAACATTTACCACAAGATATGAATTATATGAATACTTGGTAATGTCTTTTGGTTTGACAAATGCTCCAGCTCATTTCATGTATCTGATGAATTCAGTATTCATGCCTGAGCTAGACAAGTTTGTAGTGGTGTTTATTGTTGACATTCTAGTATATTCCAAGAATAAGGAAGAACATGCGGAACATCTCAGGATTGTTTTGACTCGCTTAAGAGAACATCAACTTTATGCCAAGTTCAGCAAGTGTGATTTCTGGCTTAGGGAAGTACAATTTCTTGGACATGTATTGTCAGCTGAAGGAGTTGCAGTTGATCCAAGCAAAGTGAAGGATGTGCTTGATTGGAAACCGCCAACCACAGATCATTAAGTTCAGAGTTTTCTTGGATTGGCGGGGTATTACCGTCGGTTTATTCCAGATTTCTCTAAAGTATCAAAGTCCATTACTGAGTTGTTGAAAAACCAAGTCAAGTTTGTCTGGTCATCTGATTGTGAAGAAGCTTTCCAGACTTTGAAGAGACTGTTGACCACTACCCTAGTATTAGCCCAACCTGATATCGAGAAGACATTTGATGTTTATTGTGATGCTTTGGGTATTGGTATTGGATGTGTATTAATGCAAGAAGGCAGAGTCATTGCTTATGCATCCAGGCAACTTAAGCAACATGAAGAACACTATCTGACTCATGATCTGGAGTTAGTAGTTGTGGTCCATGCTTTGAAGGTTTAGCGGCATTACCTGCTTGGTAATACGTGCCATATTTATACAGATCACAAAAGTTTAAAGTATATCTTTACTCAGTTAGAATTGAACATGCGACAAAGAAGATGGTTAGAACTGATTAAAGATTATGACTTGGAAGTATATTATCACCCTGGCAAAGCAAATGTGGTTGCAGATGCCCTTAGTCGAAAAAGTTATTGCAATTGTTTGGCAGTGAGAACAATGGGATTGACTTTATGTCAAGAGATGGAGAAGTTGAATGTAGAGGTAATTCAACAAGGCAGTTTGACCAACATAATGGTGGAAGCCACTATTCGAGATCAAGTTATTGCTGCTCAGAAAGAAAACAAGGGTGTAACCTATATCAAGGAAAGAGTCAGGAATGGAAAAGCGGAATGCTTCACCATAGATGATGAAGGTGTGCTTTGGTTCAAGGATCGCCTGGTGGTACCAAAAGTTCCTGAGTTGCGGCAGTCAATTCTTGAAGAAGCACATGCTACTAGGTTATCTATCCATCCGGGGAGCAACAAGATGTACCATGACTTGAAACAAAGATTTTGGTGGACCAAAATAAAGATAGAAATTGCAAGATATATAGCAAAGTGTGATACTTGTCAGAAAGTGAAAGCTATACATTTGAGGTCTACTGGAGAATTACAACCATTGCCTATTCCAGCTTGGAAGTGGGAGGACATTAGTATGGACTTTATTGTTGGTCTACCCAAGACATCAAAGGGATTTGACTCAATATGGGTTATTGTAGATCGACTAACCAAGTCAGCACATTTTCTTCCAGTCCAGAATACATATCCCACTATACGGTATGCCAAGATGTATTTAGAGCAAATTGTGAGTCTCCATGGGGTACCAAAGATCATTGTGTTAGATAAGGGTACACAGTTTGTCTCTAGTTTTTGGAAACAATTGCATTCTTCGTTGGGAACCAAGCTCCTGTATAGTACAGCTTATCATCCACAGACTGATGGGCAGACTGAAAGAGTCAATCAAGTGCTTGAAGATATGTTAAGGTGTTGTGTCCTTAACTATTCCAATAAGTGGGATGAATGCTTACCTTTGGCTGAGTTCTCATACAACAATAGTTATCAGGAAAGTATTAGAATGACTCCATTTGAAGCACTCTATGGTCGTAGATGCAGAACATCGCTGAGTTGGTCCGAGCCTGGAGAAAGAAGGTTCTTTGGAGTTGACCTTGTGGAAGAAACAAAAGACAAGGTTAGGCAAATTCAAAGTAATTTGAAGATAGCTCAGTCCCGATAAAAGAGTTATGCGGATAGACGACGTAGACCATTGGTGTTTAACAAGGGAGATTTTGTATATCTGAAAGTATCACCAATGAAGGAAATTACCCGTTTTGGTATTAAAGGAAAGTTGGCACCTCGATATATTGGACCATTTTAAATTTTAGAGAGGTATGGAAAAGTGGCGTATCGCTTGAAATTACCAGAACATTTATTAGCTGTACATGATGTGTTCCATGTTTCTCAATTGAAGAAGTGTCTCCGAGTGCCTGAGCAGAATGTTGAAGTTGAAGGAGTGGAACTTGAACCGGATCTGACCTATTCAGAATATCCTATCCGAGTGTTGGATCATAAAGATCGTGTTACTCGAAGGAGGACAATAAAGTTCTACAAGATACAATGGAATCAATATTGAGAAGAAGAAACTACTTGGGAATCTGAGGATTATTTGTTAGAAAAATTTTCAGAGTTTCTTGCGTCATTATAGAATAATGTTAGTTTGCTCTGTTGTTGTGAACCATGATTGTAAAGGAACCTCGGCTGTTTTATGGACAAGTTTTGGATATTTTTGGATTGACACATTTCCTTTTCCATTACTTACCCTATGACATTGAATCTCGGGACGAGATTTCTTTTAGGGGGAAGGATTGTAATACCACAGGTGTTATAAATACTAAAACTGCCATGTCATCATATGCATTTCAAAGCATTTGGTCATATTGAGAACTTTGATATGCATTCACTAAAACAAGTTTACATTTATGTTATAAGTGTTGCTTTGTATTGTTTGAATCAATTTCGAAATCTTTGTATTGATTTGAAATTCCGAAAACCCTAATTTCAGCATATAAATTTCTACCCTGAAAACCCATTTCAAAATCGAAGCATATTTTGGGGTTGAGCCTTAAAGTAAAAATGTAGAGTTTGTTGAGTTATACAAAGTTTGTTTTTGGAGTTTTCAAAGTTGTTTAGAAAAATTTGGAGTAATTTGAAAAGGTGTAATTCTTTAAATGTCCCATTTTTGAATTCAAATTTGCATTTCAAAATGTAGACCGAATTTAGGTATGGTTATAAAAGCAAAGTTGTAGAACTTTTGATTTTGAACAACTTTTATTTTTGGAGATTTTTGAGTTGTTATTCAAATTTGGGAGTAATTTGGAATTTTAAACGAATGGCAATTCTGTAATTACTGTGAACATTGTTCACCACCTAAGCTACATGGCCGGCGACCTTCTTCGGCGTTCCAGTCGCGCCTGTGGCCGCCCTTGGCTTCGCGCTGGCGCGGCGAAGGCTTCCGCGTGGCTTCCTTGAGCTTCTGAGCCGCTCTATAAGGCCGAGACACCATCGCCGTCGTTCTTTTCTTCTTCTCTGTTTTTCCCGTCGCCACCGCTCAACTCCAGCGAGTCCGTGTCGTCGCCGTAGTGCCTCTCTAGCCTCAGCAAAGCTTTCCACAGCTCCGCTTGCTCCTTGCGCACTCAGCCGAACCATCCTTGACGCTTGCCTCCACCGAGAAACCATTGTCCACGCCTTGAAAAGCTTTACTTCAGTTTTGTCTCGATGACGTGGTTCTTAACATCTTGATGATTGCTCGTTTTGACCACCGCAGTCGCCGGAACTCCGCCACCGACGACGTTTTGCTCCGCCGTGTTTGCTCAGCTTGTCGAACCACCTTGATGTTGCTCCTTCGGCTTGGCCTTTGACTCCAACGCGTTCGGGGTGAGCTCCTGGTTCTTTCCGAGTTGTTTGTGTGAGCTCCTAGTTCTTCCCGAGTTGTTTGTGTGAGCTCATGGTTCTTCCCGAGTTGTTTGTATGAGCTCCTGGTTTTTTCCGAGTTGTTTGTGTGAGCGGGTGATTTGAAAATGAATTTTTCCTTTTTCAGAAATGATTGAATAGTGCTATAATTTGTTATTTTTGTGTAGATTTATTTAGAGCTCCAAAAATTATGAAAATTTTTGTGTGACCTCTCTATGATGTATATTATTTAAGAAAAATAGGAAATGTTGTTTTTCAGTACTTTTTGAATGTGATAAAAATTGCTCAATTAATTAAGAAATGAGTTTCTATGATTTTTCTAGGCTTATTTATGTATCCAAAAATTATGAAAATTGTTTTGCCACTTAGTTATCATGTGATGAACATTTACAAAAAATTTAAGCTCAATTGGAACAAGTTCATTTATTTCATAATTCTTAATTAATTCATAAAAGCAAATAGTAACCTTTAGTGATTTATGTTTTGTTTGAATTTTTTATTGAGCGATGTCCTTGGGTCATTAGTTGATAATGATCCTTGGCAATTGAATTAGGTGTTACGAAAAGGTTTAGTTAGTTTGACTTGTAACTGTACCTCGAAGGAAAGTTATATTCAAGTTGTTAACTTTTGCATCCATCATCGAGCATCATATTTTATATTTTGCATCATGTTAAACATGGCATTGTTACTACGTATAGTGAACGAATGTGAGCACGTGGTAGTTAATCAAGTAGTTGAGGAGGTTGATCCGTCTGTGGAGGTTGGTGTTGATATCGGTGGAACGACTCCGGACCCAGATTTTTTCGTCAACGAAGGCAAGCCCCGGATGCATTTAAACCTACCTTGTGTTTTACAAATTGATTTCGCTTTTGCTTTTCTTTACTGCATTAAATGATTAAGAGTTAAGTGAAAACCTAATTGATGCATTACCAACCTTGTTCTTCCATATCTACCCTGTTATTAGTTTTAATTCGTATATGCCTAGTTTTGCTTAGCTATGCTTAGAACGATGAAAGTCGGGTGATTACCTGTCATCTGCAAGTGTTAAATGGAACTTTGGTTACTTATGTTATCATGTGATATGAGCATGTGGAGTAATAAATCTAGACCGGGCGGACTCGGTGTGTGTGAGCCACAAGGCATGGAGGTCTTATGAGCGGGTTCTTTCCGCCTGTGTCAGTTAAGGTCCGTACCGTTGTTGAACTGTGTGCGGTGAGACTTTGTAGTACTAACCACATACTCCGGTAAGCCTTAACTTGGTTATTCTATTACGAGAATGGCTACTCGCGCACTAGGAGTGGAGAGATGGCGGGAATAGCGTGTACCCACGTGGCAATGGGCTGGATTGGTGGAGTACTGTATTCTCGGGTGGCGCGGACCCGTTCTTGTTTTAGAGGATCCGAGGGTAGGTTGATATATGTAAGTCGAGGACCTACATATGTCGTGTGGTCTGGAATTCCCAGCTAGGTTTTTAATCGGTTCGAATCGTCATTGCTCCTCGGTTATAGAGACTCACTTCTCTGTTCATCATCGTAGATAAATAATTGGAACTTAAGGATGGTTTGTGAAGGTGTTGGTTATGAAGTTTTATGATCTCAATGCAGATCGTGTCAGCTTTGTATATGATCTTAAGAAGTTTTAAATGTTGATATAAGATTTTTGTTAAAAAGCTTTTACGCAAAAGAACTTTGATTATTGCTAAAGCCCTACCTTGAATCCCTGTGCCTGCATTCCCGCGTTTTATTAATTCTTATTTCGGTTAAGTCTTGTTGAGTACTTTTGTACTCAGGGTTCGTTGACCCTTGTTGTAGGTGATGCTCATGAGCAGATCTGTTTTGGATCGTGCTGCATGACTATTGTTCCATGTGATGACGATAAGTAAATGTGTGGCTCTTGGGCAGGGCAGCTTATTTGTGTGTTCTGTAATATGTTATAATGCCACTCCACTCCTTTGGTTTGTAATAAGTATCGAACTTAGTTGTATGTTTTGAAACAAATGGTTTGTAAACTATGTTATTGTAAGACTTCCGCTGATTTACTCTGGTGTAGGTATTTGAATAAATGTTGTAATACTGCAATGACTCTGTAATGTGATCCTGCTCGGAAATCGTGGATGATTCAGGGTTCTCCGAGGACACCCGACAGTCTTCTTAAGTTACCGGGAACATATGTATAGGTGTCAAAGGTCGTTGGACAGTGACAGGTGCATGTGAGCCCTATAATTTAGGAGGTTCTGCCACAGACGTGCCCCCTAATGGGCCCAAACATGATACATGGTCCAACAGACCAAAATACGGTGTCGCAGCACCCTGGTAGATTCTGGACGCTGACTTATTTCGACGATTCTCATTGATTCTGAATAGCTTTTGACGTGAGACCACTTGGATTGGCTTCCTTATCAAATTAGCTTTACATCTATATGTGGATCATCGAGAACGGAGTCCGGATGCGTCCTGGGTGACCAGTTTAAGGCAGACTGGTCCTAGGATCCGAGATGGACTCGAACTTGATTTGGGCCTCCACCTTGGTGACTCGAACCGGATGTGCTTCGGGCCTCCTTCTCGCTTAGGACACCCTCGCTGATCTCCTTGGTCTCCATATGGTTCTCTAAGCATGGTGATATGTATGGAGGTCATGTCCTCATCACTATGTCAATGCAAATGGCCAAGAGTCTAAGCTAGAGCCGGCCACACGCCTTTAAATAGAGCCCCCCAACAAAATAGAGCCATTGGGTTCACAGAGTACCCCACTGCGCACCGACCGGACGCACGCCACCCAGCATCCAGCCGCGTGATGTGCACCACGTGGCCCCTCGATTTAACCTCGTCCACATGATCTCAACGGCTAGTTAGCTTCGCGCCATGTGTTAAGTTGTGACAGGATGCGCTGCTCAAAGTGACTGAACGCTCCATCATTAGAGTCCGGTCGTTTCTAGTAAGGTTCTAGAGTCGATTTTTCACGACCGAACGCGTTCGGTCCACCATGACCGGACTCACTGCAGCATCCGGTCTGCACTGTCCCTTCGCGCCTTCTCCAAAGCCGCCATCGTCAGCATACGTCAGCAGTGACCGGACTCACCTTTGCTGCGTCCGGTCATCAAGACCGAGACCACACCACTGATTTTATAATTGACCGGACGCTGCTCCCCGAGTCCGGTCATCACGTGATCGGTGTCCGGTCACTATTTCACAGTGACAATCACCTCATTTACTTCACTAACTTCTCCACCCTTGCTCAAATGTGCTAACCACCAAGTGTATCACCTTGTGCACGTGTGTTAGCATATTTTCACAAATATTTTCAAGGGTGTTAGCTGTCCTAGATCTTAAATGCATATGCAATGAGTTAGAGCATCTAGTGGCACTTTAATAACCGCATTTTGATACGAGTTTCACCCCTCTTAATAGTATGGCTATCTATCCTAAATGTGATCACACTCACTAAGTGTCTTGATCACTAAACGGAAAAACTCCTATCAATTTCACCTTTGCCTTGAGCTTTTTATTTTTCTCTTTCTTCTTTTCCAAGTCCAAGTACTTGATCATCACCATGGCATCACCATCATTATGTCATGATCTTCATTTACTTCATCACTTGGAGTAGTGCTATCTATCTTGTAATCACTTTGATAAACTAGGTTAGCACTTAGGGTTTTATCAATTCACCAAAACCAAACTAGAGCTTTCACCCTCTCTCCTTCCAGCTGCAGCAGCCCTCTGTTTGGTGGCACCTCCACTCCCTGGCGGTGCACCGCCATGCCTAGGGCGGTGCCCCCTCTTGTTGTTTCTTCGCGTTTCTTCGTTGGCGCTTCGTCATCTCCACGTCTTGGACTACTTGCTTCTCTCCTAAGCTGTCAACACTTTCTCCAATGTCTTCTCTTGAGTGTTGATCAATTTCTTCATGTTCCAAAGTTGGTCCAAGTCCGTGTTGCATCCTATTGAACTATAAAATAGACATTAGCAAACACATTAGTTCAATTTGGTTGTGTTAATCATCAAACACCAAAATTCAAAGTAAATGGGCCTAGATCCATTTTTCTTATAGTTACTATGTATTCCCTCCATCTAACAAAGAATGGAAATCTTGTTTTCTAATAAGGAGTCAAACAATCCAAATTTAACTGAATATATAAAGCAATAAATAAAATATTAATATTTATAATGAGTAATAAATATCACTAAATTAACCATGAAATCTATTTTTATAGTAAAATTTGAAGGTACAAATGTTGATACTATTTTCTATAAAGCTAAGTTAAGTTTGGAAACATTTAACTTCTTGGTAAGCCTGATTTTTCTTTTTTCTTATGGAGGGAGTATAACTACTAATTAACTAGGATTGGACATGTCCCTTGTCTGAGATGTTAAATTGTGCTATTGAAACAGATATTTGCCTAGTTTAGAAAATATTGTGTAATAGCTATACCGTTTGAGATGGTTCATTAAGGCCATCAAAAGTTATTTAATATATATATATACACTCCCTCCATATAGGATTTAGAAGTCGTTCTAGCGTAGAAGCAAAGTTTTGGACGACGCTGGCCCTGCATGCGCTCGCTCCGGCTCCCGCGCCACGTTAATTGCGCCGCGCTCGGGCTCCCGTGCCACGTTAATATCTGCTCGCTGCTCGCGCTCGTCCGCTCGCCGCTGGCCTCTCGCGCTCGCCGCTCATCAGCTCTCGCCTCCCACTCCCGCCGTTCTAAACCATGGAGTTCAAGCCAGAGCTCGTCGCGCCAGAGTCGGAGGAGATCACGCCGGACTCGCAGGAGCTCGTCGTGTCGGAGTCGCAGGAGGTCGTCGCGCCGGAGTCGGAGATGGAGGTGGTGCCGGACTCGCAGATGGCGCCGGACTCCATCACGCTGGAGTTGTAGGAGCTCGCGCCGGACTCTGAGATGGTGCCGGATTCCTTGCCGCCGGGCTCTTTTATATGCGCTCGTTGTCATCTCATGCATGAGGACCGCCAAGCATGGAATCGTGCGCACTCGCGGTTGTGGCCATGCTCTCGCTGCGGTCTCGTCCACGCGGACTACATAATCGACGCCATGCTTCACGGCCTCGACGAGTTCGACTGCGAGCTTTTCATTAACCATTACAAGGAGTTGCTGCCGGGAAAGGATGACGCCAAAGCATCGGTAAGATAACTAGCTTTAGTTCTAATTAACTGTTATAAGGATGTCTCTACTAATTAAGCTAACTAGCATCATTCTAATTGTTTGATGCAGCAAGAGTAGCCTCGGCTTCATCTAGCAAAGATGGTTCACAAGGGATAGAAGTTGGCATCCGATCTTCTCTTTCTAATGTTTCTTTTTGCATGTGAGGAATCTTAAACTTGTTGCATCCTTTCACCTTCATAGCTTCCATCAAAACACTTTGTAGTGTTAGAAACATTCGGTTTGCTTTGTGTGCCGAATATTGTATGAATGCCTACAAAACAAGTGTGCAAGAAATGAATGAATGAGCAAATTTGTTATTGAAGAAAAAATGAAACATGTGTGAACAATTTTATCAAATTACCTCTTGCACTGCTGGAACTAGAGCTTCTATTGTTTTTGCATTCTTCTTGTATTGAATTGCTTGAATAGCTCAAAAAAAACCCAAGTCAAGAATGTTGAAATCCAGAGAATTGGGTGGTTGACAAATTAGGCGAATATCGAATCATTCTTGCTTAGCAGCCTCACACAAATCTGGGTCATCCAATTTCAAATGGGAAGGTGCATTATCCTGTTGAATGAAGATTGGTTTGCCCACATCTTCTCTTAGCCATTTGGCTCGAATGGCAGGCAGCACTTGGTTGATCATGAAATCTCTAATCACGTCTTTTGTGATTAAAGTTATGGGCTTCATAACCAAGTCTCCCCGTACACGGCCGGTTCTCTCATTACCTCTCATAGCCGGTTCATATCGAACAAGTGGAAAATAACCAATTCTACCATCAAAAATACAATTTCCATCCCTAAACCTTGGCCAAGCACAAACACACAAGAACATGAGCCTAGGGATGTAATTCTTGTTCTTACAAGTCCGATGGGGATCATCTTCTTCGGGTAGCAAATAATATTTTTCAGATTTTTGAGAGAGTTAGAACCATTTTTCATCAATGAACACAAAGTCATACAAATCCTTAAACCTTGGATCAGCAAGGAAATCCCTCTTAATCATGTCAACACACCACTTTAATCTAGACCTCTTGTTAGCTTTAGTGAGATATGGTTTGATGCTACTAGAGTGGCGCCTAAGCAAACCTTTTTTTAAATACTTTTGAATCTTCCATTTGCTCATGTTAAGTTTGGTACACACATCCACTATAGTCATTCTTTCCTTTAGAGGGATGTCGCGCAATGCTTCCAAATCAACAGGGGTTGCCTTACGACCAACTTTACCCTTCTTTAGACTAGAAACCACAACCGGAACAGAGTTTGCAAGTCGTGTTTTACCTCGCTTCCATAAACACTGAACTGACCGAATGTGAAGGCCAAATTGATCAGCAACAATTGTAATATCTTTCTTACCTAGTTTCCCATTGTTGCTTCTAGCCAACAAATCTTGATAAACTTGTTTTCGGAGCTCTTCAGACATTTCTTTCCTTCGGTGGGGTTCTTCAACTTGTTCTTCAACGGGAGCCTCCACATTATGTTCTACTTGTAAAAAAACAAACATTAGTAGGCACAAACTGAGAAACTAATTTGACGTTGTTGCTTACCATTGTTGTTGTCATCCTCCATTATTAGCTCGTTGAGATCCAGGGGGACATTGCCGTCGTCATCTTCTTCTAAACGCACATTCAGATCAAAGCCGGGGAAGAAATCACCCATTGCAGCGTTAAGTGGAAAGAGAAGAGGTAGAAAGAGGAAGGGACCGCTCCGTTTAAATAGCAAAGGCAGCGAACGGCGGAGTATTCCAAGCGTCGGACTTAATCAGCGCCAAAACGAAAACAACCGAGCGCCATGCAACCAAATCCTAGACGAAGCAGGGCCATGCAGCCTCCGCCGCGACCAAACGCAAAAAAAAAGAGCGCCATGCAGCCAAACGCGAGCGGCCACGCCTATCCGAAATAGGGACATGCAGCCTCCGCCGCGCACAAACGCGAAAAAAACAAATCCGAGCGCCATGCACGCGCCAAACAGTGCCATGCGAAATCAAGCCACAGCAAAAAAAAATATGCGTCCGCCGAGTTTCGAACTCAATTCGCCAGCCTCACGCCTCCATGCACTAGCCATCTCAACTGCACAAGTTTCTCATATGGAATACACCCGCAAACATATTTAATTAGGGCAATTCCTCCTAATTAATCACTCCTTGGTAAGCAGAATCATGTCATAAACGACTTCTAAATCCTATACAGAGGGAGTGTGTGTGTGTGTGTATATATATATATATATATATATATATATATATATATATATATATATATATATAATAAACATGATGCTCCATCTTACGCGCTCACTCGAAAGAAACATCTCTACATTGAATAAGAGTGTTGTGTAAACAAGAGAAATTGGCTATTTTCCATGTTTAAGATTGGGCTTTGCCGATTTGCCATCTTTAAAATGGGCTTTACATAATTGCCCATTTACTCCGTAGTCAATTCTGGTGCTAGATATATACTCCTAGAGAAACAATTTGAAAATGATTAAAAGAGGCAAAATGGCATGTTAATCAAGGTGTGTGTGTGTGTGTGTGTGTGATCAAACGGTATTTTTTGTGAAGGTAAACTTGAGAATGGCAAATTTGCAAAAATGCACTCTTGAAAATGGCAAATAATTAATTTTCTTGGGAATATAGAAATTTTGTGAGAACTATTTTAATTTGGTGACTACTCCCTCTGCCTTGTAATATAATTCCAAAAATTGTAATATAATTTAAGAAAATACTCAAATGACGCATGCACCTTGGATTAGACCCAATTAAGGAGTCTCCCTTCAAACTATGTTTCTATTTTTAACAATTTTTGCTAAATTTGGATATGGGCACCACGTATAATACATTATATTTCAGTATAGATTTCATAAGTCATAATTTCAAGACAAATGGAGTACTTTCTTTTAAAGAATAATGTTCCGACCTTTAACATCAATGACGCATAGACATGTGTTTGACGAGTATGGTGTTGACAAATCCCTGACGGCTGAAATCACAACTGCAGGCTGATGTCGGAAACTCCGTTTGGTCAACACATCATGCATGCTCTTATTGCACGCTCATTTGTTGCTAAGGTTAGCAATGAATGAAGTCCACGAGCTATGACAAAAAAAAAAACTAATCAAGGTGATAAATGCAAGGAAAGAGAGATTAAGAAGCTAACCTGCGAAGAAAGGAGATATATTCATAGGAGAAAATGAAAGTTCAATCAACTGTATAAGGAAACTAATTAGCTGGAAGAGTTTTATAGTTAGAAAAGAACACAACACAATAGTGCTAAATAAAGATTGTGCATCACATATGATCTTTCGTTGGTTCACAGTGATTTACCAGAATCAGTGTCGTTTGGTTAGTATAATCCATGACAAAATCCTAGAGTTCAATCACGATTAAGGGCAAATCCAGGCCCAATGAAATGATGCTGATTAGAGCAATCACATGTACAGGAGCGCAGCAGCGCCAATTACGGACGGCGGCGATTCGATTCGATTGGAATTAGAATGAACATGCATGATGATGCGATCATTCCCCGGCTTCTTAGGCCTCGTTCGGCTGACAAAGAAGTCAGCTTGTTTGACTTTTTTTTCAGCTGGAACAGTACTTTTCTTTCATAACATTTTAGCTAGAACAGTATTTTTCAGTATAAACAATGCATTTTTCGTACCAGCCCAACGGGGCCTGCTCATGGTCATGGGCTGGGTCGGCATGGGCCGCCGAATAAATTAGGTACCACATCGGTTTCAGCAGTCCAGCCAGTGGAGTTGACCAGCGAAAGACCGACCCGTCCACACTTGATGGCTGCAAAAGTTGAAATCATAATCACCCTATTAGTGCTAATTTATACTAGTACTAGTATTAACCAACGGTGATTAGTATAGTATAATAGTAACTCTAGAAGATTAGGGAGCAGTGTAGTATATTTTAAATTTAAAAATAAAATAAAATAGAAAACAGGTCGCCGGACGCCAACTAGCGTTGGTCTGGTCCCCGCCGGTCGCTGTGGGTTTCAACCGGATCCTCGTTAAAAGAAGCGAGGGGTTAAAAAAAGGAATGGCAGAGAAGAAGAGAAGGTCCCAAGCATGGAACATCTAATCCATCCATCTCTGCACAAGATTTTTTTTTATATAGGGGAAAAAGAGAGAAAAGCAAAATCAGCACAAAAGCAAAGGGCACACTTCCTATGCTAGGAGTAGTAGTTTTAACCTAAACCACCACCTTGATTCTTGTGACAGGGGCAGGAGATGATAGGCTAAAACGGAAAAGGGAGCACAGGATACCGTTGCTATTGATTTCTTAACCATTCAACGTCATCAGGAGACTGTCATGAAAAAATATTAATTCTGATGAGGGGCACAAGGTAGGAGGAAATAAGCAACTACTAATTACTTGTGCTGTGTCCTCTCGCTCTCTAGAGAGAGAATAGATAATTTCCATAGGGTTTCAGATATACACTATGCACATAGTATCTGGTGGATATCTATGTGCATAGCAAATGCAGCGTATCTAGAAAAGCCAAAACGTCTGAGTACATCTTACCGTGTTTAAATAGGTGGCACATAGATCATCGTTTCACCAATCTACACTGATTGACTCTCTCCAGAAACGGAAGACAACTGTCACGTGAGTAGTTTGTTAAAAAAGTATGGATTGACTCATCCTAGAAATGGAAGATAACACACGTGGCATCGTGTTTAAACAATGAGCATGTGCAAAAAGGGCAAGACCGTCTTTCTCAACTGATCCACAGGATTCGTTACAAAAGCTTCGCACCGATTAACTTGCTCTAGAAACGGAAGATAACCATGTCCCTTCGAAAAATACAATTCACATCGTTGATAATTTCTTCCGAGATAGAGATCATTATTGTTGTACATATAAAAAAAGGATTCACCCGATCTGCTACAAATATCTATACCGATCGACTCGCTCTAGAAATGGAAGACAACTGCCACGTCAGTGGTTCGTTAAAAAAGTATACACGGATTGACTCACTCTAGAAACCGAAGATAACGTACGTGGTATCGTGTTTAAACAGGGAGCATGTGCGAAAGGGCATAACTATCTTTCAACAGATCCACGGGTTCGTTACCCTGATTGACTCGCTCTAGAAACGGAAACAACCGCCGCGTCCATTCGAAAAATCCAATTCACGCCATTGATAAATCTCCCAAGATAGAAGTCACTATTGTCGTATATATAAAAAGGGTTCACATGATCCGCTACACAATGTTTACACCGATTGATTCGCCTACAAACGGAAGGCAATCACAGCACCAGTTCGAAAAATATAATTCACACGGTTGATAAATCTTTCGAGATAGAGACATTCATTGTCGTATAAAAAAAACCCAAGAAGTACCTTTAAACACCTAATGTCTTTCCCTCCAACGTTCTCATTTGCATTGAATCAAACACCAACTGCAAAGTGAGGCCAAAATTCGGCAAAACTCAAACAACCAGCCAAGATGAATGACTAAGCAAAAAAAAAAAAAACTGTAGGAGAGAGAAACAAGGGGGTGACGAGACCATGGTCAAGCGGCCAGCGGTGGGGTCACGAGCTCCACCCCCTCCTCGCGGGCCCACCACCCACAGTGACACCACCCCGTCCGTCGGCCCCGGAACAGTAACCCCTCACGCCGGTCACCTCCCGCCCCTCTCACTGACAACCGAGCCCCACCCTCGTGGCCCACTTTCCCGCCACCCCCGCCGCGCACGCCCGCTGCAAACCATCTCCTCCCGCCGCAACGGAACTGTACAGAACCCCTACCAAGAAAGACGAGACTACCCCCGCGAGACACCCGGATTAACGCGGGCGTGCCACGCCGCGGGGCACGGCGCACGAGGATTCTCCCCCCCGCCAGCCAGCTCCAGCGCCAGGCCGAGCACCGCACGCCACCGCTTCCGTTTCCACCCCCCGGCCGTCCCAGAGATTTACGGCCCGCTGCCACTCCCCGTCTCCTCCTACTCCTCGCTCCTGTCGCGCGGCTCCCTCGCCTCGCCTGCCCCACCCCTTCTTCCGCTTCCTCCTCGCGAGCGTGTCTCGCGCTATTAATGTAGCGGCGGCGACAGGGAGTCGAGTTCGGCGCGGCGGTGGGACGACGAGACGGCGCGTGAGGAGGAGTGGAGGACCAGGCGCTCCGCCGCTCTGGGCTCTTGCGTCCGTCGTTCGTCGTAGAAGGCGGTAGGATTCTGCAGCTGCTCTAATCCCTCCCCATCTCTATCCCTTTCCATCTCTTAGCGATGTTGCTGCTTGGGTTTTTGTTCATTTTTCTCGACTGGATTCTCGCTTCCTGGTCCTGTGCGCTTGCGTCTTCGTTTTGTTCCTCCCAGTCCCCAGGCGGGTTTTTGGTGTAAAATTCCCGGGATTGCTCGGAACCAAGCAAGGCGCGGGATTCTCGTCTCTTTTCCGCTCGGTTTCCTCGGGAGGCCGTTCGCATGGCAATGCTGCTTGCCGAGGGAAGATCGTAAAGGAGATTCCTTTGTCGAGATTTTCTTTCCCAGTCTGCATTTCGGTGCCCCGACCGGACCGGTGCTCCGTCCACCGGCCGCCGGGAGGACGGATTGCCTGTTGCTTCAACCGCGTGTATGTTCACGGCGCAATGCCTGAATTTTGTTTTTGTTCTGTGGTACCCTTGTCAAGTCTTGTTGTTCCATTCCATGACACGCTGGTTTGGTTTGCATCGCAGGATTCGTCAGTGGAGGCAGCAGCAGTCGGCAGCAAGATGATTGATGGGAGGCGGCATTCGGTGGACATCCCCGTCTCGAGGGCCCTGGTGGCCATCATGCGGTCCAGATCCCTGAGGGACCCGGACACCAACTCGCTGGCCAAGTTCTCCGCCAAGAAGACCATCTGGGAGGGCTGCTCCTCGACGAGGAAGAGCCGGAGGGGGCGAACAACAACAAGACCACCTACGGCAGGCACAGCTTCAGCTACAACGCGTACGATCACCTCCAGCGGAGGAGGGAGGAGTTCGGGGACAGCCTCAGGCCGGGGCGGCTCGCCGACTCGCCCATCAACATCATCAAGGCCAATGCCATGGCCAAGGCGGCGCTCCACAACCAGAGCTGTTGCTCGGCCATCTCCGGGATGTCGAGGAGCGCAAAGGATAGGGGTTTTGGTTTGGTGCCTGGTGGGGAGGAGCTTGGCCGGAGGGGGGAGGCCAGCACGTTCCAGGAGAGCTCCAGGAGTTTGCTTCAGAAGTACCGCCCCAGATCTTTCTCCGAGCTTGTTGGGCACGGTGTTATTGCTCAGTCTCTTTCGGGTGCTGTTTTGAAAGGGAAGCTTGCTCCTATCTATCTCTTCCATGGTCCGCACGGCGTGGGCAAGACGTCCACGGCTAGAACGTTTGCAGCAGCGCTCAATTGCCGTTCCCCTGGCGGGAACCAGCCATGTGGGCGCTGTGACGAGTGCGTGGCCATATTCTCGGGAAGCAGCAGCAGTGTGGTAGAGATTGATGCTTCCAAACTTGATTGCAAATCTAGGGTCGCGGCCTTGCTCAGGAATGCCTGTGAAGTCCCTGCCTCTTCACACTTCAAGGTTATGATTGTTGATGATTGCCAGCACATGGACAAGGAGGGATGGTACTCCATCTACAATAGCCTTGAAGGGATTCCTGAGAGCACAATCTTTGTTATGATCACATCCGATATTGATAAGCTACCAAGCAATTCCATAGGGTGGTGCCAGAGCTACAGGTTTTGCAAGATAGATGATGCAGAGATTGCCCGCAGGCTGATCAAGATTTGTACAAAAGAAGGCATGGAATTCGAAGCTGAGGCACTGGACCTTCTTGCTCGCAAGGCTAACGGCTCCATTCGAGATGCAATTCAAATGCTTGACCAACTAACTCTACTTGGAAAGAGGATCAGCAAATCAGTTACACATGAGCTGGTAGGTTGATTACTCCGGTTTTCTTTCCTGAAAAGGAGTTACGACAATCTACGATTTTTAACCGTTTTCCTTTGGAAACGGTCAATTTGTCGGCACCTGAACTTCATTGTTTTCCTTCCCTTTTTGTTACCACAATCTACGGTTTTAACCCTTTTCCATTGGAAACCGTCAATTTGTCGGCACCTGAACTTTCTTTGTTTTTCCTTCCCTTTTTCCAGATAGGTGATGTCTCAGACGAGGAATTGCTTGATCTTCTCAATCTGGCCATGTCATCAGATGCTGCTACAATTGTGAGGAGGGCCAGGGAGCTTTTGAGCTCAAAAGTCGACCCTCTGCAGTTATTAGCTCAGCTTGCAAATCTTATCATGGATATTTTAGCTGGGAAGCACCCCTCAGATTCTTCAGAAGTTAGAAGAGTTACTGGAAAACATACATGTATGCTCTCTTTCTTCTTAAGCTTGAAAATCATGTATCTACATATTAAATGTCCTCAGATCTTGTATGCTGTTGTTGATAAGCTTTGCAGAAGCGCAAGATATTGTATCATTTCTACTGAATACTCTTGCAGTCTTGCTGGAGATAAGATTATGTTTTTCGCTGATGAGTAGCATAATGTTGTGTCCTATAATACGATGCATTCCAAAAAATTTTAGACAACTTAAGGGAATACTCAAATATGATGCATGTACCCATGGATTAAACCCAATTAAGGAGTTCCTTTTCAAATTATGGTTTCCTGTTTAGCAAACTTTGTTAAATCTGAGCATGGGCACCATATAGAACTTATATTTCAAGTCATAATGAAGTGTATTCCAGGACGGAGGGAGTATTTACAGTCACAGTGTATACCTGTTTACTGTTTCCATCTCTTTCTAACTTTCTATCAATTTCGCAGCTGCTGATGTGGATGTACACAAACTTAGGAATGCATTGGAAATACTCTCTGAAACTGAAAAGCAATTAAAGACCACAAAAAACCAGTCTACCTGGCTTACTGCTGCACTGTTACAGTTTAATACGAGGGAACCCTACTGTCTAGATGATACTGCAGTTTCAAGCATGTTTACTGAAAGTCAGACAGGTAGTTAATATTGTCTGCCCCCTTAATTTAATCTCTCCTGAATGTTGAAATATTTGAGAGTAAGAAGCACTGTGAAGTGGAACTATGTCAATATCACTTTATCAGTATGTCTGTTTACTGATAAGCGAGCTGTACTTTTGTGCAGATGATGGGACTGCAGTACTGAAAGATGAGAGCTTAGATACAAGTTCCCATCTTTGTTCCCAGAACAAAGTTAGTTCTCTAGACATGAATTTGGGAGATCCAGATGTATTGGAGACAATATGGATGAAAGCTCTTGAAAACTGTTCATCCCCTCCGCTTCAAAATCTACTACAGAAGGATGGGAAGTTGTCATCTCTCTATACAACCCAAGGTGATTTGCTCTGTGTGTGGGATCTCTTTCTTCTGTTTTATTGGAGTCAGATCTGTTTGTCACTGAGTAGTGTGTCCCTACTTCCTGTAATTGTTGTTTGCTGTGGGCCACCTTAACACACCTTTCCAGACAGTTGCTCAGTGCTACATTTCAGAAAGCACATGTTTGTCTGGACATATGCACGATATAGCAATAGGTATACTTGTTGATAAGCTAGTGTTGTTGTCTTCCTAATGGGGGTGCATCTTGCATTACTAGGCATCAAATATTGCCTGCCAATTTGGAGTGCATACATTCAGTTAGCATCACTGTGTTCCTGACTAAGGATATTCTACACGTCAGATTTCATTCTTTTTTGCTCTGAATTGTAGGTGTAGCAGTTGCTGAGCTACAGTTCTGCCATCCTGAGGTTGTCCCAACATCAGAGAGCTTCTGGAAGCCACTATGCGCATCTCTGCAGAATTTGCTGAGGTGCAACGTCGACATCCGAATCAACCTTTCTCCTATCTCCAGCAACAGGGTTGGATCCAAGGACTCATCAGTCAGCCTTGTCATGGAATCAAGAGAAGACCGTGAGGCGCAGGACCCAGTCACCTCAAACTGCAGAACCGTCGTATCATCCAGAAGAGACTGCCCTTCCCCACTCGTGGCGCAGGCCAAGGAGAAGCCAACCCACATCCTGGGGTGCCTCCATGGCGGTGCAGATGGTGACACAGTGGATACCGAGCCGAGGATCCTGAGCTACCAGAAGATCTCTGTCGTCCCTGCAGCGTCCACCCCAGGAAACACTCCCCTGAAAGCCACCGCTGGAGACACATCAAAGGTTGATGAAGGCAGAGTTCGTCCTGGCTGCTGCTCGCACCTTCTACCCTGTGGTGCTTGTGCTCCCCATCAGAAGTCCCAGACGCGGGAGAAACGCCGAGCCAAGCTGTTCAGCTGCTGCTTCTGCAAGATCGGACCGGACTGCAAAACAAAGGCGGAAGCAGGGTAGTTTGCAGCAGGCCAGGAACAGAGCAGCCCTCTGCAGTTCAAGCTGGAGATGGGCAGTAGAACAAAGGCTGGGCTATGCTGATTGCCATTTGGCTGAACCTGACATTATGGTTGTCCATTCTTGCTAGTCTTCTATCATGTTTTCTGGTTTGGCTCTGGTGGTCGAATCAGTTCAGACTTCAGACTGTCAAAAGTGTGTCCATCTCTTGACTGTAGCTTGCCTCCGATGGGGGGAGATACTGGTCAAAGACACAGCAGATGTGCATCGCTAACATAAAAGATGTTTTATAGTCGGAGATGCTTAAACTTTCCTGGTAGCATAACCGTGTTTGTAGTTGTGCGTTGGATTTTGTTTTTTTTTTCTTTTGCCGGTTTCTACTGTTTTCGTGAAATCATGATCCAAATTAAGGGACCAGCAAACATTGACAAGCATCACGGGGCTCAGGGCGGCTGCCACTGCCGGCGATGCTTGCTGCCGAGCCCCGCCCACCTCTGCTGATCTCCTCGCCTGCCTCCGCGAGATGGGCAGATGGCGATCGCCGCCAACGCGTCGGATGATCGAGGTGGCGAGTGTGGCCGCTGTGGATGTCGCCGCGGATGCAAAGGCTACATCAGCAACGGCTGCAAAGGCTAGGGCAGCTGCGTGGGCCATGGAGTTTCTTGGTTTCTTTGAAAAAAAAAATCTATTTTACCTCAATGAATCATCAACTTTAAAACAAGACATCTTACTCCATAAACACCCAAAACCGTTAACTTACCTGGTTTTGGAGTGGTTTCTGTTCAAGTGACTGGTTTTGGAGTTGTTTTGAAGACGATTTTATTCTTTCTTTAGTTAAAAAAATCTGGTAGCACTTGATAAGGTTTTTAAATCACAAAAATATCTCAGAACTCTTAAAATTTTCAGAAAAAAAATCTAGAGATAGATTGAGATATGATAAATCCAAATAAAATATTTAGAGCGAAATGAGCTACTTCTGAATCAAAATAGTGGTAAAGAAACAGAAGAACCCGAGGAACTAGAACAGCCAAGAGAAACAAAACCTCCCCTATTTCGCTTAAACTTTCCTTGTAGTATAATCATATTTATAGACAGATGGTTAAACTTTCATGATAGCATAACCATATTTATAGTTTGTTATTTGATGGTGCGCTTTTATTTTAACCCCCACCCCAAAAGAAATAGAAATAAATTCACCGTATAAATCAACTAAAACAAAAAAGGAAATAAGTAACATAGAATTAGAACAAAAGAGATCAAGGAGGAAGTAAAAAGCCAAATCTGATGGTTACCTCCTCTTCTCCGGCGATCTCTATCTCCGTTGACCTCCTCGATCTCCATCTTTGTTGACCTCCTCGACCTTTGGTGAGCTTTGATCCATATATAGGGTTTCATGGGTTAGGGTTAGGGTTTGGGTTTTCGGGTTAAGGAAGGATATTTGTGGCTGAGAGGATTGGAAAGGGAGGTGGTCAGATTAGTGGTGGTGAGTGCAGTGGCGGCGAGCGAGGCGGCAAGTGACATTTGGGTAGATCCATGGTGGTGGAGAGGGGTTTGGCTTTCCTCCTTCGACAGGCAATAGGGGAGGGTAGAGATGGAGTGGCGGGGGTGGGTAGCGCGATGGCGGTAGGGCCGAGTGTCCTAGAAATTTCCCCTTTGATTCCGATTAGAGGAGGGCGGAGGTGAAACACTAGGGGGGGGGGCAGGGCCGAGAGTGGGGGAGCGAGAGAGGAGGGAAAGGGGAGGAGCGGGGTGGGATGAGAGACGAAGCGGGTGGGCTGTGGTTTGCTCCCTTTATTTTATAATATTTTTTACCACCTTTATAAAATCATTATGAAGGACAAGCCTGACGTAGTGGTGAGAAGCCTTCCCACTGAGCCAAAGGTTATAGGTTTGACGCGAGGCTTGCCTCGGTTATTCTTCCCTAGACCCACTCATGTGGGAGCCGCTAGGGCCAGCACTGGGACTGTCCTTTCCATGAAATCATTATCCAAATCAAGGGAGATTAATCATCGTCTCGATGAAATGAATAATTCATCATTGCCTGATAAAAAATGAGTCCTAAATACTTGGTCAAAACCTTTCCAAAAACTATTAGGTATGAAAAAAACAACACTCTAACAGCTTTCTTTTTTCCGAAAAACATACACGTTGGCATTGTCCTACATGCCGACTTGCCACAACTTACCGCCTTGGCCAGCCATCCCCAACACCCTACCTCACACCTAAAACTTTCAAAACTGAATTTTCATTACCTGCTGCACATCCGAGTATTCTTAGATCTAAACATAGTGACCGCAGTTCTGGCGAACCTCCTATGCGGCGATAGCGGCGGCCAAGCCATGGCTGAACATCTCCATCATCATAACTCACTCACCCCATAAACTCCCAAATCGAATCTCCATTGCCTACTCCTTATATCTAAAAATAGTGTCTGGATATCCAATTCTGGTGAACCTCTAGGTGGTGACAATGGCAAGCAGTCGGTGATAAAAGGGAGTGCAAAGGAAAAAGAAAACAGCGCCAAGGCCGCCACCATCACTGATGGAATATGTATCATCCGCATAGCACAAAGGGAGTGCGAAGGGAAAAAAAAAGAAAAGAAAACAGCGCCAAGGCCGCCACCACCACTGACGCAATATGTATCATGCGCATAGTACGATAGACCGAGAGTTACAGTAGTATACACAAGCAGGATACATTGGGAGTTAGGATAATTCAAGCGTGGTAGACTGGGAGTTTAAGAATTAGGTGCTCGCTAGATTCGAAGCTAGAATAAGGCATAGTTGGAATATGTTTTTATGCTCTAATAACCCTGCTTGTTGCGCCGTTTAGAGCTCGGGCATTCTGGAAGAGACAGATTCATTTTTCACAAAGCATAATTCAAATTTAAGCCTAAAATCCTTCAATTTTTTGAGTTGCAGCATGAAATTTAAAACGACACCGGAATGGAGTTCAATAAACTCATGGTATCTCCGAATTCCAAGTCCATGAGCACTCGTCGCATCATAAAACAAAGAAAGCATCGAAGATACAGTGCCAGTCCAGACTCCAGACTGGGCGGCCCGCGGCTCATACTCGCAATCCAGGCATTCACCAGGCCACATCATTTCCACAAGAATAACAGTAGCAATCACAATCCAACAACCATCCAATGTCATAGGAAAGCTGCTACAGCCTATGAGATGGCACAAAATCGTAGCAGATCCGGAGGCGACGCTTCATCCCACTGGCGACATTGTCCTCCCCTGCAGGTTATTAGAGTTGAAAGGGCAGGAAAGCACGGTTACAGCTAAATAAGAAAGAAACAGCCATAATGCAGGCGGAACATGGCAGACAGAACTTTTACAACATGGTCTTTTTTTCTCTCCTCTGTTTTCGCTTGATGTAAAAAGGGTCTATGGGGAGTTAAAATGAAATGAAACAAGAACAGCATGAGCATGTCATCAGATGCGAGATCTAGACACACAAGCCACCACCACCACCGCAACAAGGAGGGGCTCGCTCCGCTACCTACGCGCAAGCGCAACGACAAACGACGAAAACACAGCCAAACTGGGTCTGCTGAGCCACATTACGGCCTGCGGCTGCGCCTGCCTTCTGCTTCAGCTTCGTACTTCTCTGCCCAGCTGTTCAAGCTGAAGATGCAAAACCGAACCCGGGCAGGACCCATCCACTCTTCTTCGCGTGCTCCACATAGGAAAGGAACTTCTCCCTGGCATCAGGAATGTCCAGAGCCAGGTCGTCGAGCCCATCTCTGACCCTTGAGAATCCCTTGGTCATCTGGTTGATGGTTATGATCCCTTCACCAAAGCACTCCTGCAGCAGGCTCAGGGTCCTCACATTCTTCTTCTCCATTGTCATCACGAGCGCCTTCTTGACAACTTCATGGTTGAAGAAAGACATACCCAGCTCACGGATGCAGTTGCATGCTTCCCCTAAATCACCTCCACTCTCGTACTCCTCCAGGAGCTTTGTTATCTTGTCCTTGGCATCCTCGACAGCCCATCCGGTTCCACCACCCCAGCACCTCAAAAGCCTCTCACCAGCATGACGGGCTGACGCAAGGGAGCGTGCCATGTTCAATGTTTCAGCCCCGCTGCAGTTTGGTGGAAGCTTGCTGCTAATCTCATCCAAGTTTAGAGGTGCAAGAACATCATCAATCACAGCCCTGGCTAGGAACAATCCCAGCTCATCTGAGGCATCCAATATATCCAGTGCGGTGTCTTCTGCAGATTCAAGGAGCATTATGAATCCCTTGGCGATGTCTTCAGACGAGAACAGCTCCATGCTTAATGAGGATAGAAGAACTGATGCCATCTCTTTCTCCCTGTTCTTGCGGTCCATAGCAATTGTAATGAGCTTCTTGATGAAGATTGGATTATATTCTGGATAACCAAGCTCTTTCACACTACGGATAACCTCTGTTGTATCATCAGAGAGAAAGTATTCGTGTATTATAGATACAGCCTCCCTCTTGTACCTTGCCAGCTTCTCATGTTCATCTTCATCGCTTCCGTTGACACCTGACTTAAACACATATGAAGGATCTAGCCATCCCTCAGAAATGGCTTTTGATACCAACAGCTGAAATTCAGACTTTGCAGATGGTATATCAAGAATGAGATCATCAAGACTCTCAGCTACACGATAGAATCCTTTCATAATCTGACTAGAGCTTATTAAACATTCTTCAGATGCTTCCTTCAGAAGTTTGACAATAAGAGCTTCAGCAGCTGGACTCTCCATTCCAAGAGTAAGAGCTCGCTTCACCACCTCATGATGAAAAAAGGGCACTGCCAGCTCTCTAATGCACCTACATGCCTCAGCTGTATCACCATTTCTGATGTATTCCTTTAGAAGATCAGCAATCCTCTTCTTCACCTCTTCTACCGTGATGTGAGTTGAACCACCCCATCGTCAGCTCAATTAACTCTGCATGGTGGGGTGCTGAAAGATAGCTTTTCTCTGCGATTTGTACAACCTGCATACCCTTTGAAGATCCTGAGAGACTCACTTTTGCCTTGCTGAGGAAAGCAGGTGGCAGAATGTCATCAACAACTGCACGTGCAATGAAAAGCGCAAGCACATCAACCACATCAGGTATGTCAACAGCCAGGTCATCAACAGCCTCTAATAGCAGCACAAAACCCAGTCTGATTTGAGTTGAACTGACCACGTTGCCATAAAGATATGATAGAAGCACTGATGCCATCTCTTTCTCCTTGTCATGCCTGTCCATTGCTGTGGAAACAAGCTTCTTGACAAAGTAACGGTGGAAATCATCATAACCCAATTCTTTAAGATCAGAAGCAGCTAATTTCACATCACCATTGCTGAAATATTCCTCAATTAATGGGACAACAGCTTTCTTGTAGTCTTCTAGTGGGGTTGAAACAGGGGCTTCAACTAACTCATATGGTTCCTGAGTTGCAAAAAGAGATCAACATCGATGTACATGTATGGTTGCATACTAACCAATTGAGACAAATAAAAGGTGATCTACAATAGTTGCTGAGATTGAACATTTGACACTCAATTGTTTGTAGCAGAGTGAGAATAAATGGGTCAATACCATCAATAGTCATTACCTCACCACTGTCATAGTTTGGATCATTTCGGTCAAGGCATGCCTCTGCGTCAGTATCAATTAGTTTGCCCCAAGACCCTTTGCCACCAGCTCCATCTGCAATAGAAACCTCAGCAAGTCAATTAGGATACAGTAGAACATAGATAAATTTCACATTTTTCTATCTTCGAAAGTTTGAAACATGGTAATACTAATCTTAGGTATAACTCACAATAGTATTTATTAAGCTATTGTAATTACATAGAGCCTAAGCCCAACTATGTGTACACTTAGATCATAGGTAGTAAGTCAGCAATCTCATGCATAAAAAAACTCCCAAGAACTAATCTCATGCATAAAAAAACTCCCAAGAACTAAACAACTGACACTCCATAGCATGCAACAGTATCAGAAGACACATAGGTTTTCACAATAGTATAGTCAAAATTACACATTGCACACTTGCATTTCATATCTTTGCACAACACACATGGCAATCACATGTTGTCAAAAGATAGTCGGCCACATGCTATAAATGCTACACGGAGGCTGCATAACATTTGGCCATCCCTAATATGATAAACTAGATCTAACACGTAGATGGATCCTTTTCTTGTTTCTTAAAGTTGCAAGGGCTGCAATAATCAGAATAAAGCTAAAGGAACATGAACCTCCAAAGTACACCTGGCAACTGGTATTCAATAACAGTAAATTGTGTCAATACATATCCTGCTTTCACATAAGAGATATAACCATATGCATTCAGGGTAGACCTGGAAGCAAACATGCTTCTAAACATATCCCTAATACACCATGTGAATACAAAACAAATTAAGGAAACCATGACAAAGAGACAAAAAGATAAGATCGCATTCTAACCAAAGTTTCTAAACAAAAAAGGAAACTGTTGAAAGTAAGGCCATAACAGCACTGCAGACTATTTTTTTCGACGTGCATACATAGTTGGCAGCATCAAGGATGCAGCTATTTCAAAGCAATGCAATACTGTGTACTGGTGAAAACATGAATTGACAATTAAATAAAGGCAATAGAAGCACATGCTCCGACTTTCCAACATGTAGGTTGCACACACACATGCTTAGACAGTCCAAATATCATCAGCTAAAATTGCCAACTGAAAGGAACAGAACAATTCTAACTTAATAGGTTCAAGCAATCAAGCTGAAGGATGCTCTACTGAACCCCCATTAGGAGTTCAGGACACAATTTGCCACACAGGATGATAGGTGATTGATAAATAATAAACAAATGAAGTAGCTGTACTTCATAAAACAAATCACATACAGCGCGCCCTACATGGTACCCACAGGAGGCACTTGAAGTGGTCCCTTGAATTAGCAGCTGGCTTGTGGAAGATGGTTCACATCATACCCGCCCACAGGACAATTCTGTGGTTCACTCAACTGAAAGCTGGTTATCAGAACCAAGGGCACAATGTGCACCGTCAATTTTACGTTACCACATTCTGACCTAAGAACAGTTTGTACGGTTACACAGATATACGACAAAAGAGTACGGTGGCAACAAAAATAGCTAAAAGGCTGGCGAATGAAGACAGAACAAACATAGTACCTAAAATGAACTGACCTTTCAACAGAAATCACTACACAGCCAAATATACAAATGTCATGGTCCAACTAAATCATTCCCTTATGGGTGGCTCAACCACCAGCTAATCCCCTATTGGCAGCTCAGACTGGAAGTTAACCCGGACACGGAAGAACCATTATGCACCATGTATGCAAAGCTAACCGTCTACGTAACAAGCATGCAGATATAGCACAGAATATTTTAAACAAAGTGCTTATATACTTAACCAACCTACAAAAACAATTTCAGTTGGGCAGATAGATAAGCAGCTAGAAAAGCATCCATGTTTCTACACAATAAATTGCATCAATGCTACATTTCCGCTTTAATTACCATCTCCAAACCCAAGCTATGCAGTCTCAACACAACAAGAGCCCACCATCCATGGTGGCCCAATTTCATGAGCCACAGACTAGCTAGCAGGACACTAGAAATCCAGAGCTATAGGCAACAAGGAGACCCCACAAAAAAGTATATCCCTAATAAACAAGGAGAGCTATATGAAGCAGAGCCGCTGAACCTACATTCGTAGCAACATAGGCAAAAACATCATGACGCCACAATTAGCATTACACCCTAATCAACGCAAACAACAACAACAACAACAAAGCCTTTAAGTCCCAAACAAGTTGGGGTAGGCTAGAGTTGAAACCCAGTAGAAGCAATCAACGCAAACAAAGCAGCAAATTAATAATAGCAGCACATCATTCACACAAACCAGCCTATCCTACCCTATGCTATCCTAAACAAACAAGCAAGGTACTAAACATAGCAGGCGTGAATAGATCGAGCAGCCAGCGCCACCTCACCTTTCTTCACCTTGATGGTCTTCCCGGAATGCGACCGGCGCACGTGCCTGGGCCCACCTCCCCCTCCCCCACCCCCACCCCCTCCGCCCCTCCCGCCAGCAGCCGCGGCGGCCGCTGCGGCGGCGGCGGCGCGCTTCTGCTCCAGCATCTGCTGCTCGTAATGCAACAGCAGCGCGGAGGTGGTCCCCCCCGTGGGCGAGCGCGGGGAGGCGAGCGACTGCGTCTCCGCGTTCTGCACCGCGATCCGCAGCTCCTCCCGCTGGTCCTGCGTCAGGAACCCCCCGTCCTTCCTCGGCGACGTCATCCCTCCCAGCCCTCCTCCTCCTCCAGCACCTCCCCAGCACCCACCACCGTCGTCACCACCTGCAGCAGAAACAACAACAACGTAGCAGCGGCACCGCTCGCGTCAGCGAAGCCGGAATGAGGGGAGGCGCGGTTTGAGCGAGGCGGAGGAGGAAGGGAGGGTTTCTCCCGCCCGTACCTAGGGTTTCGGCCGCGGATCGAGCCGGCGGCCCCGAACCCGTGCGCGAGATTTGTGTGCGAGCGAGTGTGTTTGGATAATTTATTTTTCTCTCTCCCCACTCTGCTGCTGCTGGTCTCGTTTTGTTTCTCCCTCTCCGGGAAGGGATAGAGAGGGGAGGCGAGGCGTACGGAGGCGGCGGCACGTCGCCCGTCGCGGCCCCGCACGTCATTGAGCCTGCTCTGTGGGCCTCCACGGCCCGCTGGTCTGGTCCGGGCCGGCCGGCCGTCGCGGATCCCTATCCAGGGGCGATGTCCGCGCGGCCGGCTCGGGCAGCAGGGAACACCAACGGCTCACTGACACGTGGGAGGGATTGGCTCTGGGCCCCACGAGTCGGTGAGGGAGGAGGAAGGGTGTGTTGTTGGGCCGCCGCTGCTGCCTCGGGACGTGCGGCGTTTGGACCAGGCCGGCGTGGGAGTTAGGGTTTTGATGCTGGGGAGGGAACGATTGCGTTGGGGTTGGAGCGGGGAGATCGGGATCGTCTGTGGCCAACGGAACGGAACGGAACGGGTGGGGTGGTGTGGTGTGGTGTGGACAGGCGGTGGCCGTTAGGGGACACTTGGCGGGCTGTGATTGGTGGTGGTGCTGTGGATAAGGCAAAGCAGAGGCGGATGAGAATGACGCGTAGGATTTAAGTCAAGGTTCAGCCATCATCGTCATCAGAGTATCAGCCTGTTCGCAGCATGTCTGGCTTAGCTTATCAATCAGTTAATAGTATTTTTTTTATATTAAATTAGTTAGCAATGCTTTTAGCCAGCAGTTTATAAGCTAATTTAGCTAAAACGAACCGAGCTGACAAACCCACGTGTCAGAGACTCATGGTTTTGCTTCGGTTTGCAGAGGAGCCGGCCCCTCTTTTTCGGCACACAGTTTGTTGCAGTAGAAAACTTTTCGTGCTTTCAGCACACAGAAAGGATCGATTCTGGTGACGGTTGTTCTTTTTTTTAATAATAAGGATGATGATTGATTTAAAATATCATTTTATTTTGGACTTAGAGTGTCGACGGTGTGGCTCATTTGACAAGATAAGTAGAATGAATGAAGGTGGTTTGTTTGTTACGCTTGCCTTGAACTTATCCAAAACCAGGGATCGCTTGTCGGCAACTTGAAAGCGCTAGCGTTCCATGGACGAGGATCTTGTTCGCTGGGTCGTGTCAGAGTTATACAGCCTATTGGCTGGTTTGTATCGTTGCTGGTTCGTAAAAAAATACTATTTGTTAATTTATGTGAGAGAAAAATACTGTTGTGACTGGAAAACACTGTCCTTGTGAGTGGGCTGGCCAGCCCAGCTAGCTAGCCAGCACCAGCCGAACAGGCTGATAAGTCGTATTTTTTTAGTCAACGAAAAATATTTTTCTCTCACATTAAACCAACCAACAGTTCTTTCAGCCATAACTTATCAGGCAAACAAGTCCAAACGAATAGGGCAAAGACATTTCTTGGCCGCTCTCTCTATTCGATCCACCCAAAACGTGTGTGTATATCGTTTTTATTATAGGCTGCTCCGTTATGTTCAAAGTATAATTAAGTTGATATCTAATTACTTTTGAGAGGTGGACCTTTCGTCTTTGCTTTTACTCTTAGGTCCCGTTTGGCAGAGCTTCACTTCATTAGTGAAGCCATTTTTTTTTTGGCTTCAGCTCCACGAACAGCTCCACCAGTGGAGCTGAAGCGGTTTTGGTAAATCATTTGGCAAAATGGTTTTCCTGTGAGAGCATGTTTTTAGGGGCCTGTAGGAGGAGCCAGGAGAAACCACTTTTTTTTGGCTCCATCCCACTCAAAATCACTGTGAGAGCATGTTTTTAGAGGCTTCACCAGTGAAGCTATTTCACTTTACCCCGTTTGACAGAAAACGGCTCCAAACGGCTTCTGAAGCCGGTGGAGAAGCCCTGCCAAACGGGGCCTTATTTTTAATTGACCTAGTTTTGTACAGATTTAAATTCTATTGCATCACAAACAATGTGTAGATATGAGACGAAAACTGTCCAATTCAAAATGTTTTTGTAAACTGCTCCCTCTGACCGGTTAAACACCGATGGCATGATAGAAAGCAAGTTTCGTCCTTGGCAAAAAAAAAAAATGCTGGTTCCATGCTAGCTGGAGCAAATCTTAACGCGGCTACAGGCCCGGGCACATGAATTGCGGGCCAAACTTGGTGTGGTTGACATGAAAAATAACAGGAAAAATCATGGCAGAACTTTCCACAAGTGCCGGATCTTTTCACGTTTAGAGACTGGAGACTAAGACCCCCTTTGGAATGCATGAATTTCATAAGAATCATAAAGGAATTTCACATGAATCAGTTCATTTTCACAAATGGAAAAATTTCCAGCGTTCCAAAGGGGCTTAAACTAAAATCATAATTAATGGCGCAATGAACTCAGGTGGAACATGCGGTAGCTTAGCTATCTTGAGGTACTATGCTGTATTTTTTTTTTCTCTTCCACTCCACTTAAGAGAAACATATATTTCAATTTTAGAAAGATAAATTCAGTAGTTAAACTGGTTCATATAATTATTCTCCTATAATGATACAGAAAGATAGATAGCCTTGTTTGACTGGGGATAGTGTTAACAGTAGCTGATCCGGCACCTGAAGAGATCTATGGTTGTGGTGGGTTCTTTGTTAATCTTGCCTAATCCAAAAACAGGGGCTGCTCTGCTTTCAGCCTACATAAAGGCATCAACCAGGCAAACCAAGGCTTTTCACAAAATGGAGAAACAAAAAAAAAAAAAATCTTTTGTGATCGGAACACACACTCGATTAACCAAAATGGTTAGCCAAATCGGCAGTAACCAGACTCAACCCAAAGCCTGGAATAAATGACTGTATTTCTCCATAAATCTAGCTAAACAAAACTCTGAGAATGTGTGTGTATGTGATGTGTCAAAAGAAGGAAGAAAAAAGAAGCAGCCCAGTCCTTGGCACGGCTCCACCAGCAGACCAGAACAACGCTTGCCATGTACCGTGTGGCCATGGCTGCTCCAGAGCACCGCCCGATTTTTTTCGTTTCTCCATGTTCTTCTGCGCTTCTGTTCTTGCCCTATTCATCATCACGGTTTTCTCTGTTAGAAATATAAGCAAGAAAAACACTACTCTGTATATAAAGCTAGCTACACCATCCTGTGACCTGTGCTGAGTCTGGATCACTGAAAACACTCATCAGTCACCATCTCAAACAAGCAAGAATAGCACCAGATCTTACTGGCTTGTTTTCTTTTCTTTCTCAGAAAAGGAGAAAAAAGGAGGAGAACATCTCACCATTAGAAGATACTATGAAAATCCAAAGCGCAAAAATATATAGTGAAATATGGAACCCATATACGGGACTCATTAGCAGCCCACCTCACAAATTTATGTATGCTGAATGATAAATTGAGGATCCTCCTTCTGCAACCTAATCACTGCATCTCGAGATCACAACAACTACATCACGGTACCTTTTTAACATATAAGGAGACTAGATTAAGAGAGCAGAAGTAATGAAGGGTAAACAGAATCAAACCAAAAAGATAAAACTATCGCTCCTTGAATTATTAGCTCCTGGGAGGGCAAATGGGTAAGTACACCTGGATTAAATAGACCATGGTCACACAATCTTCGAACTGTCTTCATATAAGAGTAACATATCCATAAAGACCATAAGTAAACAGAAAAGCAATATACGTTTTCAAGGTGCCATAACCCAATCAACAATTCCAAAAGCGAACCACCCTCCAACCTCCTCATCTTCTCCACCCTCCAACCTCTACATCTTCTCCACCCTCCTCCTCTCCTCCAACATCTGCATAGCCCACCAACCCCATCCTTACTTCAGTTGTAATAAGAATAGCATTTGCATTTTCACCTGCTACTACAAGGAAATCAAGCATGGATAGCAACTGGCTATCAATGTCATGGGGGATGTTTTCGCTGCGTCCCAGTAGAGGCCGCCCCCGCGATGCTGCCGGAACCCGCCCCCGCCGCCCCGATGCAGCCCCAGATCCTCCGCCGCGGCGAGCCCATCCCGCAGATCCACCCCATTCCGGTCACCCCCAACAGCTCCGGCGTGCCTCCAGACAAATGCGACAAATCGAGAGCAGGCTCGCCGGGAGATCAAGCGCACCTCCGATTGAGACCCCACCGCCGCCGCCATCGATCCACACGCCGCGCCGGCCAAGCGGCTGGATGACGACCTGCTGATCCCAGCCACGCCGGATTCTCGCATCCTGCAGCCCTCCCACGCGGACATCGCAAGCGGCACAACTCTCTGATTATGAAGGCGCACCTACACCGTCAACCAACGGCTCGCACCTCCAAATCCGCCATTATTACTACGCCGAGGATGCACTTACTGGCGTGTTTTCACGACGAAACCATCTCGTCGGCTCGCGACGGACAGCGCTCCCCGAGGCCGCCATGACGACTACATCACCTCGCCATGGCGCTTGACCGGCAGCCACTTCTTCCCTACGCGCGCCTTCAATTCGGGTCAAGCAGAGTGGTTCGAGGCCGGTGAAGTAACCGGTGGCGCAAGCCGCAACAAGGGTCAACTCATCAAGCCCCGCAACGCCACAGCCGTCAAATCGTGCATCGCATCCTCTTCGTGGCCATTTGCGCTTAAGGCTGCATTTACATCGCTGCGCCCGCGCCGCCGCCTCAAAACCGAAGGAAAGTGCTTCAAGTGCCTCTCCTCTCGACCACCGTGCCGCATCCCGCCGAGACCCCATCCACGCTCATTGTCTTGGGCTTGGGCCATAGAGAGAGATTGCAGCGATTTGGCACCCAACGCCGAAGCACAACAGTTGCAAGGCGCGCACCGCAAGGAGGACCTACCGCGCCGCCATCGCCGCCAAGGTGGGACAAGCTGCTATGGCGAGACTCGGAGACCAGAGACGAGGCCTGATGAGGACGAATGCCTCATCCCAACCTCATTTGCCACTGAGGCAAGCCGGCGAGAGTGGGAGGAAACTACTGCTGTCTCCTGGGCCATGTCCAGGCCACCCAACACCGGTCCCAGGGAGGTGGAGGCGGCCATCTGTGACGAGTTCCGCCTCCGGCAAGGCGAGGTGGTCGTCACCAGGCATCACCCTCAGGCGTTCCTCATCAAGTTCCATCATCGTCATCATTGCGGCGCAGGCCTGCGCAAGAGGGTTTCGCCAAGCGCCACGGCATCGACATTCACTTCGTCAAGTGGCGCAGCCTCGCCAACTGCCTAGGTGTGTCACTCCTCTTCCGTGTCAAGCTCTGCCTCGATGGTGTGCCTAGACATGCCTAGGATGATGGCATCGTTGAGCGCATCATTGGGAGACGCTGTGCACTGGAGTCCATCGACACCGACCTGCTCCACCCAGCTGAGACAAAAACCATTGATCTTCGGGCTCGACGGTGAACCCGAGCCTAATCCCCAAGAAAATTTGGCTCACCTTCACCAACCGCGCTAAAGATGCCAAGCTTGATCAATCACGGTGATCGAGACGCCGCCGAGCAGACGGCAACAAGGCACCGTGCATCTTTGTCATCATCCACCGGAAGAAATCCACGACTACACCGCCTCCACCATCGACGACAAAGGCAACATCTCCCTAGGTAAAAGACGTCTCCCTAAATGGCACTGGGTGTTGTTGACGGAGCGCAGTTCCCGCCGTGCTTTTGAGGAGTTCCCACACCACCCACCACCACCTAGGCGCACCGACAAGGAGGAGGAGCGCACTGTGTGGCTCGATAGCAGGTCCTCTAAGGGGACAAAGGGCGCTACAACAACGACCACCCCGACTTCTATAAGGGCCGTGGCAAGCGCCACGACGACGGCGACGACCACGACACTTATGGCGGGGTGGCCGAGATGATGACTGACCGGCAGGTATGGTCGGGGGGTGATCACAGTGATCTTTGGTGGCTACCGTGAACGCGACCGCTCCCCTCCACGTCGCCTCTGGGCACATGGCGTGAGCATGGAGGTCGACAAAGGGCTCCCGACGCCCTCGAGCATCTTTGTGGTGCAACCAACTGAGCTCCTGCTACCGGCTAAGCTTCCTCAAGTAAGTGTCTTTGGTGATCAAGAGGCCGAGTGCAGGCGCCTCTTCAAAGCCCACGCCATGGCCCTCAAGGTGCTATGCAGCAGATCGTGGACCCGGGCGGGCGTCTAGCACACCGTAGAGATGGCCTCCTCGCTGAAGTCTCTCATGCAAGACTACATCGACAAAGCTTGGCGCTAGCCGAGGGGCTTGGGGCGCTTCAAGGCCCCTGTAAGTGCTAGGCTGGACCTGCACGAGGCAGGGAATGAAGCTCGGTCCAAGCGCCCCCCCAACCAGCTCCAACAGGCCGAGCTCTTCACGCCACGGTCCCAGTGCGTGACATCTTCGATCAAGATCCTCAACACGCTCCCACCGAATGCAAAGAGTGGAAGAAGTGGAAGACAACTCCCATTTTGCGGTCGAGGAAGCATTGGCCCGCATCGAGCTCGCTGCAGTGGAGAGCCCCACAATTCGTGGTGACGATGGTGTAGCGACACTCTTGAAAGAAGCCGATGGCGCCATCGCTCCAACAACCACAAAGACGCGTCAAGCATTACGCCAACACCGGCTCTGGCGGGGTTAGGGCGCCGCAGACGCCTTGGCGTGCCTTCGACATGTCTGCGCAGACGACGAAGTGCTCGCTGGCCAATGCTCGCCCCATGTCCCGGATGCGGCGTGTTTCAGAGAAACCTTTGCCGAAAACTTGGTCTCCGTGATGATGATCTTGAACTGTGGAAACGCGCTGCAGGACTACATCGCCATGTTCAATGGCCCGCTGCCGACGGACATCATTGCCCGCCGACGGAGATGTTCAACCTGGGCAATCAAGAGCCAAATGAAGTTGATGATGCGCTGCCGCCGCATGGTGGGCGAGGGAGTCGAAGAACTCCGCGACACGCCCATCCCGACCGCAGCAATGGCTGACGGTCATTGCAGAGATGCACAACTTGCGCCCTAACGCTTAATATGTATCAAGCTACATTGTATCGAGAATTTGTACCAAGATGCCGCACATTCCACCGTCGTCGTTTCTCGCTTTGTAGGGCACGATTGCAGACTTGTCGGGCCACCATGATTTGTGTACGCCAAGACTATTTTTAGTATGCTTCAACTTTGCTTCTCAACCACGGGTGATGCGCCCGAGTTGTTTTATTGCTCTGAATGCACGGAGATGTAGATCGGTCTTGGCGATCTTTCTCCAATCCTACGAATGTTCCTGCAGCGCCATCATGCACCAATTTGAGGATTTCGCCACCTCTCCATGAGTGCACACAAGATTGATCTCTTGTCCCTGGAATGTTCGAGGCCTAAATCAGCAAGCTCGAAGAGACACCGTCCACCAATTAATAGCAGCGACGTCATGCAGCATTGCATGCCTACAAGAAACCAAGCTATCCCAAATCTGTCAATATGATGCTTCGTACCTTGGTGGCCATCGCCTGAGTCAGTTTGCTTACAAGCCGGCATCAGGGCCTTCTCAAACGCGTGGGGGCATCATCATACTATGGAACGAATGTCGTGTAAGCTGCACTGACATCACCATCGGAGAATTCCACGTCTCGGCGAAAGTTCAGCTAAAAAACTCGGACGCCAGCTTCCTACTTACAGTGGTGTACGGACCATCGCATTGTAGTGCGGACAAGCTACGCTTTCTTGATGAATTAAAAGCGCTAAAGCCAGCGCCAAGCATGCGGTGGCTCATCACGGGCGATTTCAACCTCATCTATAGAGCTGCTGACAAAAACAACATGAACCTAAGCCACGCCTAATGCGCCACTTCCGTGAGGCGCTAGATGAGTGTGATCTATCTGAAATTAGCCTTCAGAACAGGAAATTCACTTGGAGCAATGAGAGGCAACGACCCACAATGTCAAGACTCGACCGCTTTTTCTGTAACGCAGAATGGGACGCTACCTTCAGCAACCACATCCTGAATGCGTTTTCAACATCGCTCTCCGACCATTGCCCTCTGCTGCTATCCAACCAATCGGGACCTAGAAGGCCAAGTTCGTTCAAGTTTGAAAATTATTGGGTCAAACTCCCAGGATTTAAAGATGTAGTCAGGACTGCATGGGATACTACAACGGACCACCATGAGCGCGTTTCATGTCCTGTGTACAAAGCGCATTCTACTTGCATGGCGAAAACATGGAGCAAGGAAATCAACTCGACGCCTAAAAAACTTTTCTTCATGGCGCAAGAGATCATCCTAAGGCTCGATATCGCCCAAGAAAATAGAAGTCTCACCGCCGAAATGCTTCTACGGGCTAAGCTCAAGAAAAGAATTTTGGGGCTAGCAGTGATCGAAAGAGCTAGATGTAAACAAGCATCGAGACTATCGTCAATCAAGCTGGGCGATGCTAACACAAAATATTTTCACCATAAAGTAAATGCGAGGAGAAGGAAAAACCACATCCAAAGATTGCGACACGGCCATGGCTGGGCAATAAACCATGATGACAAAGCTTCTGTAATACAGGACCATTTCTCAAAATTCATGGGACACCCTCCAAAGACGGCAAAGACAACATCAATCGGGATGATTTGAACCTGCCATCCCATGATCTTAGTGGACTAGACGCAACATTCACTGAAGAGGAGATAAAACATGCTATCCACCAAATGCCGTTTGACAAAGCACCGGGGCCAGATGGATACACTGGCGCCTTCTTCAGATCATGCTGGGACATCGTCAAGGTTGATATCGTCAATGCGGCGAATGCCTTCCATTCACTACGGACAAACAGTCTTGCACTCCTCAACTCGATAACGTGGTTTTGATTCCCAAAAAGGATGGTGCTGAAGCTATTACAGACTTCCGACCTATCAGCCTGATTCATTCCTTTGCCAAAATAATCGCCAAGGTACTTGCATTACGGCTAGCGCCCCATATGAGTTCCATTGTCTCCCCAACGCAAAGTGCTTTCATCAAAAGACGAAGCATCCATGACAACTACATGGCCGTCCGCAATGCAATAAGACGCTACCACAATTCTAAGCTGCCAACAATATTCCTCAAGCTCGACATCGCCAAAGCGTTTGATTCGGATCGGATGGGAATATCTCCTCACTCTGTTGAATAAGCTTGGATTTCCTAGTTGATGGCAAGATCGGATCATTGCACTTCTCTTCACCTCTTCGACGAGGTTTCTATTGAATGGAATCGAACGCGCCTATCAAACATGGCGAGAGGGCTTCGTCAAAGGCGATCCATTGTCACCTCTATTGTTTGTCATAGCAATGGATCCATTGCAAAAACTACTTGATCTAGCAACCGAGAAAGGACATTTGTCCAGCTGAGGGAAGAACAACTAAAATTAGAGCTTCAATGTATGTTTGACGACACGGCCATTTTTTTTTGTCAAGCCAACAAGGGAAGACATCTTAGCTATGTTTGAGCTCCTAACCTTGTTTGGCGAGGCTTCAGGACTGAAAACCAACTTTCGAAATCCACAATCATCCCCTGACGGTGTGAAGGATTAAATCTAAATAAAATCCTTGCTTTGGCTCTCCAACGGAAATTTCATGCTTCCCAACCAAATACCTAGGCCTACCGTTAACGCATCAGCGCCTAAGGCGTGTGGACTTCGACCTCACGGTAGACAAAGCAATCAACAAGCTCTTTGCTTGGAATGGGCGCCAAATTAACCCAAAGAGTCACTCGACTACGGTTAAAGCGGTCCTTACTTGCAAGTAGTCTACTTCCTCACATCCTCCGTGCACCAAAAGCGACAATCAAGGACATCGATCGGCGAGAGGAAGAGGTTCCTATGGGCAAAGCGCCGAGACGCTAACAGGAGGAAAATGTAAGGTCAATTGGCCGAGGTCACTAGACCAAAATATTCTGGAGGCTTGGGCATCCTCCATCTAGGGAAGTTTGCAAGGGCATTAAGGTTGAGATGGCCATGGCGACAATGGTCGGCAAGTTCGATGGTAGTCTTGGGGATGAAACCCCATGTAACACGACCGATCAGCTCCTTTTTGCGGCATCCACAACTTTAACAATAGGGAGCGGAAAAAGAGCATTGTTTCGGTCGAGTGCATGGCTAGACGGTCGTGACCATGCGACGTAGCGCCGCACCTATTTGCCATCTCGAGAAGGAAAAATAGAACTCGCAATGCAGGCACTCCTTGATAATAATTGGATTCCCGACATCAACCTTCAAACATCATAATTTCTCGCCAAAGACTTAGCTGAATACACACATCTATGGCAAGCAACTAGGCGCATAATTCTAAGAATGGGCACGCCAGATAACCTTTCACGGAAATTTGAGGAAAATGGTGAATACACAACATCCTCTCGCTTACCATGCCCAGTTTATTGGTGCAACCAAAAACAACTTTGAGGCACTCATTTGGAAACCTTGGGCACCACCTAAATGCAAATTCTTGATTGGTTTGCGATTCAAAACCGAGTTTGGACGGCTGATAGATTGGAAGCTCGGAGGTGGCCAAACCAAGGAACCTGCACACTATGCCGGGCTTCATGCGAGACAGCCTGCATCTTTTCGTGGACTGCAGATTCACGAAGTGCCTCGGAAGAAATTGCCACTGGACACAAAACTCCAACCTACACCCGAGTGCATGGCCACATAGCGAGACACTTGAGAACCGGTGGACGGCGATGTCAAATGCGCCGAGTACGAGGAGGAAAGGCCTACGTTAAGCTCATTATACTAGTTTCTTTGGGAAGTTTGGAAGGAGAGGAATTCGAGAGTTTTTTGAGCGCCTGAGTCCACCAATGTTATGGTTCTTGAGAAAATCAAAGACGAGGCGAGACTGTGGATCTTGGCGGGAGCAAAGCACCTTTCTACTTTCCTTCAACTTCTCTCCTAGTTTTCAATTGTGTTTATTGTGTTTTTTGTTTTTCTAGTTGTGTACAGAGTCCAGTTGACTGAGTTGTACAGTGTCCGTCTGGACGTTCCTTCTTTTTAATATAGCGGGCAGCTCTCCTGCCGGTTCGTTTCAAAAAAAAAAAGAAAACCATGTCTTTCCTCGGCAATAACAGGCCAGCAACCACCAGTATGAGTTTATAAGACTTCTGTCCAAAGGCAACCAGAACTTGTCAATAGAAATTGTAGAAACATCCCAATTCAACGTAACTACACAGTTTCCCTAATAACCATGTGACACTAAGTAAACATTAGCTGCCTTATAATGACTATGTACGAAAAAGAGTTGCACAGCGCCACAGCCGTGGACAATCTGAATACTGGAAGTAGCAGGCCAACGACACCATAGTGGCATGGAAA
This sequence comes from Miscanthus lutarioriparius, assembly GCA_904845875.1. NCBI lineage: Eukaryota > Viridiplantae > Streptophyta > Magnoliopsida > Poales > Poaceae > Miscanthus > Miscanthus lutarioriparius. The sequence continues at coordinate 72,167,644 of CAJGYO010000013.1, forward strand.
CCATTGTAAGCTGCAACACAAAATAACATAGAATGGTCAGTGAATAACATACAAAGGGCAAAATATCGTAGAACTAATGATGTGACAGTCAAAATATAAGATAGAGGAATCAGAATACATCGATTGGGTAAGATGTGCGGTGAGCACAGCTAACAGTAACAAAATGAAATGACAGGCACCGTTTTGCCTCTTGTGCCCATACACCAGCAGCTAAATTTAACCTATGAATATGTAAACGATATCATCCATACCTGCTTCAAATAACTGAGTATTTTTTAGTTGGAGCAGATTTGGGTAGATTGGGAACCTGGTTGACACAATCCTCAAGGACACGCTTCAACTCCGCTTTTGCCTTCTTCACACAAGACTCTGAGTGGCCCTCGATAAACAGGTACAGTTTGCGCTCATTGGCACCAGCAACTTTTCCTTGAGCAATATATGTTCCCCTTATAGTGATAGCAACACCACCTTCCTGAATAGGACCCAATGTGTCTTTGTGAGAGATCCTCCAGCGAGCATACTGTGGGAAATCATTAATCCCAAGCTCAGCCTCGTAGTGGTCAGGAACTGCATGGCGCTGTATCCGTCCAGTTCATCTCCTGCCTTATGTACCTCTTCCTCATCAAAATCTGAATCTGACTTCTCCTCCTCATATCCATATTCCCTTGCCTGAGCCTTCTTTGTAGACTTTTGCGCTTCATCCTCTTCCTCGTTGAACTTGAAAGTTGAAACCGCTTCCACCATAACCAGTACCATGGGTCCGCTCTGTTCCCTGCTTCACCTTTGCCATAAACCGATCAGCTAAGGCTTTCAGGTCCTCTGGAACAGTCTGTTCAGAGAGTTCCAGCGCCTTCACAAGGTCTGGCGCATACCGCTCCTCTTCCTCGGAAATAAAAGTCACAGCAGAGCCCTTTCTACCAGCACGGCCTGTTCGCCCAACACGATGGGGACATCATAATTGACAACCAATTCAAGTTCTTTCACATCTAAACCCCTAGCAGCAACGCTAGTAGCAATCAGCAAGCCGCAGATATTGCTCTTGAAATCAGCAACAGTTGATTCACGATCAGCTTGATCCTTACCACCATGTAGAGACAGGCACTGATATCCATGCTGGAACAAGTTTTTAAGCATATAAAATCACATTTATCTTGAGTGTGGACAAACACAAGAATTTTCCCCTTATCACACCACTTCCCAAGCAACTCTAACAGCCTCAAGAACCTCTCGCTTTCTGGTCGCACCTCGACTACTTGTGTGATGTCTTTGTTCACGACACTCCTCCCACCCACCTGAATCTCAACGGGCTTGATCAGCACCTTGCGCGCCAGCATCTCTACCTGCCGTGGAAAAGTGGCTGAGAAAAGCACTGTCTGTCTATCTCGCCGGGTGTTTTGAATTATCCTAGTGATCTGAGGCTCAAAACCCATGTCGAACATCCTATCAGCTTCATCCATCACCAAGAATGTCACTCTCCGAAGGTTAGTGATTTTCCCGTTGCTAGTGCAGAGGATATCGATCATCCTTCCTGTTGTGCAAACGACAATTTCAGCACCTCGTTTCAGTTCACTGATCTGCTGGGCAACCCCTGAGCCTCCATAGATAGCAACACAACTAATGCCAAGCACCTTAGAGAACTTCTTAATGTCCGAGTGTATCTGCACCACAAGCTCCCTTGTAGGAGCCACAATGAGCCCAACAGGACCATCTCCAGGAGCAACAGGTGGCTGGTCTTTGACATGCCTCAGCATCGGAAGGAGAAATGCAAGCGTTTTGCCAGATCCAGTTTTTGCAACACCAATACAATCACGGCCACTCATGATGACCGGCAACGCTTGCGCTTGTATAGGCATGGGCTTCTCGAAACCAAGCTTCTTGATGGTGTCAAGGAGCTTGCTAGTCTGCCCACTCTGTAACCATGTCTTAATTGGCTTGGGCACATCTTTCCCGTGCACCTTCCGCTCCAACTCCTCGGATGTCATCTCCCTGATGTCCTTCGCTTCGATGTAGAAATTCTTCCGGAACGGCTGGTAGTCAATCTTGGAATGGTCCACAACAGCCAGCTTCTCCACCTTTGTCTTCTTGACACGCTTCATGAACTCCTCATAGTCCTCATCCTCCAATCCAGCACCACCATCACCATCATCGTCATAATCCGAGTCTGAGCCATCCCCTTGCATGATTCTCCCCGTCGCCTTCTTCAACCCTTTCTTAGAAACCGCATTGGAAGCTGGTACACCGTCAACTGATGCTGCATTGCTCTCCAGCCGTGAGACCTCCGGTAGCACCATGGTGTTCATGAATGCGTCAAGTGGGTCAATCTCTTCCTCCTCTACATCAGTAGGGCCACTGGTACCATTACCCCCATTGTTGCAATCAACATCCATGACACTGCTTCCGCCCAAATCCGTGCCATCCTCTTCCTCGTCAGACTCGTCGCCCTCCAAGGTCCATTTCTTCCCCGCCCCGGCACCGCCGCCCGCCTCGACCTCGGGCCCGGTGGCACCCTGCAGCTCGCGGAGCTTCACCTGCCAGTCCTTGACGCGGATGCGGCGGCGCTCCATCTCGTCGTCGAGCCGCTGCTGCTCGGCCCCCATGCCCCCCCTCCTGGTCCTTGGTAGCGGGCGCCGCCTCCGGGTCCGCGTCCCCGGCGGTGGTGGTGCGAGGACACGCGGCAGCGCTTGCGGTCGCGGCCGCCGTCCTCGTCCGCATTCCGCCGCTTCGGCCTCTCCCTATCTCTCCTCTTCTCGCGCCACATCGCCCGCTCCCTCTCCTCGCGGTCCCGGTCCTTCTCCCCACTGTGGCGGCGATCCCGGCCCCGGTCCCGATCGAAGTCCCTGTCGTCGCGACGGTAGCGGAAGGAGGAGCGCTCGTGGTGCCTGTCTCGGTGGTGGCGGGAGGAGGAGCGATCGTGGTCCCGGTCCCGGTCCAGGTCGCGGTCGTTATCATCGCCGGAGCCCATGGTGTCGGGCTGTCGGCGGCGGTCGGAAGGTTCGGGAAGCGAAACCCCAGGCGCCGGTTGACGTGTTCCCGAGTTTGGAGACGTGTTTTTTGTTTCGCGATTTATTAGCACGAGATGTTTTTATTATTATTATTATTATTATTATTATTATTATTATTATTATTATTATTATTATTATTATTATTATTATTATTATCATCTATTATTTGGGCATGATTAGTATTTATTAGGGTACGTTTGATGCATGGGACTTTGTAAGCTTAATTTTTTTAACGAAATTTGTAATAAAATTGAATTCTAACTCAAAGTCCCATAGACATCTATTAAGTTATTCTTAGCGAAGAGTTTTGTGGGGTTGTTTTTAACATTGTCACATCGTATAAAATGAAATGAAATTTGAATAAAACATACATTCTTTTAATTCTAGTTCTAGTGTTTCATACACGTTAATTTCATGACTCGTATAAAGTTGTTAATCGTGCCAAGGACGAAACTAATTTCTTCTCTCCTATTAAAAATGTTACAATGTCATAAAAAATACCAACCGTATGTGGTGGACTATTAAATGCAGATGAAACTCAACTCCCACTCACACGGACCTTTTCACCTTACTCTCATTAGATGGGTTTGTCCATAATAAACTACTAAAGGTATGAATTAAAAAATAGTCTGTATATTAGTATGTACATTTTTCTATGGTCGAAGACTATTTCTTAAGTTACTCATCTAATGATCTAAATATGCCGTTAATTTGGTTTCAAAGTCGACGATTTAGTTGTGATTGCTAGGTGAGCCCTAGGGGCCCGATTTGGCGTGATATACTACTTTTAAAGTCCCATTTAATTAGTTAGGGTCTATTTGGTACAGGCACAACTCCTCCTGAAGTGCTCTTCCGAAGAAGCCAGTACATTTAGACCTACTTTGGAAGTAAGGGGAGCAAAACTTAGGGATGGAAACCCCCCGCTAAGAGCTAAGATAATAATTAAAATGATATCCCCATAGATTACCCATCTAGGGAAAAGTCTGGGATTTCGGAGGGATTGGAATTTTCAAATTAGGCCTTGAGGAGGAGCATGAAAGGGCTCCTCTTAAAAAAAATTATTTGGTTCGGCCTCCCCGCCAGAAGCTACTCAAACATGCCCTTTTATAATTTCTTATGCACAAGAGAATGCTGAAACGATGTTTTTTTGTCCCTGGAAAATGTTGTTTAGGTAGCTTCTAGCCCTTTGAAGCAATTGAGTTCCTCATGTCAGCCGGTCGCGAGGCTGCACGCCTGCACATTGTCGCGAGGTGCTCAGAGTCCTCGACGATTCTAGCGTCGTCGTAGACAGCCTTGTCAAACTAACGCTAATACCCCAAGAGCTTAGCGTAGATTAGGCAGAAAAAGCATTTGCTCATATCACATATCGTCATAGTTTCAAAACAAGCATCAAATTAGAATATGAAATTGGAGAAACTCTAGATCATTGTCCAAATTGAAGCTTTGACAAGTCACACTAGAGCATCAATTTTGAGTAGGGCGGTGGCGAGGTTGAGCTCTCTCTTAGGAATTTCATACATACTACTATCATCCCTAAGGCAAAACCAGGACTCATGACGCAAAGTGCTGAGCTCTCCCAGCGGGATTCTCTCGTCGGCCGTCGAGGCCTCGGCCTCCTGGCTGGCCGCTTCCACCATCCGTTCATGGCCACCCTCCTCAATGACCTGGCCTCGCCATGGATTCTCCATGGTGGCCCGCCGGATGACCAGGTTCACGACTTCGATATGCACATAGCAATGTGCAACGCTTGAGTTTGCCATCCAAGTAAGTCCCCCCCCCCCTGCAGATGTACCCTGATTCTGCCTCCTTGTGTTCTTGTGCTCATGGCTCTTCAGGAGCTTTCCTTTGCCCCAGGACTCTCGGTCCAGAATGATGTTGAACATCTTTTGGGCCTCCCGATCTCCTCCTCTGTTCTTGGTCCTTCCTCCTTTGCGCTGGTTGTTGCTTTTGGAAGATGTAGGTTTCGTCTTGACCTCAATGCTGTGAGCTCCATTCTTCAAGCCACCATTGGTGGTATGGCTCAGCATTTCCATGTCTCCCTGCTTTCTGAGCGCACTTTCAAGTTTTTCGTTTCCTCTAAGAGGGTTGGGTTTTACATCTCTGATCTTCGTTCCTTCTCGTGTGAGCTGTTCTCCCTTGAGTTCTTTCTTTGGGGCAATGGTGGCCCAAACTGGAGGCGCGAGCTTGCTCTCTACCAAGATGAAGAGGCTCACTCATGGAAGCCTGTACCAGTCGTTCTCCTGCCCCCGCTCATGCCGCTCGCACCTCTGTTTTTAATCGACAGGGCAAGTCATTTGCTGATGTTGTTAAATCAGCGCCTGCCCCTCCGCTTTCGGGAGCTAACAGCATCCCTATGGGGCCGCCCAAGCAGCGCTCTATTCTTGGCCAGCATTCTGTGTTCCATCGTCTTCAACCTTCGCTCGGCAGGCGCGTCCATGGCATCCCGGTAGCCCAATCTTCTGAAGATTTTGTTGGGGACAGGGCCCCAACACCCTTCTGCCTCCGTTGCTTATCCCAGGGCCATTATAGAGTGGCCTGCCATAGGCCAATGAGGTGCCACGCTTGCCATAATTGGGGTCATACCGCAGTCAATTGCCGTTCTGGGAAAATTTTCAAACCGGGACAAGTTACCGGCAACACAAAAAGCTTGGCGGCCAATCGCTCTCCATTTGGTTGGTTCAATGCCGCGGCGGCCGGGCCATCCTCGTCAAGCCCGCCAGTCTTCAAATCCTTTGCGAAAATGGCTCGGGCGTTCTCCCTCTCACCGTTTTGGGCCGCCAAGGGATCTGCGCCTGAGGTTAATGACACCCGGCTCTTAAAGCCCAATACTGTGCCCCTTAAGACGGCTCTGGACCCGCTGTGTCTCTCACTCGACCTCTCGTCTTCTTTCTTCCCCCAAACTAACCCTTCAGAAAACCCCACTCCTGAGCTACAGTACTCCCCGTCTGCCCATCGGAGAAGAACCTCGTCGACATCAACAATGGCGTATCAACGCGTCGACCTGAGGCCGTTCATCCCAGAAGGCTTCAACTAGGATGATGCCCCGGATAGGGAGTTCATGAGTGTTGACATTTCATAACATCGCTACTAGGATTGTAGCCTCAACAATGATGCTAGAAATGCTTATTGGTATTTAATAGTGCAAATAAGAAAATAAGAATTCTTTAAGCACAGATATATCATTGTAGCACTTCACCGGAAGTATTCCAAGTATCATTATTTATATTTTACCACTGGGAGGAATGATGGCTTAGAAAGAGATTGATAACCTTATGATGAATCAATGAACTAAACACTTACATCTAGACAACGGTGAACCAAAATATATGTATAAATATGATAAGCATAACACTCAGAGAGACTCCAAATAGCAAAAGTAAGTTAAGTAGACTAAATTAGAGATAAATTAATAAGTTGTCTTAATCACCAGTCAAAGCATACAAGTCATTGTATATACTAGCAATAGGAAAAGATTAACTCTATACGAATGCAAAGGGGACATCATTCTAAAGAGGAGTATAGTAATACTTTCTCCATAGATGACACAAGTCCTACTAGTCCTACAAACGGGGTATGGAATACAAAGGATCTACAAGGCTGTCACCCAAATAGATCTACCACACCCGGAATGTAGGGTGCATCCATAGGCAAAACAATGTATAAGCACCATGCTTACCCAAGGTTTGGCTACTCAACCAGTTTGAACACTTAATCGAGCGCTCTGTGATCCTATGCATAGATATAATGATAACTCCAACTATACTAAGCATATACTCAAAGTAAACTAAGAACATGATAACTAAGAACATGATAACTAAGAACATAATATAAATGAAGATTGAAGTCATAAAGTAGATAGATATGAAGGATACAAGGGCTATACCAAGCCTTTGGATGACTAGATCCGGAATCCGAGCAGAAACTCGAATCTACTTTGATCTAACTCAACTAAACTATGCTATGAATCTATGTTTGTGGAGCTTTTCTCTCTACCGATGCCTCTCTGGGGAGGGTTTGGGGGGCCTTTTATAGGGGGGTTGAGTAGGGGGCAAGAAATTACCACGTCATCGATCCGTGTCACGCCTTAATCTCGTCCTTCCTTGCAAACCAACTTGAATTAATGGCAGAGATTCATCCCTTAAGTCAGTGGGGAAAATGTGGGCTGACAGATGAGACCACAGGGGGTCGGCCAACCTACAGGTGGGGTCGACCGACCCCACCCTGGTCCACTTGTCAGGGGGGCTCCGTCCCCTCGACAGGTGTGGATGTTTATGGCCCATTTGAGTTGGTTTCGTGGCGATTGGATCTGATTCTTTGACATAAGTTGGCCCGCTTTAACCTTTTTCTAATTAAATCCTCCTGCACTTGTGAAATCACCAAAACTTGTGGAAATAGTTAGTTTAAACCTCTAGACCTATGTTAGTGATTGATTTAAAGGATAAAAGTATATCATATTAATGATTTATAGTTGACATTATCGATCGTCAACAATGAGCAGGGTGGTGGCTCCGATGAGGCCGCCGGCAACCAATGAAGACTTGGCAATTGTCACTTTTGATCCTCTACCCGGCAATGAGCTCAACTTCAATGCAGTTAGAAATATTATTAGAGTTCTTGACTGAGCGCCGAATAGTGCTTCGTGCTGTCATGCCATGTCATTTGGGTCAACCTTACGTCCGTTTCACCCATGCTTATGATCGTGACAATATGGTTAGACATAGTCCCATGCCTTTTGGGAACATTTAGATTTCTTTTGTGAAACACAATGAGGGAAGGAACTGGAGGAGGGTTTTGTTCAATGACAACTGCTGGATGATGCTGCTCGGATTTCCTGAAGACTACAAGTCCGAGCGTCACATTCAGAACGCTATCAGTGACTTCGACAAAGTCATACTTTGGGAAGAAAGTGATAGCTTCCCAGGTAGAATCATGGTTAGGGCCAGAGTCACTAGCATCCAAGCTGTACCTCAGTTCATTGTTTATTCTGATTCTATGGATGTGAATGGTGAGTCTTGGACCATTCAATGTGAAGTGGTACAACACCATTAGCTGGGAGGGGGGCCACCACATGAAGATCTAGTTCCAGATGAACTGGAAATGGAAAATGTAGTACCTTTCGACTTTTTTGGGCTTGGACAACCAGTTGTTCAGCAGGACCAGAATGAGCAGTAGGAAATTGGGGACATGTAGTAGAACCAGGTGCAACAAGGCATGGCTAGAGAAAATCAGATCCAAATGCAACAACTCAACCCTTGGGAGCCCTAGCCTGCTTGGCTGTTGGCCCACAGTTAGCCTCCCGACCACCGAGATGGCCTCCAGACCACTATAGATAGCCTCCAGACCATCGAGATGGCCTCCAGACCACCCTTGGTCTCACAGGATCACCGGCTCACGATAGTGAACCACTCTAGCCGATCTTGCCGTGCACCAGCTCAGGCGAGAGGAGCACTTGACGGTCTCGCCGAGCACGCGCTAGTGTTGCCGAGCACCCACTAGCCGTGCAGACCACGTACCGGCGTTGTCCATACCCACACACTACGGACGGAGTTGGGAGAAGAAGGGAGAACAGAGCAAGCACGCACAATACAAGACAACAGCGTTGGCTGAGGCCCTGTCTGTGTGATGGCAAATCTGAGCTCTCTTTACTAAGTTGCCATACATGTCTATTTATACAACTCTAACTATCTAGTCCATGTGCATCGTCCATGCTGGCACAGTAACTAGATAACCTGACAGGGCTGACTCTGTGCCGGCCACTGCCTGTTCCTACAGTGCTGCAGGTGAGCCGTGCGACGCCTGCACCTGCAGCGGCTACTGTATCACAGTAGGGGCAAAGTCGGCGCCACCTTCCCTTGCTGTGTTCACACACAGCAGGCGGCTAAGTCGGCGCCGCCTTCTTCTGCTGTGTTCACACAAGGTGGCAGTAGATTAGCTAACAATTTTCCCCTAATCCTACTGCTAACCCTTGTACCCCCTCCATGCCGATCATCTCCTTCAGCTCCGTGAGTCGAAGTCGTCCGAGCGGCTTGGTGAGGACGTCCGCGAGCTGCCGAGCAGTTTCAACGAACTCGATGACGATTTGCCCTCCATCAACACAGTCCCTGAGGAAGTGGAACTTTACGTCGATGTGTTTACTCCGATCGTGCAGAACCAGATTCTTCACGAGGGCGATGGCGGGCTGGTTGTCCACCATCAGTGCTGGTGGGTGAGCTTCCACGCCGGTCAGCTCGCCCAGCAGTCGGCGTAGCCACACAACTTGGCACGCCGCTGTGGCCACCGCTACGTACTTTGCCTCACACGTAGATAGCGCCACCATCTTCTGTTTCAGCGACAGCCATGAAATTTGGAGCTATCCTGAGGAAGACGAGCATGCCAGAGGTGCTCCGTCGTCCGTCGATGTCCCTCGCCATGTCTGCATCGCTGAATACCGTGAGCTGCAGCCTATTCCCGCCAGTCTTTGGGAAGATGATTCCATGATTCACCGTCCCCTTGACATAGCGTAGTAGCCGCTTCACCGCAGCCTAGTGATCCTCTCTAGGATCCTCCATGAAGCGACTGACGTAGCCCACGGTGAACGCAATGTCCGGCCTCGTGTGAACTAGATAGCGCAGACCGCCGACGATGCTCCGGTAGAGTGTTGCATCCACCTTCGCCGTAGTGCTGGCCTTCGTCAGCTTCAGCCGCTCCTCCATCGGAGTCTCGCATGGCTTGCACTCCACCATGCCGCTCTTCTCCAACAGCTTGGAGTCATACGCGCTTTGCCCGAGCGTGAGTTCCTCCTTCCCCTGTCTCACCTCGATGCCAAGGTAGTAGGAGAGAGCGCCGAGATCGCTCATTCGGAAATGAGCTGCCATCTCTCGCTTGAAGCTGTTGATATCCTCCGTGCGCGCGCCGGTGATGATTAAGTCATCCACATACATGCCAACCACGAGCTCTTCCTTCCCCCGTCGTCGCGTGTAGAGCGCGTGCTCGGTAGCGCACCTCTGAAACCCAAGCTCGCCCAGCGTGGTGTCAAGCTTGGCGTTCCATGCTCGAGGGGCTTGCCAGTAGCCGAGGCGCTTTGCTTGCAATGGAGCACCCTGTGCTCCTCTCCCTTGATAGCGAACCTCGGAGGTTGCCCGGCGAAGACCGCTTCGCCACTCGCGCCGTTGAGGAAGGCCGATTTAACGTCCAAGTGATGGACGCGCCGATCCTTTCTTTCGCCGCCAAAGCAAGTAGCAAACGGATCGACTCCATGCGCGCATCTTGGCGCAAAGACCTCCTCGAAGTCGATGCCCTCGCGCTGGACAAAGCCTCGGGCGACGAGGCGCGCCTTGTGCTTGACAATGGCGCCGAGCTCGTCCCTTTTGACATTGTACACCCACTTCAGGCTGATCGAACGACATCCTGGAGGTGGATCGACGAGCTGCCAAGTCTCGTTTTCCTCGATCGCCTTCATCTCCTCCAGCATCGCCCGTCGCCAGTTTCCATCGTGCTCGGCTAGCACGAAAGTGGGTGGTTCCTCTGCACTGACGAGTAGCAGCTCTGCGTCGTTGAGCAGCCTACCCGCCAGACTTGAGGGACCTGTGCCGCCGATGATGTCGTCCAGCCTGCGGAACCTCAACTCCTCACCTTTGTGGTAGGCGTCCACGAACTCAGTGATGTCACTTGGAGGTGAGGTGAACTCGATCGGGGGTGATGGAGTTCCTTCTTCCGCTGGAGTGCCCTGCATAGCACCCGAAGTGCTTGGCACTGCTTCTGGACTGCTCGTCATAACTCCTGTAGTGTTCGGCCACACTGTAGGAGTGCCTAGCCTCAGTCTTGGAGTGGTTGGGACCACAGTAAGACGTCTTGGCTCCGCCACGGGAGTGCTCGGCACCCGTCCTGAAGTGGTCGCCACCACTGCAGAACCTCCTGGCTCCACTCCTAGCGTGCTCGGCATCCCTCCAAAAGTGCTCGACACTCCTCCTGGAGTGCTCGGCATCCCTCCTGAAGTGCTCGGCACTACCCCAGAAGTGCTCGACTCTACCGCTGGAGTGCTCGGCGCTCCTCTCGGAGTGCGTGGCACTTGTTCCATAGTGTCTCCACCACCGTGGATGACCAAGTGCTCGACGACGAAGGTGTTGGGGAAGCCTCCTGCTTGCCCCGTGCTCGGACTGTTCCAGTCCCAAGCCGCCTCCTCGTTGAACACAACATCGCGCGAGACAGTCACCTTGTCTCCGCGTGGGTCATAGAGCCGGTACTCCTTGGTACCCTCTGCGTAGCCCAGGAACACCATGGGTGTGCTCCTGTCCTCCAACTTGGTGAGGTTCAGCTTCGTCTTCCTGACGTGGCCGATGCAACCGAATGTCCGGAGGAATGACACGTTCGGCTTGCTCCCGTACCAAGCTTCAAACGGCGTCTTGCCCATTAGGGCCTTGGTTGGAGCGTGGTTGAGGATGAACACCGCCGTGGTCACCGCCTCTCCCCAGAACTTTCCGGCATCCCTTTGGCCTTCATCATGGATCGGGCCATGCCGACCACTGTCTGGTTCCATCGCTCCACCACGCCATTCTGTTGTGGCGAGTACGGCGCGGTGTGATGTTGTCCCACACCCTGATCCACGTAGTATGTAGCAAACTCCACCGAAGTGAATTCACCACCCCGATCAGTCCTCAGTACGCGAAGCTTCTTGCCGCTCTCGGCCTCCGCGCGCGTCTTGAACTTCTTGATCGCCACCGCCGCTTCGTCCTTGCTCGTCAAGAGTTGCAGCCACATGTAGCGACTGCAATCGTCCACGAGTAGGAGGAAGTACCATCGACCATCGCATGTAGCAGGCGTGATCGGCCCACAGAGGTCGCCGTGAACTAGCTCGAGAGCTTCCTTTGCGCGATACTTGGCTGCCTTTGGGAAAGGTAGCCTCCTCTACTTCCCGGCCAGGCAGCTGTCACACATCTCGCCTCCGTGTTTGATGTGGGGTAGCCCTCGGACCATATTCCCCAGCCGACCAAGCGCATCAAAGCTGAGATGTCCGAACCGGGCATGCCACATCCACGGTTCCTCGGAGTGCCTTGCCGCCAGGCAAACTGGCTGCTCTACCTTCAGGTTGAGCAGGTACAACCGGTTCAGGGACCTCTTCACCTTGGCGAGAAGTCGCTGCTCCCGATCTCTAATCCTCAGAACACCGTCCTTGATCAGAACCTCGCTACCACGCTCATCCAGTTGGCCAATGCTGATGATGCTGGAGCGCAGCTGCGGGATGTAGTATACATCCGTTAGCGCGTGGTGCTCCCCGTTCTGGCATCTGAAGATGATGGTGCCGCGCCCTTGGATAGCCACCCTTGAGCCGTCACCAAACTTCACCGTACCGGTAACATCGCCGTCGAGCTCGGAGAAGGAGTCCTTGGAGCCCATCATGTGGTTACTGGCACCAGAGTCCAGATACCACCACTGCTCCTGGTCGACGCCCACATGCCTGAGGTGAACTTGGGCGCGTGGTTCGTCGAGGTTGACGATCTTCAGGGCCTTCCTAGGTCCTTCCACCATCGTCGCCTTTTCCCTCTTCATGGCCTCGACGTCGTGCAGTGCACAGAACGTCGCCATAAGGATAGTGGCCTCATCCTCATCATCGGCTTTCGCCAGGTGAGCCTGAGCCTTCTTCTCCTTCTTGCAATTTGGGCACTCCCATGCCCAATGGCCCATCTTCCCACAACACCGACAGGCATTGGAGTTGATGTGCTTCTTCTCTGAAGAAGCCCTACCGCGGTGCTTGCCCTTTCCACCGCGACTGGAGGAGGCTGCCTTCCCGGAGTTTCGCCGAGCAGCCCACTCCTCTTCCGTCCGCAGGAGTTTACCGCTGTCCTTCATTGCTGTCGCCTGCCCCAGGCGCTCGTCCACCGCTCGTAGACGGCCTGCCACATCCTTAATGGTGAGGGTGGACAAGTCCAGCATCATCTCTATGGAGAGAGCGATCTGGATGTACTTTGTCGGCACGGAGTGGAGGAACTTGGAGACCGCCTCCTCTTCGTCGATGGTGATGCCGTGGCTCTTCAGCTTGCTGATGAGCGTCTACAGGCGGAGGGAAAAGTACTCCACTATTTCACCATCCTTGAACTTGAGGTTTGCGTACTCCTGCTTCAAAAGCTGGGCCGTCGCCTTCTTTGCGCGGTTGGAACCGACGCGCATCGCCGCAATGGCCTCCCACGCCTCCTTAGCTGAGCCTTTCGTCCCCAACAGTTCCCTGTACTCCGCCGGTACAGCAGCGAGGATAGCCTCCAATGTTGACATGTCGTCTTCTTCCATGTTAGTGCCCTTGTCCATAGCATTCCAGAGCCGTCGGGCTCTGAGCTTGACCTTCATGGTCACCGACCACTCTCCATAGTTAGTGCGAGTCAGCGTCAGCCAAGTGGTGCCGCTGACCTCCCGCACCATGCGAACAACTACATCCGGTAGTGGCTGGGCAGCCACGACAGTGCCACCGCCGTCGCCCAACTCCGAACCGCCTGTCATCGCCATCGGTTAGAATGACGACAGCGCTTGTACGGCTTTGATACCACTCGTTGGCCCACAGTTAGCCTCCCGACCACCGAGATGGCCTCCAGACCACTACAGATAGCCTCCAGATCACCGAGATGGCCTCCAGACCACCCTTGGTCTCACAGGATCACCGGCTCACGACAATGAACCACTCTAGCCGATCTTGCCGTGCACCGGCTCAGGCGAGAGGAGCACTTGACGGTCTCGCCGAGCATGCGCTAGTGTTGCCGAGCACCCACTAGCCGTGCAGACTATGTACCGGCGTTGTCCGTACCCACACACTATGGACGGAGTTGGGTGAAGAAGGGAGAACAGAGCAAGCACGCACAATACAAGACAACAACGTTGGCTGAGGCCCTGTCTGTGTGATGGCAAATCTGAGCTCTCTTTACTAAGTTGCCATACATGTCTATTTATACAACTCTAACTATCTAGTCCATGTGCAGCATCCATGCTGGCACAGTAACTAGATAACCTGACAGGGCTGACTCTGCGTCGGCCACTGCCTGTTCCTACAGTGCTACAGGTGAGCCGTGCGGTGCCTGCACCTACAGTGGCTACTGTATCACAGCAGGGGCAAAGTCGGCGCCGCCTTCCCTTGCTGTGTTCACACACAGCAGGCGGCTAAGTCGACGCCGCCTTCTTCTACTGTGTTCACACAAGGTGGCAGTAGATTAGCTAACATTGGCCTGCTGTGCTTCTAGCCCAGCAGCAGACCCAACCAATCCAGGACCTGAATATTGAACCTGAACTGGAACAGGGCATGGACATTGATCTAAATGTGGCTATGGACCCTCTGGAAGTGATCAATAACCCGATCAATCCACTGACTTCATAGAAGAAATTGAAGAAAATATCCCACAACAGGTGATCCCAGACCCAGCTGAGCAGAATGGGCTAATTGGTGAGATTGAAGTCACACCACAATTGGAGTTGGAGGTGGACGGCTTCCCATTACCACAAATTGAGGATGTCCTCGGGGAAGAAATGCCCTACACTAACTTGTTGGCCCAGAGGAGCAAGAAGAGGAAGAGGATATAAACCTGGAGCAATTGGATGGACCTGGTGAAGGAGGTTTCCCAGTTCTAAATAATGGTGGAATGCAGCGGTAGGGAAACCTTTATGAGCAGAATCTTTTGGCCCTAGCAGATGAACTATAGGAGGAAAACATGATAGGGCAAGAGCAAGAGGGAGGAATGAATATGCAATAAAATATTCAGGAGCAGGAAGGGGAACTCAATATGCAGGGAATGAACCATGGACAGGACAATGGGCAGAATAATGAATTCAATGAGTAGGGAATGAACTAGCCACAGATAAATGATGTACACATGCAAGTTGGTTTCATGCTCAATACCTCTGACAGGCCTGATCCTACATACATGGAGTGGGAAAATGCTAATAGGGCAAAAACTTCTGGACACTGGGCTTCCTTTTTTTCCAAAGGTAACTCTAAATGCCTTCATGTCAAAATCCCACAATAGTGGGCCCATTTCTTTACTATCCTTCTTTTGTTTCCTACTATTTTTTCTTGGGCCAAAGAATTTCTATCATCCAAAGCATCCTCTTTCTTGTGCCCTGATGCTCATTAAATAAGCTTTTTTCTTCCAGCTAAGTGCCCCTTTGACATGGACTTAGCCTGCTATGATAATTCCCTCTTTTTAGACCAATAGAATGGTTCCACAAGTAAGCTGACTACCCAGGAGGAGGACATAGCTTTGGCCCTCACTCCACCAAAGAAAAGAATGAACAGGAAAAGCACCCCTGTGGTTGACAGTATGCTCAGAAGGAGCAACAGGCTCAGAGAGGTAAACAATGGCTTTAAAGCCAGCTCCTGTTCAAATAGAAAATGCCTTGCCTGCTCCCCCAACCCACCTACTCTTCCTATCCAAAGCCTGCAATCTTTGGGCTCTGACATTTGCAAACTAAATCAGGAGGAAGTTATTGAAGAAGCTCTATTGAAAAAGAGAAAGCAGCCATGTCCCATTGCCTCCAAGAAGAAAAGAAAAGCCCTAGGAAAGCAACAGACAGAAGGCATGGAAGATGGTGGGCAGTAGAGTCAGGATCTTAATCAGGATCCCATGGAGGAATGAGCAGTTTGATGTCCATAGATGAGTCAGTTAGAAATTGGACTGCATCTTTTGCCAGAAGTAGTTAAATTTCTTTCTATGACAATGCTCAAAATGTTAGGAGCAGATCTTTTGTCAGTATGTCTAGTTACCTATATGGATGGATGCTTGTCAAGTGTAATGGACAAATGTTTAGCTATTAAACTGTGCTTTCTTTGGGATCAGGTGACTGATGCTCAAAATATTGGAACCTTATCATATCCATTATGAATCAGAATCATAACAGAGTCTGGAAAGTTCTGAGTTGGAATGTGCGTGGGATCAACTCTCCCACTAAGTGGAATGCCATTAAAGATAAAGTGTGTGATTCAGCTTGTGATGTTATTTGTTTTCAAGAAACCAAAAGAGATACACTCAATCTTGCTTTTATCAAGAATGTTTGTCCCTCCTACATTGACACATTCGAGTTCCTACTCTCAATTGGTGCTTCAGGAGGAATGCTCATTGCCTAAAAAGCGCTCTATTTAGGGGCGACCTAGTGTTCAACAATGAATATGCCATCTCAGTGGAATTCCAGTCCCAGCATGACAGCACTACATGGGTCTTGACCAACATTTATGCTCCATGTCAGGCAGAAGGAAAGCTGGCCTTTTTAGAATGGTTCAAAAACATACAAATGAATGAGGAAGTTGATTGGCTGGTTCTTGGTGATTTTAACCTGATAAGAAGGCCAGAAAATAGAAACAAGGAAGGAGGGAATGCTATGGTAATGTTGCTTTTCAATGAAGCCATTAGTGCTCTTGGCCTAAATGAAATCACCATGCCGGGGAGAAAATACACTTGGTCCAACAAACAGGACTCCCCCTCCTTGAAAAACTTGACTGGGCTTTCACTTCTAATTCTTGGGTACTTGCTTATCCTGATACCTCTCTCTCTCCCCTTGACATGACCCCTTCTGATCATTGCCCCTGCATTGTCAGAATTTCTAGCCATATTCCTAAAAGTGCCATCTTCAGATTTGAGAACTACTAGCTCAAGCATGAGAACTTTGGGAACATACTTAGCCAGGGCTGGTCCATGCCCACCCACCAACAAGACTATGCCAAAATAAAAAATCTAAGGAAAATTTTTAATGTTTGGCAAAAAAGCATCTCTAGTCTTAAAACCAATATCTCTAATGTCAAAAGCATCCTTTTATTTCTAGACATTTTGAGGAATATAGAGACCTCACTTTGGCTGAGTGGAACTTCAGAGAAATCCTCAAACAGAAACTCAACAATCTTCTTGACCAGCACAAAATATATTGGAAGCAGAGAGGGGCAATAAAATGGGTCAAACTGGGGGATACAAACACAAAGTTATTTCATGCAAATGCCTCTATCAAGCACAAGGGAAATTGTAAGTGTATCTAGCCCTTTAGTGGGGTTTGGTGAATTGGGTGATAACACAATTAAAGGTCTAACAAGTTTGCTAAGTGTTGAACAGGAAATTGTGTTTATTGCATACACATGAATTGCATAATAAGATGTGTATCAAAGTTCAACAAGAAGGCAAGCTTGATGGTATTCCACATAGTATTCAAATAAAGGCCCAAATTGTGTATTGTTGTATTGGAAGATTATGGAAACAATCTAGTTCAAGCAAAAGACAACAATGCAAATGGAATCAATAAAATGGCCTTCTATATTGTGGGATATCATAGCATCATGTGAAAGAAAGCATATTTGGCAAATGGCAAATGAGACATGAGTTGATGATTTTGGATTGGTCTTTATAATGGCTTGCTTTACATGAACAAGAAGAGTTTGATAGTGAATTAGCTTTGATCAAGGTTGAAGAATTAATCAAGAATGCATAAGTGAGGAAATGCCAAGCAAAGGTCAAATAACTAAGGACACAACTCATAATGGATATAAGATGGTCTCTATATTGGTTTGCTTGTATGGATAAAGATTTGAGAAATCACTATGCATTGATTTGATCAAGCTATAATTGTGAAGATAGATATTGAAGTGAGTGTTAGGAGTGTCAAGTCAAATTGAAGAGGATGTAAGGAATCGTGAATTGGCTTGACCATATTGATGTGGATTAACATATGTCTCTATGTGAATCAAACCGAAGCTTGATTGATCTCAACATTCATATCTAGATGATATTCAAGAAAGAATCACAATATTGAAGAAATGATTTTTCAATGGATGCTTAATATGATGTGACTTGAGTATGGTTCGATAAGGTGAAGATAGCGAGGAAAGAGCTTCGAGGGACTAAACAGAGGTGAAGGGCAAGCGATGGCTTGAGGACCGAGGTACCATGGCTAAGGTGAAGAAGAGAGTACTTGCATTGAGTCGAGGTACTAATTGAGCTATGAGGAGTCATACTGTGTTGAGGATCAAATCATTAGTGGAAGTGACTTGAAGTCATGAATGCAACTCAAATATGTGAAAATGGTTCAAGTCACATGCTCAAGGTGTGTTTGCTCAAGCAGAGGAGACAAAGTTGATAGCAACCCCTTATGAAGTGATATTGAGAAGAAATGGCATATGAAGACATTGAAGACTCAAGTTGGTAAAATGGTTATATTCTCTTGATCTTGAGTATAGGTATGCCATACCATCAAGGGGGATGCAATACGAATCATAGAAAAGTCTCAAGTGCTCAAACTAACCGAACCCAAGTGCTAACAAGAGAGAAACACATTAGAAAAACACATGAACTTGTTGATCTTGGTGTTTGTTCTCTGATGGGTTGGATATCCCTTGAAACAAACTTTCTTGAAAGTCCAAGATCACTAAAAATGGAGTTCGAAGCAAAAAGTTATGGCATTTTCTGTGAGGTGACCTGTTCTGTCTCTGACAGATGCGACAGTGCCGTGAATTTTTGCAGTAGTGCCGCACCTATATAGTTCATAACGCCTAGTTTTCAACTTCTAACGGCTAGTTTTTGTGGGGTGGCTATATATACCCATCCCACGGCCCCTGGACAGGCTGCTGGTGCCCAGACCACTCCCAACCTATTCCAAGCCATTTGAGAGCTCTCCCCAACTCTCTCTTTGTGAGAGTGAAGCGCTTAGTGTGTGATTAAGTGTTGGAGTTGAGTGATTAAGAGTTAGAGAGCATATTAGAGCAAGCCACACCTTGAGCACTTGTTGGGCTTCGTCGATCTTTGATGTGCATTTGTTACTCCTGGAGGTGAAGCCTCCTAGATGGCTAGGCGTCGCCCGACAAGCTCCCGTGCTTGTGGTGAGCTACAGGAAAGTTTGTATTACCCCAATCATTTAGTGGAAACCCCTCATCTTAAGAGTTAACTCTCTTGATTTAAGAACGAGGACAAGGGTTGCAAAGCCCAAGCCTTAGTGGTTTCCTCAACAACGTGGACTTAGGCAAGTTTTGGTGGCGAGCTGAACCACGGGATAAATCTTGTGTCATTTCTCTTATGTTGATTTGCATTATTCGCTTTCCACTCGATCCACTTGGTTGTGCGTGTTTCTGAGTGCAAGTACTTAGTGGACTTGCTATTGGACATCTCCAAGCACATCTCCAAGTTTGGTTGGAGTTTGGTGTCTAGGCGTAGCTGTTGCTGAGCTCTCTACACGGAGCGGCAGTGCCGCATGCATGGAGCGGAAGTGCCGCTGAGCAGCAGTGCCACGCACTCTACTAATCCTCTGCAAGTTTTATTTGTTGTTAATTTTCAGAAGCGCCTATTCACCCCCCTCTAGGCGACATCAAGGTCCTTTCAATTGGTATCAAAGCTAGGCTCTCAGTTTCGGGCTTAACCGCCTTGAGAGACGACGTCGACAAGTGAGGAGGTATCTCTAGAACTTCTAGTTTTAGATGGTTCAAATTATGCATCTTGGTCCGCTAGTGTGCTTAATGTTTTTAGGGATATGGGTCCTCAAATCGAGCGGATTGTAGATGTAAGCATTTCACCTCCTAGTGATGATTTGGACTATCTATCTAGAGAGGAAGTGAAATGCTTACAACACAATGCTCAAGCTACTAATGTCTTATTTAGTGCTTTGAGTGAAGATATATTTGATGCCATCATATTTGGAGATCATGAACCACTTGAGGATGCTCATCTCATTTGGACCACCCTCAAAGAAAGATATGACAAGTCCAAATGTGATGAGAAGTTGCTCTCATTGGAGGAACCACTTGAGGAGTGCTCAACTTCACCAACAAATGAAGAGCCTCAAGTGATTCTCTCAAACGGTCTTAGTGATCATGCCACATCCACTCCCTCACCAACATATGTGGAAGGTAATAAAATGATTGGTGGGAATAGTGCTTTTACATGTGGTACTTCTACTTCCTCTAGTTCTTGTGAGACTAACATTTTAAAGGAAGAAGAATCTTGTGATCGGTGGAGGCCAAATGATGAATCCACCTCACCAAGAAGCTCAACTCTCTATGCCACTTCTTATGTGGATCTTATGGCAAAGAAAGAGAAGAATGTGGCAAGTGAGAGTGAGAGTGAAGATGAAAGTAATGATGATGAGTTCAATCAACACCTTGCACGGCTAAGCAAGAAAGACAAGTTGATGGTGCTCAAGCTCATAGAGAAAATTGATGAGCAAGAAGAACAACTTCACAAGCAAGAAAACTTTCTCGTTGAAAAGATCAAATGCTTGGAGAAGTTGACCAAAAAGCATGAAAAGCTAAAGTGCTCTCATTCTAGTTTGGTCGAAAGATATGAAAACTTGTGAATTGAGCAAACTTGTACTATTAACTCTCTATCTTGTGTTGGTCAATTAGAAGATGAGAATTATATGCTTAAGGACAAAGTGGAAAGGCTCACTAGCAAGAATGAGACTTTGCAAGAAAGTCATGATGGGCTCATGTGCTCTCATGAGAAGCTTATGGATTCTCATCTCATGCTAAAAATTGCTCATGATGTTGTGGTAACAATGGTAAAATCATACCAACCTCACACTCACAAGTGCACATGTACACAAGTTCCATCTATTTTATTATGTGCTAATAATTGTAGTTCTCAAGCAAGCCAACCTTCCATTGAGCATGTACTTGTAGAAATTTGTGATGATTCCTTTACAAAAGAAAATGAAGAGCTCAAGGAAGAAGTTGAGAAGCTAAAAAGAGACTTGATTCATTGGAAGGGTGTTTACACCAAAATTTGGGAAAAAGAATGCGGGAACTCAAAGCTTCCAAGATCGTGTCAATCAAGGAATCGATTGCATAAGGATCGATATCAGTTGATTCAGATGTGGCACTAGAATCGGCTCTTTTTGAATGGCGTCAGCAGATAACGATAATGAACTACGGTTGGCGTCGGGAAATATATGTCAGACTCTACGAAAAGGGAAAGATTAGGGTCCAAGTTATCTTAAGTTAGGAATATTTTCTTTTATACCAAAGATTGTAATGAGTTGTACTTGAGTAGGATTCATGCTTAGGCTCTGGGTATAAATATTGGACCCCAACTATTGTAAAGGATATCCAATCAATCAATACAAGTTACTTTTTTTGACTTTATGCCAACCCTTAGGAGTAGGAGTAGTGTAGATCTTGGCGAGTTCTTCAACAAGCAGGGCTGCATCGGTCCGGCCGACCTCTGGCTTGTCTATAAGTACCGTCATGGCTTATA
Source organism: Miscanthus lutarioriparius (assembly GCA_904845875.1). Classification (NCBI taxonomy): domain Eukaryota; kingdom Viridiplantae; phylum Streptophyta; class Magnoliopsida; order Poales; family Poaceae; genus Miscanthus; species Miscanthus lutarioriparius. The sequence goes on from CAJGYO010000013.1 coordinate 72,188,816, forward strand.
CATCTGTTTGTACGGCTGCATCGGTTAAGTTCAACCTCCACTGTGAACTCTAGTATAAGCTAGTTATCGACTCTTATCTAGTTCAAGTACGGCTGCATCGGTTAAGTTCGATCTCCACTGCTCGAATTAGATTAAGGTCAAGTTATCGGCTCTACCTAAGGGTGGCATCCTTTGGGTAGATTCATTAAGTTACCAATCTTGCTGATGTTTCTTATTGTTATTAGTTTTCAGCAACATCAACCTACCCGATCGAGATCGATCTAGATCGGCCTCACATCCTTTTAGTGCGTCGTTTGTTTTGTTACAATACGATGTTTCTTACTTTGAGCGACGGGTTACGTTTTATCGGCTGTTCTACCTCGATCTTGATCATGCATAGTACGCGGTTAAGGCACGTATGATCTTGGAGAGGTTTACTGGCTAGTTAAATTTGGTCTATAGTTCGTTATTTTGGCTGTAACGATCCGGTCGATCCCCACTGATGGCACTTTAGATCGGAGGATGCTAGTTGGTAGATTTGTTCTTGATCAGGCGTGACCTTAGCTGTTTGCCATGCCTGCATCGGCTAAATAGCCGATCGCCTATGCTCTAACGCCTATAGTGTGTCTCCATGATTCTGTTAAATGTGAATAGATCTATGTGCTTTAAAGGTTTGACTTGTTGTCTTTATCACGGCTGCCATCGATCCGGTCGAGCCCCACTGTTAGAGATGGCAGGTTAGATCTGATGAGTTCATAGATTTGTCCATGTTAAATAGTCTGTTGTTCACATGTTGTAGTCCCTTTTCACCTGAATCGGCTCTTTCAGCCGATTCGCCTGAGCGTCCACACATATAGCGTGTCTTTCGAAATATAGGTGGTTTTATGAATTCTTTGGTTTTGATTTGTTATTATCATCATAGCTGCCATCGATCTAGTCGAACCTCACTGTTGATGGTAACAGATTAGATTCAGAGCATTCGTAGATCCATTTGTACTAAACAGTCGATTTGTTCGCATGCTATATCCTTTCTCGTTAGATTCATCGGCTCAACGCGTTACACTGGCAATACTCGATGATTTTACTTATATCTGCGTGCATTGTACTTGTCAATATAAAATCAATCACGACCCATAAGCTTCACAGTCCGTAAATAGCCGATTTCTTCGCGTATCGGCCGTTTAGTCAATTTTTCTCGTCTGGCTGCTCCCAAAGCGGCACACTTGGAACTGTCTGGGCGAAGACCGGCATGTTCTACCTTAAATTACTGATAAACTTTCTCTCCTTGTTAATTGCAGGTCAAATTGACTGGCACGCCTCAGGAGGAATTCGCATGATCGGTTAGCCCTGCGTTGAAGTCAAGCGGATCTCCAACCTTGCTCCATCAAGCAGATCCTTCCGGCTTGCTGTGTGCCCGGCGCATTGACACATTTTTGCGTCAACACACATTCGGGCACTCTCGGTGGGACCCCACAATCGTCATGGCGGCTTACAACAACAATGAAATCCTTATGGTACCTTATGAAGACCTACCTGATGAGGATAAAGATGTCATCAGCAAAGTTATAGAAGAATTTCAGAGCAAGTGTTTGTTGTTCTACATCAAGACATGTGACAATAAAGTTGTTCAGAAATATCCACTACCAAGAGTTCTATTGCATGGGCAGACAGATGCAGATAAAGCTGAGGATAGACGTTTCTTTGTGGAGGCTGTAAACAAATCTGTTCATGATGCCATATTGAACCACAATACAGTTTTCTTGAACACATTCCACAACACCATGAAAGAGGTGTTTCAAGGGTTTCTAATTGATCAGGTTGGGCTGGCTTATTACAACATTCCACATCCGTCGACTCAGGGGACTAATGAAGCCGGTACTAGCCATTAAGAAGCACCATTAGCTGGTAATGATGATGTCCAGGCAATTTAGAGCTCATCTGAGCAAATTCGAGGTACCACCACCAATCAAGTACAAAATAATTCTGGATCGTCAGTGCAGCATGTGCAACAGTCGACGGGACAAGTTCAGAATCAAATGGTCAATTTTGGCACATCAGGCCAAATACCGTCATCGGCTCAAAAAATAGCGCCATCAGTTCAAAGGATTCGTAGAGGTATAGATCCTAACATCTACAACCATAGACTTTAAGTAGGAAACCAGCAAAGGACCCAACAGATAGAGATTCCACAAGGATATCATTATGGCATAGATTACAACACCCTTCACATGATTCCAAATTTGGGGTATCAAGGTACCCAAAATTTTAATTCACAGATGGGTAAGCAATTGTAGAGAAATCCAAATTCAAATGCTGATGAGTTGTTGCTTAGAGTGATCGAGATGATGAAGAATTAGTTTAGTTTGAAGCCAAAAGGGTAGACCTTCTCGTACAAACGCCCATATCTAGAGTGGTATGATTTGGTCGCTCTTCCTACAAATTACAGTCTCCCAGAGTTTGCCAAGTTCACTAGCCAAGATAGCACAATCACAATAGAACATGTCAGTTGGTATCTTACATAGTTGGGCGAAGCATCCATTGAAGAGGCCCATCGAGTTCATTTTTTCTCCTTGTCTCTGTCAGGGCCAGCCTTCACTTAGTTTTCATCGCTGTTGGTTAACTCCATTGCCAATTGGGCTGACCTAGAGAAGAAGTTTCATACATATTTTTACACTAGGACAGGAGAAAAGAAAATTACCAATTTGATGACTATAAGATAGAGAACTAATGAATCGGGCATCGAGTTTCTTCAAAGGTTCCGAGAGACCATGAATTTGTGCTTCTCATTGAACTTGACTGATGATCAGCTAGCTGCTTTGGCCGTTCAAGGAATGTTGCCAACATGGAGAGAGAAGCTGTTGGGACAAGAGTTTGACAATTTAGGTCAATTGGCTCAATGAGTGCAGCGCTCAATAGCTAATTTTAGAATATGCGCATAGATACCCGATTCTAGAAGAGTACCACAATTGCCGAAACCTATAATCCTTATTCAGTTGATGTCAGCTATGAAGATGATGAAGAAGAAGAGGTTGCTGCGGCTGAATGGAATTGGGGTAAGAAGACAGTAATGGTGCCAAATCCTTGGGAAAGAGGAGTCGAAGAGAGCTATGATTTCGATGTCACAAAATCAGACAAGCTCTTCGATTTCTTGCTTAAGAAGGGACATATCAAGTTGCCCGACAATCATGTTATGTTGCCTCCCGATCATTTGAAGAATAAGAGGTTCTATAAATTTCATAACACTACTTCTCATTCTACTAATGAGTGCAGAGTTTTCCAGCAACATATATAGAGTGCTATTCAGCAAAGAAGGCCCAAATTTGATACACCTCAGAAGATAAAAGTTGATGATAGTCCTTTCCCAAGAGATCAGAACATGGTTGATGCTAGGTTGCTCAAAGGAAAAACTAAAGTCCTAACATCAACTAGATCAAGAGAAACTAGAACAGTCGATCCTGAGATGCAAATATCGGCTGATGAATATAGAGAGATTAGAATGCATCGTGACCAACAAAAGAGTCAATATGAGTAGGGAGAGACATCAAGGGATGGGGCGACAAGGCCACGTGTTACATCTCGAATTTTGTTGAATAAATGGCAGCGGCAGAAGGAAAAGGATTATCAGCGTTGGTTAGAAAAGCAAGAATACTAGCCTCAACGAGAAGAGGAGAGGTATGAAAGAAAGCAAGCTAAATCACATTAGAATTGTCCTTTCTTCAGACATTGTTGGAATGAAGGTTTGAAATTGCCTACTAAAAATAACTACCCAGAATGCAGAGAGCAATATTGGGAGTTTAGGCAATCTCAAGCCAACCGCTGATCTATCCATGCTCGAGATGAGTATCATCATAATAATATGGATCGGCGCTTAAAAAATAGAAGTGTTCATGATCAGCTTGGGAAGCGAGTTGTTGATCAAAATTAGGCTGATTATGAAGAAGAAAGTAATGAGGAAGGATGTGTTTGGTAGGAAGGCCAATGGTGTCCAGGAGGTTTGATAAGAAGCTAGAAAAGAAGGGTGCAACACCTAAGGAACAGAGAGTTAGAAGAGGCATAGGCGTCTGGTAGACCTCAAGTGTGGTGTGCTAAACAAACAGCCGGTAGGGTTCAACCATCGGCTAATATTCAAATGGCTTTTCTATTACCATTGGAATTTAGAGCTCCAGCAGACCAAGAAATCTATTTAGATTTTGATGAATAGGAGTATGAGGAAATAGTTGCCAAATTGACAGTGATACAACATGCTATATTCGATAAACCAATCAAGCATCAGCACTTAAAGGCCTTATATGTAAAAGGTTTTGTAGATGGGAAGCCGATGAGCAAGATGTTGGTGGATGGAGGTGCTTCTATCAATCTTATGCCTTATACCACTTTTCGCAAGCTTGGCAAGGGACCATGAGATTTGATTGTGACCGACATGATGCTTAAGGATTTTGGGGGTAATGCATCTAAGACCAAGGGGCAATGAATGTTGAACTGACAATCGGAAGTAAGACTTTACTCACCACATTCTTCGTCATTGATGGAAAAGGTTCATACAGTCTACACCTTGGTCGTGGCTGGATTCATGCAAACTATTGTGTACCATCAACCATGCATCAATGCTTGATTTAGTGGCATGGAGATGATGTTGAGCTGGTTCATGCTGATGATTCTGTAAGTATCACGATAGCTGATCCAATGTATTGGGAGTTAGAAGACTTTGAGTGTTTTTCTGGCAAGCTATGGGAAGGAGGCTTCATTAAAATTAGTGATGAAAGCCGATAGCCGATCCAAGCAATTGGCTCTGAGAGTTTGTTTTAATGGATAATCCAATAGATGGCACAAGAGGTGAGTTAGGGCATGACTTTGCGTCGGCCGGTGGATTAAAGAAGATAGACATTGGTCCTAGAGATAGGCCCAGGCTGACATGTGTAAGTGATAAGTTGGATCCTGAGTACAAGCCAGAGCCGATAGATTCAATAAAGGAAGTTTAAAGATTGTTTTGCTTAATGAGATGCTTGGCTCAGATTGATCAATTGTTTAATATTTGATCTGAAGAGTTATGGCACAACCTATCAAAAGTGATCGATGAAAAAATGTTTGAAGGAATATTATCCTAACGTTTGGATCAACACTTGACAGCCAATTTATTCAGTCATCGGCTCTAATAGCTGATACCAGAAGGGTATCATCTTTAGTTCAAAATTAACCCAAAAAGGGGAAAAAGCCGATACAAGATGTATCGCCTATAGAGCAAAAACAAACACAGAAGCAACCATGACGTATACAAAGGCATTGTAGAAAGTACGCTGAGATACAATTATAGGAAACACAGAGACTTTATTGATTAGTTTGCCCTAAATACAAACTAATCAAATACATTATTTATCACATCCTGAGCGGATGTGATGTCCACAATGGCCTCCGCTGCGTCGACGAATTCCTCGATCAACTCCTCGTGCTCCTTAGGCCCGTCGCCCATCGGAAAGCCGGTCTCCATGGTGTGGAGCTCGTACCCGGTCTAAACCTGCGCCGCGGCCAGCGCCACCGACGTGCCATGATGGACGCTATGAAGGGCGATCTCTTGGATGCGGGCCGGAACATCGTGGAGGCGGGCGTTGATGAGGGGGCCCCGGGTGTTGACGGCCACCATAGCCACGCTCGCCGCTAGTTGGAGGGACTCCAACTACACCGTCAGAGCTGGTGATCACAGAAATAGAAGAGCTATCAAGATAAAGGCAGTGGAAATCAAAATAAAGGTGTTCTTGGAGTCTATCTTACCCACCACCATGGCGTCAGATTCGGCTAGCCGTGGCCGAGCAGTGCTGGCCTCTTCCTCAGCGGCATGAAGGGCGGCTTGAGAGACCCCAAGGCGGATCTCAAGCTGGCCATTCTCTCGAGTTGCCTCGGAATAATAGTCCTAGGCTGCCCTCCACTCTCAGAGGAAACGCTCGGCATCGTCGCCATTGTAAGAATCAAAGGAGTCCAACAATGAATCCGGTGCAGAGGATGCAGCATCGGAGGGCTCGCCGGCCCTGGGAAGAGGACGAAGGCTATCATTCAAGATGAACCTATAGATAAGTTAGAAAAGTTCATCGCCATGAGCAGAAGATATCGGTCTCACCTCATGCGTCGAAGGCGCTGGCTCACCGGCATGTCCTCCTCTAGGATCTCCTCCGTCGCACGCTTGCCTCGGTTGTCCTCGCCGACTGTGAAGTTTGGTTGGATCTACAAGAAGGGGGAAGAAAACTGCTATAGAGTTTGCAAGGGTGGAGAAGTGCAAAGGAATAGGAACAGTTGTGAGTATAGATGTGTTCGAGGCCGGAGCCCCGGTTGGAATTTGAAGCCACGAAGGAAGGTGGTGGATGTCTCAGGACGTGCAAAAGGCAACTGCAATTAATAGGAGGCAAAGCGCCACACACTAATGCCGAAGTGAATGCGGCTAAGGAACAGAAGGTTGAGGGGTTCTCTTAATAGAGGCTGGGTTTTCAGACTTAATCGGATTAAGGTAAGAAGTCTGGAATCAGCTATTTTCAAATCGGCTCTTTAGCCGAAACAAGAAATACAATAAGGCGACAGAAAACATGGTTATCATTGATTCTACACAAGATACATGTTGATATACATATTATAAGTCTAGAACATCCTGGATTGCTTTCAATGCTTCTAGCCGGATAGCATCGACTTCTGTGATTTGTTGCTTGTCTTCTTCGGCTGATCCAGGAATATCCTCAAGACTGCTACAGATGACCCTGCCTTCTCTGACCTTGGTCAGCAATTCCTACTTTTTCTGCTTAATGGCATCGAGTATTTGGGCCAGAGTGGACTTGTGGCGATCAATGGCAGCCTTCACGTTCTCTAGTTCATTCTCAAGTTCTGCACGCTTGATTTCTAGTTGAGTCAGCTCTGGATTGATCTTAAAGGAGGAGCTCTTCAAATCATCGATCAGCTATGTCAGCTCTTTGGCCTCTTGCTTGTTGGAGTTCTTGGCCAATAAAGTTTTATAGTTAGACAGGTTTCTCTGAGCCTTTTTCACCTTTGGGGCTTGATCTTCAATAACAGACAAAGATGACAAGACTTTGGTAAGAACCAGGGCTGAATTATTGTCGACAGAATATCATCGACAGTCCTCCGAGGGGTATCCCATGAAGGTAGATTGATCGGTAGAGATGCGTGTAATCGAGAATAAGAAGGCAACATAGACACATGAGTTAGACAGGTTTAGTCCATCAGTATGACTTAATACTCTACTCCTGTGGTCTGTTGAATTGTATTAGCTATCGTATGATATTGCGTGTGTTTAGAGGGGGTCCCTGCCCGCCTTATATAGTATAGGGGGTAGGGTTACAAGTTGGTTAGATCTAGGAGATAACCGGAAAGTAATTACAGATTACATGAATCATGGGATCATACGTATCCTAACAAATCTCGTAGTATCTTCAGGATATCTTCCTGGTGTCTTGCGGGAGGCACCGAGCAGCGTCGTTCCCCGCAAGGCTTCGTCTTGTGGGCTGGGCCACCCCTGGGGGCGCAGCCTATGTGGTCTGCCGTGGGTATCCGGGGTCATGCCCCCACAATTATCCTTAAAGGCCAAGGAGACTCTTTGCATTGAATCCGCATCTTGGACCAAATCGGCTATATTCTTCTCAAGCATCAGCAATATATCTCTTAGCTGATTTTTGGTCTCCTCTAATAGAGCTTCTTTAGAAGAGGCAGCTAATGAGCAGATTTCATCTTCATCTAGATACTCTTGAAGATTAAAAGAGTAGCTCAGAGCTAGAAGATTAAGTACCTATATATAAGAAAATCTTGTTAAGAGGATTGAATCAGTTGATAATAAGATAAATGATGAAATAAGTACAGTACCTTCTCTGAGATAGCTTCCATTTGAGAAGAAGGAATGACTGATGATGCACCAATGGTATCTGGTTGAATCAGCTCTAAACTCTCAATATTGGTATCTGCAAACATCAAGGAAGATTTTTAGTTTATGTTTATTGCAAAAGGATAAATAGATATATGATTTTCTTACCATTAGTTATGTGCTGAACTGGGGAATCAATAGTTTGAGTGTCAACAGCAACAGGATCATTCTCAATGCCAATAGGATCATTGTCAATAGAGGGACTGTCAGACTCCTGCTCTTGTATGGGTGTTTCTTCAGAGAGTATCTGGCATGATAAATGGTCAGGTGAAGGATGAAAACTAAATAAAAATCATGAATTTTAAGAAAAAAATGCCTTGGCAACATTAGGAGGTGAAATGGAAGGACTTACATCTTCTGCTGCCTTGGAAGCACCAGTTGTTTCAACCAAAATCTGTGCCTTTTGAGGATTGGCTGATGAAAGTTCAGTTGATGTTGACTTGAACGCTTGGGACAATAGTTCCGCACCTAGAGCAAGTTGAGACACAATGATTGATAACTGAGAAGAAAGGAACGAGATTAGAAGTTGAATATCACTTTGAGATGAGGGTTATTGTTTTACCTGGGCAGTTGATGGTCTCGTTCTGTGAAGTCTTTTCCTAGTAACGGTTTTCTAGGTTGTCCCTTGGACCGCCTTGCGCTTTGAATATTGATACGTTACGATTGTGGGGGCAGCATGAGTTTTCATCAGCTTCTTCAGTGGAGGTGCAACCGATCCTATTCTTGAAACTGGGCATGGTGGCTGATAATCTATAGGATGCCCCTTCCTGTCCAAGCTTGGGGGATCAAATTTGATGTCCTAAAAAGGTCTGTTAGAATAGTTGGCGGGGGGAATTCATTGAATAATTTTTCTAAAATAGGGGATGGTAAGTTACCTCATTGTTAGAAGCAAACTCTCCATCCAAAGCTATGCATCTTGGATGGACCGACCCACAGAAGAGATGGGAGTGCCATTCTTGCCACCAAGAGTCAAAAAGGTTGGAAGAGAAGTTGACTCTCATCCAGTCATGCAAGCAAAAGGAAGGAAGATTTGATCCTAGCTGGAAGACTCTAGAGGATTCTAGTACTTCACTAATACCCTCTCTTGGGTTCAATATATCCTTGAAGAACAGTTGAGGAGGCAGTTGACCAAAACCAAATTGATGAGCTACAAAAGAATGGTTGTAAAACTCATAGGTTGGAAGGTTGCCTGGAAGGAAGGAACCTGTAGACATTTTGCCTCGGCCATGATGAAATTCGGCTGGAAGAACACAAGGTTTGATGAAGGAGTTGAAGATTGCAGTTGTCGTTTCATCTGAGCAGCTTGATTCAAATCAAAATTTGAATGTGAAGACCAGCTCACTATTTTCATCCTCATCATAGGGTAGCCAAGTCAGGGTATCTGCATCAAACCCTCTATAAAACCTCTTGAAGAGATGGCCAACATCGACAACAATTGTTACGGCCGATGCGGCTTCACCATAGTTAATGCACTGGCGGGTTCTTCCTTCTTTGGCACCGTATTCCTCATCAAAGTTGGAGGAAGGGAAGCCCAAATTCTGGAGATTTGGCCTACAATCTTATGCATATACAAGTTTAACCACATTTGTATTAGCCACCAAGGGCCGCTGATGGTGTGCACTGCTTCACTCTTCGGCAGCTGAGCGGCCACCTGATGCATCAAATGGTAAGCTGATCCCAACAGATATTTGCCAAGAGGAATTTCAGCGCCTACTGCTAGATGCTCTGCTATGAGTTTATGATTATAAGTCGGACCGCAAGATGACCCATAGAAGATAAATCTTTCTAACCACATATTCAGGAATTCTACATATTCTCTTTCGCTAACAGTAGACCCATCTCCAATATGGTTCAGAATGTAGCTTGCCCATCCTATGCAGTCTAATATTTTGGCTAATTTCATGGATCTGGCACTCAAAAAGTCATAAGGTTGCATTGATCCTATTATTCTAAGGCCGGTCAACATATAAACATCGGCCAAAGTGATGGTCATTGGGCCATGACAAAAAACAAAAGCATTTAGGGTGTTAGACCAGAAATAAGATGTAGAAATCAAGAGTGAATCATTCCGCTCCATCTCAGACAACGAGAGTGTCAAGCATTGATTCAAGTCATAGACCTCCCAATCTCCAGCCTTTTTCTCGGATACCCTATGAAACCAGTCTCTCCATCCCCTAGGCATTTTGGGCCAATTTTTGAAGGGAGTTTTGGTGTTCTAGGAAGAAAAACCACTACAGATTGTTTGAAGGGGATTTGGTTGGTTTCTTGACGGATAAAATCAGATGGATCAGGGTCACCCATAGGGCCAAGAAAATAGACATTGGGAGCAACAACTGATGGAATCAAGATTTCGTTGCTCACTTCCTAAAAATCAAATAAAATAAATTTGAGAAGAAGGGAAATGCAGGGTAGCGGCCGATACTTGGAGAATGGAAATTGAAAGCATACCTCAGGGACGTGGTCGCTGGTCGCCATTGCAGCCGAAATAGATTTGAATCTGTGGAAGATCGCTTGAATAAAAGCTTAATAGGGCAAAGGATTTACTAGGGTTGAGGCTTTGGCGATGGCGGCGTCGGCTGTTAAGATTTGCTCGAGAAAGAAGGGGAAAGCAAATGGGCCGAGTGAGTTGGAAAAGATACTACCGGGATATTATATAAGACTCGGACCGAGAAGTTAGGAGTCACGCGTATATCTCAGAATAAAACGGTTGCGGCGTGGTAAACAGGTAAGTAGGAATTTTGGAATAAAATCATTTTTATCCCAAAATTGGGGGGCATGTGTTTACACCAAAATTTAGGAAGAAGAACGCGGGAACTCAAAGCTCCCAAGATCATGTCAGTCAAGGAATCGATTGCATAAGGATCGATATCATCTGATTCAGATGCGGCACTAGAATTGGCTCTTTTTGAATGATGTCAGCAGATAACGACAATGAACTACGGTTGGCTTCGGGAAATATATGTCGGACTCTACGAAAAGGGAAAGATTAGGGTCCAAGTTATCTTAAGTTTGGAATATTTTCTTTTATACCAAAGATTGTAATGAGTCATACTTGAGTAGGATTCATGCTTAGGCTCCGGGTATAAATATTGGACTCCAGCTATTGTAAAGGACATCCAATCAATCAATACAAGTTACTTTTTTTTGGCTTTACGCCAACCCTTAGGAGTAGGAGTAGTATAGATCTCGGCGAGTTCTTCAACAAGTAGGGCTGCATCAGTCCGACCGACCTCCGGCTTATCTGTAAGTACCATCATGGCTTATACTTCTGTTTGTACGGCGGCATCGGTTAAGTTCGACATCCACTATGAACTCTAGTATAAGCTAGTTATCGACTCTTATCTAGTTCAAGTACGGCTGTATCGGTTAAGTTCGACCTCCACTGCTCGAATTAGATTATGGTCAAGTTATGGGCTCTACCTAAGGGTGGCGTCCTTTGGGTAGATTCATTAAGTTATCGATCTTGCTGATGTTTCTTATTGTTATTAGTTTTCAGCAACATCAACCTGCCCGATCGAGATCGATCTAGATCAGCCTCACATCCTTTTAGTCCATCGTTTGTTTTGTTACAATACGATGCTTCTTACTTTGAGCGACGGGTTACATTTTATCGGCTGTTCTACCTTGATCTTGATCGTGCATAGTACACGGTTTAGGCACGTATGATCTTGGAGAGGTTTACTGGCTATTTAAATCTGGTCTATAGTTCGCTATTATGGCTGTAACGATCCGGTCGATCCCCACTGATGGCACTTTAGATCGAAGGATGCTAGTTGGTAGATTTGTTCTCGATCAGGCGTGACCTTAACTGTTTGCTATGCCTGCATCGGCTAAATAGCCGATCGCCTATGCTTTAACGCCTATAGTGTGTCTCCATGATTCTGTTAAATGTGAATAGATCTGTGCTTTAAAGGTTTGACTTGTTGTCTTTATCACGGCTGCCATCGATCTGATCGAACAACACTATTAGAGATGATAGGTTAGGTCTGATGAGTTCATAGATTTGTCCATGTTAAATAGTCGATTGTTCACATGTTGTAGTCCCTTTTCACCTGAATCGGCTATTTCAGCCGATTCGCCTGAGCGTCCACACAAATAGCGTGTCTTTCGAAAAGCATGTCAATGTATAGATGGTTTTACGGATTCTTCGATTTTGGTTTGTTATTATCATCATAGCTGCCATCGATCAGGTTGAACCTCACTATTGATGGTAACAGATTAGATTCAGAGCGTTCGTAGATCCATTTGTACTAAATAGTCGATTTGTTCGCATGCTATATCCTTTCTCATTAGATTCATCGGCTCAACGCGTTACACTGGCAATACTCACCTAGCTGATGATTTTACTCACATCTGCATGCATTGTACTTGTCAATATAAAATCAATCACGACCCACGAGCTTCACAGTCCGTAAACAGTGATTTCTTTGCGTATCGGCCGTTTAGTCGATTTTCTCGTCTGGCTGCTCCCGAAGTGGCACACTTAGAACTGTCTAGGCGAAGACTGGCATGTTCCACCTTAAATTACTAATAAACTTTCTCTCCTTGTCAATTGCAGGTCAAATTGACTGGCATGCCTCGGGAGGAATTCACAGGATCGGTTAGCCCTGCGTTGAAGCCAAGCGGATCTCCAGACTTGCTCCATCAAGCAGATCCTTCCGGCTTGCTATGTGCCCAACGCATTGATACGTTTTTGTGCCGACAAAGGGCAAGTGCAATGCTCAACCTTCTCAAGATAACCTTGAAGACATGGTGAAGAAGCTTGAGAAGGGATCAACCGTAGCATGCATGAAATCCCATCAACAAGGTCACAAGTCCAACAATGGCAAAGTTAAGGGGCAATTTGGAGAAGTGCAATCTGTCCAAAATGTAGCAGTTATAGTCAAGGCTATAGAGGATCTAGGATGTGGCAGTGCCGCATCCCAGTGCGGCAGTGCCGCACATGGACAAAACAGCAAAACCCCCATGTTCGCCAAGGTGTAGCTTCAATCGAAGAACACTCTCATCACTTGCTTTAAGTGCAAGAAAGGGGGTCACCATGTAAGAGATTGCTCCTTGAAGAAAGAAGGGAAAGGCATGAGCAAGATTCAAGAGAAGAAGAAGATGGCTCATGTCAAGTGCTCCAACATGGGACACAATACCTTTATGTGTTCCAACAAGGTAGATGACCAAGCCACACTTCCAAAGAAGAAGACAAGAAAAACCAAGAGGAAGTGTTATGGATGCAATGAGAAGGGACATAAACTTGTCTCATGTCCTAACAAGAAAAGTGAAGGCTTTGTGTCATCAACAAAGACGCTCATTAGCAAGGTAGCAAGCAAAAGGAAAGAAGAGAAGGCTAACAAGAACAAGAGCCGCCTATGTTACACTTGGTGAGGAAAGGGACATCTAAATATGGATTATCCCATTGGTAACACTCCTAAGCTCAACTCATAAATTGATTCAAATATGCTTAGGAGGCCCAAAAATGACACTTGTGCTATAAAGGTGATTGGTTCACCATGTGCTAGCACAAAGGCCATTTGGGTGCCTAAGTCTCTTATGACTAACCTTGATGGACCCAATATAGTTTCGGTACCAAATTATGCTTGATGAGTGTTGTAGGTACTTGAAGGTGATCTGAAGCTTTGGGGTGCTTGATAAAGTTTATTGAAAATATCATCTCAAGCTATCAATCTTATTCATATTGTTTATTCTCTCAAGATTGACCCAAGGACAAATTGATAGATATATTTCTAACTTCATATTCACCTCGGTAACTAGTACCTAACCCTTGCTAGTTAGCCACTTAACTTCATATTCACCTCGGTAACATAGTTTGTGAATTATTAAGAGTGGCTAGAGTACTTCAAGTTTAAATGAATCATTTGCCATATGGTGCTTTTAATGGCTTTCTAGTAGAGCAAGATCTTCTTCATGTTGTAGGAAATGAGGAACCACCTTGCAAGGCAATCAAGTAAATGGCTACTGGTGATATTAGACCACAAGCAATGTAGGCCACTATAGAGGAGGATTCTCAAGTTGCAGCTGCTCCAAAACTAGCTGATGCAGCACCTACGACAGTGCTGCAATCACCTACGGCAGTGCTAGGGAGCGACAGTGCCGCGCAGCAACAGGGAGCAACAGTTGACAACTGTCCAGTTCAAGGAAAAAACCTACAACACATATTTGAGCAAGAAGAAGATGAAACTCATGATGGAAGTGATTCATTTCTATGTGATGAAAATAGAAGGTCAACTCAAAACCAATCTCTAGTGCCACAACTAAGAGCTCACCAAAACATTAAAAATGAGTGGTAATCTCTAAAATCACAAGTGCATGTTATTTTCAAAATTTACTCCTTTGTGTCTTGTGTAGCCACTTAGGAAAATGAAGTACTTGAGGATATACATTGGTTGTTGGTCATGGAAGAAAAGTATAATTGGAATTGAATTGATCATCCACAACAAGCAACATACATGACTTGAGTTTCCTTTGTGGACTTCAAGCCAAGAATAAAGAATCAAGCTCAAGTAGAGGCATGTATCACTCACAATTTAAGAACTCTCTACTTAATGGAATCTTCTCATATGGTAGATTGCCAAACTCACATTCTTATCTTATGGCCATCTACATACTCAAATGGTTGTAAGTATTTCTTGGTATAGTTCAATTTAATTATTCTATTGTTACCATGACCCAGACATAGAGTGGAATCCCATGTTCTTAAATGAACAAGGTGCTATGTGAGAAATTCAAATACTTAGAGCACTTACCAAAATGGAATTTATTCTATGACTAGAGTTATGAGACTAACCTTTCTCTCTAAGTGATATGTGCAGTCTGACTAAATGAGAATATGTTTCTCAAATGGAGTGTGCTATCATATGAAGGTCATCAATCCAAAACCATGTGATGTATTCTCTCTAGTTGATTTGGTATTGATTCATCTATGTTAGCCACTCACCATAATATGGCTTAAATCTCCCCTTTGGTCTTAATTGACTAACCATGCACATTCACATCTCCATTCCACTTAAAAGAGTGTGCATGAGGCATCAACGGAGATTTAATCCATGTTATGAGGTTTCTTTATTTTGGTAACCTACTTGCCTTCCACACATAAAGGGTTACTAAATGAGAAACTAGTGCTTGTGTTATTAGTTCCCTCTAGTGTTTGAGCTTATTCATAGAAAATCAATAAGAAGAGGTTGTGCTTTGTTTAATTGGATAAATCACAAGACTAAAGGTTACTCTTCACCTAAAGTAAGATGAGGTTGAATTGGATAAGCTATATTGGAAGAATTCACCAGATTACAAGTATTGATAAGAGGACTAAATGGAAATAACATCTTGTGGGTATTCTCAACCAAAATCACCTCAAGACTAGACAAGAGAAAGTGAAGAATTGTGAATTATCAAATCTATCTAGAAAATTGGAAATCTGAATTGGCTACCTTCAAGCATGGATTTGGATGGTCAAATACTGATGAATTGGCCTGAAACCTTGTGAGCATGCTATGCACATCTAGTACTTGTTGCTGTACAATTGGCATGAAGATTGGTTTAGAAGAAAGTCAATTTTGAGTTAAATTCTGTCAGCTTCAACACTGAAGTTTTAGACCTAGCAGTCTTGGTAGAAAATTAATTGGACTGATCAAATGGAGTCCAAATGAGTTGAAAATTTTACAGCAGTTTTAGGACTCATGGATGAACATCTCTACCAAATTTCATGCATATTGGACTAGTGGTCTGAGAGATGAATTATTCTCCAAGGAAGACAGAATCTGAAAAACTCACTGTATGGAATTGGATGGCATTGCAACAACAAGATTAAGTTGGCTCTCAAGTTGATCATAAAGAATCAGTTGTAGGCTATTAGAAATAGCAGCTGAAATCAATTGAAACCAGTTGAACTCAGTAGTTACAAGTAGCAGAAATGAGTTACAATCAGTTGGAACTAGCTGAAATCAATTAGAAGCAACTGGAACCAACTAAAACTAATTGGACTACATGCAGCTTGAAGGAGTTTGAAATCAGTTAGAATATAGTGTAAACTTCTCCCTAGACCTTATGAGTGTACTTTGTGTACTCTTGTATGCACAAATTGAGGGGGAGTTTAATCTATATCTTGTGGGACTAATAGTTTCTTTCAAGTGTATGTATGTAGTCCCACACATCGGAAAAAGGATGATGGATGGTTCCTTTGGATTTTCTGGGTGCTTCACAATTATTCTAGGAGGTCTCAGTCTTTATAAACCGAGTGCTCCCGGTTTATTGTCGGATGCCCCAATCCTTTAATGGAACCGGATTTGAATGAGTTGGAGAAAATAATTGAAGAGTGTACTTTCACTGTTATTTCTCCTCTATAGAGCTCTTCAAGTACATATGGATCCATCCCATTGATCACCCAAGACCTTGTCAACAAAGAGTGGTAACTCCTAGCTCACAATTTGCAAGTTTCATGAATTTTACCATTTGCTCTCTATGTGAGTTGCTTTAGGTAAAGAAAGAATTAGGAACCTAATATGGATGTTGGATGATCATAAGAGCTCAAATTCACCATATTTCATCAAGTGAAAACTATTGCCATCAAATTCATTGAAGTTTCACTTATGATGGTCATATTAATGAAAATTTGTGTGATGATATATCTACCATGGTGGTGGTATGTTTTCTTTGGCATAATTTCAATTATTGCAAATTTATCATGCCTTGACCAAGATATAGGATGAACTCCTCTAGACTCTTAAACCGATTCAAGTGCATTTCACAAGTAATTCGAGTACTTGATGCACATATTAAGGGGGAGCCCATTCTATGTCTTGTATCTTTTGAGACTAACCTTTTCTTCTAGTGAATTTGTATAGTCTCTTGGTGAGAATGAGTTTCTTGTGGGTATGCTACCTTAATTCAATCCAAAATGGTAAAGTTATCTCTCATATTTATTTTGGATTGCAATTTTATCTCTTAAGTAGCTACTCTCCATAATATAGCTTAAATTCCCTTGCTTGGACTTAATTGACCAAAGTGCATATGTTCTTGCCTTCCACATATATATGTCTGCACTATCAAAAAGGGGGAATTTAGTCTATGTTATGAGGTTTCGCAATTAGTGATTTATATGCCTTCCACATCCAAAATGGTCACTAGTTGTGAAACTATAGCTTGTGCAATTTAATGCTATCTCTTGTCTTTGTGAGCATTTCCTAGGTGATATTATGAGATACAAGCATCCATTCCAATTAGCATCAACTTGTGAAGATCCTTTCAATTGATGTCAAAATTATGAAGATAATATTTCAATTGGTATTGGTGGACAATCTTTTATTTTGGTGTATCAAGAAATATGTCTTCAGTTGGTATCTCAAAATAATAACAAGAGTTAGCAATGGACTTTCAAATTGAGATCAAGCACAAGTTTGTGATATCTCCTTGAAGATGATGATGAAGAGAGATGGGCACAAATGAAGTCTTTTTGCATAAAGACGTGCTAAGCCCATCAAAGCACTAAATTCAACTAATGAAAATCATTATCATGGTGGAGATTATGAGGCTTAGAACAAAGGTATATCGCTCCATGAACTCTTGTATTACCTTTGTGCATCTAGGCCCCTACATGCTAGTGTGTGCATATGTATGCAATATTTTGAGTCACACCATGAGTTTGTTCTTGTGGTGACGATTAGAGAATTCTTTAGATATTTGGTTGATACCTCTTGTGGTGATGGAATGAGTTAGTCTCATGATTAGTGTCATCTAAGTGAGGTATGAGCCAAATATAGTAACTTCTCAAGAATCTTGACTTAAATGTTGCATACTTTGCTTGGTAGCAAACACAGGAGAGAAATCCTATGTGCTAAACTTTTACCTACCTCTAGTCCTCACTTGTCTACCATCATTTCTTCCTTTTGGTGAAGAGAGCCTTTTTGGAGATTAATGCCAAAGGGGGAGAAATATTGGGAGAGAGTGTTAGGGTAGAGAGATTGATATGTGGATCTAAAGGGGTAAAAGAGAGGCATATAAATTTTTTTCATTATGTGGTGTGTGCAAGGATAGTTTACTGATGCTCTTGATAAGGACCATTTATGCTAGTGTGTGATATTCATACCTTGAATGGTGCTTGGCTTCTACGTTTGTGCTGTCAACTTCAGGAGCTGCAGTGCCGCACCCTGAGCAGCAGTGTTGCCCAGCGGCAGTGCTATGCACTGAGCAGTAGTGCTGCTTTGTGCTGCAGTAGCATTTATCTCTAATGCGCATAACTGTCATGAGCATCACATTTATCATAATGACACCTTGCACCCCACGGATGCTAAGATATAGGAGAGTTTCCACACTTTTTGTTAAATATGTGCTTTTGGCATTTGAGGCCAAAATTTGAATTCCTTTCAGTGCACACATTTAGGGGGAGCTCACTATATCATAGAATTTAAAATCTTATTATTTATCAATCTCTTGTAAGCTTTAATTGTGTTGTCATCAATCACCAAAAAGGAGGAGATTATAAGTGCATCTAGCCCTTTAGTGTGTTTTGGTGAATTGAATGATAACACAATTAAAGGTCTAACAAGTTTGCTAAGCGTTGAACAGGAAATTGAGTTTATTGCATACACATGAATTGCATAATAAGATGTGGATCAAAGTTCAACAAGAAGGCAAGCTTGATGGTATTCCACATAGTATTCAAATAAAGGCCTAAATTGTGTATTGTTGTATTGAAAGATTATGGAAACAATCTAGTTCAAGCAAAAGACAACAATGCAAATGGAATCAATAAAATGGCCTTCTATGTTGTGGGATATCATAGCATCATGTGAAAGCAAGCATATTTGGCAAATGGCAAATAAGACATGAGTTGATGATTTTGGATTGGTCTCTATAATGGCTTGCTTTGCATGAAGAAGAAGAGTTTGATAGTGAATTAGCTTTGATCAAGGTTGAAGAATGAATCAAGAATGCATAAGTGAGGAAATGCCAAGCAAAGGTCAAATAACAAAGGACGCAACTCATAATGGATATAAGATGGTCTCTACATTGGTTTGCTTGTATGGATAATGATTTGGGAAATCACTATGCATTGATTTGATCAAGCTATAATTGTGAAGATAGATATTGAAGTGAGTGTTAGGAGTGTCAAGCCAAAATGAAGAGGATGTAATGAATCATGAATTGGCTTGACCATATTGATGTGGATTCACATATGTCTCGTTGTGAATCAAACCGAAGCTTGATTGATCTCAACATTCATATCTAGATGATATTCAAGCAATGGATGCTTAATATGATGTGACTTGAGTATGGTTTGATAAGGTGAAGATAGTAAGGAAAGAGCTTCGAGGGACTAAGCGGAGGTGAAGGGCAAGCGATGGCTTGAGGACCGAGGTACCATGGCTAAGGTGAAGAAGAGAGTACTTGCATTGAGTCAAAGTACTAATCGAGCTATGGGGAGTCATATTGTGTTGAGGGTCAAATCATTAGTGGACGTGACTTGAAGCCATGAATGGAACTCAAATGTGTGAAAATGGTTCAAGTCACATGCTCAAGGTGTGTTTGCTCAAGGAGAGGAGACAAAGTTGATAGCAACCCCTTATGAAGTGATATTGAGAAGAAATGACATATGAAGACATTGAAGACTCAAGTTGGTAAAATGGTTATATTCTCTTGATCTTGAGTATAGGTATGCCGTACGATCAAGGGGGATGCAATACGAATCATAGACAAGTCTCAAGTGCTCAAACTAACCGAACCTAAGTGCTAACATGAGAGAAACACATTATAACAACACCTGCACTTGTTGATCTTGGTGCTTGTTCTCTTCTGGGGTGGATAGCCCTTGAAACAAGCTTTTTGGAAAGTTCAAGATCACTGAAAACGGAGTTCGGAGTAAAAAGTTATGGCGTTTTCCATGAGGTGACCTGTGCTGTCTCTGATAGCTGCGGCAGCGTCGCGAATTTTCGCAGCAGTGCCGCGGCGCGGCAGTGCTGCACCTATACAGTTCATAACGGCTAGTTTTCAACTTCTAATGGCTAGTTTTTGTGGGGTGGCTATATATACCCATCCCACGGCCCCTGGACAGGCTACTGGTGCCCAGACCTCTCCCAACCTATTCCAAGCCATTTGAGAGCTCTCCCCAACTCTCTCTTTGTGAGAGTGAAGCGCTTAGTGTGTGATTAAGTGTTGGGTCTGAGTGATTAAGAGTTAGAGAGCAGATTAGAGCAAGCCAAACCTTGAGCACTTGTTGGGCTTCGTCGATCTTCGTTGTGCATTTGTTACTCTTGGAGGTGAAGCCTCCTAGACGGCTAGGCGTCACCCAGCAAGCTCCTGTGCTTGTGGTGAGCTGCGGGAAAGTTTGTATTACCCCAATCATCTAGTGGAAACCCCTCATCTCAAGAGTTAACTCTCTTGACTTGATAACAACGATAAGGGTTGCAAAGCCCAAGCCTTAGTGATTTCCTCAACAACGTGGACATAGGCAAGCTTTGGTGGTGAGCTGAACCACGGCTCTTGTGGTGATTTGCATTATTCGTTTTCCACTCAATCCACTTGGTTGTGTGTGTTTGTGAGTGCAGGTGCTTAGTAGACTTGCTACTAGACATCTCCAAGTTTGGTTGGAGTTTGGTGTCTAGGCGTAGCTGTTGCTGAGCTCTCTGTGTGGAGCGGCAATGCCGCTGAGCAGCAGTGCCATGCACTCTACTAATCTGCTGCGAGTTTTATTTATTGTTCATTTTCAGAAGCGCCTATTCACCCCCCTCTAGGTGACATCAAGGTCCTTTCGGAAATCTGATCAAGCAGCTGGTTTCTGATCAAGGTATCACTTCCCACTCCCACAAGGATAAAGAGCTTATTATTTGGCATGAATTCAAAGATAGGTTGGCAACTTCAGCCTTTTCCTCCTCTGTTGACCCCTCCAATTTCATTCATTCAGTGGATGGCCTAAGTTTTCTTGAAGAGCCTTTCCTCTCCCAGGTGATTGATGCTATCATCAAAAGCTTGCCTAATGATAAGTCTCCTAGCCTAGATGGCTTCAACAATGAATTCCTAAAAGCTAGTTGGCCAACCATCAAAGATGACTTCAACCTTTGTGGTGCCTTCCATCATGGCAACCTTTGTCTAAAAACTATCAACAAATCCTTCATAACCTTTATTCCAAAGATTGAGAGCCCAGTTTCTATTTCGGATTTCAGACCCATTTCCCTGCTCAATACCTCAGTCAAGCTCATAACAAAGCTTCTGGCTAATAGATTGCAAACTGTTATCACTAGGCTAGTCCACACTAATCAATATGGGTTCATTAAATCCAGGACAATTCAGGATTGCCTTGGATGGGCTTTTGAATACCTGCACTTTTGTCATCATTCTAAGAAAGAAATCATAATCCTCAAGTTGGACTTTGAGAAAGCTTTTGACAAAATTGAGCATCAAGCAATGCTAACCTTGATGGAGTGTAAGGGTTTTGGGCAACTATGGCTTAATTGGATGAAACAAATTTTCTCCTCAGGGACATCTGCAGTTCTTCTCAATGGGGTTCCTGGAAAAACCTTCAGCTGTAAAAGAGGAGTTAGGCAAGGTGACCCTCTATCACCATTGTTGTTTGTGCTGGCTGCTGATTTCCTTTGATCATTGTTAAATAGAGGAAAGGATCTTGGATTGCTCAGGCTGCCAATTTCCCTAGCATCAGCACCTGATTTCCCTGTAGTTCAATATGCTGATGACACCATGGTAATCATGGAAGGAGATCCAAATCAGCTACTATTCCTAAAGTTTGTGCTTAACACCTTTGCAGAATCTACTGGGCTCAAGGTCAATTACAGAAAATCAATGATGTTACCAATCAACATGACAGATGAGAGATTGGATCACTTGGCAAGAATATTTGGATGCACCAAAGGATCCTTTCATGTTGTGGATGACCAAAGTAGCGGTCACCGAAGCGGAGGTGCTGGGCGAGCCCCTTGAAGAAGCCCAGCGCCTGCGTGTTGCTGAAGGTGCTGTACACCAGGTGGCAGGTGCTTGGCCCACAGCTACTGCACGTCCTCCTCCCTGTGCATGAGCATCGCCAGCACCGACAGGTACGAGCTCACGACGTAGTCGTCCGACTCCGCGCTGGCCCCTGAGGTGCTCGCCTCCAGCGATGCCATGTTGACGAGCCAGCACGCCGTGACGTCGTTCAGGAACAGCGGCGATAGGGACAGCTCACCGAACAGCAGCTGCCGAACAGGTGTCCCCGGTGGAAGCTCATGTCCTCGAATCACGGCTTTGCGCTCGGCGTCAGCGTGACGCCGATCTCCGCTAGCTCCACGGCGCTGATGGACAGCGACGTCGACGCAAAGCTTTTGTACTTGGGCACGTGCTCCGACATGCTGCCGAGCTACGTGAGCCGAAGGAGCCCGAGGAGGTGCGGCGGCCTCTCCGGCGATGGCAGCATAGGCCGACGGCGTCCTTTCTTTGCCTTTCTGGGGAAGAAGTCGAAGAACTTCTCCCCTATCCCGGCGACAAACCGGTGCACGTCAACAGACATGAACTCCGTGAGAACCTCGAGCACCAGCCAGGGGATCTGGTTCTCGAGCAGGAAGATGTCCTTCTGGATGCTGGGCCCCGTGGACAGCATCATCCAGTTGCGCAGCACCGGTGTGGTGTCGCCCACCATGTACTGCAGAAGGAAGCAGCCGTCCAGGAACATCATCTCCGCGAACTCGGCGTCGCTGACGCCCACGACCGATGGGGTCGGCGACATCGAAGCAGCCGCGCGCGTCGCTCACGACGGAGAGTGTTGGATTTTAGGATCACAAAATCACAGCAATGATCAAAATTGGCTAGCCTAGAACAAGAATGCGCTCAGAGAACAGAGAGAGACGAACTGCAACTGTCAGAGGACAGTGCTCTTTTCCACTAATATGAGTTTTGAGTACAATGACGGATACAACTGAACCAAAGCGCTAACACGCACTATTACATCAGAGCTACTTGTACCAGTAGCTATTACACATAGCTGCTTAAAAGAAAACTGCTAAAAACAAGATACAAGATGCAGCAGCACACATTCAGTAACTGACGTTTAGTGGGCACGGTCACCACGAACTGCCATTCCCGTTCAGGCTTCCCAACTTCAAACTTGAAGTTTTCCCACCAGCTTCACTAAGCCATCACTCTGATCGCGTGTCCAGCGTCAGTGTTGGCAGGATTACACTAATATTCTCCCCCTTAATCCTGACAAACACTGAGATCTCTTATTCACCTCATCACCACCAATTTCCTAGCTGGCAGTGCCTTGGTCAGTGCATCAGCTTTCTTCTCATCTGTGCACACTCTCTTCACAATGATCTGCCCCCTCTCCACACATTCTCTGATGAAGTGATATTTAATATCAATATGCTTGCTTCTTCCATGAAACACATGGTTCTTCATCAGTGTAATTGCAGAGTTGTTGTCAACAAAGAGAGTCACTGCTTTTGGTTTCTCTTTTGTCATCTCACTGATCAAACTTCTCAACCACAATGCTTGCTTTGCTGCAACAGTGGTTGCCATGAACTCTGACTCACATGATGACAGAGCTACAGTCTTCTGTTTCTGAGAGCACCAAGTAATCAGATTTTCATTCAAGTAGAATGCCATCCCACCTGTGCTTCTCCTTTCCACCACATCAGCACCCAGATCACTATCAGTGTAACCCACTAACTCTCCAGCACTCCCACCCTGAACATACACCAGTCCAAAGTCAATTGTGCCCTTCAAATACCTCATGATCTGTTTAACTGCATTGGTGTGCATCACTATTGGTTTCTCCATGAATGTGCTAGCTAGCCCAACTGAGTAAGAGAGGTCAGGTCTGGTATGCAGTAAGTATCTCAGACACCCTATCACCTTCCTATACTCAGTTGCATCCACTCTTTTGCCTCCCTTGTCAGCATTTAGTTTGTGTGGGGGGTATACCCCCGGGTACCACAAGATGGTACATGGGCCGCACCATCCGAGGTGGCCCGGCTCGTAAGATCAAGGCGTGCACATCAAGATTACAAGTTGTACTAGGTATTGTAATAGTACCAAATTAGATACTTTACTTGTAACCTTGTCTCTTCGGAGTATATAAGGAGAGACAAGGGTCCCCTAGAGGACAGGTTAATCTACAATGGATCACCTCAATACAATACACCAAAGACACAGGACGTAGGGTATTACGTCGACCAGACGGCCCGAACCTGTCTAAATCGCTGTCTCTGCGCATTGTGTCACCATCTGGTTCCTGATTACACGCACCGTCTACCGATAATCTACCACCACGGGCACCCCCCTCGGTGGACTGTCGACCATATTTCGTCGACAGTGGCGCGCCAGGTAGGGGGTGTGCGCGCTGATCCATGGTGAACCAGATGGTGTACCTTAAGATCAATAGCATCTTCTCGGCGACGGTCCGTGCGTCCAGCTACTACGGCTGCCGCTGGCAAGGTGCTCCTACACAAGTGTCCAGTCGCCGAGATCCAATCAAGACGCATGGCCTACAGCCGCATGCACGCAACCTCATCATCGGTGTCTTCTCTGACTTCGCTGACCCGCTGAGGACTCGGTGACATGACTACGTGGTGTTTGTACTCCGGGCCGCATCCGTACCGGGAGTCCCGCTCCGGGAAGCTTCGCATCAGGTCCTACCGCCACGAACTTTGCTATAAGATCCAATCAATATCAAGCAGGCAAAGGTCCGTGTATCTACAAGACCATGCAAGCCGATGATGAATAAACGAACAATGGAGACATGCATGGATGCATGCATATACGCGCATACACCTCTCCCACGTGCAAGAGCAGATTCACGTGCCAGCAAAGACAGACACATGTTCGCCAAATATTCCATCACCTAGAGGCCAATCTGCATGCACGTCTGCGGCTCAAGCCCACCAATATGGCAAGCTAAGTCATGTTTCCTATTTCAATTAACTATTCTATCGAATATACAATGGATCTCTGCATGTACGTGATTATTTCTGGCAGGAGCCTAATTGCGCACTCCGTACGCCACGAACCAACGATTCCAGAATCATCCATCCAGTAAACAAAGGAGCGTCCAAGATCTGAAAGGCGTGCTGGCTAATTCCGGCTTGCATGCATGGGTTCATGATCTACGTCATCATGCAAGCTAGATATAGCTTCCACAAGCAAGCAACACCAAGGCATATACGGGTATATACGCGCATGAACAGGCCATCCGAACCACGTCCGACTCCAACTCAGACACGACGGGGGCTTCGGCTTCCGCGCTGATTGCCTCTGCTACGACAAGGAGTCCGACATCTTCACGACATGACCCAATCCAGCATGCAAGCAATCAGGAGTTGTATGTATTCATACATGAACGCTTGCATGCACGTGCATCTACAGCACCATGCATACGAAGACCATGGATCATACAAGCAAGCCGTCTTTATCCAAGTCTCCACCAGCGGGCGTCGAGGCCATGCGCTTTGCCCCAGGAACACAGTTCTACTTCGACGCTTTTTGACTTCGACATCAATGGGATCGACGCCGACAACTTCAACCCATGCTCTGGACTTCGTCAAGCTACGCCACGACTCTGCACGTTGCGAGCTCTGACCTTTGCATGGCCAACGCGTTCCGACTACGCCCTGTTCGCCTACGACCACGGACCACGTCTCGAGCGGCTCCGCCGAGCTCCGACCACGTCGACCATGGACCACGTCGACCACATCTCGAGCGGCTCCGCCGAGCTCCGACCACATCGACCATGGACCACGTCGACCACATCCCGAGCGGCTCCGCCGACCTCCGACCACCAGACCACGTCGACCACGTCCCGAGCGGCTCCGCCGAGCTCCGACCACATCGACCACCAGACCACGTCGCAATGATGATCGCCGCGAAGAACGGCGCTACGACAACCGCGACCATCGTCGTGATGACAAGTCAGAAAGCTCGAGGACCGGACAACTTCATCGCCACCGACCAGATCTCTACCCAAAGATAAGTACACTTCTAATATTTATATTTAACACAATTTTCATTACGATGTTTCTCCACAGCGTCCTCGTCATGATTATTCTTCAAAAAACGTTTGTCCATGTATACCATCTTAAAGATAACATACAACTATACTTAATGCAAATCCTCGACCAATCATGTTGACGCTCGATGTCTCCAGAAAAGGCCCTGTCTCCGGCTCCTCCCTACGTGCACGAGCGTCTGCCCTCTGCGTTATGGGTGGTCGACAGCGGCTCCTTAGCGACGCTTTGTTCTTCCTACACGTGCATGGGCTCCGCGCCCCGCGTTATGGTTAACAAGCTAGCTAGGGCTGGAGACTCAGCTACATACTAACTGGTCGGGCAGTTTATATTAAGTATAAACACAAACTTCACTTTAACACTGATGTTTACAAAGCACCAACTGCTTTATCACATCATGCTCATTTATAAATGACTGCTGAGCATCATTTTCGCCATAATTTATTATTTTGTACATCATGTACTACCATTCTACATATTTATATTGCAGGAATTTTGAGCTATGCTCGGGGACTTCGTCGCTCGCTCCTCGACCTGTGCTCGGGGACTGCCTTGACCACTCTCCGACCACGGCTCGGGGACTGCCTCGACCACTCTCCGACCACGGCTCGAGGACTTCGTCGCTTGCTTCTCACGCACGGGGATTGCCTCGATCACTCTCCGACCACAGCTCGGGGACTTCGTCGCTCGCTCCTCGACTTGTGCTCGGGGACTGCCTCGACCACTCTTCGACCACGGCTTAGGGACTTCGTCGCTCGCTCCTCGACCTGTGCTCGGGGACTGCCTCGACCACTCTCTGACCACGGCTCGGGGACTTAGTCGCTCGCTCCTCGACCTATTCTCGGGGACTGCTCGACCACTCTCCGACCACGGCTCGGGGACTTTGCGTCTCGACTACATGTGACTGGCGACTCGCATACAGTTGGGATATTTTTTCTCACTTAGACCTTGCTACAAGGCTCATACCTCGCCTTCTAGCAAGCTCGGGGACTACATTGGTACGATGCACCTGCCGGTGCATCTTGTATCACTTGTACGACGATTCGTTTCTCAACTTAACTGGGAATTCTTTTTAGACCCTGGCACCACGTGCCTACATCACCTACTACCAGGCTCGGGGACTAAGTGGGCACACTTCACCTTGCAGTGAATGTGTTTGTTTTTTGACCCCTACGCCTCTGATGATCAAGGACGCTACGCTTCAAGACGCACTTACATTTCTTTTCAGAAATACAAGTGGGCACACTTCATAGGACGGAAATCTTTTTCTTTCTTCTTAAGAGCACCATACATTCTTCGGACAACCTACTTCTCCGGCGACAACGGTGGTCGGAGATGTCAAGAACTCAAGCCTCACTGTTCGGAGAAGGTTAAAATGGCGTGTCGCATAAGAATACATGGCGCTCGGGGACTAGCTGTGGGGGGTATACCCCCGGGTACCACAAGATGGTACATGGGCCGCACCATCCGAGGTGGCCCAGCCCGTAAGATCAAGGCATGCACATCAAGATTACAAGTTGTACTAGATATTGTAATAGTACCAAATTGGATACTTTACTTGTAACCTTGTCTCTTCGGAGTATATAAGGAGAGACAAGGGTCCCCTAGAGGATAGGTTAATCTACAATGGATCACCTCAATACAATACACCAAAGACACAGGACGTAGGGTATTACGTCGACCAGACAGCCCGAACCTGTCTAAATCGCTGTCTCTGCGCCTTGTGTCACCATCTGGTTCCTGATTACACGCACCGTCTACCGATAATCTACCACCACGGGCACCCCCTCGGTGGACTGCCGACCATATTTCGTCGACAGTTTGCATCCAGGTTCCATTGGATTTGGTTGAATTACACTCACTCATGCCAAACTGCAACAGAACCTTCTTAGCATAGCCTGATTGCTTCACGGTGATATAGTCTTCCTTTTGATCTACCTCAATGCCAAGGTAGTAGGATAATATACCAAGATCTGTTATCTCAAACTCAATCATCATTTGTTTCTTGAAATGATTAGTTTCTCCTGGATTGCCCCCTGTCACAATTAGATCATCTACATACACACCTAACACCCAAGATAATAGCATTTTCTCCATCTCCTCTTGTGTAAACTGCTTGCTCACTCAAGCATCTTCTGAAGTTTAATTTCTTCAAACTTCTGCCAAGCCTAACATTCCAGGCCCTTGGAGCTTGTCTAAGTCCATATAGAGCTTTACTTAGTTTGAGTACACATTGCTCTTTCCCTTTCACTGCATACCCCTCAAGCTGTGAAACATAGACTTCCTCCTCCAATTCACCATGTAAAATGTAGACTTGTCATCTTGGTGATGTATTTTCCTTCCATGATTAGCTGCAAACCCCAACAGTAATCTCACTGTATCTAGTCTGGCAACAGGAGCAAAGACTTCTTCAAAGTCAACACCATGCTTCTGAACATACCCTTTTGCAACCAATTTGGCCTTTTGCTTCACCACCTCTCCTTCTGAATTCCTTTTCAATTTAAACACCCACTTCAACCCAATGGGCTTCTTTCCTGCAGGTAGCTTGACCAGCTCCCATGTTTTGTTTCTTTCAATGGACTACATCTCCTTGTTCATTGCTTCAACCCAATCCTGACTTTCAGCTGCTTCGCTGTAGCTAGATGGTTCCTCTATTTCAGCTAATAGAGCTTAAACATTTGAATCCATGAGCTCAACTTCAATAGAATCATCATAGATCTCATCCAAGCTTCTGAACTTATGCGGTCCACTATCATGATCAATGTTATCATCAACATCCATGATAGCATGATCCCATCCAGAGTTCTATGGTGAATTCTATGGTGTTGCAGGCTCTGCTTCTATTGCTGGATTTTGAACAGTGACAGATTGACTGTCATCTTCTCCCATCCCAGGATTGCCTCCTGCTGTAGACTGCATTCCCTCACTAGATGCTCCCCCTATCTGTTAAATGTCCTAAGCATTACTACCTTTAGCCACATATCTCAAAGTAGTAGAGAAAAATTGACCATCTTCCTCTTCTCTGATTCCTAAAAAATCTTTTCTTTCTACAGTTTCCCGGCCCCACTTCACAAATTCCTCAAACACAGCATCTCTGCTCACCACTATCTTGTTGCTAAGAGGATTGTACATTCTGTGTGCTTTGCTACCTTCTTCAATACCCAAGTAAACCATTGGTATACTCCTATCATCAAGCTTTTTCAGGTGTGTTCCCACTACCTTCACATGACCTCTGTACCCAAATACTCTTAAGTGACCCAAATGAGGTTTTCTTACATTCCAACCATCATATGGTGTTCTATCTCCCATTGATTTTGTTGGCAACCTATTCAGTAAATATATTGAATGTCTCACTGCTTCTGCCCAAAATCTCCCTAGGATTTCCATGCTATTTAGTAGAGCTCTCGCCATCTCCATCAAAGACCTATTCTTCCTTTCTACAACACTATTTTGCTGTGGTGTGTAGGGTGCAGTAAACTGATGCTTAATGCCAGCCTGTTCACATACACCTTGAAATGACCTAGCAAGAAACTCTCCACCTCTATCAGACCTGAGAATCTTGATGTGCTCCTCAGTGCTATTCTCAGCTTCAGCTTTGAATTTCACAAATGCATCAATAGCTTGATCTTTAGACTTCAGGATGTACATAATACTCCATCTAGTGCAGTCATCTACCAGCAGCATACAATACTTGTTGCCTACTGTAGTAGATGGTGTGATGGGTCCACACAAATCTACATGCACTAGCTGAAGTGGTTCTTCTGCTCTCCACAATGCTGAATGAGGAAAAGGCTTCCTAGTCTGTTTGGCTGCTAAGCAAGCCTGACAGTCTTGATCTGGATGCGGAATCAGTGGTACTCCACCAACCATATCCTTGTCAACAATTTTCTTCAGTGCCTAAAAGTGAGCATGTCCAAGTCGACCATGCCACAATCATGCATCATCACCTATGCTGGTTAACAAACATGTTGGCTCCACTGGCATTAACTCAATCTTGTACAAATGGTTAATAGTTCTCTGAACTTTCATGATATCAATCTCCATGAGTTCTTCATGGGTTCTTCTCTGACACCTCAATCTCATCATCATCCATGATAATACGATGTCCAATCTCAGTCAGTTGACCCAAACTAATCAAGTTATTTTTAAGCTTTGGAATAAAGTAAGCATCTTGAAGTACCCATTGATCACCCGTTCTACCCTAGAACAAGATTGACCCCTTCCCCTTAATCTCTACTGAAGAACCATCACCAAACCATACCTTGGCAGTAACTGCATGATCAATGTCTCTGAACTTCAGTCGATCTCCAGTCATGTGATTGCCGGCGCCATTATCTAGGTACCAGACATCACTTGTGGGCTCCTCACTGGTGAAGTGAAGCTCCAGCACCACCTTCTTCTCCTCTAGATAAACCTCTGAATAGAAGCTTCTCTGTGATGGGTGCTCAAGCGGTCCCGATTCAATCATTTCCATGAGCTACACCGACGTCTCCGTCTCCACCGCCTTGACATCGTGCGCCTCCTCCTTCTTTTCCCTCGGACACCAGTTGGCGTAATGCCCATAGAGATGCCATTTGAAGCACTTGATGTCTCTTGTCATGCTTTCCAGTGCTCTCCTTCGCTGCATCACCCTGTCCGCCATGACCTCCTCGACCTCTACCGTGGCCTCTTCCCCGACCATGGCCACCGCCGTCCTGAGACCTCCCACCCCCCAGAACCTTCAACTGCCATCTTTCTGTGGCATGCTTCCCACTCCGCCTGAGTGAGCAACAACTGTCTGCTTCCCACTTTAGCTGGCCTACAGTTTCCTCGAATGATAGATTTTCAAGTCGTAGAACTACTCAATCCCGGTGATCACGTTGATGAACCTCTCCGGCACAGTGTAAAACATCTTTTTCACCAGTGCCACGTCATCCAACGTGTCGCCGAGGTTGCCATACTTGATAGCAATCCCTGTCAGTCTCCCGATGTACTAATGGAGTGGTTCTTCTTCCATCATATGCATCGCATCTAACTCGCTCTTCAGAGTCTGTAACCACGCCTCCTTGACTCGATCTGCCCTGACAAATCTTGCCTTCAGGATCACAAAATCATAGCAATGATCAAAATTGGCTAGCCTAGAACAAGAATGCGCTCAGAGAATAGAGAGGGATGAACTATGACTATCAGAGGACAGTGCTTGTGTTTAGGGATGAACAGAGAGGCACTGTTGTCTGTGCTCAGAGACGAAGCCAGAGCCCAGGGCTTAGCAGCCATTTTGAACTATCGCATGGCATGCACCGATGCAAGTTTTGCAATTCTTGAGCTGTCAGATACTTGGAGTAACGGTCGATCTTGAAGCATTGTATCTGTACCAGCATCTTATCGATGGCGATCTGGTATGGCCATGACGTGGGTTGGAAACTTGGAATTGGCATGAGACAGACTTAGACGCTCAAAGCCTCAAACGTTGGATTTCAAACGCGGTCTAGGTTCGGATGTATGCACAATCTGCGGCCGTTATTCAGCAAACGCTCACTGGATTCTTGTACGGCGAACGATTGGACAGCTCCCGCTGGATTCCATTTCAGGGGAAAAGCGGATCCCACCTGTTGACACTCATTATTAACCATCAATATACCCTACATATATGATTAAAATGGATCACCAACATAGGTATAGTGTTTTAAACTAACGAATTTCACAAGTCTTGGTGAATATTTGCATGCAGGTGAATTTAGCCATTTTACGAGCAAAATTAGTCTATAATGCGTGAAGAAATATTAATGATCCATGACGGGCTCAACCAAAAAGGGCTTCAAGATAATTATTCAAGAATTACCACAAAAGATCGGGGCGAGCCGATGACAAGTGGGGCCGGCCAGGCCAGTCGGCCTGTGGGCCTTTCCTGTCAGCCTTTGCCTTGACGTGGACTCTCCACCGCCTCTGAGGATCGATCTCCACCGTGTACGAAGGTTGGTTTGAAGTCGGTTCATCCAACGGTGATTATGGGAGTTGACGTGGATCGATGACATGGCAATGCCTTGCCCTCTACTCCATCTCCCCCTATAAAAGGACCCCCATACCTCCTCCAAAGGGGAATCTCATCTCCATTGAGATCAAGATAGCAATCAAGAGAAGAATAGTCCTCCACATTAGGATCTATCCTTTGTAAATAGAAAATAGTGAGATAGAGAGTGAGAGAAGAGTTTGGAGGAAGTGACAGCCTGTCGGTACTCTCTCTATGGCTTGTACCTTGGTGGAATCCAGGTTCTACCTGAACTTGCTTCTGAGACATCTCTGGTAATTGATTTCTGATTCAAGTAAGTATTGTGTTTATATTATTCATCAGGATCTCGATTCTTTTGAGTTCTTTAATCCTTGTAGCTCTTGGGTTAAAGTGGTAATCGTTAGTATAAGCATGGTGCTTAGACTTTTGGCTACTCGTGGATGCACCCTGCATTCCGCATCGGTGGTAGATTGCGAGGGTGACAACCTCATTGAGTCCTTTGTACTCCACCTCCTGTCTGTAGGCTAAGTAGGACCCGGTTGCGATGGAAAGAGCATACTCTGTTTGTGCTTTTCCTTAGTAATGTCCCCAGGTGAACAGTAGAACACATAGTTTACTTAAGTTAGAAATAAAGAACCTTGGTAGTCCTCTCTAGGCTCCTCTTTATCCTAAGCCTTGTTGCTATCCCTGGTTAAGTTAGGCTTAGTTCAACTCGCACATTTCCCTGAGTTCGATATCCTAGAATACTTCTGGTGAAAGGCTACAATTGATATCCATGCACTTGTGGATCTTTTCTGCGTGCCCCCATAGGTGTCAACAAGCTTTTCTGGCACTATTGCCAGGGAAACGGTTTGCTATGTTAACTTTGAACCTAGTTGAACCTTGTATCTTTTATCCCTTTATAATGGAAACCACACCTATCCATCAATACACTGCACCTACAAGCGCACGCCTAGAGCCACCAAAATCATCAAAGCCTATCCTAACACCTGGCTATGAGCTGCACCCGTGTTTAATAAACATGGTCCGGGAACAATCCTTTTTCGGAGAAGGCGATGAAAATCCATACTTTCACCTATGTGAGTTTGAACAGACCTGCGCATGCTTGCACATTGATAGCATGTTAGATGAAACCTTAAGATGGACGTTATTTCCGTTCTCTTTAACGGGAAGAGCTAAACATTGGCTGAATCAAACCATAGGAAGTATGCAAGGAGATTGGGAAGCGTTATGCTCTAGCTTTTGCTTATCTTTCTTTCCCATCTCTAGAGTAGTCAGCCTTTGTCTAGAGGTTCTATCTTTTAAACAAAAAGAAAAAGAATCTCTTGGCGCATCATGGGCTCATTTTAATGATCTTATTACCACTGACCTTGACCTTGCTATTCAAGACCTCATTCTTCTTCAACACTTTTATATGGGTCTTAGTAAGGAAACCGCACATTTTCTTGACATAACTTCAGGAGGTTCATTCTTGCATGTCTCTGCCAACTTGGGGAGAAGCATTCTTGATAAAATCTTAGAGAACACCCCATACACTAGTATACACGATGAATTCCCTAAAGAAGTGGAAGAGAAGCTACCAAAGGAGGAATCCCAGATAGCTGAATCTGAACCTTTGCCAAGCCTAATACAACCCTCAGCTATCCTAAGTCCTGAACCATCGAAAAAGGTGGAAACTCTAATTTTGGATGTCATGTTTGATTTCGAGGATGGTCTTTTTGCCGAATATGGAAACACCTCGAAATATTATACTACGAGGAAACCTTAGAAGTCATCATTCTATAAAGAAACTCTTGACCCTTCTGAGGAAGCTTTCCTTAAAGAGTCTGTGAAGGAGTTAACATCCATCATAAGCAACGAATGGCTAGAAGAATCAGAGCTTTCCTCTGATGTGATTCGCTTAGATTCACCTTCTACTTCTATTCGTTGCCAAATTAATGAAACCTTCTTCGATGCTCTTTATAATCCAATTGTGGGTATAAATGTTATGTCTACATCTTTTGCTCACGCTTATTTGAAAGACATACCATTAACCCCAGCATTTTTGAAAAATCTTTCAGGTCACATCCTCCCAAGTTTAGGGATAGTTTATGTCCTCCCTATCAAGGTAAACGAAACCATGGTCAACTTGAGCTTTTATATCTTTGATATCATGGAGTTTGACCTTTTGATTGGACAACCAATTGAAAGATTAATCCAAGAAGGACAAACATAGAGTTTGAATATGAGTCTCAGGAAGAATTTTAATCTTTCTGTACCCATCACTCATTCTCTAAATACTGAGACCGAGATGAGTCCCGAGCAAGATCCAATGAATGAGGTTATGGTTGCATCTCTTGATGATTTAACCAAATATAACCTTGAAGAAGATGCCCATCATTTCATCGAGGAAGGAGACAAAGATTTTGTAGAACCTGAGCCCTAGATGAAGTGAAGGAACCACCAAAACCTCCCATCGAGCTTAAACCCCTACCTCCTAGTCTTAAATATGCTTTTCTAAATAATGATCAGGATTCTCCTATGATCATAAGTGACAAACTCTCTTAGGAAGAAACCCTTCGCTTGCTAGACCCCTTACAAACCTTTTGGACAAGGATGCTCCCTTTGAATTTGATGATGCATACTTAAAATCTTTTGAAATTCTAAAGAAAACACTTATCTCTGTACCAATCATTCAACCCCCTGATTGGTATTTACCTTTTGAAATTATGTGTGATGCAAGTGATTATACTGTGGCAGTTTTGGGTCAAACAAACGAAAAGAAGCATCATGCAATTTCTTATGCTAGCAAAACTTTGATAGGACCTCTGCTTAATTATGCAACAACTGAAAAAGAACTTCTGGCTGTTGTTTTTGCTATTAATAAATTTAGATCTTACTTAGTAGGAGCTAAGGTGATTGTTTATACTGATCATGCTACTTTAAAATACCTGCTCACTAATAAAGATGCTAAACCTCGGCTTATAAGATGGATTTTGCTACTCGAAGAATTTGATTTAGAAATAAAAGATAAAAAGGGAATAGAAAATTCTGTAGCCGATCACTTGTCTAGAATGCAATTTGAAAATCCACAGGAATTACCCATCAATGATTCTCTGAGGGACAACATGCTCTTCAAAATCATGAGCTCCGACCCCTGGTACACGAATATTGTCAATTTTATGGTTGCAGGTTATGTACCACCAGGGGAGAACAAACAGAAGCTCAGTTATGAAAGTCGTCTCCACATATGGTATGAGCTGTACCTCTACAGAGTCTGCGCTAATGGTCTACTCAGGAGGTGTGTACCGATAGAAGAAGGCATTAAGACTATCGAACGATGCCACTCCTCACCATATGGAGGACACTATGGTGCATTCCGCACTCATGCAAAAATCTGGCAAAGTTGATTTTTCTGGCCAACCATGTATGAAGATGCAAAGGACTTCGTCCGGAAATGTGGTTCAAGTCAAAGACATGGGAACATCAATTCAAGAGATGCCATGCCACTCACCAACAACCTCCAGATCAAACTTTTCGATGTATGGGGTATCAATTATATGGGGCCATTTCCAAAGTCAAAGAACTGTGAATACTTCATGGTGGCAGTTGACTATGTTTCTAAATGGGTTGAAGCCATACCTTGCCGAGCTGTCGATGCTAAGAACTCCAAGAGGATGTTTGAAGAAATAATATTTCCATGCTTCGGTGTCCCAAGAATGGTGATTAGTGACGGAGGCACTCACTCCACTAACAAAAACTTTTGCAAATACTTATCAAGACATGGGATCCGTCACAACATTGCAACACCATATCACCCTCAAATGAGTGGCCAAGCAGAAACATTAAACAAACAAATCAAGAACATTCTACAAAAGACGGTCAATGAGATGGGGACTGCATGGAAGGATAGATTACCCAAAGCATTGTGGGCTTACAGAACAGCCTATAAAACACCCCTTGGGATGTCACCATATCAACTTGTCTACGGGAAGACATGTCATCTACCCGTTGAGCTAGAATTCAAGGCTCATTGGGCCATCAAACGGTGGAACATGGACTTTGAAGCCGCAGGGACAAAGAGGAAAATGCAACTCTCTGAGCTTGAAGAATGGCGTGAAAAAACATATCACAATGCCAAGATATACAAGGAGAGAACAAAGAGATGGCATGTAGAAGGCTAAAGAAGGAGTTCACCCCAGGTGATAATGTATTACTTTTTAATTCTAGCGTGAAGTTATTCGGGCATGGAAAATTCCAGAGTAAATGGGAAGGACCATTCAAAGTCTTAAGCACTTCGTCATATGGAGCAGTGACGTTGCAAAATGATGAAGGTACATTATTCAAGGTAAATGGTCATCATCTTAAAGTTTTCCTAGAACCTGAAAAACCTTTAGAGGACTTAGATGAAATAGATTTCATCATTTTACCATAGATTTACATCTCAGTCCTCCTTTTTATGATGCGCTACGTAAAAATATGTTTTTCTAGGTTAGATGCACCTTAGGAGTCTTCATGAAAAAGCGGACCCCGAATGGCCCTAGGAGGGGGCTGGCCGGCCCACTGGCCTGGCCGGCTGGCCTACCTGTCAGTCCATTCACCTCCATTTGCCTCGCTTGCGAATCTGAAGATCCAATCTTCCAGATTTTCGCAGTTTTTTCGGATCATTCATTTCCTTCTCAATACGAATGAATCTATGGAAGGTTATCCAACCATGCCACCTCTCCTCCCCCTATAAAAGGAGGCCCCTACTAGCATTCTAAGCCATTCCACAAGCCTTTCATCTCATCCAAAACTGCATAGAAGCTCTCTTCTCCAAAAGCCTCAAATGGCCGAGAAGCGGATTGTCCCTTATGGGTTTGATCTGAATAAAATTTTTGTTTGTGAGGAAGCATTAGCCTTGAGCATCCTACCACCATAACACTTAGCTCCTGTTCCTCCCAATATCCCCTATGATCACGCATACTATGCTCAAGCTCTCCCTCGTTTAGCGATTGCTCCGCCACCTGCTCGCATGCTGGAAAACAAGCCAAGACCGTAGGAACGCTTGTTCGGTCAGCTGGACCTAGAGCCAATCAAAGTACCCAAAGATATCAACATCCTTCCTACTAGGATAGGCGAGAAGTTGATGGAAGTTCTGACCACCAAGGACGGAGACACCATCTTCGCCAAATATCATCAAGTCAATTCAAGGGTGAAAATTGATGGAGTTCGAGCTGAGCCGGGACAAGTCAAGGTTGATCTCCTAAGCCGCAAGCAAAGAAGAAGAAAAGAACACCACCACCTCCCAAAGAACAAGAAGAGAAATATCAAAGGATAACAGTGGGAGTGTTGAATAGGAGGTTGAATGACCTTGCCAAGTTCACCCAAACTTTGCAGCATAGGCTTGATACTGAGCAAACCCAACGCCTAGTGTTAGAAGAAAATCTCCAAGTCTTGCACCATTATGTTGTCACCGAGCTTAAAAAGTGAGAATTAGAGTGTTGATTGATAAGGCACATTTAGATCGTTTGTTTCCAATTACATCGCTTTAGTTTAAAGAGTGTGTTAGTTAAAGTTTACTTTTCATCTTAGATTGAAAGTTTCAATAAAGTTCCTTACATGATATCAATGAAAGTTTGCTTTTATTATTATTTTTGGATATGTGTTTGTCTCCACATTTTGTGCATAAAGGAAAACATGAAATAAGTGTGGGGGAGGGACACATCGAAAATAAACAAGATCGGATTGCAAACTTCACGCAATACAGTAGCAAGCGAAGCAACAACCATCTGTGGCAAAGCAGGACTCGATCGAGCGCAAGAGTGGGCCAGTCGGCCCACTGACTAGGCCGTCTGGCCTGGCCCAGTGCCCTCTCGACTCACGCTTCAACTTCGGTCAGGTTTGCATCTCTTATGTTCTATTTTTGACTGCCTGACTTGTTGTTTCGAAATAAATTGAAAATCCTTTGTTAAAAACACTATAAAACATGAGGAAAGATTATTTTAGTCATGACTTGAAGGATAGATTCACATAACTCTTTTCCTGGAAGTCTTGTTACTGTTGGGAACTTATTAATAGGGACCCGTGTTACTTAAGTTGTTGTGGAATGAGATATAGTAGAACAATTAGAACCTGATTCTTTATGTCATGTTATTGGAGAATTTTATTTCAAAACTTAAAAGTGAATAGCTATATCTCTCTTTTGTGGTAAAGCAATTTCCTACCAGAGCCATATATGTTTTCATGATTAAAAAGCTTTCTACATAAGCTGCTTTCTTTGTATTGAGTTTTGTCAAACCTTGTTGATCCTTGTTGAGAGATTTATCATGCTCCCAAGATCAAGAACACATACACACCACATATATGTGCTGCTCCTACACTAGGAGTACGCAAAGACATGCTTTCCATTAGGATTCCACCAAATAAATGCTCCGAGTTCTTGTTAAATATCTCTCTTGAAAATTCTGTTGTAGAAAGGAGACATGGGCTATGCCAAAGTATGTAAAAAAATGGACACAAAGATGTCTGGAATATTGAAAACAATAGGTACAAAGATGCCCGCTAGAAAAAAATGAGAATAAATATAGCCCATGATCTCCCAAAAAATATTTCAAGTTTCAACAAGAGAGACATATTTCAAGGAGAATAGTAGAATTAGGATAGCCACCATATAATTATCCACACACATGCATATCTTGATATAAGAGTATGACATTTTTCTCCATGGATCCGAGTTTTGACTCAACAATATATGCAAGGTAAGTTTCGGTGTTTCGAACAAACACCAACTAGTAAATTTATATTTGTTGCGCATTAGGCTCGGATGGTGTACTAAAGGACACAAGGTTTATACTGGTTCGGGCAGAATGTCCCTACATCCAGTCTGCAACTGCTCATGTTATTAGTACCGAAAAAGGTTCGTAATAGGGGGTATAAACGGTCGAGAGAGGGGCAGGTCCCAAGTCTCTGATGGAAGGGTCGAAAGGATGCCAAGAGCTCGGTTGTTGCTTGGCTGTGTGTTGCATGATGTGTTGTGTATAAAAATCGATCCGTCCCCTTAGTGGGGAGTCCTGCCCTCCCTTTTATAGACCAAAGGGGAGCAGGGGTTAAAGATCGGAGAAAGAGGAAAAACCAAAGGTAGAGACGGTCCTTCGAAGGTGCCAGGTCTTCCTTTTCCCTTTGAGCCTGCCCTGCTGACATGGTAGACCATGCCAGGGATAGCGTGTTCACTGACCCTGACATGGACGTGCCCTAGCTTTGCTTCAGGAAGTGGTTACGTCCCATCCCACTCCGACGGATGGTGCGGCATGCCGGGGTGCCGAGCCGTGATCCTACGGAAAGCAGACGGGGAAGTGACTATACGTCCATAACTATAGATGATGTGAGTTCTCTCTTGGATTGTAGTGGTTGTCGTATGCTTATGTCAGGATCCGCATCCAAGGGCTGATGGCGGTGCCCACAACACTGTAAGGCAAAAGTCGGCACCTACAACACTGTTCGGGCTCTGCCATGCTTGGAAGGGCTTAAAGCGCTCATTCAGTCGTATCCTGATGGTACTTTCCTGCAGGCATGCAGGACATGATCCTCGGTACCACGGTTGACTCGAATGTCCTGTCTTACCCTGTGCCCATCATTATGAAGGAGCAGGGTGCAGTCGTCGGGCGAGACGGAGCCTGTCCCGGGATGTCGGGCGGGGCGGAGCCAGCCCTTAGCCGTCGGGCGAGGTGGAGCCAGCCCTCAGATGTCGGGCGAGGCAGAGCCAGCCCTTAGCCATTGGGCAAGGTGGAGCCAACCCTCGAGGGTCGGGCGAGGCAAGGCCTGTCCCCGGTCATCGGGCGAGGCGGAGTCAGCCCTTAGCCGTCGGGCAAGGTGGGGCAAGCCCTTGGGGGTCGGGTGAGGTGAGGCATGTCCCTAGTCATCGGGCGAGGCAGAGCCAACCCTTAGCCATCGGGCGAGGCGGAGCCGGCCCTCAGTCGTCGGGCGAGGCGGAGTCCAACCCTCGGGGGTCGAGTAAGGCAGAGTCCAGCCCTCGAGGGTCGGATCAGGCGAAGCCAACCCTTAGGGGCTGGGCAAGGCACGGCCAACCTCTGGTCGTATAGACAAGAAGTGCAGTTACGTTCTTGTCTGCTTGAAAGCATCAATGTTTGATGGTTATTAGCTTCACCTCACTGGGGTACCCCAGTATTAGGTCCCTGATAGTAGCCCCTGAGCCCCCGGGGGATTCGGATAGAATCGCCCAGGGGTGATTTGACATGCCAGAGTGCGCGCGTGAGCGCACCCCATGGGTGTAGCCCCCAAGCCCCCGGGTGATTCGGATAGAATCACCCGGGGGGTTTTTCGATTCGCTAGAGGGCGCACCTGGGGTTTTTTTTTATTCGCCAGAGGATGCGCGCGAGCGCACCCGTCGGGTGTAGCCCCCGAGCCCCCGAGCCCCCGGGTGATTCAGATAGAATCGCCCGGGGGGGTTTTCGGACCCTTCGTGGGTATGGCTATGAGATTTGGTATTTTGAGAACTGGATAGTTTTAAAGGGAACCCTGGTATCCCGTTTGAGGGGATTCGTCCAGGGTTAGCCCGGTTGAGACTCAATCACGGATCGAGACTCCCTTGAGGTTCGTGTGCCTGAGTTCTAGCTGCTTGCTGGCCCATCCCTCATTGGGACGGCCATCGAAACTATTGGGCCAGCCCTCAAACTCCTAGGCCCGGGTAGGCCAGAGAAATGGTTCTTGACCCATATCCCCTCTGCGGGAAAAGAGTCCTAGTCTGCCCGAGAAGGCAAAACGTCCGGCGCGACTCTGGTGGGAAAGGATAGGGATTGCAGGCGCATATCCCGTGACATGACTTGGTGGTGTATCATGGCAGGCATGGAGATCTAGGAGGATGGTGGCCCTTCTCGCATCCGTTGCCCCTATAAAACCAAGGGGTTCGCCCCCAGGGTTCCGTACTTTGCCTTCTCACCTTCGCATCTACAACTTCCACCACCAATCGTCTGTGCCTCCCGCACCCACATCAAAGCCACAGTCAAGCTCGCATCCACCCCCCTCCTAATCATCCAATGGAGCCGTGGTGTAGATCCGACATCACCCCTCAGCGCCTAGAGGGACTCATTCGTCGTGGCCTCCTTTGCCCGCTGACCGCCGCCGAGGAGTGGCGGCTGCCCGACAATGAGGACGAGCCGTCACCGCCCAAAGATTATGTTGTGTCATTTGCTCGCTTTCATGAGCAAGGATTCGCCACCCCTGCCCACAAGTTCCTTCGGGGTCTACTGGATTACTACAAGGTGGAGTTGCAGCACCTTACTCCCAATGGGGCCCAGCACATCGCGGTGTTCGTCGCCCTATGTGGGAGGTTCTTGGGGATTAGTCCCCACTTCGACCTGTGGTGGTATCTCTTCGCCGTCAACCTTTTGAAGAAGCGGATCGGGAAGCAAGAGCTGAGCGTGCTGGTGGGATGTGCCGGTATTCATCTCCGCAACAACCGGGTGAACGAATACCCATCGATGCGTCTGTCGACCTCCAACAAGGGGTGGCATTCGCATTGGTTTTACATTAAGGACGATGTTGCCGCCCTCTTGCCAGCGTTCTCCGGGCGCATCATCGAAGAGGTCCCAGAGTCGTGGAAGTGGGGTGTCCTAGACAAAGCCAAGAAGAAGATCAAGGACCATCTTGCCGCCCTCCAAATTCTAAAGGAGAGGGGCGTGAAGGGATCGGGGATAATTGGCGCCTACCATATGTGGAGGGTGGCACCGTTGATGAGCCACGTGCTTCCCCTATACCTGATGGTGTCTGGAGCGTCGCTCGAAGGGACGACGCTTGTTGATGAAGCGCTCCCCCCCTCTGAAGTGGCGTAGCGCATCAAGGAGGTGATGGAGCCTTTGAAGGACAACGCCGGCGTTGTCCTTGATTTCATGTATCCGGTGCCAGGTCATCCCCCAATGCATCCGGAACCAGGGTTCATCAATTTTGTAAGTTCTCTTTCCTCGTGCCTCCTTTTTACTTGAATTCCCGACCCCTTGATGCTGACCTCGGGATAGCAGGACCAGCCGAAGAGACTTGTCTTCGTGAATAGCCCGGCTCTGCTGCCGAAGGACCCGCTCGTGGTGGTGGCGAATCACACCGTAGCCGAGTGGGATAAGAAGACAATGGAGTTCAAGAGGAAGAAGATGCTATAGAAGCAGCAAGCATGGGAGCGAGGAGAGGACAAATAGTGATGACGACGACGACGACGACGAGGAGTATGACGAGGTAGTTGCTGACATTGAGTGGGGCAACCTGGGAGGCGAGGACGCGCTGACAGGTGCCCACTCATCAATGCAGGTTCCCTTCCCGTTCCACGCCGGGGAAGATGCGGCCATGAGGCCAGAGGAGGCGAGCCAGACCGTTGGCCCGTCCTCAGGACTAGTGGGAGTGGACGGATCCGCCGCCGTGCCCGGGGTGCCGGTGGAGGGGGGCGGCTCCACTGCTGTGCCCCATGAGCTGATAGGGGTGGGCGGATCTACGGCCATGCCCGAGGTGTTGATAGAGAGGGGTGGCTCCACCGCCGTGCCCTCGGAGGCAATGGAGACGAGCCCCTCTGCCCGGGAGCAGGGAGCAGGGGGCTCATTTTGGTTTTTCTCCCCTGGCTCTGTTTGACATGAGGCGGCCTCGAGCCCTTCGTGGGCCGGCCTTCGAACCTCGATCAGTTGCCGCTCATATCGAATGAGGCGACTCCCACTTCGTGACATGACACGAAGCGTTGAGATGTAGCGATTGCATATGCAACATTTTGGATGTATGGGATTAATGTATGATTTAATTGAAACAAAAAGCAGGGGTTGGTAATGTTACCTTGGTGGCATGAGCGATGAGAAACTCTTACCGGACATGTCCGTGCGGGGTTCGGGTCTGACGTTTGCGATGGGGCCGGCGTGACCTGCATGAGCATCGCAATTTTTTGTTTCTATCTCTCGGTGGCGATCTGAGACGTTCAATTGACTTAGGCGACCTGACAGCTTCTCCTTGAAGGAGATTCTATAGGCGGACCCCTCCGAACCCTTCTTGAGAAGGCGGATGATAAAGCTTGGGGTGCGGGGAACTTGTGAATTCGATTATACTGGTGAACAAAAACACCGTAGCCGCCGGGGCGTAGGGTCTAGTGGTTCATCCAGTTTTACTCAAAATTTTACACCCGCACACCATGCCTCTGGTTTCAAATGTAAGGAGGGCTCAGGCGAAGAGGATGTCTAAACAAGTAGACGCTCTCGGCAGCCCTCGAGCGATGTCCATGCCCCTGTCATTGCTGGGGTCGGAGGCTCGATAATGAAATTAACACGCAAAGTAAGTAAACAAAGGTGCTTATCCTTCGGCGGCCATTCGTTCGGCATTTTACCTGGGCCGTTCGATGGACCCTGGAGGCCCGTTGGGCTCCCCTTGATGGGGGTTCCGTCGTCGGGTCCTTCCAAGTGCTGTCTGGAGAAGCGAAGAGTCTCCTACATGCGGGTGCGCCTTGTTTCTCACGCCCGGCGCGCAGTAGTGGTGGGCCATGCCTAGGCCACATCCCATTCGATTAGGCACCATCTCATCGAGCAAGGCGCGTCCCGTCGGTCAAGGCACGTCCGCTCGAATTCCCGTCAGCATCGATTTCCCATCTGCATTGAATAGGGGAAGGGAGATGGTTTTTCGTCCCAACCTTTTGCCTTTCTTTAGCTGCTACGTCTCCTTAAATAGGGGGAGGGAGGGGTTCTTGTCCCCATTCCCCCTGCCTATTCTTGAGCTGCTACCTCCTCTCCTTCCTTTTCACCGAATGCGTTCGTGCGTCACAACGGTTCCTAAGTGAGAGAGGGTAATGCCAGGGAGAGAAAAACTCACAGATCCACTCATGAATCTAGAGCGTGATGTCGAGCTAGAGGTCATCCAACGTAGATGAGATGGTGCTGGCCGCCTTTGCTCAGAAGGGGCCGCTTCCGCCGAAGGAGGAGGCGCACTGGAGGGTGCCGAGCGTCGTCGATTTTGTCGTCGTTCGCGAGGCCTTTGTCAGGATGGAGCCA
The DNA here is from genome assembly GCA_904845875.1 of Miscanthus lutarioriparius. Taxonomy (NCBI): domain Eukaryota; kingdom Viridiplantae; phylum Streptophyta; class Magnoliopsida; order Poales; family Poaceae; genus Miscanthus; species Miscanthus lutarioriparius. Next base: position 72,232,664 of record CAJGYO010000013.1, read on the forward strand.
TACGGGAAACTCTTCTGGTGAATCTTCTCTGGGCAAGTCTTGTTGGTGGGGAAGCCGCCTAGGACTGCGTCGATGGGGGGCTTCACCCTTGCAGCCGCTCAGATCGGCCAATTGATGAAGCTTGATGAGATGTCAGAGACATCCATGAGCCATGGCGGCCATTCTCCAGCGGACAGCGCCCCTCGTCCAGGTGCCATTGTTAGGGTTGCGGCTGATCACGATGGTGTAGTCCTTGGATGCCCTAACGAAGACACCATGGTCACCAACGTAGTGCTCGACGTTGTAGATGACGGCACCCTTAGGGATCCTACAGAGCGGTAGGACGTTGCCGATGGAGAGCGTGGCGCATCGACCGTAGTAGTACTTAGAGTAGATCTGGTCAGAAAGTGTAATCATTTAAGTTGTGGGGGGAGCCCCCATGGGAATAGTCTTTTGTATTTATGAATACATCAATCCCTTTTTGTGATGAAATCACTTTGTAAGCGATGGATTTGTGCAAAAAATGAACAAATTCTTAAATTTCGTTACGGCAAACAACTTTTTAGCTCTTCTCCCTCTTTTTGTAAAAGAGGTTTAGTGCCTTCCGACCCTTCCCGTAGTTAAGGTCGCAAAAAACTCAGAGTGCGGGCGAGCCAATTCTGATCACGCTGGTGAGCAAGGAGGCCATAGCCGCTGGGGCCTGGGTTTCCTGCAGTCCTACCAGTTATACTCAGATTTTGTTCCCGAAATCCTAGCCCTTAGGACTTACCATGAGAAAATAGGGAAAACACTGAGAATGTTTGCAAGATAATACAGAGAGTGTTTGCAAGATAAACGTACTTATATCAGCCCCCGAGTGAGGTTCGACCCCTCGCACTTTGCAGGGGTCGGATGTCACGAAAGATCAGGGATTTTTATGACAAAAATTGATAAGAGAATGTATGCATTTATTTAAGGGTAAAAACGACATAGCTGCTCAATGTTCTAGGTGTTGGTGAAGACCTCGCCGTCGATGGTTTTCAACTTGTAGGCGCCTGGCCGGAGTTCTTCCACGATGATGTACGGCCCCTCCCAGGGCGGGGAGAGCTTGTGACGGTCCTTGTTGCTCTGCACGAGGCGGAGAACCAGGTCTCCGACATTGAAGGCTCATAGCGCCTGCTGGTACTTGGCTGAGCGGAGGAGGGCGACATCACGAGCTTCGTCTAACTAGTCCATGGCGTCTTTGTGCGATGCCTCTACTCCCTGTTCGTCGTATGCTCTAATCCTTGGCGCTCCATAGTCGAGGTCGGTTGGGAGGACGGCCTCGGAACTGTAGACCATGAAGAAAGGCGTGTAGCCGGTGGCTCGGCTAGGAGTTGTCCTTAGGCCCAGAGCACCGCAGGGAGCTCGGCGACCCAGCGTACACCGAACTTGTTCAACTGGTTGAAGATCCTAGGCTTGAGGCCCTATAGGAGCATGCCGTTTGCGCGCTTGACCTACCCATTCGTTTGGGGGTGCGCGACGGCGGCCCAATCGACCCGGATCTATTGTTCATCATAGAATTGAAGGAATTTCTTACTGGTGAACTGTGTGCCGTTGTCCATGATGATGGAGTTTGGTACTCCAAAGCGATGGATGATGTCGAGGAAGAACAACACAGCTTGCTCGAACTAGATCACAGAGATCATCTGGGCTTCGATCCATTTTGTGAATTTGTCTATGGTGACAAGTAAGTGGGTGTAGCCCCCTGGCGCTTTCTTGAGAGACCCAACCAGATCGAGTCCCCAGACCATGAAGGGCCACGTGATGGGGATCATCTGGAGTGCCAGGGCTAGGAGGTGAGTTTGCTAAGTGTAGTACTAGCACCCTTCGTAGGTGCGTATGATCCGCTCAGCGTCGGCTACTGCAGTGGGCCAGTAGAAGCCCTGTCGAAACGTGTTCCCAACCAAGGTTCTAGGCGCGGTGTGGTGACCATAGACCCCACAGTGGATATCACTCAGCAAAAGCTTCTCCTGTTCGATGGGGATGCAGAGCTGCAGGATCCCGGTATGGCTTCATTTGTAGAGTTCGCCTTCTACAAGAATGAAGGATTTGGCGTGACGTGCAAGCCGTCGAGCTTCCGTCTTGTTCGTCGGCAGCGTGTCACGGAGGAGGTAGTCGAGGTAGAGCATTCTCCAGTCGATCAAAGGGTCGGGCTCTGTCGCTGGATCCTCTTCAAGCTCCATGACCTCGGGGCCGGACGGAGCCGTCAGTTGGCTAGCCCCCGAGGCTGGATCGGATGGACCATCATCGGCCCATTCCGACCCTTCGTAGCGTACCGAGGGATTATGTTGGTCGCTGGCAAAGACGCCCATTAGCACCGGCTCTCGGTCAAATGTCGCTTTTGCAAGCGCGTCGGCCGCCTCGTTGAGGTGCCTTTGGATGTGATTGAGTTCGAGGCCATCGAATTTGTCCTCCAGCCGTTGGACTTCTTGGCAGTACATAGCCATCTTGGTGTCATGGCAGCTCGACTCCTTCATGATTTGGTTGACGACCAGCTGGGAGTCACCTCGAATGTCGAGGCGTAGGATGCCCAACTCGATGGCGATGCGTAGGCCGTTGATGAGCGCTTCATACTCAGCCACATTATTGGATGAGGGGAAATGGAGACAAACCATATACCTCATGCGAAACTCAAGGGGTGATATGAAGACCAGCCCCATGCCGGCGCCCTTCTTCATCAGCGATCCATCAAAGTACATCGTCCAGTACTCTTGATCGACGACCGCCGGTGGTGTTTGGACCTCGGTCCATTCCGCGATGAAGTCAGCCAACACTTGGGATTTGATCGTTGTTCGGGAGGCATACGTGATGCCTTGATCCATCAACTCGAGCGCCCACTTTGCGGTTCTTCCCATGGCATCCTGGCTCTGGACGACCTCGCCAAGGGGGAACGACGTCACGACCATCACAGGGTGTGACTCGAAGTAGTGGCGTAGCTTCTTCTTGGTGGTGAGGATGGCGTATAGGAGCTTCTAGATTTGGGAGTAGCAGGTCTTAGAGTCAGATAGTACCTCACTGATGAAGTACATAGGGTGCTGCACCTTAAGGGCGTGCCCCTCTTCCCCCCACTCTACTACCAGGGTGGCGCTGACCACTTGCATGGTGGCTGCTATGTATAGCAAGAGGGGATCTCTGTTGCTTGGTGGAACCAGGATCGAGGCCCTTGTCAGAAGTAGTTTGACCATGTTAAGTGCCTCTTGGGCCTCGGATGTCCACTCAAAGTGGTCGGCTTTCTTCAAGAGTTGATAAAGGGGGAGACCTCATTTGCCAAGGCATGAGATGAATCGGCTGAGTACGGCGAGGCACCCTGTGATTCGCTGAACCACCTTTATGTTCTGAATCGGGCCCATCCTTGTGATGGCTGAGATTTTCTCCGGGTTGGCTTTGATGCCACGCTCGGAGACGATGAAGCCGAGCAGCATGCCCCTCGGGACCCCGAAAACACATTTCTTGGGATTGAGTTTGATGCCATTCGTTCGGAGTTTCGCAAAGGTTTGCTCAAGATCAGCAACGAGACGGTCAGCCTGTTTGGACTTAACCACGATGTCCTCAACGTAAGCTTCAACGGTCCGCCCGATGAGGTCCCCGAAGCATTTGAGCATACAACGCTGGTACGTAGCCCCAGCGTTCTTCAGACCGAACAGCATTGAGACATAGCAGAACAATCCGAAGGGGGTGATGAAAGATGTCGCGAGCTGGTCGGAATCTTTCATCGTGATTTGATGGTACCTGGAGTACGCATCAAGGAAGTAGAGGGTTTCGCACCCCGAGGTAGAATCGACTATTTGGTCTATGCACGGCAAAGGAAACAGATCCTTTGGGCATGCCTTGTTGAGACCCGTATAGTCAACACACATCCTCCATTTCCCACTCTTCTTTCGTACAAAAATGGGATTTGCTAACCACTCTGGGTGGTATACTTCCTTGATGAATCCGGCAGCTGATAGTTTCGCTATCTCTTCACCGATGGCCCTACGTTTCTCCTTGTCGAAGCGACGTAGGCGTTGCTTCACCAGTTTGGAGCCTGGGTGGATCTTCAAGGTATGCTCAGTGACCTCCCTCAGAATGCTGGGCATATCCGAGGGTTTCCACATAAAGATGTCTTTGTTGTCGTGGAGGAAGGTGATGAGCACGCTTTCCTATTCGAAGGAAAGCGTGGTACCAATGCACACCATTTTGCCCTCGGTGCTTCTGGGGTCTACGAGGACTTCTTTAGAGCCCTCAGCCGACTCTAATGACCCGATCGACTTTTTGGCATCGGGCGCTTCTTTGGTGACCTCCTCCCTGAGGGCGGCGAGTTCTCCAGAGGCGACGATTGTTGCGGCATGGCGGCAGCACTCGACCTCGCACTCATAGGCCCGCTGGAAGGAGGTACCGACGGTGATGACCCTATGGGGGCCCGACATCTTCAGCTTGAGATATGTTTAGTTGGGGATGACCATGAACTTCACGTAACATGGGCATCCCAGGATGGTGTGGAAAGTTCTGGGGAACCCAACCACCTCGAAGGTGAGGGTCTCAGTTCTATAATTGAACTGTTCCCCGAAGGTGACGGGAAGATCGATCTGCCTGAGTGGCATGGCCTGCTTCCCGGGCACGATGCCATTGAAAGGCTCTTGGGTTGGGCGGAGGCGTGTTCGGTTGACGCCCATCTCATCGAGCGTCTTTGCGTACATGATGTTGAGGCCGCTGCCCCCATCCATCAGTACTTTGGTGAGTCGCTTTGGGCCGACAATCAGGTTGACCACGAGCGGATATCTCCCTGGGTGCGGGACGCTATTCGGATGGTCGGCCCGATCAAAGGTTATGGCGAACTCTAACCACTGGAGGAAGGCAGGCGTGGCCCTCGAGTAATTTTTTGAAGTGGTTTCGGAGTGCCCTCCGTAGGCTTCCAGCCACCCCTGCAGTTAGCAGTGGCCACGAGCGAGTCCTCATGCCGTTGCTTCTTATTCTTCCTTTTGGCAAAATGATTGGAGGTGCCTTCGCCGACGGCCTCATCCCATCTTTCCTTGCCTTCGAGACGATCAAAGATTGCTCCGACCGCCTCCTCTCCTGAGGCGTGGTTGGTGGTGATGTCCAGGAGCTCCTTGGTGGTTCGCAGGCCCTTGTGTCCTAGCTTATGAACCAAAGACTCGCAGGAAGTCTCGGATAGGAAGGCTCCTATAATGTCGACATTGGCGATGTTAGGGAGCTCGTTGCATTGCTGGGAGAAGCACCGGATGTACCAACGAAGGGTCTCACCGGCCTTCTGACGGTAGTTCTTGAGGTCCCATGGGTTCCTAGGGTGCTTGTATGTGCCCTGGAAGTTCCCCACAAAGATCTCCTTTAGATCTGCCCAACTCTGGATCACGTTGGACGGTAGGTGTTCCAACCACGCTCGTGCCGAATCGGCTAAGAACAGTGGAAGGTTGCGGATAATGAAGTCGTCAATATCCGCACCACCGGCTTGACAGGCAAGCTGATAGTCTTCGAGCCAAAGTCCAGGGTTTGTTTCCCCAAAGTACTTAGGGATATTGGTTGGTGGTCGGTACCTCGGCGGGAAAGCAGCGTTGAGGATGTGCCGGTCGAAGGCCTGAGGGCCTAGCAGGCTAGGGCTTGGGCTCCGGTCCTCACCGCTGTCGTAGCGTCCACCATGACAAGGGTGATAGCCGCGATGGGCTCCTTCCCTCGGGTCACTGTAGGTGCGTCTATGGGCATCGAGGGTGCTACATGCGTCGCGGTTGCGGCCGAGGCGTTCATGCACCGGGACCGCGGTGCGCTACCTGCCGCCTTGTGGTGCCTGGTGGACTGACGCGTCCCTGACGGGGCGGTCCGAGATTGTGTGCTGGCTGGCGTCAAGCTCGCGTCGTCGAGACAGCGAGCTCTCAGCCTACTGCGCCGCCGCACGCTCGAGTAGCGTGTGAATCTCACGGTGGGTCTGACGATCCTCGGGCGTCGCGGCCTCCGGAAGGCCATGGCTTGCCCGGGCGAAGTGAGGAAGGGCTTCATCATCGGCGATGATCCTTCGGTTCACGTCACAAGCCCTGGCACGTGCGCGCCCACCGTCTCCATGGCGTTCGATCTCTCGATCGACCTCTGCGCATTCCCGCACAAGCTGGATTCCAGCTTCCTTGATCTCCCACTTTTGGGCTCTTGGCTGCTCCACCCCAACACGAGGTGGGGCCGCTATCTCGCCTTCAGTTTCGCTGCTGAGGTTGCCCACCGGGGTAGCCTCCTCCACGAAGATGCTTTCGATGTGCCACTTGGGGGTACCCGTCATGAAGCAGTCCCGGAAGGGGTGATGGCTCCCCCTGCTGGTGTTAGAGCCAGAGGATGACCCCGGCTCCTCTATGAGGAGGTTGTGGAGAGACTCCATGACGTGTTCGATCACCCCCATGAACTTGTTCGCGGGCGGCTGAACCATGCGTCATGTCACAAGGTGGCTAACGGACGCCGCAGCGTTGTGGAGACCGAACGAAAACGCTGTCGGGGCGCTCCGCATGTGGTGTTCTAGAGAGAGGGATCCTCCTCCGAAAGACCATGTCATATCATTGGCATTGGAAAGGGCGAGGCGACGCTGGTCCTCCCTAGACTGCTAGGGTCCGAGGGAGACGCCAAGCTGGTGCCCAAGCCTCTCATGGTTGAGGCCGATGGAGGGGAGAGATTGGATGGCGGCGTGAGCCAATGCCAACTCCCCCCCACCGTGATGATGAAGTCTAGGCTCCCAAAGCGCACGTGTGCGCCTGGTTCCTAGCTGATGCCGTGGTTAGCCATCCGTGGCCTGATGTGGAATGCGCAAAGGTCCCCTACCTGGCGCGCCAACTATCGGTGTTTCAAACAAACACCAACTAGTAAATTTATATTTGTTGCGCGTTAGGCTTAGATGCTGTACTAAAGGACACAAGGTTTATACTGGTTTGGGTAGAATGTCCCTACGTCCAGTCTGCTGTTGTGTATGAAAATCGATCCATCCCCTTAGTGGGGTGTCCTGCCCTCCCTTTTATAGACCAAGGGGAGCAGGGGTTATAGATGGGAGAAAGAGAAAAAAACCAAAGGTAGAGACGGTCCTTCAAAGGCGCCAGGTCTTCCTTTTCCCTTTGAGCCTGCCCTGCTGACATGGTAGACCATGTCAGGGATAGCGTGTTCACTGACCCTGACATGGTTGTGCCCTGACTTTGCTTCAACAAGTGGTTACATCCCATCCCACTCCGGCAGATGGTGCGTCATGCCAGGGTGCTGAGCCGTGATCCTATGGAGAGCAGATGGGGAAGTGACTATATGTCCATAAATGTAGATGATGTGAGTTCTCTCTTGGATTGTAGTGGTTGTCGTATGCTTATGTCATGATTCACGTCCGAGGGCTGATGGCAGCGCCCACAACACTGTAAGGCAAAAGTCGGCGCCTACAACACTGTTCGGGCTTTGCCATGCCTGGAAGGGCCTAAATCGCCTGTCCTGTTGTATCCTGATGGTACTTTCCTACAGGCATGCAGGGCATGGTCCTCGGTATTGTGGTTGACTCAAATGTCCTGTCTTACCCTATGCCCATCATTATGAAGGAGCAGGGCGCAGTCGTCAGGCGAGACGGAGCCTGTCCTGGGACATCGGGTGGGGCGGAGCCAGCCCTCAGCCATCGGACGAGGCGGAACCAGCCCTCAGACGTCGTGCGAGGCGAAGCCAGCCCTTAGCCGTTGGGCAAGGCGGAGCCAGCTCTCGGGGGTCGGGCGAGGCGAGGCCCGTCCCCGGTCGTCGGTCGAGGCGGAGCCAGCCCTTAGCCATCGGGTGAGGCAGGGCCAACCCTCGGGGGTCAGGCGAGTCGAGGCCCGTCCCCGGTTGTCGGGCGAGGCGGAGCCAGCCCTTAGCCATCGGGCGAGGCGGAGCCGACCCTCAGTTGTCGGGTGAGGCAGAGTCTGCCCCTAGACATCGCGCGAGGCGGAGTCCAGCCCTCGGGGGTCGAGCGAGGCGGCGTCCAACCCTCGGGGGTAGGGTGAGGCGGAGCCAACCCTTAGGGGCTGGGCGAGGCGCGGCCAACCTCTGGTCGTATGGACAAGAAGTGCAGTTACGTTCTTGTCTGCTTGAAAGCATCAACATTTAATGGTTATTAGCTTCACCTCACTGGGGTACCCCAGTATTAGGTGCCCGACAGTAAGTATGCTACATCCTTTGCCATACCCAAAGCTCCATATAAGCCTTTTAGTGGTAGGATGAAAAGAAGGCAATATTCACAATATGCCTTGGTGAGGATTCATACACACTGAGTGATTTGAGAGTACCACAAAAGAAGAAGGTAAGCTATGTTCTGTTTCCAAAAATCTTGCAAAAATTTCCAATTGACTTGACTAAAAGAAGATGGTGATCTATTTCAAGCTATTCCATTCTTCAACTGCTAAAAGTTTCATGGTAGACACTTTGAATCCTGCAAAACAAATATGACTGGGAATAGTTTTATGTTGATGTCTTGTCTCAAGGTTATGTCTAAAGTAATCCAACATTTTATCGAGGACGAGTAAAAGCCTAAGTGTGGGAGAACTTGTTGATAGTCGTTAACACTCATTATTAACCGTCAATATACCCTACATATATGATTAAAATGGATCACCAACATAGGTATAGTGTTTTAAACTAACGAATTCCATAAGTCTTGGTGAATATTTGCATGTAGGTGAATTTAGCCATTTTACTGGCCAAATTGGGCCATAATGCGTGAAGAAATATTAATGATCCGCGACGGGCTCAACCAAAAAGGGCTTCAAGATAATTATTCAAGAATTACTACAAAAGATCAAGGTGAGCCGGTGACAAGTGGGGCCGACCGACACCACCCCTAGGTTGGCCGGCCTGTGGGCCTTTCCTGTTAGCCTCCGCCTCGACGTGGAATCTCCACCGCCTCTGAGGATCGATCTCCACCGTGTACGAAGGTTGTTGAGTCCTTTGTAGTCCACCTCCCGTCTGTAGGCCAAGTAGGACCCAGTTGCGACGGAAAGAGCATACTCTGTTTGTGCTTTTCCTTAGTAATGTCCCTAGGTGAACAGTAGAACACATAGTTTACTTAAGTTAGAAATAAAGAAACTTAGTAGTCCTCTCTACACTCCTGTTTATCCTAAGCCATGTTGCTATCCCTGGTTAAGTTAGACTTAGTTAAACTCAGACGTTTCCCTGAGTTCGATATCCTGAAATACTTCCGGTGAAAGGCTACAATTGATATCCGTGCGCTTGAGGATCTTTTCTACGTGCCCCCACAGGTGTCAACAAGCTTTTCTGGTGCCATTGCTAGGAAAATAGTTGCTGTGTTAACTTCGAACCTAATTTAACCTTGTATTCTTGTAACAATTGATATGTATTAACTTATGACTTATAACTTATACATAAAAGTTATGAAACCCAACTTATATACAAAAGTTATTAAACACAAAGGAACGAATTAACTTATAACTTATGCAAAAAATTTGAAAACACAATGGAATGAATTAACTTATAACTTATGCCAAAACTTGGAAACTTAAAAGTTATAAAAACACACCTTATATACTCTTATAACTTATGCCAAAACTTAGAAACTTAAAAGTTATGAAAACACACCTTATATACTAAAGTTATGAAACACAACTTGTGTTCATAAGTTATTCTACAATTTATGTAGGTAAGTGATTCTATACAACTTGTCAACGCTACCTAACAAGTTCTGCTAAAAACTTGTGCTAATAAGTTTTGTTCTGCAAAATGTTATATTGTAAAAGTTGTGATAATAAGTTATGCATAAAAATTATGTGTATGCTCGCAAAAAAGAGGAAAGTTATGTATATAACTTAGATATATAACTTGATGAATGACTTAGATGTAAAGTTGGTCGTACAAGTTATATATTCAAGAAAACTTAGATGTACAATATTAGCAGAAATGTAAAACTGTATATGAAATAACTTGTATAAAAAATAAAAAGGTAAAAGAAAAAAAGTAGAAAATAAAAAAGGAGAAAGATAGATGCCCCTACAGTTAATAACATGCCGGCACGTGTCCAACTCGAACGTGCCAGCTCTACGTAATTCAGCCTGTTCGTTTATTGGTTTTTGTCAGGACTTATCAGTCAGCCAACAGTGTTTTTCTCTCACAACATACTAGCACCAGTCGAGCTTATCAGCCCAGAAACCAACCAGCAATCAGGCCGATTGAATCAAGCGAGGGAGAGCCGCAGGCGAGGAAGCCTCCGTACGGCTGGACGCACCCGTGTCGAATTGTTCGCTGAACTAGGAACGAATGAACGCTCGTGGAAATGGAATTTGGTGTACAATCACCGTTAAATGTGGCAAGTTATCAGATTCTAGACATCATTTTGAACGTTTGATTCCTTCTAATGCCAAGTATCATACATCCGTGATGGATCGTATAGGAGAGTGATTAGACTCAGGATCCACCCAATTTTCTTCCAGTCCAGAAAGCAAACATGCCCTTAGAGCTCCCCAGGTTGACGTTAGTATTATATATACTCCGTACATTTCAAATTATAAGTTATTCTATTTTTTTACTTAATTAAATATGATTTTCATGACTGATCTTCACGACATCTGTATTCCTTGCCTAAATCTTTGCTAGCGTTCGATTCCATGCTTCACAAGTCATCACATCTAGATGCCCCCTGGTCTTTTTGTAATTAAAAGCTGGAAGATGACAGCAAAGCAGTGTGGTTTCTTCTCTAGGATGTTGTCCCCTTAGAAGGGCGATTATTCATCTGTTTACTTAATTTTTGCATTTAATTACCCACCTTCCATTATGATAGAGAATCCATATAACCCTTTAAATTACATCTAAATTATCACTATTGTCATTATTAAAAAAAACTCAAATTTCTCATGAAATCTGCATATAAGTTACTAACGTCTTCTATTACAAAACAAGTGCTTAAATAGCATAAAGTACAGATTATACATGTTTCTACATCACCCACTTCTATTAATATTAATATATTAAAAACTATTTAAATTAAATATAAATGTTGTGCCATCATATAGTTCAAGGACACATCCATGTATGAGCGACAATGTTTCAGCAATCATGAAAAATATTTCCTCAATGACTCATATATTAATAATTCTAACAAATTAATTAAGACTATATTGTTAACCATAACATATAATTTATATAAATTATTACTTTAGATAAATCATACATAATAACTAAAATTGGTGTATCTTTATTGATAGTATAACCATAAGAACTCTATATATGTTTATAATAGAGAAATAAGAGTATTACTACACATAATTTTTTGATAAGAAAATTAAAATATTTTGAGAAGTGGTGGACGTTAGTGTTGACCAAGATTGGCTATATCTATCCAGTATTTTTAGATTCCATTGGAGTTAAGAAGTGATTATAAGGCTTAAATATTAATATTTATTGAGGTTAACATCACTATTCACAGCAGTGCCGCGTAAAATGCGGCAGTGCCGCACCTGTACTGAGAACGGCGATCGAGTTTATTTTGAACAGGTCTATTCACCTCTCTCTAGGCGTAGCAAGATTCTTTGCAGGTTCACTGTTTGGCAGTTAGAGTAGTTGGACTGGGGCCCACGGTGAACGAGGCAAGCAAACAAAATCTAAGCCCAGCATGTTCACCTGAGTCACTTGAATCAAACAAGCCTTGGGGACACACCCATGCCGTCCATCCAGGAGGTGGTTCATCCCTTAGAACCTATTTTGGTGAAGAATATCCTGTATTCTTCCAATCTCCCTCTGTCCCTTAGAAATAATCACCCTGTTTGCTTCAACTTATCGGCCCCGCTTATCAGTTATGATACAATATTTTTTTTCTCTCACAGCAAAACAGCATCAGTTGGCTTATCAGTGGCAGAAACCATCAGCCGAACAACCCGAATATTCCTAAACCTTACGTAGCTTCATTTGATAATGTTTCAGATATATTCAAACTTCAGAGTACCATGGATTGGCGATGGTGGTGAAGCGCATGTCAATAGAGGTTTTCGTGTGCAATTCAGTCAAGTGTTAGGTCCCCGTGTGTAATACTAGTGTAGAATTCACGGTGATGGCACTTTGCCAAGCGATGCGATCGCCAGCTTCTGCGTTACCACGCCGTCGCACGTGCGCTAGGAGATTATGGTATCGACACAGACGGTGTTGACACCTCAAAATTCCAAAGTGCATAATGGACTCTGCCATCATGTTTCTGTCATCAAGGCGGTCAGAAAGCATATTTGGATCATCAGATTTGGAGCCCGGACGAAGAAAACAACTTTTCAGGGGTTGACCTAGTCGAAACCAGCCAAACCAGTTTTCTCAACTTTCTCGAATGCAAGAATGGATTGCACCATTTCATTCCTCTTGTCGAGTTGATCGAAAAACATATATAAATCGTCACATTTGAAGTCCGGATTAATTAGTTATAATTTTTGGAAGGTTTTTGCGCTGGACACGCAGTAGAACCGGCCAGGACGGTTTTGATGGGCCAGTTCGGATCTAATTCACGTTTTGACACGCAGTAGAAGAATGGCCACTTAACTTTCTCATATCTCATATGCTTTTTCAAAATCTATTTTAAGATGACCCCATTGCGTTTTTTATGGTGCAATTTGTGTATGATTTCATACAAATTAACCACACCTTCTATGATGTAATGTCCTCGCATGAAAGCTGTTTGTGTCAGACTAAGAGGATGTTTGGATTTAGGGGCTAAAGTTTAGTCCATGTCACAGGAGCTAAACATAAGCCAATTAAAAAAACTAATTGTACAGGAGTAGACTAATTAACGAGATAAATCTATTAAGCCTAATTAATCAATCATTAGCAAATGTTTACTGTAGTACCATATTGTCAAATCATGGACTAATTAGACTTAATAAATTCGTTTCGCAAATTAGCCCCATCTGGTAATTAGTTTTATAATTAGCCTATATTTAATATTCCTAATTGGTATTCTAAGATTCGACGTGACAAGACTAAATTTTAGTCCGAGGGAAACAAACACCCCCTAATAATAATATGATCTGCCACCGAATTAATTCTACACGTGACCACCTTAGTGAAAATTTTGAAGCTGACATTGAGTAAGTATATTGGTCTATATTGTTGGATCGGTTTGTTTCTTGGATCTTCGGAACGAGAGTTATGACCCTAAAGTTAAGGCTAAAAGGTGATAAATTTCCGGCATGAATGTTTCAAAACATGCTCATGAAGTCTTTTGATGACATCCCAAAGCTATGAGTACCACCTTGTACAATTAAGTTACTGTTTTTTGTTGGAGAGCATAGTTTTGAAGATTCCAACGAGCACGCCGACGATGGAGAAGAGGGTGGCGATGGTCATGGCCTTGTAGCCGTTGTAGAGGTGGCGGTGGATGAAGATGAGCACCGAGCAGCGCCGCCTGTAGGAGTAGATGGCTTCCAAGATGGAGAAATAGCGGTCGCCGAAGCGCAGGTGCTGGGCGAGCCCCTTGAAGAAGTGCAGCGCCTGCTTGTCGCTGAAGGTGCTGTACAGCAGCTTCTTGGCTCGCAGCTTCTGCACGTCCTCTTCCCTGTCCATGAGCATCGCCAGCACCGACAGGTACGAGCTCACGGTGTAGCCGTCGGACTCCATGCTCGCGCCCGAGGTGCTCGCCTCCAGCGCCGCGATGTTCACCAGCCAGCACGCGGTGATGTCGTTCAGGAACACCGGCGACAGGGACAGCTTGCCGAATAGGCGGCGCCGGTACTGGAAGCTCATGTCCCCGAACCATGGCTTGGTGCTCGGTGTCAGCTTGACGCCGATCTCCGCGAGCTCCGCGGCGCTGCTGGACTTGAGTGACGACACGATGCCCTTGTAGTTCTTCACGTTCGCGGGCATGCTGCCGATCTGAGTGTACCAGAGCAGGCCAAGGAGATGCGGCGGCGTGTAGTCGTCGGCATCGCTGCCAATGTTGACCCCGCGGTCTCGTTGGCCAGGAGGGCCTCTTTCGTCGGGCATCGGGGTGGATCCGCAATGCATCCAGCACCGGACTTCCTCCTTCCCCTTTCCAGGTTGAAACTTCTCCTGCATTCCGCTGACAAACCTTCGCACATCGACGTTCATGAACTCCGTGAGCACCTCCAGCACCAGCCAGGGGATCTGGTTCTCGAGCAGGAAGATGTCCCTCTGGATGCTGGGCCCCGTGGAGAGCGTCATCCGGTTCTGCAGCACGGGCTCGTCCCCGCCGCCGAGCATGTACTGCAGCAGGAAGCAGCCGTCGAGGAGCATCATGGTCGCGAAGTCGGCGTCGCTGAGGCCCACCAGCGACGGGTCATCGGCGTCGTAACATCCACGGGCATCTCCGACGACGGACAAGATCTTCTCGTAGACCTCCATGGAAGTGGAGCGACTTGAGTGTTTGCAAAGGTGGTAGGCCGCGGCGAGCTTGACCTCCTCCATCTTCTGCAAGTGCGGCGAGCCATGGTGGTACGGGCCGATGGCCACCACGCTCGGCACGATGTAGCGGTCGCTGTCGCCGCCGATCCCCTGGAGGCCGCGGGGGAACCGGTGGATCTTGGTGTCCACCTTGGAGAACTGAGCCTTGAGCCTCTCGTTCGCCGTCGCCGTCCTCTCGTCGATGGCGAGAACTATTTCATGGGTTGCGTCATCACGGACGAGGATTGTTTTTGTGCCTGCGTTGCTACTGGCGTCCATGGCGCCAAACACCGCTCTGGTAGTAGTTATTTTCAAAGTTTCACATGTCATGTTCGTAGAGCTTCAGCTTATATATATGGTTCTTCACTCATCAGAATCATGATTGGCAAATAAAACTGATCGATCCTTTATCCAGAAAGATCGATCCCTTGCTCAAACCGTTTCCAACATCTAGTTCCAAGCTTCATGTTAACGCGCGTCGCATCTACATGCCCCAGTACTCTTTGTTTAAGCTTCATGATCGGCAAAAACATATAAATGAATTTATTGAACATGCAATTGTCAGATCAATCCTGAATCAGATGTCAGATGATTAATCGCCTTTCTAGGGGGGGGGGGGGGAGGGAACCTGCTGAAGAAGAAACAAAACTACCTTTTGTCATCTTCCAGCCATAACAAAAAGACCAGAGCCTAGAATGAAAGCTTGGAATCAAATGCTATATCAAAGATTGGGCAAGGAATAAGGATAAAGTCATAAAGATCAGTTTTGTCCGTCAAGTTTAATTTATAATAAAGGGTACAGGCCTGGTCCACAGATGGTCTTTTGCAGAGGAATCAAACTCACTTTATCCTTGGCGTGAACTGCAATTCTAGTCATGCATATGCTTGTATAACCAGCTCTAAAATATCAAGAAAAATCAAACTAGATTATGGCCTTCTCAATTTTTAAGGAAAATTGGTCTATTAACACACGTGCACCTATATGGGATCGCTGTATATTTTATTTATAAGTTAATGTATAATAGACAACATTAAATTACTACTGCTTCGCCGGACAAATTAAACGTGCATGTATTACCTACATTTATTTTGTATACTAGCCCACCAACTCGTACTCTCCCTGATATATTCTAGAATCTTATGTTGCATAAGTATTAAAAGTTTTATGGATAAATTTAGTATGCGCAGCTAATCAAAATGATTATCTTTACTCTCTCGTTATTCTTTTCGTAACATAATATCCATTTAGATAGTATATAATATCTATCTTGCTGTGACAAATGTACCAGTTACTCCATATATGTTTGCATAATTTGCAATTCACCTTTACGGGGGTTTAATTTGTATTTAGTTGAAACCTTAGCTTAAGTTCAAACACTAGTTCTTATGTATCTTTTATTCAAAATTTTCGCTTTTTACATAAATTATAGGTTTATAAACTCCACCTACTCTTAGTTACTAAAATAGTATAACCAGTCATTATAGTTTGCACCATTGCACTCAAGACATTCATCCTCTATGAAAAGAATTATATATATATGTAGTAGTATGTTTTAACAAAAGCTAGAGTGCTTAAATTAAACTACCATTATTGGTATATATGCTAAAATGTATAAACTAATCTAAAGTAACAACTAAAAAAATGTCACATAGAGTTTTAATATAATTGAGCATGAACTTCGATTGCTACATGCTAGTAACAAGGTCAGGAATGTGTATATGTTACAAAAAGACTAGTGCAGCCTGTAGATGCGACGGGTTAACATGAAGCTTGGAACATATGTTGGCAACAATTTGAGCAAGGGATCTGGGTAAAAGATCAGACTTTCCAAAGTATAACTAAGAACCAAGCGCACCCCAAAGCATATATATATTCTCTGCGCTATAATACAGTGTGTGCAAGCATTAAAAAATCATACCCAAATATAAGGGATTCTAGGGACAAAACAGTTTTGCATTAAATAGTTACATAAATTTGATAGGTATCATATTGTTACTTGTCATCTATCAACCAATTACCATTAATTATATATTGATGATAGCGTCTGATTATGAAATAAAGTGAGAGTACACGTGTCTGTCCTAAAATCTTTAGAATACATTATATTACAGGACGAATGGAGTAAGCTCTACGTGTATGACACCATGAAATGACCATTACCACTATATTTCACTCCTGGTCGGAACACTATTATTAGCATATACGGGAGAATGGCAAACCTTGAGGTTGAGAAAATTCCTTTTTTGCTACCAAAGACGAGCATACATATATAGGTGCACATACACCCGTGTAAGGGCATAGGAGAGACCAGACTGATAAATCTTGACAAAATCACAAAATATAGTGCCTCATAATCGATGGACACGTTTTTGTGACTAAAGGAATAATCAGCTATAAGTGCAGCACCCACACACAGAGTCAGGGACTTGAAACTGGATAGATAGGTTACAGCATCTCCAACAGAGAAACTAAATAGGACCTCTACTCTACTTTTTGGTGTCGCAGAAAAAACTTAATCCAAGAGGGCTCTAAATCAATTTCCTACTTTATGGAGACGTCCAAATCTCCCCCTCAGCCTTATCTTCGTGGGGGGTGCTACTAGATAGTTCTCTATTTACTTTTAGGATTTTTTGCACCAACTTACTCCCACATGTTTTTCCCATCTAGACTCGATCTTTCCCACCCCGTCGCCCTATTCTCCTCCCCTAGCAGAGCCCCTCAGCCCGATGCATCTTGGCGCACTATTTCACTCACTAGTAGAGAAACGACCTTTGATCCCACCTCGAAATTTGGCTTTAGTCCCGGTATTTTTCACGTCCGGGACTAGAGAGACCTTTAGTCCCGGTTGTTAGCTCCAACCGGGACTAAAGGTCCCTGCCCAACGGCTACTGCGGCAGGCTTTTGCTACAGGGGACCTTTAGTCCCGGTTGGAGCTACCAACCGGGACTAAAGGTTAACTTTTACTCCCGGTTGCTCCCTCCAACCGGAAGTAAAAGTCTACTCCCGGCTGGAGGCTCCGTCCGGGACTAGAAAGGGACATTTAGTCCCGGTTGCTGTCTTCAACCGGGACTACAATCCCCCTCCTATATAGCCCTTCTTCCACCCCGAGCCCGAGCCACTTCGAGCTCAGTGTTTTCTTGCTTCATCGCCGATAATCACAAGATTTTCTTCGATTCCTCCATCGATTCTTCGGTTATAAAGGTTACCAACTTTATACTCTCATGTTTCATCAGTAACATATCTTATTTTGTGGATTAGATATATGTGGTTTTTTTATGGTGGAAGTTTTTTATTTGTAAGCCATTTAAGCTCAAAATCACTTTAAAGTTTGCATATTTGGATGAAGGAAGGTTAAAGTTGTTATTCAAAACTAGTTTTCAGCTTTCATTTCTAGCATGCATAGCAAACTTTATGGTTTAGAGATATAGAGAATTTTAGAGTTTTTTTAATTTTATTTGTTTATAAAATGAGAAATTTATATTATATTAAAAATGAGTATAGAGAGTAGATGGCAACAGCTTCTGGGTCCTCGGCCTCTCATCGGGTTCCAAAGCGACTGAAGCCGGACCTCCCTCTCATTGCATGCGGCAAGTGTGAGGAGAAGATTGTGATGGAGTACCAGGTGAGGAAGGAGTGTCCCAACAAGGGCCGTATCTTCTACAAGTGTCCGGATCGCAATGTGAGTTATTTTATCGCATTTGATGATTATGGTTAATTTATACTTATTTTCATGATGATTGTGATTAAAGTTCTATTTTTTTGTTTTAATTTTAGTGGGATGGCACTGGATGTTCAGGCTGGTACTGGGAGGAAGAGTATGTTGAACACATGCAAAACTCTCTTGCACAGGCGGCTACGGTGGCTGATGAGGCAGTGATCCTGCGGTAGAAGCCCATAGACGTTGAACAAACGCATGATCTGTCTGTTTTAGTTGGGATTGGTCGCGAAATCCTTATGCTGCTGAAGTGCATTTTAGCTTTAGTTTTTTTACTGGTATTTGGGATTGTCTACATTATAGCGAGACTTTCATAAATTAATACCTTGTGTGGTGGCATGCATGTCGTATAATTAACTAATTATGTTCTAGGTTTTAATATGGTATGTATGTCATGTAATGCAGATGAGCCGACATTGGATGTACAATGCTGATCGCCGCTCCCAAGAGTTCATTGAGGGCGTGCATTCTTTCTTACGTGTGGCCGAGGCAAACAAACGCGATGGTTTCATGTGCTGCCCATGTGCCATATGTAAGAATTTGAAGGAATATGCTAGCTCAAGGAGTCTTCATTCACACTTGTTGAAGTCGGGTTTCATGCCAAACTATATTTGTTGGAGGAAGCACGGAGAAACCGGGGTTGTAATAGAAGAAGGTGAAGAAGAACAATGGGACGATGATGACATTATTGTTGAATATGGTGCCTTCAATGATACTGCAATGGGAGAAGCTGAAGAAGAGGTAGTGGCAGAAGATGAGCCCGCTGATGATCTTGGTCAGGCCATTCGTGACGCACAAAGAGAATGCAAAAGTGAAAAGGAGAAGATCAAGTTCGAGCGCATGCTAGAGGATCACAAGAAATTGCTATACCCAACTTGTGATGCGGGACAGAAAAAGTTGGGTACCACACTGGAATTGCTGCAATGAAAGGCAAAGAATGGTGTATCTGACAAGGGATTTGGAGAGTTACTGAAAATCCAAAAGAAGATGCTTCCGAAGGATAACGAATTGCCCGTCACTACGTACGAAGCAAAATAGGTAGTCTGCCCTTTGGGATTAGAAATCCAGAAGATACATGCATGTCCTAATGACTGCATCCTCTACCATGGCGAGGAGTACGAGAAGTTAGATGCATGTCCGGTATGTCATGCATCGCGGTATAAGATCAGGCGAGATGACCCTGGTGATGTTGAGGGCGAACGTCCCACAAAGAAAATCCCTGCCAAGATTATGTGGTATGCTCCTATAATACCACGCTTGAAACGTCTGTTCAGAAACAAAGACCATGCAAAGTTGTTGCGATGGCATAAAGAAGATCGTAAGGTAGACAATATGTTGAGACACCCTGCTGATGGGTCCCAGTTACTCTATGTATCTACAACTTTTCTCCCTGGTTATGCATGAAGCGTAAGTTTATTATGATGCCAGTGCTCATCCAAGGCCCAAGGCAACCTGGCAACGACATCGATGTGTACCTGAGGCCACTAGTTGAAGAACTTCTACTTTTGTGGAACAGACCAAGTGTACGTGTGTGGGATGAGCACAAACAGGAGCACTTTGACCTACGAGCATTGTTGTTCGTAACAATCAATGATTGGCCTGCTCTAAGTAATCTTTCAGGACAATCAAACAAGGGATATAATGCATGCACGCACTGTTTCGATGACATTAAAGGTATATTCTTGAAAAAATGTCGAAAGGTCGTGTACCTTGGCCATCGTCGATTTCTTCCTGCGAATCACCCCCTAAGAAAGAAAGGCAAGCATTTTAAAGGTAAGGCAGACCACCAGACCAAGCCGAGCAACCGAACTGGTGAGGATGTACTCAATATGGTCAAGGATGTCAAAGTAGTATTTGGAAAGGCACATGGCAGCGAACCTGTTCCGAACGACGCCGACGGTCACGCACCCATGTGGAAGAAGAAGTCCATATTTTGGGAGCTACCCTATTGGCAAGTCCTAGAGGTCCGTAGCGCGATCGACGTGATGCACCTGACGAAGAATCTTTGTATGAACCTGCTAGGCTTCATGGGTGTGTATGGGAAGCCTAAGGACACACTTGAAGCACGACAGGACCTGCGGTGTTTGAAAGAATGAGACAACCTACATCTAGAGAAGATAGATGATGGACGCCATTACTTAAGTCCTGCCAGCTACACTCTTAGCAAAGAAGAGAAGGAAACCATGTTTGAATGCCTAGCAAGCATCAAGGTACCATCTGGATTCTCCTCGAATATAAAGGGTATAATAAATGTGCCAGAGAAGAAATTTCTAAACTTAAAGTCCCATGACTGCCACGTGCTCATGACGCAATTTCTTCCAGTTGCATTAAGAGGAATTCTACCTCCAAATGTATGTCTAGCCACCGTGAAGCTATGTGCATTCCTCAATGCAATTTCTCAGAAGGCACTCGATCCAATGGATCTAGCTAAACTACAGAATGATGTGGTTCAATGTCTTGTCAGCTTTGAGTTGGTGTTCCCTCCTTCCTTCTTTAATATCATGACACACCTCCTAGTTCACCTGGTCAAGGAGATTAGCATTCTCGGTCCTATGTTCCTGCACAACATGTTCCCTTTTGAGAGGTTCATGGGAGTCCTAAAGAAATATGTTCACTACCATGCTTGGCCAGAAGGAAGCATCGCCAAGGGCTATGGAACAGAGGAGGTCATTGAGTTTTGTGTTGACTTTATTCCCGACCTTGACCCGATTGGTGTTCCTGAATCACGACACGAGGGGAGACTAAGTGGAAAGGGGACACTAGGGAAGAAAACATATATTGGTACGTAGGACAATTATTTTAATAAAGCACACTACACAGTTCTGCAAAACTCCTCCTTGGTGGATCCGTATATCGAGACACATAAAGAGTTGCTCCGATCTAAGTTTTCAAGGAAGTCTGAAGCTTGGATTACGCGTTAGCACATGGAAACTTTCAGCGACTGGTTGCGAAAAAAATGTCAGGGTGATGAGAGTATTGATGAGCAACTGTATTTGTTGGCTAGGCAGCCATCGTGGCATATCCTCACATACAAAGGGTACGAGATAAATGGGAATACATTTTACACAGTAGCCCAAGATAAAAGGAGCACCAACCAAAACAGTGGTGTTCGCATAGATGCCACCGACCCTAATGGAAATAAGCAAACATATTATGGCCGCATAGAGGAGATATGGGAACTAAACTATGCACCTACTTTTAAGGTAACTTTGTTCAAGTGCCAATGGGTAAATGCGACTGGAGGCGGGGTAGCAGTCGACAACCAGTATGGAATGACAACTGTGGACCTCAACAATATTGGGTACAAAGACGAACTGTTCGTCCTTGCCAAGGATGTGAATTAGGTGTTCTATGTCAAGGACAAGTCTACAAAACCGAAGAGAGGAAAAAACAACAACGACCCAATCATTGAGCCAAAGTGCCACATAGTTCTTTCAGGGAAAAGAAACATCGTCGGAATTGAAGACAAGTCAGACATATCAGAAGATTATGAAAAGGATGACCGAATTCCACCCTTCACAGTGAACAAAGACCCAAGCATCTAGCTAAATAATGAGGACACTCCATGGTTACGGCGAGATCATAACCAAGGAATATACGTTAAGAAGAAGTTCACTACTGTGCCCGCTTGATATATATAGTGATGTATTAGACCTATTATGTAATAATTGTGACTTCAGATTTTTTTTGTTGTGTTTTCGTATTTTCTACGGTTTAAATGAATTTTCTGCTTGACGGTGGATTTCCCATGGAGAATGTGTGATGAAAAACCAAATGATCAACGTTAATAAGATGTGAAAACTTATTTCCTGTTGAAAAGTAATAGTTTTAATGATTTTAATCAAGTAGTATATTTTTGCATGGCGGAAATTGTAATTGTTATTTACACTATGTTAAATATTTATACAGTAAAACAAAAGAGTATAGGTTACAAATTTTTGTTGTGTATAATAATGCAAAACCAAGTCTAGGAATATTTATTATAATTTTTTGGATGATATTTTATTTATTAGGCAATTAATAACTGTCTACATATTTATATAAAAGAAATATATAAAAAAGGAAAAACTTCTGGAACCGGCAGGAAGACAATTGCAGCCCACTTTTACTCCCGGGTTGATCAACCACCCGGGACTAAAGGTGGGCTACGTTTTCGCGGCCCGCCAAAAAAATACCTTTAGTCCCAGGTCATGGATGCACCCGGGACTAAATGTCAGAGCTTTAGTCCTGGTTCTTACCATCACCCGGGACTAAAGGTCCATTAGTCCCAGGCCGTGGCTTCACCCGGGACTAAAGATCGGCCTAATATATATCGCCTCGTCTTCTTCTCCCATCCATCGTCTTCATTTTTCGCCCAAGAGCCACCGCGCCGCCGCCGCTCCCCATAGCCTCCAGCCGCCTCCACGCGCCATCTCTCGCCATCTTCGCCAGCGGCCCTGCTCGTGCCTCTCCCATTCGTGCGCGGCGCCTAGACCCGGATCCGCCGCCATCATCCTCGCCCTCGCCCAGATCTGATTTGGATCCACCGCGGCCTCATCATCGTTGTCGATCCTCGTCCTCGTCATCGCCAGCTTTGTCCCCGGTTCCACATGCTCACACGCCTCGCCGTGCGCTCATCGTCCCCTTCACCAGAGCTCTCGTCGTCGTCCCCTTTGTCAGAGCGCTCGTCGTCGTCCCCGTCGCATCCTCGTCGTCGAGAGATCACCTCCGGCCATCCTCGTCGTCCTCGTCAGCAACAGTGTGTGTATGAGTGTGTGCACATAGAAAAATTAGATAGATTTTATTTGTGTATGTGTGTGCTCGGACCGAAGGTCATGGAGAGGGAGCAGGGGAACGGGGCGGCCATGGAGTACAGCTCTGGAGGACTTCGGGCGTGTTTGGTTCATGCCTTCACCTTGCCGCACGCCCGCACCGTGCCCTCGTGTCTTGCCGCGCACGGCGCAGAGCAACGGTTTTTTAGACTTGGCGCTCGGTCCCGTCGAACGAAAGTTCCAATTTGCAATATGCCCGGTTCGGTGTGCTCTTGGTATTCAAACAGGTCGAGTGTAGAAGATAACAATCAAGAGCCTTCAAACTTAGAGTATGTCAATAGCATAGCGAGCACAAAATCGTTAGGGCATGTTCAAGGATCAAAAGCTATAACAACCTTGTGGAGTCTGAAAATAGTTTGATCTATTAATTAGTATTAATAGTTAGCCTGAGGAGTCTACTAATATAGACCGCTAACTATATATTAGCATGTGATGGTTATCATTAGTTGGTGAAGAGATACTAATAGGTCCTAATAGCTCATACATAAGCCAATTATCCAACCACCTATTAGTAAGAGGTGGGTTCAAATAATCCATACTAAAGATGGATTGATGTCCTAAGATTTTAGGCCATGCAGAAACATGGATTGATGAACTAGTTGAACTTGCGGACCATGTTCATCTTGGCTAGCATGTTCTCTGCCGAGCGGTAACGGACGTCAAGGAGGAGCTTTGATTCTAAGAGTGAGAATGGCAACGATCATGGAAGACCGTGTTCCCTTTCTCGTAGAAACAGAGCTCTTCCATGGCCAAGTACGGTGCCGTTCGGTGGAGAAATGCTCGCCGAGATGATCACGTAAGCAAGGTCAACTAGTATGGATGGTTACTTATTTAAACATGTTTTTGAGCTAGAATTTGATGGATATTTGATAACTTCAGACCTACAAATGTCATCTACAAATGTTACTATCCTCGAGGTGGCACGTCCTCCAGGAGTCCATTTTATAGATATAGTTTTTATTTTTTGTAGATATATCTAGTGGAGTAAAAGTTAGATGGCTGCCCCGAGAGACAACATGGATGAAGAAATGATAGATACTATCAACACCGGCACTCAATTTGCCGATGGTGACCAGCAGGATGTAGATGACGGGAGTCAATACCTGGCTCTTGAAGATAACCAAGAAAATATTGTGCAAGAAAATACTGGCGAGGTATATATATTTATATATATATTTGAACATCTATCATCTATTATGTGTACACATGATATTTATTTATTCTTTTTTTATACGTAGCCCTCTGGATCGATGACCACAACGGCGAAAAGCAAAAATATTCGAGGCCCGAAAAAGCCATTGGAGGGGCGCTACATAATATCGGAATTCAATATCGAGACAGGCGAACCACTTGGTCCACATGCAAGGAAATTCATGCAACACTGTGGGTACCTTGTAAGGGACAGACTTCCGATCAGTGCCCGTGAATGGAAGCAAAAGATCAACGAGCCTCATGTTAGTTTTGTCTATGATCTTGATAAGAATTTAATTTGGGATGATATCCTTCAACATTTCATGTTGCAAGCAGATGATTATGATGCTATCAACGATGATGAATTGAAGGAACTAGTTCGAAAGTGGGCTATGAAGAAGATGGCCACACAATTCTAGACTTGGAAGAAATCCCTATACACGAAATACGTCAAGAAGAACCTAACGCCCAATTTCAATACTAGAGGTCCACTCGCGAAGTTGAGGCCCTACTGGAATGATTTTGTACAGTACAAGACATCGGAAAAGGGTGAGGAACGGGTGAGAAGGAACCAAGAGAATGCCCGATAGAAGGTATACCACCATGGCATGGGATCAGGTGGCTACGCGACTGCCATTCCCAAGTGGGAGAAAATGGAAGTGGACATTCTTGCCAAGGGTGTCACACCAGAATCACTCAATTGGCCCAAACACGCGAAGAATTGGTTTTTCGCTCATGGGGGAAGACTGGACCTAGAGACCAGGAAGCTGGTTCATGGCACAAAACTTGAAAGAGCAACACAAAGATTGTCTTATGCTTTACAAGCTAAAGCTATTGGTGCGTTCAGGCCTAATAGAGAGAAGGATGAACTGACGTATGTCCTCGGGACCGCTGAACACAGTGGTTTAACGAGAGGTTTAGGACAAAACATTTCTTGGGAGCATGGTTTCCCTAATGACAGAGATACCTACAGAAGCCGGCAGAGAAGGAAGGATGAGGATGCAGCGCGGATCAGCAGGTTGGAGGAATTGGTTCGTGAGTCACGGGAGGCGTTGCTTCAAGCACAAGAGCGCGAAAAAGACATGCAAGCTAGAATGCATGACGAAATCAGAAAGCAAGTGCAAATAGCAATGAGTGCCCAAAGGCAGGCATCAGATCCAGGAATCAACATTATTATCCCCCCTGATCAGTTGAAAAGCAGCTACGCTTCCACGGAGTTGCCAAATCAAGATGATGCAATGCTACATTTCCCTGTGGATGACATCACTGCACCATTTACATCATGTGAGCTACATATTCCAAAAGAGAATGCCACAATCATGGTGGCTCTCGGTGTTTTTTCTCCTCTAGATCCTACCAAGACACCAAAAATCCATGGGGCAATAATACCACCTGGATATGTTAGCGTCTCAGTGGATAGAGTTAACAAAGGTTTTAATGATCTACCTCTTGACATTCTAGGAGGTGATGGGGAGAAGACTCTAGGAGAAGCAGAGAAGACATTCATATTATGGCACAAGCGCTACATCATTATTCCCGGGGTCTCTAGTCCACCGCCACCTCCTCAACTGCCAGACAATAGGTGCGGACAAAAGTGAACGAAACAATTTTTTAACAAATTTTCTATTGACATGCATGATTAATAATAATAATTTCTTATATAATTATTCTTTTTTGTAATCACACAGCAGGGCCTCCACCAACCTAAGTCAAATTATTCAATCTCTAGATCATCATAGTGCTCTGGGCAATGATTATGCAACGCCGCCATCGCCGCCACCTCCAAGGAGGTCTCCAACGCCTCCAAGGAGGTCGCCGCCACCTCCAAGGAGGTCTCCAGCTCCTAAGAGGTCCGGCCCGCAAACGAAGCCGTTGGCCCACCAGCCGGCAAAGAAGAAAGCCTCCTCTAATCCAGTTATTCCCTGAAAACTGTCTTACGAGAAAAGTGAAAAGGAATTAAAGGCTAAAGTACAAAAAGATATGAAAAGTTTCTTAAAAAATGTAAGAAAGCAACGACAAGCGAAGGAGAACCCGGAGAAACCGTACTTCTACGTAGCTCCAGATCTTCTAAGAAAGAAGGTGGACCAGAAAAAGCAGGAATCTCAAAAGACCCAGCCAAAATCGGACTACGACCGCTCTCTCACCAAGTTATTTGAGGCGGCGCAGAAAAAAACTAGAGCAGGGAAAGGTGTTGCACAACTCGGACAACAATCGCAACAATCAGTCCCCCCTCTTATCATTCGTAATGAATATGGTTCAAACTTAGACTTACCAGATGTCGATTTTGAGGAACTAGTTCGGTTTTACAAGGATATAGGTTTGGACCTTGCCCAAGTGCTCGCTGAAGGACCATATGCTCCGAAAGTGGATCCTTGGAAGAAATTTGAACATAGAAAGAGTCTATACAACCCTGAGGCCTTAGGTGAACTGGGTACGCAAATGTACCTGCTAAACAAGTGGTACATGACGGCGTGTAAATGGGGAGAGAACTTTGTTTCTGTCAGAATTAGAAACCAACATTACTTCCATGGCGATGATGTTATATATGTCGAGTTTGGAGAATTACACCAACTATGCCACCTGGACTCTCTCGACAAAAGTCTCATTAGCTGCTATTGTCTGTAAGTGTAATTATTTTCTACTATTAAAGTGTATATATATAAAGCTACATGTATATATATAAATTATATATCATCACACTATATTTTTATATATGCAGATATGAGATGACAGAACTCAGAAAGAGACAGGATAACAATGTTGGTTTCGTTGATCCAAATGTCGTATTCAAACACCCTGACCCCCCACCTGGATGGAAAGCTGAACTCGAGAAAAATCTCATAAGGTTCTTAGTGAACCAACAAAACAAGGACATACTATTCCCCTACAACTTCAAGTGAGTGTTAAATAATTAATGTCGATCATATGGACATTTGTTCAATTATTTACTTACTAGCTAAGCTATCTCCCACATATACATATGTTGACTCTAGTTAATGTCGATCATATTTGTGTATAAAAACATATGCCGCAATCACTGGATATTGATGGTCATCGATATGGCCAATAGTCAGTTGTGCATCTTAGACTCATTAAGAAAAGAGCAAACAGAGTACCAAGACATGATAGATATTATCCAAGGGTAATTTGGTCTCTCTAGCAACTATATATACCCCGATCTCTTAACTGCAATAATTATTAAAGGCCAAATTAATTTTTTATTTTATTGGGCGCAGTGTTTGGAAAAGTTTTATTGAGGAACACCACATGAAACATTGTAAAGCGCCACTAGATGTAATCACACACAAAGGAAGTACCAGCTACATTTATATATATATATATATAATTCAATTAACGCCATGCATGCTTTCAATTCATCGGATCTTTTTTCTCGTAAAAGTGGGTTCTGAGGCAAGAACAGGGGAACAACTACTGCGGATACTATGTTTGCGAGTTCGTCATGGCGTACTCAAAAAGAACTCTTGAAGAGAACCTCAAAGTACGTTATATAAATATATTCATATATTTACAATTTCTTTTATTGCTCATATATATAAGTAATCACGTGACCAACGCACACATATATATATTAATACTTTTCCTTTAACTTTTATTGAAGACTCTATGGTTGAAGGAAAAAGTCATACGACGTGACCAACTGAAAGTAATTCAAGAGACCATAGTAGGATTTCTTAATGACTAGGTCCTCAACCCCACCGGCGAGTTCTACAATGACGTCAACGAAACATGGAAGCCAAACCAGATGGAGTGAATTTGTTATCCCAAGGATATGATAGAATATACAATGCAAGCTTTATTTGTAATATATATATACATATACATATTATATGTACATAAAATAACATACAATATATGTATATGCATGTAATATATACGTTAGTTTCATACTTTAGTTTGTACAAAATGTTCGAACATTATAAACATGTACAATACGTATATTATTAGCAGCGTAGAATGCGTATTCGAAAACCTATTCGAAAACCAAAACGAATCATCAATTGAAAATAGAAACAAAAAAAGAAAAAAAAAGGAAACCTTTAGTCCCGGTTGGTAATAGCAACCGGGACTAAAGGGCCGTCCCCACGTGGCCAGGCTGGGAGGCCTCTTTAGTCCCGGTTGGCCTTACCAACCAGGACTAAAGGTGCACCTACCTTTAGTCCCGGGCGAGAAATCGGGACTAAAGGAGGGGCCCTTTAGGCTTAGATTGGTGCTCCCGGTTGGGAAACCAGGACTGAAGGGGTTTCCCAACCGAGAGTAAAGCCCGTTTCTATACTAGTGACTCCCCCCGTGTGGCTCCCAGGTGAAGCCCTTAGCCGGCGCGGCTCACTTCCCCGGCACTCGTCCCATCCAGACAAGGCCCATAAAATGTGGCTCTCTCCTCCGGGTAAGGCACTCAACCCTAGCATGGCTCGCCTCCCCATGTAGTCTGAAAGCATCTAGGCCCCTAGTTGGGTTTTAGTGATTAATGACGACACAAGACTACTATGACTAACATGTGTTTTGCAGAGGCAATTTGAGTTAGGTCATGGTAATGGCAATTGATTGGGCAATCATGGTTGTCATGCCCCTGACGATGGAAATCATTTTGGTTTTCAAAGGATGGACGATAAGGTTAAGGACGAACTAGTTCTAAGTGTCGTTTGATGTTGAAGAGATACTTAGAGTAATTTAGAACTTTGTTTTTCCTTTGGCCGTACTATTAAGGGGGGTATGGACTAGTAGCTTGACCTAGGTGAGTCTAGTGGGTTAGGTGTGGTGCACACTTGTCAAATCTAGCACTAGGTAGCTCAGGAATAGCCCTAAGATCAATTAGAGTAAACTTCATTCATATAGGATTTCGAGTTAGAAGTGAATGGAGGGTCAAATGACTGACTAGACGCTGGTCTGGTTGTGACCGGATGCTGAAGGGTGAGTTCGGTCAGTTCATTTGATCAACTGGAGTCGTTTGGCTGTGACCGAACGCTGGGTGCCTGCGTTCGGTCAACTCCAGAGAGGGATTTTCCTGATCGGACGCATCCGGTCAGTGCTGACCGGACGCTGGTCAGGATCCGGTAACTGATCGAACGCTGAACAGCGAAGTGACCGAACTCTAGGTGCCAATGTCCAATCAACATCAGTAAGGTTCCAGAGAGCATTTTTCTTGACCGGACACTGGTCAGAGTCCGGTCAGAACATAACAGCTCTTTGCGGGATAACTGACTGGAGCGTCCGGTCACCCTGACCGGAGCGTCCGATCACCCCACAGAATGCTAACTCAGCCTCCAAACCTTATGTTTTGAATGAGGGGGTATAAATACTTACTCCACTCATCCAAGGGAGGGCTCTTGCCTATTTGTTCAGCTGAGAAACACTTTGAGAGTGCAAGGGAGAGCAAGAGTCTATTGAGGTGATTGAGAATCCAAGATTAAGGTCCTCATTAGTGGAAGGAGAGTAGCAAGTGTGTATTCACCCTTCTCATTAGGCTTGTCGTGGTCAAGTGAGAGTTTATGCATGTTACTCTTGGTGATCGCCATCACCTAGATGGCTCGGTAGTGATTGTGAGTGTGGTGATCATCTAGCGGAGCTTGTGGATGACCCAACTCAAGTTGTGAGCGGTTGTGGGCGATTCACTGCGATGGAGTGTCAAAGAATTAGCCCATAGAGAGCACTTGATCCTTGCGCGGATCAAGGAGGAGCTACACCCTTGCGCGGGTGCTCCAACGAGGACTAGTGGGGAGTGGCGACTCTTCGATACCTCGGCAAACACCGTCGTGTTCCTTTCCCTCTCTTTACTTTGAGCATTTACATTTGAGCAATTCATTTCATGCATTTACATTCCTAGAATTGCCATGCTAGAGTAGGATTGGAACCTAGGGTGCAAAACTTTTGGCGGTAGAACAATAGAAACACATTCTAGGCATAAGGGGTGAAGTAGGCTAAGTGTAGGGATTAATTATTGTAAAGAATTTAGAATTAGCCCAATTCACCCCCCTCCCCTCTTGGGCATCTTGATCCTTTCAATTGGTATCGGAGCCTCGTGGTCGCTAAATTAGGCTTAACCGCCTAGAGAAAGATGTCCCACGGGGATGGACCTCCTCCTATCTTTGAGGGAGATGATTTTCCTTATTGGAAAATCCGCATGGAGGCTTATTTAGAAGCTTTAGATGTTGGAATTCTTAAAGCCTCTTCACAAGGCTTCCTAAAACCTAAGGATCCCACACACCTTCAAGGTGATGAAGTTAATTACGAGAAATGGAATGCAAAGGCTAGAAACACCATCTTTAGAGGCCTTTACAAAGATGTTTTTAACCGTGTGCGGAACCACAAGAACGCCCATACACTATGGTCGGACATTTGTGCGCTCCATGAGGGAACAAAGAGTGAGCGTGAGGAATGCTATCATCTTGTTATAAAAAAGCTTAATTCATTTGAGATGCTTCCTAAAGAAAGTGCTAATGAGATGTATTCATGCTTGAATGTTCTTGTAGAGGAAGTCAATGGGCTTGGAATCACACAAATACAACCATCCGATGTTGTAAGAAAGATCTTGAGTGTCCTCGCCATTGACAAATATGGGCATATTGTGATTGTGCTTCATCAAGGTGATCTTTCCACTGCTACACCAACTCAAATATTGGGAAAGATCAATGCACATGAGATGTATATGCACATCACACCACAAGATGGCTCTTCTTCCACCAAGAAGAAAGACTTGGCATTCAAGGCTAGCCAAGAGAAGAAGGGCAAAGCAAGAGTTGAACATGAGAGCTCAAGTGATGATGCAAGTCTTGCTCTCATGGTGAGAAGAACCGCCAAGATGCTTAAGAAGCTCAACAAGAATGGTGTCAAGTTTGATGGCAAGAAGAAGAAATTCTTCACTAGCAATAGAAGGAAGCCAATCTCCAAGATGGATTGCTATAACTGTGGAGAACTTGATCATCTAGCTCATCAATGCCCTAAGCTCAAGAAAGACAAGTATAAGAAGAAGTACAAGGGCAAGAAAGATGACTTAAGTGATGAAGATGATGATGAGAAGAAGAAAAACAAGCCATACAAGAAGGATGGCAAGAACAAGGATTTCCACAAGAAGACGAAGAAGAAGAATGGCAGGACATATATCATTGGTGATTGGCTCATGGATATTGATTCATCAAGTTGCTCATCCAATGATGAAAGTGAGAACAATAAGGTGGCTGCTATTGTAATTGACTCTTCACTATCTTCCCCAACACCACTGCCGTCATCCTCTACACACCTATGCCTTATGGCCAAGGGTGAACGAAAGGTACAAAATGATGATGATAGTAGTGGTGGTGATCATGCTAGCAATGATGATAGTGATAGTGATGATGAATTTGAATCACCTTCTTATTATGATCTTGTCAAGTTGCTCAATCAATATACTAAAATCATTAGAAAGACAAGAGCTAAAAATAAAAAGGTATAACTTGAGAAAGACTCACGCTTAGCAAAATGTGACATAGCCGGCGTTGAGCTTAGAGAAGAAAATAAAATTATGTCATCCAAACTCAAGGAGCTCAAATCCTCTAAAAAGGAGCTTAAAGAAAAATATGATAAACTTGAGGGGATACATAATGAGCTTACCACTAGCTACAATATGCTAAAAGAAGAGTACACAAATCTCAAAGTTAATCATGATAATCTTGTTGTCTCTCATGAGTTATTATCCAATGAGCCACATGATGCTACTAACCATGTTGTTAAGATTGATATAGCTACATCATGTGATGACTTAATTATTGTGAGCATCGAGCAAAGATCTAGTAGCAAAGGCAAGAAATTGGTTAAGACCGACAACTATGATGAGTATGTCAAGCTCAAGCATGAGAATGAAAAGCTCAAGAAAGACCTTGAAAAGCTATCAACCACCAACACAATTGTGATAGAGAACCTTGATCATGATTGTGTTATAGCTCTTGAGAATGAGAAGCTCAAAGAAGAGAACAAGAGACTCAAGATGGAGAAAAATCATGATGAACTTAAAGAAGAGAACAAGAAGCTCAAATTGAAGAAAGAACATCTCAAGACCGGCTTGAGCAAGTTCATAAGAGGCCAATATCTCCAAAGTGAGCTACTCATGAACACCATAATGAAGATGGATAGAAGTGGCATTGGGTATTTGGCACATCAAGAGAAGAAAGCTCAAGCTCAACATCAACAACACAAGTCAAAGCCTAATCCAAAGAGATGTGTTGAATGTGGACAATAAGGTCACTTTGCCCATGAGTGTTAAACTCCACCACCACAACCCTTGCCCAAGCATGCTAGACCCTTTGCTTTCAATGCTCATTATATGCTTAGAAATGATTCTAGTGGAAAAATAAAAGTCATGTTCTTAGGACCTCCCAACAAGAATAGGCCTAAGAAAATTTAGGTTGCAAAGGTACTAGTTGAGAAAGTCAAGGGCCCTCATCAAGTTTGGGTCGCTAAACATCAAGCTTAATCTCTTGTGTGTAGGTGAACTACAAGACCAGTAGAAGTCATTGGGTTATTGATAGTGGTTGCACTCAACATATGACCGGTGATCCTCATATGTTCACCTCACTAGTTGAAGAAGTTGATGGTCAAGAAAGAATTACATTTGGTGATAATTCAAAGGGCAAAGTTCAAGGATTGGGCAAAGTGGCAATATCAAATGATCATTCAATCTCAAATGTGCTATAAGTTGCTTCATTGAACTTCAACTTGCTATCTGTTGGTCAATTGTGTGATCTTGGCTTTCAATGCTTGTTTACCAAGAAGGAAGTGGTTGTATCTAAGAAAGATGATGATCAAGTTATATTCAACGGATTTAGATACAACAACCTATATCTAGTGGACTTCACATCCAAAGATGCAAATTTGAAGACATTCCTATTCACCAAAACATCACTTGGGTGGCTATGGCATAGAAGACTTGAATATGTTGGAATGAGCTCACTCAAGAAGCTAATAAAGAATGAATTGGTGAGAGGTTTGAAGGATGTGAAATTTGAGAAGGACAAGCTTTGTAGTGCATGTCAAGCCGACAAGCAAGTTGCAAACACTCATTCTACAAAAACTTACATGTCAACAACAAGAGTGCTAGAGCTCCTTCACAAGGATCTATTTGGACCAACAATGTACAAGAGCTTGGGAGGAAATCTCTATTGTCTTGTGATTGTTGATGACTACTCTAGATATACTTGCATGTTCTTCCTTCATGACAAGACCGAAGTGGCATCATGTTTTAAGAAGTTTGCCAAGAGAGCACAAAATGAATTTGAAGTGAAGCTCAAGAAGATAAGAAGTGACAATGGAAAAGAATTTGACAACACAAACATTGAAGCATATTGTGATGAAGTTGGAATCAAGCATGAGGTCTCCACAACATATACTCCTCAACAAAATGGTGTAGTAGAGAAAAAGAACCGGACACTTATCACACTTGTAAGAATAATGCTTGATGAGTACAATACACCCGAAGCTCTATGGGCAGAAGCTATCAACACCGCATGTTATGCATCCAACCGCCTATTTCTTCAAAAGTTCCTTAGCAAGACCCCTTATGAGTTGCTCAATGGGAAGAAGTCAGATGTTTTATTCTTCCGGGTGTTTGATTGCAAATGCATCTACAAGAAGCGGCAACATCTAGGAAAGTTTCAAAGACGTTGTGATATTGGCTTTCTTGTTGGTTACTCATCAAAGTCCAAAGCATATCGAGTATTTAATCATGCCATCGGCCTGGTTGAAGAAACATATGATGTGGAATTTGATGAATCTAACGGCTCCCAAGGAGCATATGAGAATCTTGATGATGTAGGTGATGAACCATTGAGGGAGTCCATGAAGAACATTCTGGTTGGAGACATCAAGCCCAAAGATGATGAAGATGATGAACAAGTGATTGATCCAACCTCTTCATCAAATGTGCCACAAGATGATGATAAAGATGGGAGAGTAGAAAATCAAGACACTCATATCTCTCATGATCAAATGGTGGCACAAGCTCAAGATGTTGATGCTCCACAACCTCCCCTCAAGTGGTTGATAGAAGAAATTCACCTCTACTACAAGCTCATCCACAAGATCTCATCATAGGGAATCCTTCAAAGGGTGTAATGACTGGCTCTCAAAAACTTGCTTCATTTATTGAACATCACTCTTTTTTCTCTTGCGTTGAACCTAAGAATGTAGAAGAAGCTCTTCAAGATTCAGATTGGATAAGTGCCATGCATGAAGAGTTGAACAACTTCACCCGCAATGAAGTTTGGACTCTTGAAGAGCAACCACATGGCGCAAGAGTCATTGGAACAAAGTGGGTGTTCCGCAACAAGCAAGATGATCAAGGCATTTTTGTGAGGAACAAGGCAAGACTAGTTGCAAAGGGGTTCTCTCAAGTTGAAGGGTTGGATTTTGGAGAGACCTTCGCACTTGTTGCAAGACTTGAAGCCATTCATATCCTCCTTGCATATGCATCCCATCATGAAATGAAATTATATCAAATGGATGTTAAAAGTGCATTTTTAAATAGTTTCATAAATGAACTAGTCTATGTTGATCAACCTCCTGGGTTTGAAGACCTTAGATATCCTAATCATGTTTATAGGTTGTCCAAGGCGCTATATGGGCTTAAGCAAGCCCCAAGAGCTTGGTATGAGAGCCTTTGGGATTTCCTCATTGAAAAAGGCTTCACCATTGGGAAGGTCAACACCACACTATTCACCAAGGAGCTTGATGGAGAAATCTTCATTTGTCAAGTATATGTTGATGATATCATTTTTGGATCATCAAATGAAGATTATTGCAAAGAGTTTGGTGAATTGATGTCAAAAGAATTCGAGATGTCTATGATTGGAGAGCTTACATTCTTTCTTGGTTTTCAAGTCAAGCAAATGAGAGAGGGGATTTTAATCTCTCAAGAAAAGTATACCAAGGATCTTCTCAAGAGGTTCAATATGGATGAATGTAAGCCAATCAAGACACCAATGCCATCTAATGGACATCTCGACCTAGATGAGGGAGGTAAATCGGTTGATCAAACTCTCTACCGTTCTATGATTGGTAGTTTATTATACTTGACCGCATCTAGTGTAACACCCCAGGTGTTTGCCACCAGTTAAGCAATGGGTTTGAGCTAAAACATGGTATATTAAGTGATGATGAAGATGTCAAGGTCAAACCTATAGAAACGAGCCCCAACCTAAACTTGGAGATTGCACCTTTGCTCGCCTATAGACCCCTTTTTAAGATATATACTTGGGTGGTGTGATTGGGATATCTTCATGTGTCTCACATCAATACCCATCTATATTGGGCACTCGAAAAGTTTCATGAAGTTTGGAATCAAAAAGTCACATGAAATGACGAGTTATGTCCTTGCTTGAATTAATTTATAAAGTGAATGGAATTCTCGATCGTCGACCAAATCTTGCAACCATGCCCAAATGACTCTAGATGAACTCTACAACAAAAGTCATGAAAGGTTCATGTTGCAAATGTTGCTACTTTGGTCAAAAATGCCAAATGAACAAACGCCCAATGGATCAAAAGGATAATTTAAGCTTCATCGTTGGATCCTACTTTGGTCAAAGTAGAACAGTAGGTTCTATACCAGGTGCCATTTCTGGCCTTGAAGAGGCGCGCGTAGATCACTAGCGTGCCCTGCCTGCCTATTGGTCTGCTCCTTCAAGAAGCATCCCTCACCGTCCTTCTTCGTGCTCGCTTTCTGGCCGCCATGGCTTCGCCCCACACCGGTCGCCGAGAGCTCGCCATGTCACTGCGTTTACTCACGCCTCTCCACTGTGGGACTGCGCCTTGACCTAGCATCCTCGTGCAAATGCTCTCCTTGGCCATGAGTCAGGGCGACCACCCAAGGGAATTTGGTAGACTATGGCGTAGTTCTAGAAAAGGTGGACCCCCAGTTCTCCCCGTTTCTCGCCCGACGTGACAATGAGAGCGACCAAGAGGACCTCGCGCAGCAATTCGACTAAAAGGTGTAATATTTTCTGGTAAAAAATAGTTCAAGTTGTAATGGTAGTTGGATTTGTTATTTTCATAACTGTAGCCAGGGCTCCAAATGAAGATATTGTGGCATGCACATTTAGTTGATGTGTGGAAAATTTCATGAGTATTGATGAAAAAATTGGTTTATATCTCACATGAATTCTTGTTTTTAGCAACTTGTCTTTTTCATAAGGGACCAAAAGTAGACTATTGAGAGGATATATGAGCCACTATAATTGTAGAAGTTATTGTGCACTTTTGGATATGTTCATTAAGTCACCTTGTTATCTAAAATAAATTAAGAAAGATGAGGTCTGGACACTTGGGTTTTATTGTTCGTCATGTTGAGGAATGAGCTCAATGTATTTCCTTGATGTGGTTTATTGATTCATGATAATGTGCTTTGTTGTTAGAAATTCATGTATCTAGCTTCAGAAAAATGAGCTGGTGTTGTGTCCTAAGTAGTTTTAAGAGTTACAGCTGTTTAAAGTTGGGTTTCAGAAATGGCTGCTTTCTGTCAATTTAGACCAGTTTGTAAATAGATATATTTGACTTAGTTACTTGAGAATCATGCTAAGATGATTAAAGATAATAGAAAATTTCATAGATCTTTCCATAATGTCTTCTTAGTCATTTGGCTAACTCAGTTATAGCTAAATCTTGTAGCCGCTGTTTGCATGTCAAGAAATTGGCAGATTCCAATTATAGTGTTTGCTTGTATAAATAGTGTGAGAGCTTGAATTGACTAAGCTAGAGCCATTGATCATGGGAAACTTGTGCCTGATGTGTGTAGTTAGTGGTGTGATGTTAGTTAAATAGCCTCTTGCCTTGTATTTATGTGATGCATCTTGTATTACAATTTCATTCAAAAGAATTGCAGCTCCAAGGCTAGATGAAACGTATGATGTTGAAAAATTTGGAGGGTTTCCGAAGAGAGATCACTAGGACACAGACGTCACCAATTAGTGTGGCGGATCCCGAGGCAAGCCCCGAGCATTATTTCCTAATTATAAAGGTCTTTCTATTGTTATAGTTGAGACTTGATTGGATGCATTTATTACTATCCTTGCCTACCTTATTACCTTTTTAAGGAACTAGCCTTGAAGAATTGTTGAAAATGGTGACCTACATTATAACTGGGAAGAATTTAGCTATGGAAAGAATGATATCACAGGAATTAACCATGTGTGATGGATAATTGGAGTCAAGACGGAAAAAGTTGGAGCAAAGGTTAATAGTCATGTTGAGCGAGCCTTACATTTAGGTGACCGGATGTACCTTCCGAACCCATGCTGGGAGAAGTAGTGCTCATCCTGTGGTAGGATGTTCGCTGAGGTGATGAAGGTGTCCTCGGCCCCGGTACATGTCCGTCAATCGAGATAGAAGAAGTTGCTATCTTTAAGCGGGTGAAAGTGATGTAAGGAATAAATCACCCATTTGGTTGGTGTCCAATCGCCATCGACGGGGACTTGACTCGAAGGGACGTCGTAGTAATTATTATCCAATGATGGTTATCACGGATGGTATGGGGATCTAAATTGAGTAACTGGATATTGGTTTCAAGGAGTACAGGTGCTACCTATTGTCATAATAAAGATGACAAAAGTCTAAAATGGTTTTCTTCATGATAGCTTATGCTTTTACATAAATCCTAGCCCACTAAAAGAAAGCTTTGCATGATCTTGGTGTCACCATTTCTGGTTTGTGTTCTGGCTGAGTACATTCAGTACTCGGGGTTTATATGAAGTTCTCGAACCTGTTCGATGGTGGATCCGCTTTTTCCCTTTCTTATCTATATGCTTTTAAGTCGGATGATGTCACACTAGCATATATTATTAATGTAATCATTTAGAAAAGCTATGTTGTTATTGAAACCCAAATTTGTACTATTATTTGTTAAACCCTTTGTAACATTATTCCTTTGCAACATGTATGTGATTGATTTGCTTAATACGCGATCATCGTGATGTTGATTTACCGAGGTCTTTTGGGACACTTTCGGCGGACTACTGAGTTTATATGAGTGAAAGTATGGGTGTGTCAGCGTGTTAAGCGGGGACCGTACTTGATCTTGTATAAATTAGGCGGGTTCTGTCACATCTAGGCCCGACATCGTGTGTGTGTGTGCTAGATTTCAAGCTAAGTCCTAAGGAGGCTCACATGGTTGCCGTTAAAGAATCCATATGTACCTTAAGCACACACCAAGCATTGGTCTTTGGTATCCCAAAGGAGCTAGATTCAACTAGTTGGCTATTCCGATTCAGATTATGCGGTTGCAAAATTGATAGAAAAAGCATATCCAACCGGTGCCATTTGCTTGGTAGATCACTAGTGTATTGGTCCTCCAAGAAGCAAAATAGTGTGGCTTTGTCCACGCCCAAGCGAATACATTGTCGTGGGTGCTTGTTGTGCACAAATTCTTTACATGAAGCAAACTTTGGTAGACTATGGTGTAGTTCTAGAAAAATTACCTCTTTTGTGTGACAATGAGAAGCGCGGTAAAGGCTTGCTAATAATCAGTTCAACACTCTCGCGCCAAGCACATAGATATCAGCCATCACTTTCTTAGAGATCACGTTGCTAAAATGATATATCACTAGAAGGTGTAAGGACCAAGGATCAATTGGCGGATATCTTCACTCGCTAGATGAGGCTACATTTGTGTCGTTTGAGGAATGAGCTCAATGTACTTGATTTTAGAAACTTCACTAGAAAATGAGCTTGTGTTGTTCCTTGCATTGCATTGTAATATACAATATGTTTAATTTTAGTAATGCACTTCACTTGTCTAAGCACCCATTGTGTTTGTCCACAAATAGGAGAGCAAAGCTTCCATTGATCATAAAACTCTATTGTGTAGCTACATGTTGCTCCTCGCCTTTTATTGCATATTTTCTTAAAAAAGAATTATAGCCCAAGGCAAAATATTTTGAAAATTTTGAGGGTTTGAGAGAGATCACTCACATCAGTCCCAATTAGTGTTTATTTGGGTCTTATTGAAGTTGAGACTTGATTAGGTAGAATAGGTAGCGATGGAACTTTGAAATTTTGAAAAATTGCTTTCAATTTCTCACGGAGGTATCTCTCGCTTGCTTCTTAGGGTGTGAAGGTGTCAGTCCTCTAGATGAATATAGTGATTATTTATATATCATATCTATTCTATCATGTGTTTGGACCTCTCTATTATCAACCGAGTCTAGGTGGCGGCGTGCTCTTGTGGTTGTCTTTGTTGTTGTTTTATCTAACACGGGGGCCACCATATAATAAACTCGAGGCCAAGCCCATCGTGCACGCTTCATGTTGTCGCCAGGTGTACGATCGATCGCACGGCCAAGCCTCATGAGTGTTAGTTGGCATTGCACCCGTGCCGCATTGCCTCACTAGGACCACTTTGGCGTAATTCTCGATAGCTTAAGTAATGGCACATTGCAAGAATGCAGAGGTGGTCCCGTGATGAGGATCCAAGGCCTCCACCTCGCGCCTAAATGCTCTAGATGAGAAAGGAAAGGCATAAGAAGACTACAACTCGAGGCCAAGCCGAAGCGATGATGCGGATCGAGCCAAGCCTCATGAGTGTTAGTTGGCATTGTGCAAGTTTGATGAGGATCAAGGCCTCCACCGCCTAAAGAGAAAGGCGAAGAAGACTACAAACGAATAAGTAGTTTGAGATCTTTGAGACAGAGAAGCAGTAGCAGAGCAGAGCGAGTGGAGAGAGGTGGATCTAGGAGTGGTGTTTGCATAGCCTATCAACTATCACCAGCTTAGAGGGCCGCTGTCGAGAGGGTTGAGAGTCATCATGGTAGTCCACCTGGGACTGTCATGCTTGGAGGATGGCATGTCACTTTAGAGGAGAGTCAGCCTCAGGGGGAGACTATTGAGCAACAGACATAGCCAGCAGAGCAGATAGAGGGTACTCAGTGGGCAGAGCAGATAGAGGAGATAGAGCAGGCAGCTCAGCCACAGCTTCGACACTCTGGTCGCACACATACCCAAGTGTCACCGAGGCCTGAGACATAGAGGAGGGGCTCTTGTCCACCTCCCAGACCACAGGGTCCGCCTCCAGTGGTTCACCTTGACCTAAGGGCAGCCACAGCCAGACAGGTGCAGCAGCTTCACTTTGTCCAGTTTGAAGATTAGTTTTCGCTGAGGAGGGATGAGTGTGCTTCAGAGCAATTCTATACAGTGTTGTAGGAGGATTTTTATAATGCTTATCTGAACAGTGGAGTTGCCTTCAGATCCTAGAGAGTCTGCTCCTTAGAGTCACTTGTTGTAGCTGCAGGCGAGTAGATTCGTCCTCATCTCTCATATCTGCCAGGGTTGATAGATCTTCTTGGACGGACTGGCCGCTATGTTCTATCATGGGTCCATGAGTTCTACTCCTCTCTTTGGATTGACCCGAGGCACAGATTTATTCACTTTGCATTCAAAGGGTGTGACTATAGGCTCCAGAGCTCAAGGATCGAAGAGATTCTAAGGATTCCAGAGTCCATTATTCGCCTTCACGAGGTATGCTATGGACAGACAGAGCCTCCGAGATGCCCTCACGGCATTCTTATGCCACCTACAGACCTTGTCAGAGTGTGCTTCATAGAGCCATTTGACGAGGGGTCGAGCAGGACACCATGTGACCTTACTCCTATAGCTTGGCTTATTGATGCCATTATGAGGAGGACTCTACTTTCGAGGATGGGCTACCACGAGGGTCTGACTCGCATTCAGTTATGGCTAGTTTATCACCTTGTGTCTCAGACTGCTTTTGATATTTGGGATCTGATACTTTTAGAGATGGAGGACACACTAGCAGAGGGCTTCAGTGGTCACCGTCAGCTGCCTTATGCTCACTAGATCACCTTCTTGATTTGAAAGGCAGTTACACAGAAGTCCCCAGAGACGATGGTAG
The DNA here is from genome assembly GCA_904845875.1 of Miscanthus lutarioriparius. Classification (NCBI taxonomy): domain Eukaryota; kingdom Viridiplantae; phylum Streptophyta; class Magnoliopsida; order Poales; family Poaceae; genus Miscanthus; species Miscanthus lutarioriparius. The sequence continues at coordinate 72,273,616 of CAJGYO010000013.1, forward strand.
AGTGCACAGGTGCTACTACTGAGTTTCCTCTATACAACATGACTCAGATGCTACGTCACAGTAGTGCGAGGACACCTCGCCAGCCGAGCCATCGCCTAGAGGTACCAGAGACAGCAACCTAGCAGGATGAGATCATCTAGGGCATTGCAGCGACAGAGGAGGAGTAGCTCGATGCACAGCAGGCGGATGTGATTGAGAGCGACCCGAGTGATAGCTCTGATGATGACTATCAGCCTATTCCATAGATGGCTCCTCGACCACACGACAGAGAGACCAGTCACTCCAGCTCCGCTCCACCATAGCCACCGCAGATAGATCCAGCTCTTCTAGCAGTACTTGAGCATATGAGATAGGACCAGGCCCGCCAGGCACAGGAGACTGCAGCTTCACTTGCTCAGGTTCAGGCTCGATAGGATGAGTTTTAGAGGCAGCAGCTTATGATTCAGCAGCAATTACTTGGCTTCATGCAGCATGTATTCACTATAATTGGGGTTGCTCCTCAGCAATCTACACCTCAGATAGGCTAGCTTGCTACCACCACTACAGTTACTCTAGTTGTATAGCCCAGTGGGCTTCAGAGTCAGGGATAGCCAGCTACTTAGTTTGCTTCACCTACAGAACAGATATCCTAGTGGTTTGCTTCACCAGTGACAGCTCAAGGTCCTCACTTTACTCCTATTGCTACGGGCTTCACTCTGCCTTAGAGTTCTTTAGTGCTAGTGACGGACACCCCAGTATCCAGGAGTCTCGGTGCTACATTCAGTGAGCTTACAGGCAGACTACACCTCTAGAGCTATGAGTCCCTGTCACTACCATAGTTGCTCCAGTTACCGGGACTATAGAGATGATCCCGTCGTCTGTTGCATCATCCGAGCTAGTTTCAGCGACAGCAACAGCGACAGATGTGGCTCCACCTCCTATAGTGATACTTCCAGTGTCACAGGCCACGCTAGTTACTGAGCAGACGTAGACCGCTTCACCTTCACTTCCAGCGATAGAGGGTCAGACCACTCAGAGTTCAGGGTCAGAGGATGATGTTGCTCAGTTCCATATTTCTCACCGCACCTCAGCACCTGACTCGACTACTCCTGTCCCGCCGTCCGACCCTTAGGTTTTGGTGCTTAATTCCAAAGGGAGAGAGGGATCGAGTATGTTAGACCTAGGGGGAGCGTTACATCTAGGGGGAGCATGCGATTCATTTCTTTTGGCTCTTTATGTGTGATACATTATGCATTCACGTTTACCTTCATGCATTGCATTACATACTTGTGATGGTGAGACTTATGTGACATGTGTGCTCTCTACATTGATTTACATATATGTCACGTCACTTGGTTATGCTCATTTGCTTTGCTTTGATGTTTTACTCTGATTCAAATGAGCTTTACTTCATGTACTCATGCTTAATTCATATCTATTGAGTACATCATGTTGGCTTGGGTCATATAAGCATGTCTAACCCCTTTGTTCTTATTGTCAAAAGCTTATATGAACCAAGCATGTTGAAAACCTCACTTATCTCTTCTACGTACTCGAGGTTGTGTTGTCATCAATCACCAAAAAGGGGGAGATTGAAAGCATCTAGGCCCCTAGTTGGGTTTTGGTGATTAATGACAACATGATATTACTATGACTAACGTGTGTTTTATAGAGGCAATTTGAGTTAGGTCATGGTAATGGCAATTGATTGGGCAATCATGGTTGTCATGCCCCTGACGATGGAAATTGTTTCAGTTTTCAAAGGATGGACGACAAGGTTAAGGATGGACTAGTTCTAAGTGTCGTTTGGTGTTGAAGAGACACTTAGAGTAGTTTAGGACTTTGTTTTTCCTTTGGTCATACTATTAAAGGGGTATGGACTAGTAGTTTGACCTAGGTGAGTCTAGTGGGTTAGGTGTGGTGCACACTTGTCAAATCTAGCACTAGGTAGCTCAGGAATAGCCCTAAGATCAATTGGAGTAAACTTCATTCACATAGGATTTCGAGTTGGAAGTGAATGGAAGGTCAAATGACAGACCGGACGCTAGTCTGGTTGTGATCGAACGTTGAAGGGTGAGTCCAATTAGTTCATTTGATCAACTGGAGTCGTCTGGCTGTGATCGAACGCTGAGTGAAAAGTGACCGAATGCTGGGTGCCTACGTCTGGTCAACTCCAGAGAGGTTCCAGAGAGGGATTTTCCTGATCGAACACGTCCGGCCAGTGTAGACCGGACGCTGGTCCAGATCCGGTAACTGACCAGATGCTAAAGAGTGAAGTGACCGGACTCTGGGTGCCAGCATCCGATCAACATCAGTAAGGTTCCAGAGAGCTTTTTTCTTGACCGAGCGCTGGTCAGAGTTCGGTCAGAGCATAACGGCTCTTTGCGGGTATAATTGATCGGAGCGTCCAGTCACCCTAACCGGAGCGTCCGGTCACCCCGCAAATTGGTGACTCAGCCTCCAAACGTTATGTTTTGAATGAGGGGGTATAAATACTTACTCCACTCATCCAAGGGATGGCTCTTGCCCATTTGTTCAGCTGAGAAACACCTTGAGAGTGAAAGGGAGAGCAAGAGCCTAGTGAGGTGATTGAGATTTGAGAATCCAAGATTAAGGTCCTCGTTAGTGCAAGGAGAGTAGCAAGTGTGCATCCACCCTTCTCATTAGGCTTGTCGTGGTCAAGTGAGAGTTTGTGATTGTTACTCTTGGTGATCGCCATCACCTAGATGGCTTGGTGGTGATTGGATGTTTGGTGATCATCCGGCGTGAAATGATCAAGATGCCTAAGAGGGGGGGTGAATTGGGCTAATTCTAAATTTCTTTGCAATAATTAAACCCTACGGTTAGCCCAATTAACCCCTTGGGCCTAGAAAGTATTTCTATTGATCTATCGCACAAAAGTTTAGCAACCTATGTTCCAATCCTACTCTAGCATGGCAATTCTATGAATGTAAATGACAAGAATTGAATTGCTCAAAGTAAAGAGAGAATGAAGAACGCGGCGATGTTTTGCCGAGGTATCGGAGAGTCGCCACTCTCCACTAGTCCTCGTTGGAGCACCCACGCAAGGGTGTAGCTCCCCCTTGATCCACGCAAGGATCAAGTGCTCTCTACGGGTTGATTCTTCGACACTCCATCGCGGTGAATCACCCACAACCGCTCACAACTTGAGTTGGGTCATCCACAAGCTCCGCCGGATAATCACCAAGCTCCCAATCACTACCAAGCCATCTAGATGATGGCGATCACCAAGAGTAACTAGCATGAACTCTTACTTGACCACGACAAGCCTAATGAGAAGGGTGGATGCACACTTTGCTACTCTTGCTTTCACTAATGAGGGCTCCCTTTAGGATTCTCAAATCTCAATCACCTCACTAGGACCTTGCTCTTCTTGGCACTCTCAAAGGTGTTTCTCAGTTGTTGGAATGAGCAAAAGTACCCCCTCACATGAATGGAGGAAGTATTTATAAACCCGGTTGAAAAACGAACCGTTATGTGCCTCTACGGGGTGACCGGACGCTCCGGTCAGTTCACCCCAACATCCAATGATCAAGTTGTGACCAGACGCTGGACAGCGTCCAGTCAGCACTGACCGGACGCGTTCGGTCACGATTTTCCCTCTCTGGAACCTTACTGGAGTCGACCGTACGCTGGCACCCAGCACATCCGGTCGCTCACCTCTTAGCATTCGGTCGCACCAGACGAATTCACCTTGATCAAATGAACTGACCGGACTCTGCGCTAGCGTTCGGTCACACCAGAACCAGCATCCGGTCAGTATTTGACCCTCCATTCACTTCCAACTCTTAATCATATGTGAATGAAGATTGCTCCAATGGATCTAAGGGCTTTTTAGGAGCTACCTAGTGCTAGTTTTAGCAAGTGTGCACCACACCTAACCCACTAGACTCACCTAGGTCAAGCTACCCATCCATACCCCCTTAATAGTACGGCCAAAGGAAAAACAAAGTCCTAAACTACTCTAAGTGTCTCTTCAACACCAAACGACACTTAGAACTAGTCCGTCCTTAACCTTGTCGTCCATCCTTTGAAAACCAAAATGATTTCCATCATAGGGGCATGACCACCATGATTGCCGAATCGATCTCCATTACCATGACCTAACTTAATTGCCTCTGCAAAATACACGTTAGTCATAGTAATCCTATATTGTCATTAATCACCAAAACCCAACTAGGGGCCTAGATGCTTTCAATGTCCCCCTTTTTGGTGATTGATGACAATACTACCTCGAGTATGTGAAAGAGTTGAGGTTTTTTTAACATGCTTGGATCATATAAGCTTTTGGCAATAAGAACAAAAGAGTTAGGCAAGCTTATATGACCCAAGCCAACATGATGTACTCAAAAATATGAAATAAGCATGAGTACAATAAATAAAGCTCATTTGCATCGGAGTAAAACGTGGAAGCAAAAGCAATTGAGCATAGCACAAGTGATATGACATATAAATAATTCAAAGTAAAGAGCACACATGTCACATATCACATAAATATCACGATCACATTAATATCACGATTATGATCACACTTATGTAGTTCAATGCATAATAGTAAATATGAATGCATAATGTATCACACATAAAACTCCAAATGTAATAGATAAGCCAATAGATAAACTCCCCCTAAATGTGTCGCTCCCCCTAAGGCTAACATACTCGAACCCTCTCCCCCCTTTGGCGTCAAACACCAAAACCTAAGGGTCGGTCGACGGGGCTGCAGCGGACGAGTTGGGCGCTGAGGTGCGAGGAGCGAGCTGAAACTGTGTGCCATCATCATCTGATCTAGAGCTCGAAAGCGATCGACCCTCTATAGCTAGAAGCGATCTTTCAAGCTGGTGCGAGTCGAATCAGGAATTGGTGCACTGTGACCTGCAGGTATGGTCGACGTGAGGTGGCTCTAATGATGTATGGCCGATTTAAGGGAGCGTCTCTGTAGTCTCGGTAATAGCCGCAACTGTGGAAGGACCTGGGACATGTAGATATGGTAGAGTAGGCTGCCCTATCAACTCACTGAAGGAAGCACCAAGGCTCCTGGACACTGTAGTCTCTGGCACAAGCAGCGAAGAAGTCTGAGCCGGTGTGAAGCCTGTCTAAAAAGGTGTGAACAGCAGGGCTGGCACTGGCGAGGCAAACCACTAGGACACCTACTCTGTAGGTGAAGCAAACTGAGCTAGTGGTTGTCCCTAACTCTAAATCCCACTAGGCTGTAAAGCTGGAGTCATAGAAGTGGTGGCAGGATGGGCTATCTGGAGTGAAGGCTGTGGCGGTGGAGCCCCAATAGTAGTGACTACATGCTGCATAAATCCAAGTAGTTGCTGCTGCATGAGAAGCTACTGCTGATGCATGGCCTACTACTGCTGTTGTATAGCCTACTGTTGCTGGATCGCCTACTGTTGTCGCTGGAACTCATCCTGCCTAGTCTAAAACTGTGCAAATGTAGCAGTGGTCTCCTGTGCCTGGCAAGCCTGATCCTGCCTCATCCGCTCAAGTATAGCAAGTAGAGCGGGGTCTGTCTATGGTGCAGGTCGAGCTGAACTAGAGCTACCGGCCTCATGGTCATGTCATCGTGGAGGCATCTGAGGAATGTCCCGATAGTCATCATCTGAGCTGTCACTGGGGTTGCTTTCGACCATCCCCTCCTATTGAGCATCTAACTGCTCCTCCTCAGTAGCTACTATGCCCCTGATAGTATCATCCTACTAGGCTATAGTCTCTGACACCTCTGGACGATGGCGCGGTTGGCTAGGTGTCCTCACTGCACTATGGTGGATCATCTAAGTCATGTTGTATTTAGGGAACTTTGTAGTAGCACCACTGTACTCTGCCAGCATCTTAGGTGGTCTCACAGTAACTACCCTGTGGACCAAGAATGTAATCCAGTGAGCATATGACAACTGCCTGTGACCCCTGAACCCCTCAGCAATAGTATCCTCCATCTCTGATAGAAGGAGATCCCAAATGTCAAACATAGTCTGTTGCATCAGAGAGTTCTATAGCCATAACTGTATGCGAGTCAAGCCCTCACGATACCCCATCCTCGAAAGTAGGGTCCTCCTCATAATAGCATCAAGCACTCTAGCAGTAGGAGTGAGATCACTGGGTGTCCTGCTCAACCCCTCGCCAAAAGGCTCTGTGAAGCAATGGCGTACTAGATCTGTAGGGGGCACAAGACCGCTGTGAGGGCATCTGGGAGGCGCTGTCTATCCATAGCAAACCTCATGTAGCCAGATGGGCTGCTCCTAAAGCCTGAGTATCTCTCTGACCCTAAAGCTCATTAGCCTGTAATCTCTGCCTCTGAAAGCAAAGTGAATGAATCTGTGCTACGGGTCAATCCATAGTGTAGCATAGAACTCATGAACCCAAGATGGAACATATAAGCCGGTCCGTCCGAGTAGATCTATCAGCCCTGGCAAATAAGATAGGTAAGGGCAAATATGCTCTCCAGCTGTAGCTACAATGGACTCAATGTTGCACACCCTCTGAGATCTGAATACTGCTCCACTGTTAAGATATGCATTATAAAAATCCTCCTACAGTGGTGTGTAGAAGCCCTCTGATGCACGCTCATCCCGCCTCGGCGGAAACCACTGATCAAAGTCCACAAATCTGAGCTGCTAAACCTGCTTGGCCGTGGTGGCCCTCAAATCTAGATGAGTCACTGGAGGTGGACCCTATGGTCTAGGAGGCAGACGAGAACCCCTCCGCTGTGTCTCAGGCCTCGGTGTGACTGGAGCACGGGTACGACCAGAGCGGCGAAGCTGTGGCTAAGGTGCATGCTCTGTCTCCTCAACCTGCTCTCCCTCCTGAGTCTGCTCTACTAGCTGTGGCTGCTACTATGACTCCCCCTAAGGCTGACTCTCATCAATAGCAACACACCGTCCTCCAACCATGACAGTCCCAACTAGACCACCATGACGGCGCTCAACCTGCTCAAGTGCAGCCCTCTATACTGGTGAAAGTTGATCTGTCATCTGGACTCCACTCCTAGCACCTCCTGCCGCTGCACGCTCTGCGGCTGCTGCAACTGCGACTGCTCTAGCTATATCTGCATCTGGATACTTCCGCTTCTTTGTTGCCAGCTTCTTCGTCGCCTTGCCTTTTGCATCTATAGGCTGGCGAGGCGGGGGCCTCGGATCCTCATCACCGGGACCACCTCCAACGTTCTTGACACGAGCCATCTGATGGACCTGAAAAGAACAACTGCCGCTGACAAAGATCAACTGCTAACTGTCACTTCTGAGGCTTGGCCTCAATCTGTACTTGCGAGCTTGGCCCCGAGTTGACTGACAACTGCCAATATGACCTCAGAAACACCAACTCGCTGCACGTTAGAATAGATCAGATTTATAAATAATTACAATATATCTAGAGATACGAAACCCTAAAAAGCAAGCAATAGACACAAAATTGGAAACGAGGGCTTGCTACCTGATGAACCGACAAACCGAAGAACAAGGAACGAATCAGGGAACCACCGTGTCGGCACTGTGAATCTAGGGTTTCGGTGAGGCAATGCGGCGTTGTGGTGGCTCGGCGACACAGTGCGGCACTAGGGTACGAGCGCACGCTGGTGAGGTGGGGCACGGTGGTGCTAGGGCACGGGCATGCTGTTCCTGGCATGGCGGCGGCGCTGGCGCAGGGCACGATGCAAGCACGGCGGTGCGGCGGCGCGGGAGCAGTGCGGGTGCGGTGGAGCAATGCGACACGGCGGCGCGGGAAGCAGTACGACGGCGTGGGAAGATCGGCAGCGGATGGGCGCGGGGACACGCAGCGGTGCAGCGGCGACTAGGGTAGGGGCGTGACGAAGTCGGTGCGGTGGATGAGGATTAGGTCATGGCGCGGCGGTTATAAGGGGTCCCCCGACGGAATAGATAAAGAAATGGAGAAGAATCCGGATGCCGCATGATTTCTACTGACCAGATGCTCTAGTGTCAATGATCGGACGCTACCACCCAGAGTCCGGTCGACTCTAGAGAGGTCCAAAAACTCTGGAGCCATGACCGGACGCGTCCGGTGAACCCTGACCGGACGCAGCTAGAGTTCGGTCCTCACTGCCTTGATCGCCTTCTCTTGATCGGATGCTGAACCACCATCTGACCGGACGCTAAACAACAGAGTCCGGTCACTCCATCGCTGTAGGTTCACTTCCTGTAAACTGACCGGACGCTAGACTCACTACCAGAATCGCAAGCTTTGCCGAGTGCCAATAACTTTGCCGAGTTTTTTCTCTTGGGCACTCGGTAAAGGTTGTCTTTGCCGAGTGCCCAAACTCCAACACTCGACAACGACACGACCCTCGGCAAAGCTGGTCTTTGCCAAGTGCTCAGTTTCAGCACTCGGCAAAGACGTCCTCTTTACCGAGTGCTTAGACATACCACTCGGTAAAGACTTTCTTTGCCGAGTGTCAACGTCTCACACTCGGCAAATTTTGGCCCACCGTTAAACCAGCCTGCCGCGTCAACTCTTTGCCGAGTGTACAAATGCAACACTCGACAAAGAGGCTCTTTGCCGAGTGTCAAAAGCAGACACTCGGCTAAGTATAATTTTTTTTTGACTCCTGCACTTCAAAAATTTTCACCTCTCCACATACCACATTTGGTACTCCATGCTTAAGTTTGGTGTATTTTTGAATTTATTTGCTATATTTAACTAATTAATTGCATTTCAAGCAATTTTTTGAATTAAGTTAAATTTGAACCGCAAGTGATTCAAATATTTGGAAAAAATGAGTATAAAATTGATATTCATGTTATTCAACCCAGTTTGAGGCCTTACCTATAAGATTATAAGGGTTTTGAACATCTTATTTGAAAAACACGACCCCCGAAGCGATGTGGTTGAATGGTTTTAAATTCTATAAAAAGCAAAGGAAGTCCAAAAATCATGAAATTTGATAAAATGTCATGATATCATATGTGGAGGCTGTGGTAAAAATTGAGAAGGTGTCGCATAAGTTGTCACGTACATTGCTTTATAAACCTGAAACATCTTCAAGAAGTTTCATGATTGTTGAGAATGATCTCGTAAGATTTGGAGTGAAAGTGACGGTACGAGTTGTGGTTTGACTCAAACTTTTTTGTATAGCCAATAGACATCAAAGATCGTGTCATCTTAAATTTTAGCGATTTTTGGATCCATTTGATAATTATTAATTTGTAATTGCAATTATATAAATGGAATTTGAGCTATAACTACATGAAATCATGGTCTATTTTTCGCTGAAGCATCAAATTTGCATTGTTGAGTGAATTTGACAAGGTATTTTCAAAGTGTATTGGAACAAATTTGGAAAAAACGGTTAAGGAAAAGGGAAAGGAAATAGAAAAGTTTTTAAAAAAAAATACCTTTGTCGAGTGTCCTAGGGTTCGCACTCAGCAAAGTATAGTCTTTGCCGAGTGCCTTATCGGCTTGACTCTCGGCAAAGATTTTTAATGTTTTTTTTAAATCCCGGCTTTGCCGAGTGCCGGATCGCGGACACTCGGCAAAGGCCTGACCCAGGACTTAACTGCCACGGCCAAGACTCACTCACGCATGCACGCTCACCGCCCCTGCTAGAGTGCCAGCGCCGCCCCCTCGCTCCCTCACCGCGTCCTCTGCAACCTCCCCTCCCCTCGCTCCCTCACCGCCCCTGCTAGCGCCGCCCCCCGCCCTGCCCGTCATCCTCGCGCCGCCGCGCCTTCTCCTGCGCTGCCCCGCTCGTGCCCGCCCGCCGTGGTCGCGCCCGGCGCGCTCGCCCGCCAGCTGCGGCCCCGAAGCCGCCTCCACCGGCAAAGTTTGGCCCGCCGGCCTCCCCCGTCACCGCCCCGCACGCCACGCCACCCGCAACGCCGCGCCTGCGCGCCGCCCCGCGCGCGCCCGCTTGCCCACGCCGGCCGCTTCCGCCGGTGGCCCGCCGCCTGGACTCGTCTCGCCCACGGCCGATCTCCTCCATCCACTCGCCGCGCCACAACCCGGAGAGGAGACTAAGCTCGGTCGAGCACCACCTGGGGCCCAGCGTCCTCGCGACCATCTCCGGCACGGCGTCCGGCCTCTGCAGCCCCGGTAATTCAGTTGTGCTAAAACTTGTCTATACAGTTGCGTGCAGACCATGCATTATTCCTTCCTGAAATTAATTTGTGCTAAAACTTGTCTATTACATTTTCTTGCCTGTAAACTATGCTGTTGCAGTGGATTTGTTAAATTAAGAATTTCTCCTTAGCGTTTATGCTTCTTAATGGTACAAACCGTCTAAAATATTTCAAAGGCACCTAATGGAATGGTAACAATACATCAGTTCCCTTTTATCATTAAAAATAATTTCATCTTTACCTCAAACTACAACTTTGGATCTCAAAATCCATTCGATATATATGCCTTACAAAGTATTGAACTAATCATGATTTTAAGAAGACAAAAACTATCATGTACAGCTACTTGTGTCATAATAAAACGAGTAGCATAAAAAAGAATAAACCAGTCTTAGATCAACATGCATACCTTTGTATTATGCAACTATACAAATTGAAGTGATTTTTAAATTTTCATAGCCAGCAACAGTATTAAAAATCACCCTGTGTAAAAATCACCCCGTTACCTTGTATATTGGGTGAATACTGTGCCATGTCATACTTTACAATTTAGAAAACCAATGGTAGATAAGTTGAGGTATATCTTGTTGAAAACAATTTTCAGGGTGCCAATTTTTTGGAAAATCATTTGTATTTCCTCTTCTACAAACGCCCCCTCTTCTTTTTTCCTTTTGTATTTGTATTTCCATGCTTGCGGCTGAACTGTATTTTGCCGATCTTGTTTTAGCTTTATAATCAGTATTTCAGTGCATTGGAAAATACTGGTTTGGTTTTGTAATGCATGGTCATTTCATGATTTGTGTAAGATCAATGGATTTCTGCAAGCCACTGCCTACTGGACATAAATAAATACACTTAAGTCCTGGATATGTAGGCTTGAACTTGAGATTTCAGCTTCCATAAGTTTGAGCACAGCCAATTGCCTGCTATTCGTTTGGTTTTTGGGTAGTCATTGGATTTATCTAAAAATATGATGATGTCCTCACTCAAGGACTAGGCAAAGCACAGTTGACATTTAAGATGGTGGTATGCATCAAACTTGGTTTTTTGTTGTTGTATAAAGCTGTAAGCATTAATATCAGTCTATCTGTCAAGCAGATTATTTATTTGCTTCTTGTGTGCTTGCACCCTGGCAGCAGTATGTGACGCAAGCAGCAGCTGCTACAGAGGGTGCTGGCTGGAGCAACATGCTTCTAGATATTACATGGTGAACAATGTGGTTCATTCAACAGATTAGTTTAGGCATTATAGTTGAGGGAATGCCATGTCTGTGGTATATGGCAACAACAGTTGAGGTTGGTTTTGCTTAGGACTTAGGGAGATATTAGGAAGGTTAAGTATTGTTATATTGAGTCCATTTTAGTTTCTACTAGGGGCTGGGAAGTTAAAGATAACGATAGATAGAGATGGACCCGGTCTGACCAAATCCTCCATAAAAGTAAGCAAGAAATAATCTCTCCAGTCTCTAAATCGTTGGCGATATCTCTCAACTCTTCTTTTCTCTCATTTCAATGTAATACCCTAATTGAAGTTACACCACCTGGCCATCTGTGCATGATAGATCATGCTTGCCTAGAAAAGTAAATCCCACAGTTCCCAGACTCCCATCTAATGTTTCTTTTCTCCCATTTTTTAACTTATTTACATGTGCCAGTAACCATGTGCTCATGTTTGGTTGTTTTTCTATGTTATGCAGTTTGCACTATGCCGCATGTTTCCTAGCTTGAATGTGACACTGAAACTTGTCATTTTCATACACAGAATGTTATTCATGGTGATATCAAACCAGACAATCTCTTGGTTACAAGCTCAGGCAATGTGAAGATAGGAGATTTCAGTGTTAGCCAGGTTTTTGAGGTGTTTCCATAATCCTGCAACTTTGTGTATTTCAGTGAAATTTTATTATTCTTGTCAGGAAAAAATGTTTTTTAAGTTGAATGAACTCATCCTTGAAAATAGTTGTCTAAATTATGATTTTTATCACTTAATTGCTCTTACTCTGATCAAGAAACTTGGCTCTGTAGGTTCCAAGTTTCTCAAAGTGACACTTTTAAAGATAATCTTCCCTTTCTGTCTTTTTGAGGATTTTAAAGATAACTTGAGTTGACAGCCAAGATGCTTCCTCATTCTTTTGGAAGTATATTTGTTGCTCAGTAGTACCACTTTTCTTTTCTTTTTCCTTTCCCTTTTGCTGCAGTAGTCACAATCTTTTTGTCAAGGAATTGGGATTTATTTCAAACAAGAAACAGCCACAAATAAAACACACACGGTGCAACTGAATAATCCTAGCTAGGCAGCTGGTTCAACTTTCTGAAACAGATGAAGCTTCACGTATACTGGTGGTGGTGGTAGTAGCAGTAGCTGTGATTATATATGTTTATATGAATGTGAATCCAATGCATATGCATATGTGGTTATCGGCCATCGTGCCGTACGTTTTTTTGCAGGTTTTAGAAACCTCACCGTGTAGGGGAGGTTTTGTCAAAATTTTCAATTAAGCCCGTATGTTCTTTTTTTGCAGAGAAGAGCCCGTCGGAGCCAAGCCGGAATACCTCGGCGACCCCGATCGTATTCCTCACCACTGTGGGTCTGCCTGCACCGCGTTGCCTCGCCACTGCACCGACCCGCCACGGCCCCGCTAGCCTGACTCCACCGCCACCCAAGGTATAACCCCTCTTTCCGTATCATGTTCGTAGATCACATAACCAAGTTAGATGTCTCCCGTTCGAAAGGGATACGGTTGGAAGTATGCAGATCTTTGCATATCTATAACCGTATGTGTTTTGAATTGTCCACATTTTTTGGACAGCCCAAGGATGCGTAGATGGGGTTAGTTTTCATGGTCTACTCCGATCCGAGACAGAGTTTCGGTATCATCTCCCTGTTTTTCTCCGGATACACAATCTCCCTGCCGGGACGTGTATTTGGAGAAGAGCGGGGAGGTGCTGCTGAAATTATGTCTCGGATAGGAGTAGAGCATGGAAACTAACCTCATCTACGCATCCTCGGGTGGGATTAGGACCTATCTTCACCTATTAGATAGTAGGATCCTCGTGTAGATGCAATGGATTCTTATATTACTCGCGTATATGGTAAAGGATGGATGACCGTGAGTGGATGTACACTGGCCGAAGGGGTTATGGAGACTGGACTGATGAATGGATGAAGAAGACCAATGCTTTCTTGGAAGCAGCATTTCGGGAGGCTAAAGAAACGGATAAAGTTTGGTGTCCCTGCAGCGAGTGTGAGAGCAGGCGTAAACAAACAAAGGTGGACATGGGTAAACATCTTGGCAAGTATGGATTTATGACAGACTATACCCGGTGAACCCTCCATGGTGAAGGACGTAGGAGAGACGAGGTCGTGAGACAACGCATCGAGGATCTTGATGCTGATGGCGGGGTAGGAGACATGTTAGGTGACTATCATGAAGCACACTTCGGTGAAGGACGTAGGGATGAGGAGCTAGAGGCAACATAAGGCGCGATTACGACATGTTGTCTGCGGCACAGAAACCCCTTCACGGCCAGACAAAGGTCTCTCAACTAGATGCCATTGGACGCCTTATGGCTTTCAAGTCCTAGTGCCACCTGAGTCGAGACGCCTTCGATGCTATGCTGACAGTTTTTGGCACTTTGCTTCCAGAAGGTCACATTCTGCCAAGGAGCATGTACAAGCCGCGGAGACTCCTCCGTGTACTTAAGATACCATATGAGCAGATACATGCTTGTCCAAAGGGGTGCATCTTATTTAGGAACGAACATGCGGAAGCTAAGCACTGTCCAAAGTGTAAATCCTCTAGGTTTCTTGAGGTAGACTATGGTGATGGTCTCAAGAGGCAGCTTGACATCCCCGTGAAAATCCTACGGTACCTTCCATTCATACCGAGGATCCAACGGCTATACATGACCGAGGAGTCCGCGAAACAGATGACATGGCATAAAAATGGACGTCGATACAATCCAGATAAGATGGTACATCCTTCCGATGGTGAATCATGGAAACATTTTGATGACATTCATCGTGAGAAAGCTCTAGAGGCCCGTAATGTTCGTGTTGCACTGGCAACAAATGGGTTCAATCCTTATGGAATGATGGCTGCCCCATACACTTGTTGGCCTGTGTTCGTTATCCCGCTCAATCTCCCCCGCGTCATCTTTCAATGGCAGAACATATTCTTGTCGTTGATAATTCCTAAACACCCGGGGAATAGTTTGGGTGTGTTCATGGAGCCTGTGATTGATGAATTGCTCAATGCTTGGGACGAAGGGGTATGGACATACGACCGAGCTACAAAGAGAAGCTTCAAGATGCATGTTTGGTACACTACTCCCTGCATGACTTCCTAGCATATGGAATATTCTATGGCTGGTGTGTTCACGGCAAGTTCCCATGCCCAGTATGCAAGATAGCTCTGAAGTTTATTTGGTTGAAGAAGGGTGGCAAGTATTCCTCATTTGACAAACATCGACAATTCCTCCCTCTTGACCATGCATTCAGACAAGACACCAAGAACTTTACGAAAGGCCTCAAAGTTACAGACCCTCCACCGGTGATGATGACAGGTGCCGCGGTCCGTGCTCAGATAGATGCTCTCGAGGTCAATGAAGTAGAAGGTGGTTTTGTGGGATATGGCGAGCAACATGCATGGACTCACAAGTCGGGCTTGGAGAGGCTCCCCTATTTTGATGACCTTCTTCTTCCACATAACATTGATGTAATGCACACTGAAAAGAATATCGCTGAGGCACTTTGGGGAACAATCATGGACACTGATAAGTCAAAGGACAATGTTAAGGCTAGAGTGGATCTGGCAACGTTATGCAACAGACCAAAGCAAGAGATGCAGCCTCCTAGAAATGGCAAAAAATGGACTAGGCCTAAGGCCGAATTCACGTTAAGCAGGCCCCAAAGGAGGGAAGTACTAGAATGGTTCTAAACGTTAATGTTCCCTGATGGGTATGCAGCGAATCTGAGGAGGGGGGTGAACTTATCTACTATGCGAATCAATGGGCTCAAGAGTCATGACTACCATATATGGCTTGAGCGGCTTCTTCCGGTGATGGTTCGAGGCTATGTCCCAGATCATGTCTGGCAAGTGCTGGTAGAGTTGAGCTATTTCTTCCGCCAGCTTTGTGCTAAGGAGTTATCTCGGGCCGTGGTTGCAGACATGGAAAAAATGGCACCTGTGTTGCTCTGTAAGCTGGAGAAAATCTTTCCACCAGGCTTCTTCAATCCGATGCAGCATTTGATTTTGCACCTCCCGTATGAGGCACGAATGGGGGGCCTGTGCAGGGCCGTTGGTGCTATTCAATTGAGAGAACCCTAAAGGTTGTTTGAAAGAAATGTAGAAATAAATGCAAGATTGAAGCTTCCATCGCAGAAGCATCGATTCTAGAGGAGGTGTCTAACTTCACAACAACATACTATGGTGACAACCTTCCTAGCGTGCATAATCCACCCCCTCGTTACAATGCTGGGGAAAATGAATCGAACCTCAGCCTTTTCCGAGGGCAACTCGGAAGTGCAAGTGGTAAGACCCTCAAGACCTTGAGTCCTGAAGAGTGGCACACTATCATGCTATATGTACTGACCAACCTCGAAGAAGTGGAACCGTACATGGGGTAAGTCACTATTTTCAACAAACTTGTTCTCGACTAGTCACTATTCTACATCCAACCCCCTTGTTTCTCGTCGGTACAGGGAATTTACTCATGAATTCTGGCATCGATCAAGGGCGCCTACCCCGCGGGAATTTCACACCCTTCTTAAACAGGGTGCAGGAAATGGAAAACCCAATTTCATTTCTTGGTTCAAACGCAAGGTACGTTCTAATTTAGCTCGTACTTAGTTTGAGATTACAAGTTGCTTGTACGTGCGAATGATATAACGAACTATCCTGCTTGAGCTTGCAGGACCAAACCGATGCATCTATGAGCGCCGAGTTGAGTCAGGTTGCCGGTGGCTGTGCCTTTAGGGTCATGTCATTTACTGGTTATGACGTGAATGGATATCGTTTTCACACAACAAGACACGAGCAGAGTCGGCCCAATCGAAGAACCACAAATACCGGAGTTTTCACACCTGCCCTTGATGGGCTCGATTATTATGGAAGAGTTGAAGAAATATACGAACTCACGTTTCATGGCCGCAAACCTCTTAATCCTGTCATATTTAAATGCCATTGGTTTGATCCTAAAAAAATAAGACGGACCCCTAATCTTGGGCTAGTCGAAATTCGATAGGATTCCAAGTACCCAGGAGACAATGTCTATATCGTGGCTCAACAGGCCACACAAGTTTATTATCTCCCATGGGCATGCCAAGATGACCCGCATCTTAAGGGTTGGGATGTTGTGAACAAGGTATCGCCACACAGTAAACTACCTATCCCAAACAATGAAGATTACAACTTTGACCCAAACACATATAACAGAGAGTTCTTTCAAGAAGAGGGGCTACAAGGGAGCTTTGTGATAGACATAACCGATCCGGTCAGAATGGAAGTAGACAATGAAAGGGTTGATGATGAGGACGATGGGGATGAGGTTCAAAATGTGAAGGACTTAGAATTACTTCGGCGATTAGAATTAGGCAATGACAGTGATGACAACATTGCTCCTCCGGATGGTCATGATATCAACATGGAAGTTGACATGCATGATAGTGATGATGAGACTTATGATCCAGCTAATACCGATCATGATGATTATTTCTAAGACATGTAATATTATGTTGCCTTCTAATTATGTTTTGTTCATTTTGCAATACGTCTTATTTATTTTACAACTCTTTCTAATTATGTTTTATTCATTTTGTATCTCTTTGTAATTGCAGGTGATTAAACAAAGATGCCAGGTGGCGGGGGTCTCTTAGGTAGCTCCTCCGCCACCTCCAAGGAAACACAAGGGTCGTCAGGCTCCTCCGCCACAGAGGGAGGAGGAGGTGGAGGAGTCCGAGGAGGAGGAGGTGCCCAAGGAGCACGAGGAGGCGGTGGAGGACGACGAGGAGGAGGTGCCCGAGGAGCACAAGGAGGTGGTGGAGGATGAGGAGGAGGTGGAGGACGACGACAAGGAGGTGCCCGAGGACGAGGAGGACGAGGCTGAGGAGGCGGCGGGGGGTTCCTCTTCCTGTGGTGCGGCGGCAGGGGGCTCCTCTTCCTCTGGCATGGCTAAACTCTATCAGCGAGGTCCCTCGCAACTCCCGAAGCGATCGATACCTCTTGAGAGACGCCCGATGGTTCGACCCGGTGGTTCAAAGTAAGTAACTTTACATGTTGTCACTATTTTCTCATTTGTTATGTTGAAACTAATAATTTTTCTTGATCACTTGGGCAGGGGTTTCGTGATTGTGGGTGCAGGTGGTCACGGACGCCATCCCAATGGCGTTCTTGGTGTTTTGTGCAAGACACACTTCCCTGGCTTTGTTGACTTTGTCGGAGTGCGGCGGCCCGGCACCGGACGTTTTCCCCCCTACGCCATCTGCAGCAGATGCATATGATCGGGATGGCGGGATCTACGCCACAAAGCAGAAGCGGTGATTACGAGGCTGTGGGTAAGTCTTCGTCTCACTACACCGCTCAATTCATCACATTCATTGGACATTCTTCAAATAATGATAGGATACATTGCGTCTACATCTGAGGATTTCTTGAGACATCTGAGCCGGGATGGGAGGTGGTGGCGAGGGCGGCAGACTAACAAAGCTTGTCACAAACTCATGGGTGACATGCACTACGAGGCGCGCCTCCAGGCCGTCGTGACATACAACGCGACCTTCGAGTTTAGGAAGGTCACGAAAAAAGAGGCAAGAAAAGAGACGCTGACCAAGGAACAATACATGAAGGTAAATATATAAGATTAATACTGATTTTTTTCTAAGATTAAATAAGCTTAATTTGATCTATATATACTTGATGTCGTGTATGTGGTTCCATGGTGGTGTGCTGGGCTAAGACTGGCTGGGAGGCAATGGTGGACAAGTGGTGCAGCCCGAGTGGTGGGAGACGCTGACAACGCTTGCCGAGAGCGGCGTTTGATGATGCACGGTGCACCACACCATCAAGGCAACCTTTGCCTCCCGGCCCCACGTAGCTAAATGGGGTACATCAATCCATTTCTTTATTCTAAAGCTTAACTATGCAAATTTCTAATCATCCGGCTGTTTCTTTCGCAGTCGGCGTCACATGGTGGCGCGCCCGTCTCCTAGTTCGAGGCGTGGGCAATGGCCCACAAGGGCAAGGCGACGTCCGACGTCCACTACAACCTAGAAGACCCGCCCGAGGCGTACATCAACTCGTCCGTCCACACCCGCCTCACTGAGTACACAGCGATGGCAAGGGAGGTCCATGGGCTAGAGTACGATCCCACCTCTGAGGACCTTGATGGAGAAGTCGTCATGAGGTTGGGAGGAGGGAAGAAGCATGGGCGGTACTGGATTGGCGACGGCGCAATCGACCCGACCCGTACTAGGTCTCTCTCCTAGATTCGAGCAAGAAGCACGAGCTCGAGCCCGGCCATACGCACACGGCCGGACTGTACACAGCACACGGTGCAGGCACTCAAGATTATTTCTGTTTTATTCGTCGTTCATTGATTTTTACATACCTTTGCTTTGCGTTGTATCATTGGGGTGAAATATTGTAGGCCGAGGTGGCGGAAGAGAGGAGGCGACAGGAGGAGGCTGAGGCGAGGGCTGAGGAGGATCGACGGAGGATGGAGCAGATGTTTCAGTATATTCAAGGTCTTGGAGCTCACTCAGGCTATGTTCCACCACCGATGATATTCACTCCACCAAATGATCCTGCTGTCACTCCTGTGAGTTTCTCTACCTTAAATCTAAATGTGAATGTGGATATGGATATATGAATGTGAATCCAAATGATCCTGCTGTCACTTCTGTGAGTTTCTCTACCTTAAATCTAAATGTGAATGTGAATATGGATATATGAATGTGAATCCAAACAATTAAATAATCCTACAGGCACTGGCTCTATAAATCCCTATAGTCTGATACTTAGCTTTATTTAACTATTTGCTATAGTTGCATCAATTCAAGGTACTCGCAATTACTCTCTAATAAAGCCATGAAGTGGAACCTCACAAATAGTCAAATACACGAGTATGAGATATGACAATGTCAGAGTGAGATATTTCATGAGAAGTGTGATGGGAAAGAAATTAAATTCTTATATGGTTACCTGTAAGCTAAAATTTATTGTTGCTGGGGTAGATGGCTCCAGATTTGCGACTTCATATGAGTGCTCAGCCACTTTCTTTAGAGAGGAACCAAAAGATAATTTAAGTAAAATACCTTACAATGATTAATCACTGAAAATTTAACTGTCATTACCTGTCTCTTTGAGCTACCACCATCACTCTGCCTCTGCAAGTGCAAGGCACAGGTCACAGTTAAATGACAGCAGAAAGTTCTAGTTGAAGTGACAACCAGCATCTTTGTAAAGTGAACAGAGAAACAAGCAGCCAAAGGTGGCTAGACAAACCTTGGTAATCTCCTCAAACATTTTATCATGGCGCACACAACCTTCCGGCAAGAAAATACAAGATAGAAAAATTATAAATACTAGAAGCACACAAAATATTTCTTTTTGTACACTCTTGTTGCTGAGAAGGAATGTACAGCTAGAAGCTAAAGGGCCACACAAATGCATTATAATGAGATTAATTACCTTCTTTTTCAGAGAATCAATTTCCTCTCTTAAATATGAAATTTCCTGAAGAGTTGAAACCAGCTTTAGTTCACAACCAATAAGATTTGCAGACAAAAAAAAAGTAAAATAACCAATCTAACCTTCTCAACTTCACTATTAGGAATGGCAACCTCTTGTGCATAGAGATTGATGATGTCCTTCTGTTTAAACCTTTTGGCACACTGAGGGCACTGAAATATTAGAAGAAAGGAGAAACTTCAAATTGCAGAGAATGATATCTCCCAGAGACGGAACCATGACCAAAGTAATTAGAATAGCCCTCTGGCAAACACACCTTCGCACTTCGGTTCCCATGCTGGGTTAGCCACTTCTCTAGGCAAGATCTCCCATAGACATGCCCACATGGGATACAACTGCAGAGAATGTCACAAAGTTAGGCGTTTCAGGTGGTACCATTGAGCATTCAAGACAGGATAAGATTGTCCTATATGAAACAGCAACTGAAGTTGAAGAAAGTACTCCCACTTCCCAAGTTTTAAGTCGTTTTAGACTGTCCTAACTCAAAATTCTCTAGATTTGACCAAGTTTATAGAAAAATGCACAGACATCTACAATATCAAACTGGATTCATCAGATACACCATGAAATGTATTTTGATAATACATTTACTTGATATTGTAAATGTCACTATATTTTTTCTATAAACTTGGTCAAATTTAGACAAGTTTGACTTAGGACAAAACTAAAAACGACTATCAATTTGGAATGGATGGAGTATACGAGCAACAATAGAAATTTTTATGTGCAACGCTACATTCTCTGTGAACATTCAATTCTCTTGCTAGTAGAAATTGAACAAGGAAAAACCACAGAAGGCCTAGCCATTTCTATCCATGTTCGAGGATCAATCTTAATGAGCTACGGCTTGTCATCATTCATCTGAATTTTACTCACATCAGAAGTTAAATCTTGTCTCACACATGCAATCACACATGCAATCACTTCTCTTTTGTGCAGGGGCAATCGGCGGCATCGAATGATGTTCATGGCACACCTCCAGCTCAGGGCACACCTCCGTCGCAGTGGGACCGGTGGAGTGGCCGTCAACAATAGAGGTAGATAGACTTGTGCTTGTGATGCTTATTTGTGAATGGTGGCACTTGTGGCAGCACTTGGATGATATTTGTGGACTATGTGATACTTGTGGACAACTTGTGATGATATTTGTGGACTATGTGATACTTGTGGACAACTTGTGATGATATTTGTCATGGTTATGGATTATATGTGATGGCTGTGTGATATATGTGATTGTTGTGTGATATGTGATATATATGTGATGGTTGTGTGATATATGTATGTGTGGATGCAATAAACAAAAAAAGCAAAAAAAAGCAAATTTTCCAGCTATGCCGAGTGCAATCACCAAGACACTTGACAAAGCTGGGAGGCTTTGCCGAGTGTTATGGCCATTGCACTCGGCAAAGTAAGGGAGGCTTTGCCGAGTGTCACAAGTAAGGCACTTGGCAAAGCCTCCCTGCCTTTGCCGAGTGCCACAAGTAAGGCACTTGGCAAAGCCTCCCTGCCTTTGCCGAGTGCCATAAGTAAGGCACTCGGCAAAGCCTCCCTGCCTTTGCCGAGTGCCACACTCGACAAAGAGGGCGGGCTTTGCCGAGTGTCCTCCATGAGGCGTTCAGCAAAGCGACCGTCACCGTCAATTGGCGCCATCAGGCAACTTTTCTTTGCCGAGTGGTTTACGGGCCCGACAAAAGACACTCGGCAAAGAGGCCTTTGCCGTCACCGGCTTTAACGAGTGATCTTTGCTGAGGGTTACACTTGGCAAAGGCTTTGCCGAGTATATATGGGGATTTGTCGAGTGTCACAGGCACTCGGCAAAGAGCCTGAGTCCGGTAGTGACTTTAGAGTCCGGTGCAGCGTCCGGTCACTCTTTTTCCAGCAAATCTTCAAAGTCCTTCGTGTTGCCTGTTCCCAATCAAGTCACAACTCCAATAAGATCTAAATAAACACCAATTGGGACTGATGTGAGTGACCTTTCTCAAACCCTCAAATTTTTCAAAAATATTTTGCCTTAGGCTATAATTCTTTTTAAGAAAATAGGCAATATGAGGGCAATTGAAGATAAACGACAAAGCAACATTCATGCATATGCAATGCAATACTTGAAAGTAAATCTAGTAGCTTGTCAAGTTTGATCCAAGGTTAAGCTTCTTCACACGCTTTGCGACGGTTATCTTAACCATGTTAGACAAGCCCTAAGTGCATTACCATAAAGTAAACATGTTGTATATTACAATGCAATGCAAGGGACAACACAAGCTCATTTTCTAGAGAAGTTGCTAAAATCAAGAACATTGAGCTCATTCCACAATCAACAAAAAGTCGCCTCATCTAGCGGTTTAGTGAAGATATCCGCCAATTGATCCACGGTCCTTACACCTTCTAGTGAAATATCATTCTTTGCAACATGATCTCTAAGAAAGTGATGGCGGATATCTATGTGCTTGGTGCGAGAGTGTTGAACCGGATTATTTGCAAGTTTTACCGCACTTTCATTGTCGCACAAAAGAGGTACTTTTTCTAAAACTACATAGTCTAGCAAAGTTTGTTTCATATAAAGAATTTGTGCACAACAAGCACCCGCGGCAATGTATTCTGCTTTGGCGGTGGACAAAGTCACACTATTTTGTTTCTTAGAGGACCAAGACACAAGTGATCTACCAAGCAAATGGCACCCTTCGGATGTGCTTTTTTTATCAACTTTGCAACCAGCATAATCCGAATCGGAATAGCCAACTAATTCAAATATAGCTCCTTTGGGATACCAAAGGGCAATGCTTGGTGTGTGCTTAAGATACCTAAAGATTCTTTTAACGGCAATCAAATGAGTTTCCTTATGATTAGCTTGAAATCTAGCACACATACACACACTAAACATGATGTCGGACCTAGATGCGGTTAAATATAACAAGCTACCAATCATAGAGTGGTAGAGAGTTTGATCAACCATGTTACCTCCCTCATCTAGGTCGAGATATCCATTTATTGGCACTGGTGTCTTGATTGGCTTACATTCATCCATCTTGAATCTCTTTAGAAGATCATTTGTATATTTCTCTTGAGAGATAAAAATCCCTTCTCTCATTTGCTTGATTTGAAAACCAAAAAAAAATGTAAGCCCTCCAATCATTGACATCTCAACTCCTTTGACATCAATTCACCAAACTCTTTGCAAGAATCTTCATTTGATGATCTAAAGATGATATCATCAACATACACTTGACAAATGAAGATATGTCCATCAAGCTTCTTGGTGAATAGTGTTGTGTCGACCTTCCCAATGGTGAAGCCCTTCTTAATGAGGAAATCCCGAAGGCGCTCATACCAAGCTCTTAGGGCTTGCTTAAGCCCATATAACGCCTTGGACAACCTATAGACATGATTAGGATATCTAGGGTCTTCAAACCCGGGAGGTTGATCAACATAGACTAGTTCATTAATAAAGCCATTTAAAAATGCACTTTTCACATCCATTTGATATAATTTCATTTCATGATGTGATGCATATGCAAGGAGGATACGAATGGCTTCTAGTCTTGCAACCGGTGCAAAGGTCTGTCCAAAATCCAAACCTTCAACTTGAGAGAACCCCTTTGCAACTAGTCTTGCCTTGTTCCTCACAACTATGCCTTGATCATCTTGCTTGTTGTGGAACACCCACTTTATTCCAATAACTCTTGCACCTTTTGGCCGCTCTTCAAGAGTCCAAACTTCATTGCGGGTGAAATTGTTCAACTCTTCATGCATGGCATTTATCCAATCCAGATCTTGAAGAGCTTCTTCTACCTTAGTAGGCTCAAAGCAAGAGACAAAAGAGTGATGTGCAATAAATGAAGCAAGTTTTTGTGAGTGAGTCATTACACCCTTTGATGGACTCCCTATGATGAGATCTTGTGGATGATCTTATAGTAGAGGTGTATTTCTTCTATTGACCACTTGAGAAGGAGGTTGTGGAGCATCAACATCTTGTGCTTGCACCACCATTTGATCATGGGAGACATGAGTGTCTTCATTTTCTACTCTCCCATCTTTTTCACCATCTTGTGGCACATTTGATGAAGATGGTTGATTGATCACTTGTACATCATCTTTATCATCTTGAGGCTTGATGTCTCCAACCGGAATGTTCTTCATAGCCTCCCTCAATGGTTCATCACCTACATCATCAAGATTCTCATGTGCTCCTTGGGAGCCATTAGATTCATCAAATTCCATATCATATGTTTTTTCAACCAAGCCAGTGGCATGATTAAATGCTCTATATGCTTTGGACTTTAATGAGTAACCAACAAGAAAACTAATATCACAACGTCTTTGAAACTTCCCTAGGTGTTGCTGCTTCTTGTAGATGTAGCATTTGCAACCAAACACCCTAAAGGAGACGTCTAGCTTCTTCCCATTGAGCAACTCATAAGGTGTCTTGCCAAGGAACTTTTGAAGGAATAGGCAGTTGGATGCATAGCATGCGGTGTTGATAGCTTTCGCCCATAGAGCTTCAGGAGTGTTGTACTCATCTAGCATTGTTCTTGCAAGAGTGATCAATGTTCGGTTCTTTCTCTCAACTACACCATTTTGTTGAGGAGTATATGTTGCGGAGACCTCATGCTTGATCCCAACTTCATCACAATAGGCTTCTATGTTTGTGTTGTCAAATTATTTGCCATTGTCACTTCTAATCTTCTTGAGCTTCACTTCAAACTCATTTTGTGCTCTCTTGGCAAACTTCTTGAAGCATGATGCAACTTTGGATTTGTCATGAAGGAAGAATACCCATGTGTATCTTGAATAGTCATCAACAATCACAAGACAATAAAGATTTCCTCCTAAACTCTTGTATATTGTTGGTCCAAATAAGTCCATGATGAAGAAGCTCTAGCACTCTTGTGGTTGACATAAAAGCTTTTGTTGGATGAGTATTTGCAACTTGCTTGCCGGCTTGACATGCACTACAAAGCTTGTCCTTCTCAAACTTCACATCCTTCAATCCTCTCACCAAATCATTCTTCATTAGCCTCTTGAGTGAGCTCATCCCAACATGAGCAAGTCTTCTATGTCATAGCCACCCAAGTGTTGTTTTGGTGAATAGGTAAGTCTTCAAATTAGCATCTTCGGAGGTGAAGTCCACTAGATATATGTTGTTGTATCTAAATTCTTTGAATATCACTTGATCATCATCTTTCTTAGATATAACAACTTCCTTCTTGGTAAACAAGCATTGGAAGCCAAGATCACACAATTATCCAACGGATAGCAAGTTGAAGCTCAATGAAGCAACATATAGCACATTTGAGATTGAATGAACATTTGATATTGCCACTTTGCCCAATCCTTTAACCTTGCCCTTTGAATTATCTCCAAATGTGATCCTTTCTTGTCCATCTACTTCTTCATCTAGTGAGGTGAACATACGAGGATCACCGGTCATATGTTGTGTGCAACCACTATCAATAACCCAATGACTTCCACCGGTCTTGTAGTTCACCTACACACAAGAGATCAAGCTTTAGGAACCCAAACTTCTTGAGGGCCCTTCACCTTCTCAACAAGTGACTTTGCTACCCAAATTTTCTTAGGCCTATTCTTGTTGGGAGGTCCTAAGAACATGACTTTCATCTTCCCATTAGAATCCTTTCTAAGCATGTAATGAGCATTGAAAACAAAAGGTCTAGCATGCTTGGGCAAGGGTTGTGGTGGTGGAGTTTGACACTCATGGGCAAAGTGGCCTTCTAGTCCACACTCAAAACATCTCTTTGACTTTGGCTTTGACTTGTGTTATTGTTGAGCTTGAGCCTTCTTCTCTTGGTTTGCTAAGTACCCAATGCCACTTCTATCCATCTTCATGACGGTGTTTATTAGTAGCTCACTTTAAAGATGCTTGTCTCTTGTGAACTTGCTCAATCTAATCTTGAGACGCTCTTTTTCCAACTTGAGCTTCTTGTTCTCTTTCTTGAGAGCATCATTATTTTTCTCTTCCTTGAGCTTCTTGTTCTCTTCTTTGAACTTCTTATTCTCAAGAATCAAATCACCATCATGATCAAGAGTTTCTAGCACAATAGTGTTGTGAGTTTTGATCTCTTCAAGATCTTTCTTGAGCTTTTCATTTGCATTCTTGAGCTTGACAAACTCATCATAATTATCGGTCTCAACCACTTGCTTGCCCTTGCTACTAGAACTTTGCTCAATGCTCTCAATGATCAAATCATCATATGATGTAGCTATATCAATCTTAACAACATTGTTAGTAGCATCATGTGGCTCATTTGATAGAAATTCTTGAGCAATGACAAGATTATCATGATTAATCTTAAGAGTAGTATATTCTTCTTTTAGCTTGTTGTGGCTAGTGATGAGCTCTTTGTGCATCCTCTCAAGTTTATCATGTTTATCTTTAAGCTCTTTCTTAGAAGATTTGAGCTCCTTGAGTTTGGATGATATAGCATCATTTGCTTCTCTAAGCTCAACACTAGCCTTTTCCGTTATATCACATTTTGCTAAAAGTGAATCATTCTTAGCTTCTAGCTTATCATTCCTAGCTCTAGACTTTCTAATGATCTTAGTGTATTGATTTAGTAATTTAACAAGATCATCATAAGAAGGTGATTCATATTCATCATCATCATCATCACTATCGCTATCATCATTGCTAGCATGTTCATCACCACTACTATCATCATTTGATACCTTGCGTTCACCCTTGGCCATAAGGCATAGGTGTGTAGAGGATGATGGCGGTGGTGTCGGTGAAGATGATGAAGAGTCAATAACAATGGTGGCCACCTTCTCATTGTCACTATCATCATCGGATGAGCCACTAGATGAATCAATGTCCTTGAGCCAATCACCGATGATGTATGCCTTTCCACTTTTCTTCTTCTTGTGGAAGTCCTTCTTCTTGCCATCTCTCTTCTTGTATGGCTTGTTTTTCTTCTTCTCATCTTCTTCTTCATTGCTTGAGTCATCTTTCTTGCCCTTGTACTTGTTCTTGAACTTGTCTTTCTTGGGCTTGGTGCATTGGTGTGCTAGATGACCAAGTTCTCCACAATTGTAGCAATCCATCTCGGAGATTGGCTTCCTTCTAGAGCTAGTGAAGAACTTCTTCTTCTTGCCATCAAACTTGATGCCACTCTTGTTGAGTTTCTTTAGCATCTTGGTGGTTCTTCTCACAATGAGAGCAAGACTTGCATCATCAATTTCATCATCACTTGAGCTCTCATACTCAAGCCTTGCTTTGCCCTTCTCTTGGCTAGCTTTGAATGCTAAGTCTTTTTCTTTTTTTCTTAGTAGAGGATGAGCCATCTTGTGGTGTGATGTGCATGTACATCTCATGAGCATTGATCTTTTCTAAGATTTGTGTTGGTGTAGCGGTGGAAAGATCACCTTGATGAAGCACGGTCATAATATGCCCATATTTATCAATGGGGAGGACACTCCAAATTTTTCTTACAACATCGGATGGTTGCATTTGAGTTAGTCCAAGCCCATTGACTTCCTCTACAAGAACATTCAAATGTGAGAACATCTCATTAGCACATTCTTTAGGAAGCATCTCAAAAGAGTTAAGCTTTTTCATGATGAGATGATAGCGTTCCTCATGCTCACTCTTTGTTCCCTCATGGAGCGCACAAACATCCGACCATAGTGCATGGGCGTCCTTATGGTTCCGTATGCGATTAAACACATCTTTGCAAAGGCCTCTAAAGATGGTGTTTCAAGCCTTTGCATTCCAATTTTCGTAATTCACCTCATCGCCTTGTAGGTGAGTGGCATCCCAAGGTTTTGGAAAACCTTGTGAGGCGGCTCTAAGTATTTCAACATCTAGAGCTTCTAAATATGCCTCGATGTGGATTTTCCAATATGGAAAATCATCCCCCTCAAAGATAGGAGGAGGACCATCCCGTGAGACATCTTTCTCTAGGCGGTTAAGCCTAAATACGTGAGCACGAGGCTCCGATACCAATTGAAAAGATCAAGATGCCCAAGAGGGGGGTGAATTGGGCTAATTCTAAATTTTTTTATAATAATTAAACCCTACGGTTAGCCCAATTAACCCCTTG
Source organism: Miscanthus lutarioriparius (assembly GCA_904845875.1). Taxonomy (NCBI): domain Eukaryota; kingdom Viridiplantae; phylum Streptophyta; class Magnoliopsida; order Poales; family Poaceae; genus Miscanthus; species Miscanthus lutarioriparius. The sequence continues at coordinate 72,301,488 of CAJGYO010000013.1, forward strand.
TGCCTAGAAAGTGTTTCTATTGATCTATCGCACAAAAGTTTAGCAACATATGTTCCAATCCTACTCTAGCATGGCAATTCTATGAATGTAAATGACAAGAATTGAATTGCTCAAAGTAAAGAGAGAATGAGGAACGCGGCGATGTTTTGCCTAGGTATCGGAGAGTCTCCACTCCCCACTAGTCCTCGTTGGAGCACCCGCGCAAGGGTGTAGCTCCCCCTTGATCCGCGCAAGGATCAAGTGCTCTCTATGGGTTGATTCTTCGATACTCCGTCGTGGTGAATCGCCCACAACCACTCACAACTTGAGTTGGGTCATCCACAAGCTCCGCCGTGAAAGCATCTAGGCCCCTAGTTGGGTTTTGGTGATTAATGACAATACGTGATTACTATGACTAACGTGTGTTTTACAGAGGCAATTAAGTTAGGTCATGGTAATGGAGATCGATTGAGCAATCATGGTGGTCATGCCCCTACGATGGAAATCGTTTCAGTTTTTAAAGGATGGATGACATGGTTAAGGATGGACTAGTTCTAAGTGTCGTTTGGTGTTGAAGAGACACTTAGAGTAGTTTAGGACTTTGTTTTTCCTTTGGCCGTACTATTAAGGGGGGTATGGACGGGTAGCTTGACCTAGGTGAGTCTAGTGGGTTAGGTGTGGTGCACACTTGCTAAAACTAGCACTAGGTAGCTCCTAAAAAGCCCTTAGATCCATTGGAGCAATCTTCATTTACATATGATTGAGAGTTGGAAGTGAATGGAGGGTCAAATACTGACTGAACGCTGGTTTCGGTGTGACCAGACACTGGCGCATAGTCTGGTCAGTTCATTTGATCAAGGTGAATTCGTCTGGTGCGACCGGATGCTGAGAGGTGAGCGACCGGACGCTGGGTGCTAGCATCCGGTCGACTCCAGTAAGGTTCCAGAGAGGGAAAATCGTGACCGGACGCATCCGGTCAGTGCTGACCGGACGCTGTCTAGTGTCCGGTCACAACTTGATCACTGGATGTTGGGGTGAACTGACCGGAGCATCCAGTCAACATGACCGGAGCGTCCGGTCATCCCACAGAGGCATATAACGGTTCGTTTTTCAACCGGGTTTATAAATACTTCCTCCATTCGTGTGAAGGGGTACTTTTGCTCATTCCAACAGCTGAGAAACACATTTGAGAGTGCCAAGAAGAGCAAGGTCCTAGTGAGGTAATTGAGATTTGAGAATCCCAAAGAGAGCCCTTATTAGTGAAAGCAAGAGTAGCAAAGTGTGCATCCACCCTTCTCATTAGGCTTGTCGTGGTCAAGTGAGAGTTCGTGCTTGTTACTCTTGGTGATCACCATCACCTAGACGGCTTGGTGGTGATTGGGAGCTTGGTGATCATCCGGTGGAGCTTGTGGATGACCCAACTCAAGTTGTGAGCGGTTGTGGGTGATTCACCGTGACGGAGTGTCGAAGAATCAACCCATAGAGAGCACTTGATCCTTGCGCGGATCAAGGGGGAGCTACACCCTTGTGCGGGTGCTCCAACGAGAACTAGTGGGGAGTGGCGACTCTTCGATACCTCAGCAAAACATCGCCGCGTTCCTTTCCCTCTCTTTACTTTGAGCATTTACATTTGAGGCCATCTTTAAGGCCATCTATTCACTCAAGCAACCTTAGATGCATCACCTGCGGTGCGTGGTCCTCTGTCCTCCTTTGCTTATTCTCATCATATACTGTACGCACGTTTCATGCATATATATCTGCATTGCATCGATCGCGTTTCTTATTTTCTCATAGTAAGTAATTGATAAAATCAGTATGCATGCATGCATGTGATTTTTATATCCTATATGGTGTGTCTACGTGACATGTAGGATATCCTTATTGCCTATTGTGGATTGTTGAATAAGGTTGTAAGGGCCATGTACAAAATGGCTATTTGTCATTTGCTGTGATAACTGATAACCATGTTAAAAATAATCTTAGTTATAACAGGATCGTCTTATCTTTCCCCAAACATGACCACTAACATAACTTAGTGTGGAAATTCATCTCATTCCATATATGCCTATGTAGACATAGTAGAGTTGATGTAGGTGAAGTAGAAGTACTATCTTGATAAAGAACTTGATGTAGATGTAGATCAGCAGTCTCCTAGCCTCTTGGAACATGAGTCGTGCTTCCAAACCTCTTGCAGTGTCTAATTGATCGGTTAGATGGGTTTAGGTGTCAAGGGAAAAGACTCGATGGGGACATGATTCTCGATCTTCCGTTAGGTGAAGATAACGATTATCGATTTGGTTGGAAAGCGACACACCGATCCGGCTTTAGATCAAAAGACCCGACCCCCCCTGCAACCTTAGCACCACGTCTCATCTAGTTATCAAGCGTGTCACAATCCGGTTGACCTCGCTGAGAAGGCTAATCCATGCTATGAATCAAAGACACAAGCAAGAACAAGATAAAACACAACTCAAGTAAAGTGACAATTGCAGATAAATGATAAAGCGCTCGAATTTGGGGTCTCACAAACCGATAACGGTGACTATTCAAAGATAGATTGGTCTAAAGCAAAACTCAAACTCTAACTTAGACTATGTCTACTGAATATATAGTCTAAGGGGCTGTCAAGGACCCCTATTCACATCCCTAAGAAGTCCTGACACGTTATAGGGCCTAAATGGCCCAAAAGACGGCGACGCAGCACCCTAACGGATTTTGGGTGTTCACTTGTTTCAATGATTCTTGTTGATTCGAGGAATTTTAATGTGGGACTAGCGCCATTAGTTAGCTTATAAAATCATCTTTCCATCATCCATAGGTAGAACGTCAAAAACAGAGTCCGTATGTGACTTAGGCATCTGTTTTAGTGTGGGCTGCTCCTGGAGTCTGAGATGGACTCGAACTTGATGCGGATTGAGCCTCCAACTTGGCTTGGACGACTCGAACTTGATGTGGATTGGGCCTCCAACTTGGCTTGGACGCTCTTGCTGGCCTCCTAAGGAGGTGGGCAAGTGGGAGGACGTCCAAGGGCTTCTTTGATGTGTTCTTCATTTCTAGGCATGTCATGACTTGGGCCCAAGGTCTCAAAGGTGAATAACAAGCCCACAACAACGTCATAGTACCCGATAGAAACAACGACAACTTATCATGATGATTTGAAGACCTTGTCGACATGATATTGAGGTGAGATTAGATCCATTTGAAAGCTTATCAAATAAGGCTCCCATTAAGTACTCATGGACCTTGATGGTGTTTTCCACTTGCTAGTGTCACTGTTGATCCCCGTGGCAATGGTTATGGCAGATTTGGAGGAGGGGCCACGCCGGCTGGAGGAGGGATCCGCTCCGGCTAGATCTGGGTGGAGGGAGGCGCCGCCAATTGGATCTAGGTGGAAAGAGGCGCGCCAGTTGATCTTGCACGGGGAGTCGCCATCGTCTTTGGGGGAGTTGTAGCGAAGGGGAAGGGAGAGGAGAGGCGGTCGGAGACCCGAATAGGAGAGGCGCTCGGAGACCCGAACATGAGAGGATGCGCGATGAGACGGGCGTGAGAGATCGAGGTACGCTAGAGTTAACCATTTTTTCGGGTTCATGGTATTTACGTCTGTGATGTAGATTCAGTTCACGCGTATGTGAGTAACTATTTATGCTACGGACGTGTTTTGTAATCCGCGTCTGTAATATATGTCCATAGAAGATTTCTTTTCTAGAGATAACATATTAGAGACGCGTTTCAGTAAGACGCGTTTATACACATTAAAGACACGTTTTGTTTCTGCGTCACTAAATTAGGTGTCTTCTTTTTGCAAGTTTGGCACAGTGGGTACTGGTTGATGGTTTCGTCCAAAGCACAACTGCTAATAAAAAAGCAGCAGCGTGCACATTTTGCTTGCAAACTCAAACAAACGGCCGGCGCCAAAGGCCAAACGCCAAGCGCCAGCTCAGCCCAGCCCACAGCCTATAGTTGATCTCGATGCAAACATACAAGAACCCTACTGGTGCTACTGCATGCATGGTGATGGTAGCTTGGCAGTTGGCGGCATACACAGAAACCGCACATGCATGCCCTGGTTGTACGAACGTGTGTACCAGAAAACTGAGATTAAGCAGGGTGTAGGAGGAGACACAAATAATGGCTTGAGTGAGAAAGAAGATGAATGGCTAATTCCCACCTCCAAAATTTAGTCTATGTCACATCGGATATTTAAACACTAATTTGTAATATTAAATATAGACTAACTAAAAAACTAATCGCACAGATTTAGACTAATTTACGAGATGAATCTATTAAACCTAATTATGCTATAATTTGACAATGTTATGCTACAATAACATGTGTTAGCCATGAATTAATTAAGTTTAATGGATTCATCTCGCTAATTAGTCTACTTCTATTTAATTAGTTTTATAATTAACTCGTACTTATCATTCGACGTGACGCGAGCTAAATCCGAACAATAACGATCAACAACGGGGAGCCGCCAGCAGCTGGCCAGTGACCGCCGACCACTAACCAGTCAGCCGTGTCGCGAGTGGCGACAGCGAGATATTTTATATTACCTCTCTGCGCTGCTGACCCAGTGACCCCATGCGAGATGGCACTCCTGCTGTCCATATCGACCATATCTACTATCGTAGCATTGCATTGTAGTACTCCTACTGTCCTACAAAACATGCATGGTGTCGCGAGTGGCGACAGCGAGATATTTTATATTACCTCTCTGCGCTGCTGACCCAGTGACCCCATGCGAGATGGCACTCCTGCTGTCCATATCGACCATATCTACTATCGTAGCATTGCATTGTAGTACTCCTACTGTCCTACAAAACATGCATGGTGTCGCGAGTGGCGACAGCGAGATATTTTATATTACCTCTCTGCGCTGCTGACCCAGTGACCCCATGCGAGATGGCACTCCTGCTGTCCATATCGACCATATCTACTATCGTAGCATTGCATTGTAGTACTCCTACTGTCCTACAAAACATGCATGGTACAGTGTTTCCCCTAGAAGCAAGAGCAACAGCAGTGTTGGTGATAGGAAATGGAAGGCTCCACCGGCGGGGTTCGGATCGTGTCCAGGCGTCTCGTCCGGCCAGAGCAGGCCGCGGGCTGACGACAGCGCGCCGTCGGAGCCGGAGACCATCCACTTGACACCGTGGGATCTCCGCATGATCACGGTGGACTACATCCAGAAGGGACTGCTCCTGCCCAAGCCACGGACAGCAGGAGGAGGAGCATAGCTCGTGGACAACCTCGCTTCGTCCTTGGCGCGCGCCCTGGCCCGCTTCTACCCGCTGGCCCGCCGCCTCGCCGTCACCGCCACGGGTGATGCCACTGGAGATCCGAGCATCGTCGTCTCGCTCCGCTGCAACGGCGAAGGCGCCAAGTTCGTCCGCGCCGAGGCGCCGGGGGTCACCGTCAGCGACATTATCGCGTCCGGCCCCGGCTATTACATCCCTAGCTCGGTGGTGTGGTCGTTCTTCCCGCTGAACGGCCTGCTTGGCACGGACGCCGCCTTGGACGACGACGACGGCTCCCGCCTCGCCGTGCTAGCGGCTCAGGTCACCGAGCTCGCCGACGGCGTCTTCGTCGCCATGTCGCTCAACCACGCCGTCGCCGACGGGACCACGCTCTGGCACCTGTTCAACACCTGGTCGGAGATCAGCCGGACGAGGGACGGCTGTGAGCTTTCCACACCGCGGCCGGTGCTGGACAGGTGGTTCCTCGAGACCAGCCCGGTGCCCATCGCTCTGCCCTTCGGCAAGCTGGAGGACATCGTCCGGCGGCCCGTGTACCTGCCGGTGCGGGAGTGTTTCTTCCACTTCTCAGCCGAGAGTGTGAAGAAGCTAAAGGAGAAAGCGAACGCCGAGATGGCCGGCACGGCGACGGCGACGGCCACGGTGTCGTTTCTGCAGTCCCTGCTCGCGCACCTGTGGCGAACGTCGTGTCGGGCCCGGGAGCTCGCGCCGGACCGGGAGACCACGTACACCCTCCTCGTCGGGTGCCGGGCACGGATGAAGGGGATTCCACAAGAGTACATGGGCAATGCCGTGACGACCGCCGTCGCCAGGTCGACGGCCGGCGACGTGGTGAGCAAGGGGCTGGGGTGGGCGGCGTGGCTCCTGAACCGCGCCGTGGCGGCGTTCGACGAGGCGAGCGTGAGGGACGACCTCGCGTCGTGGCCTCGGGATCCCAGGTTCCTCTACGTGCCGCAGCCTACCAGGGAGGAGGACCCCGCGACGGTCATCACCGGGAGCTCGCCGCGGTTCGACGTCTACGGCAACGACTTCGGCTGGGGCCGGCCGGTGGCCGTCCGCAGTGGCGCAGGGAACAAGATGGACAGGAAGGTGACCGTGTACGAGGGGCGCGACGGCGGGGGAAGCATGGCGCTGGAGGTGTGTCTGGCGCCCAAGGCGCTCGCCAGGCTCGTTGCCGACGAGGAGTTCATGGAGGCGGTGAGCGCCGCAGTGGCGTGATCCAAAGGTGTACGCACTCCGCCGCGCCGTTGGTAGCTGTGGCCTGTGGCTGTGCTGAGAGCCACGTGTACCATTGAGCTAGGTTGTAATCTTGAAAGATTAATTTCTTCCTCTCGTTTTTTCATTTGATTTGATGAACAAGGCATGCATGAACGAGATCCATCCACGTAGCAGATTCTGTTGCGACGCAACAAGTATTGAGTGACCGGTGACGTATAAGTGCAAGGTTCCGCCGATGCATCCGCGACGGTGCATGGGTGGCCACCATGGCATGGCAGAAGGCTGTCACTCCTGTCACGACATGTACTCCCTCCGTCCAAAAAGTGTGATTCTTGTTTTTTGAGAGGTCAAATTTTTTTTTGTCATAAATCTATGAACAGATATTACTCGCTCCGAGTAAAATGAATGTGATTCTCAATTTAATATTGTCTAAGACCGCCGTGTTCGAATTCTGACGTTTGTTATGTAAGACTATTAGACTAATGCCCAAGATATGTAACCATTAACTCTGTAAACGTGTTTTCCCCGTTATCAATAAAAAGAAGTTTTTTTATCAATCTTGTTCAATTTATGTATATCAGCAGCTACTGATTTAAGGAGTTATACGTGATGCACAATGGACCGAGAGGCCCGACACCAGTGCTGTCTTTGAGGACTCTCTGTCCGAGGGTGCAGAGGTGCCAGACCATGGCAGCTCGCATCTTCTTATTGCATTTTTTTTTACGATGAGGAGGAGGGGCGTACCCCTACTGGTGATTTTTATTAAAAATAAATAAAGACAAGTAATAGATGGCTAAGTAAGAGAGAAAGAAAGGGCATCTTCTTCTTGCATTGCCCTGCTCTTTGGCTCTTTGCAAAGCTCCTCAAGTAGAAGCAAGGAGCATGTCTCAAGGAAAAGCCCTTTAAATGCAGTGGCCAATGTTGGTACCACACATGCATCGAAGATCATGGTGTCATTGGCCTTCTTGTCACTGACACCGAAGATGTCGTGACCGGCTAGTCCCTGTGCGCTTGGTCGATCCATTACACTAGATCCAAGGGCGGTGACACTGCAGCAGTGGATTTCAATGCCATCGGAGAGGATTGCGGGCGCGTGGGCGTGGGCGGTAGTTGAAGCGGGAGGAGAAATACCTCGCATTGCCATCAAACCAAAACAGAAAAGAAAGAAAGGAAGGAGTGTAAACAAGTCACATTGGTAAGGTGGTAGATTGCTTGAGACCTCCTTGATACATATGTTTTCTTCCATAAAAAACACTCCTCGAGGAGCTCTATGGCACTACCAAATACACGAATTTGACCACTAGATTCGTGGAAAATAAGTTTCTACTACGTTGATTTAGGGTCTTTGGGATCCTTAATTACTATATGGAGCTGAATTTGGTGGAGCCTAGTAGTTCCAAAGAGGCGGAATAGTGAAATTGATAGCTCATCTTTCGTCTCATGTTCAGTTTAGTCCTTCAACGCTCAAAATGGCCAGACATTCCCTTAACTTTCGATTTTGGTTCAATTTCGTCCTTATGCTGATGTAGCGCTCCACGTTGTTAGTTCCAGTCAGCAAAGCCTAGTGGTGACCATAGCTTTGGCTAGCCTAGCAGCCATGCATACAATGCATTAAAACTAATTTCACATGAAATTGCATTGGTTCTAGCCATGAAAGGGACATTAAAGAAGTTATTCAAATTTTCATTGGATCAATAGAATACTCCCTCCCCAAAATAAATGTCCCTATAATATTCGTGCCAGTCCAACTTTCTTAAGTTTGATTAGATTTATAGAAAATATTAGTAATATTTGTATCTCCAAACAAGTTTATTATGAAAATAGATTCAAAGCTATCTAATGATACTAATTATGTAGGTACTATATATATTAATATTTTATTGTATATATTTGGTTAAAATTAAAATTGTTTGACTCTCTCGCAAGCAAGAACGACACTTATTTTTAGGACGGAGGGAGTATGTTCTTTCTTTTGTCGCTACATCCTCCGTGCTCAATCCTCGTTTCATCTGCAATGCGTGTCCGAGCATAATGTTGTTCAAACCAAAATGCAATGAACTTGAGTGTGAAAGTACGGAGTAATTCTACCTACACTAGCAATGCCAACTGCCAACACTCACCTATTTATCAAAGCCGACACCAGCACATTTTCTCACTAGGGCTGCCACCGTGGAGTGCCACATCAGCACAAGGACGAGTTTGGACAAAAAATTAAAGATAAGAGACTGCTTTAGCCAATTTGAAAGTTGAGGGATTAAATTGAGCCTGAGATGAAAGATGAGGGACTAATTTGACTATTCCGCCTTTCAAAGAACCGACAGTACATATAAAGAAAAAAGTATAAATTGACCCATCAAGCTAAGAACATGTTGGCAATATTACATTTATTATCACTAGGCAATTAGGCAAATGATCACATTCATCATAATACTAATTATTATTTGTTGTCTCTGATGTTAAAATGTAACAGCTTTGTCTGCTTCCTCTTCTCTTTTTTTGGAGGATGAAGTGCCATCATACTTTCCATTATCTAAATCGACTTATTAATTATTGCCAGTGACGGTGCGGGTCTCTTTATATATGTACTAGTAGAAAATATCTTTCAAAAGTCCAGAAAATTTGTATAGTTCAACAGATTTTATGATGAATAACGCATCAAGCATAGAGGCGTATAGTAAATTTTTACAAGAGCACAAGGGTCTCTTTATATATGTACTAGTAGAAAATATCTTTCAAAAGTCCAGAAAATTTGTATAGTTCAACAGATTTTTATGATGTGCACTTACATTGTGACAGAACCACGAGACATCCCAGGATAAGCATCACAGCGACTATAGTCGCCATTCTTCCCTCCATCGTCACAGCAATCATGGTGTATATACGGTGGAGTTTCTGTGTGTAGGTATGCGTGTGTCCTACAGCAATCACAATGTTCTATATATAGATGGTGAAGATATTCTATATGTTAGCAATAATTAATAACTCCTAGGCTTGTGATTAATAATCCTCCAAAGTTACAACAAAATAGTTCGCATTAATTTCGATGCAGATCGATATCTCTAGTGGAATATAGATGACTACATCTAGTAGATGCTATGAGTTTAGTCCTGATCAATTTTACGGTGATATCCATTTCGATGACTACCATATTTTATTTCCAATTCCATGGCTAATAATGGCATTCTATCTATATCGACTAAATGACAACCACAATACCAAGTAACATCTCCTACAACTAAAAAGACTAAAAGTAAGACTATTTTTTTGTGCGGCTTTTTTTTGGGTCGCTCCTACCTTCCGGCCATGCGATATCCCGCGCGATAAAAAAAGAAACTGCCATCCCTGCGATCTCCGCCTGCTTTGAAGGAAATAAATCGATCACCTGAGGCCACATGCATAGAAGGAAACAATAATCATGCATGGAAGGAAACAATTGGCAAAGATTAAGCAAGACTCCTCTCTTCCAGCCATACGATACCCCGCGCGATAGAAAAAGAAACTGCCATCCCTGCGATCTCCGCCTGCTTTGAAGGAAACAAATCGATCACCTGAAGCCACATGCATGGAAGGAAACAATAATCATGCATGGAAGGAAACAATTGGCAAAGATCAAGCAAGACGACTCAATGAAGTTGGCCCTTAATTTTAGTATTTCCAGCATGCAGACTTGAAATTAAAAAGTGGCTGCTACTTGAGAACATCAGTGGTGCCAAATAAAAGATGTGCAGGTTATACATGGTGAGACTGGTGAACCTTCTGCAATTTTATAAACGAATATTCCCACCATTCGTATATAGGTCCATTCTCCTGCGTTTCTTCGTGCTCCAATTAGCATATAATATGAAAGTATTGTTGTGTTCATCGCGACTTCATGTTGACTATTCCTATTAGCATATACTATAGTAGCCATTCTTCCCTCCATCACAGCAATCACAGTGTATGGTGGAGCTTCTGTGTGAGGAATGTATGTATGTCCGACAAACACACACATCCTGCACAATGTTCTATTTATAGATGGTGAAAACATTATATATTTTAGCAATAATTAATAACTCCTAGGCTTGTGACTAATCCTCCAAAATTTCAAAATATATAGCATTAATTTGGACGAAGATATATCTAATGGAATGAGAATGACTACATCGAGTACATGCTACGAGTTCAGTCCTGATCAATTTTACTGTGATGTCCATTGATGGCTACCATATTTTATTTCCAATTCCAAGGATAATAATGGCATTCTACTTTGCATATATCACCAAAAGATAATAACAAGGTGTTTTATTTATAATGGTAGCTACATTTACCAAGTAACATACCTTATTTATAATGGTAGCTACATTCACCAAAAGATAATAACAAGGTGTTTTATTTATAATGGTAGCTTCCGGACGTTCGGATGGACGCCCGCGTCCGGATGGACGCGCCGGCTCCGTTCCGTCCACGCGTGGATTCGCACATTCCGTTTCCTACGCCGCCTGCCCACACGCGGGGACCGCCCGTGCTTGCTCTGTTCCTTACGTGCACGTGGGGACACCTGTGACCACTCTATTTCCCACGTGCATGCGGGACCTCCCATGCCTGCTCTGTTTCGTGCGCGTACGCGGGGATCCACATGCCCCGATGTGCGTCGCGTGACTCCGACCGTCCCATCCAAGAGTATAGGCTTTAAACATAAAATACTTGCAACATACGTCTAAAACAGTTGAAACATTTGAAACATACACTTGCAACATCTATATGAACCATATGCAACATCTAGATAAAGCACTTGCAACATATGTTTGAAAACAACTGAAACATTTGTAACAGACACTTGTAACATACGTGTATAGTCATTGCAACATATGCAACATCCAGATCTACTTTTGTAGCATCTATATGAAACACTTACAACATACATGTATAGCCATTGCAACATATACAACATCAGGATCTACTTTTGCAACATCCATATGAAACACTTGCAACGACATACGTGCATAGCCATTGCAACATATGCAACATCCGGATGCACTTTTGCAATATCTATATGAAACACTTGCAACATATCTCTGAACCATAACACCTAAAACATATGTTTGCAACATGCGCTTTCAGCGCACATCTTTTGGCCTGGGCGAATCCAGGCGGGCGGTGCGGCGAACTAGCGCGGTGGAGGTGGCCGTGGTAGGCGGATTGAGCCCACAATGGTCAGGGATGAGTCTGGGCGGGCAGGCAACATGGTGGAGGCAGCCACGGTGAGTGGATGGAGACGGTCGTGGCGGGCGGGATGAATCTAGGCAGGCGAGGGTGGGCGACGCGGGTGGGACGAGCCCCTCGAGGAGCTGTGGCAACACGGACCATGCGAAGGATGGTGGTAGGAGCCAAGCTATGAAGGTTGCCAGCAGTGAGGCCGAGAGCACTAGGAAATGGCCGGATGGGTGCTCGCGTAGGATCTATCGCATGGTTATCAAGGTGATAAGGCGAGGCATGGAGAATGACTACCGCCTACGCTTAAGAGAGTATGGCATAAGGCAAGACGACTCCTTACCAACTAAAGGAAAATTTAAAACAGCAGCTCAGAGCAGTATATAGATGATAAAGAAAAAAAAAAAGGAGGAGAAGTAGGAAGTGGTCTGGCCCTGCCCATGTGCACCAAGCAGCCCATGTGCCCCTCACCCTCGTAGCCCTAGCGTGTCTTCATCTTTCTCATGCACCGCACCGCCACCGCAACTCTATTTTGACTTCCGCCTCCGCCCATCTCTCTATCTCTTCCCTCCCATTCCGCCTCCACCTCCGCCCACCTCTCTCTCGATGGAGGAAGAGGAACAGAGGAGGCAGGATGCTATAGGCCAGCACCGCTTGGGGGAAGATGGTCGTGGCATGTAGACAACCTCTCCTTGCCGTGGGCCCGCACAAGCGGGCGCACGGCTCGATGGCGGTCGGTCGACAACTTCTCCCGTCAGCGCGAGCGAGCTACAACTTCTGGTTCCCCTCCCGCTCACTGCTGTGGAATCTCCTGCGTGCCCGCTCTCTCCCTCTCGCTCTCCCGCTCACTGGTGTGGAATCTAAGGCGAGTTGTCTGCGTGGCGTCGTGTGTGCAACGCCTTGGCGCTTAAGCGATGCCTCAATGACACTGATCTATCGATGACGGGGGTGGGTACCACAGCTGCTGGTAGTGAAGAGGGGAACAGAGAAGGAGATAGAGGTTAGGAGTGCCACAGGACACAAGCGAATGGATAAGACTTTGTGAGGGAAGGTGAGCGGTGGGCTGCTTTAATGAGATGTTGGCCTACGTCCGATGCATCCATACGTCAGGTAAGTAGCATTATCGTTTAAATAACTTTTTTTGCGATTACACAGTACAACGTAGACACTCATAAGCACACACACGCACCCCTATGAACGCATGCACGCAAACCCTACCCCTTCGATGTCTGGACCGGAAAATCCTTAAGATTGATGAAGTTACCATAAACGTCTCGCTATCGATGGGATCATCTATCATTGAAAGCATAACACCGTTAAATCATAGAATATTTACTTCCATAGGCAGTCGAAACCAGGATATAGGTGCTACTTAGGTCCTGTTTGGCGGGACTCCTCACCAGCTCGGCTCTGGCTCCTCCGGAGGAGCCCTGCCAAACATTTTTCTATGGAAGCCATTTTCAGCAAAAGCAGAGGAGCCGGAGTTATTTTGGAGGAGCTACAAATTGTGGCTCCTCCAAAACGACTCTGGCTCTCATCGGGAGGAGCCGTGCCAAACATCCCCTAAGACTCTTGTAATCACTAGGCTTGTAGCCCTTTATGCGATAATCTTCGTGTAAGTTGGAGTATAAGCAAAATTAATAGATACAACCGAAGAGCATTTTTTTTATAACTCGAAGAGCATTATTGCACGGCGGTTAATCAAAGTAACCTTTGCAAAGCGTTTTGGATCCATCGGTGCATAATAATGTGGAGCAAGAGCACGTATCACTAATTCACTATTACTTCAGGAGGGAATCGCAGTGCCCGTCGAACACTATCCGGCCTGCAGATTTCAGCCGCACTGGGCTGATCCGTGGGCTAAATCCTTTAAGAGAAAGCCCATCAGGCCCATCAACCAGGTCGTTCTACAAACAGTGGCCAGTGGGTGGGTTCGTTCTGTCGAGGCCTCTCTATTCCGATCCGTCTTCGCCGGCCGGCGTCACCACCATGGCCGCCGCCACCACCACCTACTTGGCCGCAGCCGTCTCGTCGTCGCGTGCACCTCCCCTCCTCCAACCCACCTCCAACGCCACCTTCGTTTCCTTCCCGCGGCGGCTGCTCCCCGCCACCACCCTCGCCCTCTCCGCCCCCTCCCAGCTGTCGCTAGTGCCGGCGGCCAACCCCAAGTACCACAACGCGAAGGTGGACGCGGGCGACGAGGACGTGGACGGGGAGGAGATCCTGCGGCGGTTCAACTGGCAGGTGTCCCGTGCGGGCGTCATGGAGGAGATCAGGCGGCGGCGGAGGCACGAGGACGCGCGGGACAAGCGCAAGCGCAAGGCGCGGTCGGCGGCGCGGAGGTTCCGCCGGAGGTGCGTTCTTCATCGATATGTTTTGTCGATTCGTGCGTATAGGATGAATGATGTGGTCTCTCATCCTGTGTTATTTGTCTTACAATTTTCTTTTTCTCGATCAGGCGTTGTGCCTGTATTATTTGTCTTACAATTTTACTAGGTGCTACAGTAAATGATATGATTACTGATTTGATGACCTTTGAGCTTAGTTTTAGACTAAACTGCTAGAGTTAGTGACTGATTTAATGTACATGTCCTATGTGCAAGTTGTTTTACATTAAGCACTACATTAGGATGCTATGTGATCGAATATCTGACAGCAATAGTTTGATTGCCAAATTCATAAACATTGCATGCCAAGTTGCCAACCATTTTACTGCTGACATTCATGATCCTGAAGGTGGGACAGCTAGTTCTACAGACATTAGCATCCCAGCACCGATCATTTTCTGAATGGAAATAGCTGCGCATGTGAAATGGTCCATTCATGATCCAGTTTTTGTCTGTGGTATTTATGCTGTTTTGTGTACCATCATCATCATATCTTGCACTGGTATAATTCTTGTTCAGGTTTTGAAAAGTGAGGTGTTATTCTTCATCATGAATACATGAGTGCACATCCCCTGACATGTTCAACTGCAAGGAAATGGCTAATCAAATACCCATTGTTTGCAACATTCAGCAAGCTTTATGCTGAATTTTGCAAAAATATAGCATCAAGGGCATCTCCCCTTTCTGAAGTCATGTTTGTTTTTCCATTCCAAAGTTTCAGGAAGTTTTATGCTGAATTTTGCAAAACTAGCATCAAGGGCATCTCCCCTTTCTGAAGACATGTTTGTTTTTTGGCCATTCCAAAGTTTCAGCAAGCTTTATGCTGAATTTAGCAAAATCTGACATCAAGGAGTTCTCCCATTTCTGAAAGAGAGAATTGTTTTTGGTCATTCCAAAGTTCATCCACTTCATTTGAGTTATAGCAACAATATAAGAAACTCCTGACTCCTTCTAACTGAGCCCAGTCACTCTGCTGCAGGCGATTCAAGGGCCCATACCCTTTCAGTGATGATCAGGGGGCGAAGGAGCAGGCCTCTGATGATGAGGGGAATGACAACTGGGAGCTCCCTGCAGGAGAGTTGCCTTACAGGTAGAGATAGTTGAGAAATTGAAGCATGATTTTGTCTGCACTGCAGAAGAGTTTCAACACCCCCAGCTTCAGTTCTTCCTGTAGTCAGGAAATTGAGTAGGTGTTGCCAAACCAATTCTAGGCGATTGGCGGCCAAAGCACGGTATACTGATGTAAAGCTTTGTTCTGATTGTGTTATGTCTCAGAGAGCAGCAGACCCTCCTGACTGTGCTGCAAATACTTGATCTTTCTGTATCTAGTTCTTGTGGATGGTTGTACAATGGCTGGTGGTGGTGTCACAAGAATTCTGATGCTAACTTTTCTGGTGGGGCAAAGATGAATTCTGATGCAGTAGACACTTGATTCGGTGATCTAGTACTCATTCAGAAAAAATGTTCTTTTGCGGCTGCAAAATTGCCATGCCGGTCTTAGCCCAATCATGTTGCAAATTCAGTTTTGAATACGTTACAATGAGGAATTATTGAACATGTGCCAGAAGTGACCAAAAACGACGTGAAGACAACGATATGAGGATGGAGATTTCTGGCGAAGGAGAAGAGCGAGGAAAGCTCGTGTCACTGCCACCCTGCCCTGTCTACTTTCTTGGGAACGTGTGTGTCGGACCTCGGCACGACTCCAGGTTATTATTTTGGAGGGGAGGAAACAAAAGTACCTCAAAATGAAAAACATAACAAACGTCCCAAAGAGGCTTATGGTGACTTGCGCCTTGCTTCAACCACTGATAAGAAGGCATCCGACTTAGCTGAATTCCCAAGTTGAAGTTGGCATAACGAGAACCGGAGTTATCGAAGCCAGGAATAAAGGATTGCAGAGGTTGTGGTTTAAGAAGATTGCATAGGTGATGTTTTGTAGGTATTCCCTCCGTCTCAAAATAAGTGTTGCTATGGTATTTGTGTCCGACAAATTTTCTTAAGTTTGTTCCCCTCAAAAAAAAAAAAATCTTAAGTTTGGTTGGATTTAGAGAAAATAGTAGTAACATCTGCATCTCCAAATAATTTTATTATAATAACATATTAGGGCCTCAACACGCACCGCTCCACAAGCATCGCACCACCACCCATGCTGCAACAAAAAGTTAGCTGTCTTATTTATGTTTGCGACAAATTATAATAATCCTTCCATGACACCTTGTTTATTTTACATGACTTCGGTTATAAATATGCTTGTGTCGCTTTCCTCTTACAACCATGCCACGACAAACCACACGCCAAGTCATCTCCAAATTCAACAAAATCAATCTGCAATCTGCATCACCTCTATAAGCTAATTCGGTGACTCAGGTGTGTTCAGTTGTCTCTCTTGCTCATATATATACTCGGTCAAATGTGCATGATGAAATTCCATCCACTGATGCCAAATCTTCTTCAATCTTATCCGTCGTATTATTGGCACTGAGTGACCTTGAGCAAACTCAAATTTATGGTTGGAGTCCCTTTTTTTAGCTTTTACGAAAGACATTGGTTGGAGTCCTTTCTTTTACTGCAATTGATCTTTCAGTATGATCACTGTGAACACGCCACTACACTGTAGAATTGATAAACGACGAACAGATGTCAAGAAAGGAACAACTAAATTGGAAGGAGCACACGAACTTTGTTCTACTTTAGAGAAACGGGATTGCTAAGCCAAACATTCCGTCGGGAGAACAAAAAGTTCAATTAATTTATGAAATCTTTGTGTTCCCAATAAGATCTTTATTTTAGAAAACAATATACTCTTTATTCTGTTATCTGTATAGGCATGCACTCAACTAGACATTGTTACAAATTACAAAATAGCCATAGGCTGTTTGGAAATGCCAACAAATAGTGAAAAATTGCTAAACATAGCAGCTGCTTCATAGAACTAAAGCAAAAGACAACCATTAAATGCCAAGTCTATTAGTAATCTTTATGTTGTGAAAAAACTAACAAAAATAGAATGACTAACCGCATGTTTGGATACTATGAGCTAATTGTTAGCTAGCTAATATTAGCTTAAATTAGCTCTAGTGCATTTAAACAGGAGGGCTAATAGGTGGTAAGTCTTCAACTAGTTGTTAGACAACTAGCTAGCCAACTATAGTTAGTTTAGGCTATTTTTTAGCCCAACTAGTAACTAGCTATGTGTATGAAACATGCCCTAAAAAACACCCCACTATTATTATAAAACACATAATGGTGTACTTAAATTGAAGCCATGAAATACCATAAAAATAGGATACGACGGAGGAAACTAGAGTGAACTACGGAAGCTTCACACAAGTTCCTTCACTGCTCATTCTTGGCATGTTAATCTAATTCAAGTAGAAAAGTTGTACTGCTCCCGATCATAAAGATATGACACTTTGACTAAAATCCAGTTAAACTTTGGAACTTGTGTAAAGATATGACCACATATAGCTCTCAAAATATTTAGTTTAGAGACATAAAAATCATATGAATAGATTTTTCTTGAACAACATTTTCGCATACATTTATTATACATTATAACTACATTTTGATAGAAAATTGTGGTCTAAATTACACCCCGAAGATGACACGGAGGAGTTTATAGTAATAAGTTGAGTGCCAACATAATAAGATAAAACATGGGGCCCTTAATCTTGTGGGCCCTGTGTTGTCAATCATCTTCACAAAGCTCGCTCGCATACCGCTCATATGTCGTATTCTTCCGTCACCAGACGATTATTTTTACTCGAATAGTGAAACTTTCTACTGATCTCCTTTGTCTCCTTCCATTTCTTTGTGCGCCTTTTTAAAGACCTTCTCAAATTAAAAGAGTCCAAGAGGTACCAAATTAAATCTTGGTACCTCAAGTACTATATTTTCTGTTGTCTAGGTATAATAGTACCTTCGGTAACCTCTTGAAGGACAGTAAAAGGACTCATTATTTTTATAAGGCACATACATTTCTTCAATGATTTAAAAATATGGAGGGCACGGGTGTAAATTTATTTATTTGCACCCTTTTGATTAGTCCGTATTTTTTTATATAAAGGAAGACTTTAGTGATTTTTTTTTCAAAAATAATACATCTAGTTGATACAAGTCTTAGAAAAAGCTCCCTTTGCCTGAGTAGCACATAGCATGTATTACGAAAGTGATCACATACACTCTAGCCACCATCAATCTGTAGACTAGACCACCGTCCATGTGCCACCACCTGCATGGCTGCATCAATTGTCGCAAGGCCACCATAACCAAATCCTATAAAACTGGCTTCTGAAGGATAGATCAAGTACGTAGTCAATAGATATGCAAATAAGAAATCATTGCTCTCACTAGCATTTCGTTTTTCATATTTCCATGCATGTAGTTAAGTAGGGATAGCAAAGTCACTCTGCCCTGCATTTTCTCTTGGTTTCATATTTTAAATAAAAGGAGTAGGATTTAATTTAATGAATCGACACATAGCTAGTTCAGTGAGAAACCATATTTTGCATTTCTGAAAAGTATAAAGCCAGACAAAAAACTAAATGATACGATTATTTTGCAAGTGACAGATGGAATGCACTGCACACATCTTTACTTTACTAATTAGCCCATAAAAACTTGCTCCAGCATGGTCTAGAATCTTATGTTATATAAGTGGTGAAAGTTAAGTGGATAAATTTAGTACATATAACTAACAAAATTGGTTACTTTTCCTCTCTTTGAATTTATTTTCTAACATAATACCCATTTAGATACTCTGTAATCTTTATTTGATTATGATTAATTTATCAATTACTATATATGTGTTTCATCATTGAATTGCACCTTTTTGGGTTTTTAACATGTATTTAGTTGAAACTTAGCTTAAGGTATATCAGCTCTTGTTGCATCACTTTTGTGACATCATGACCTGATATTTTGGCTTTCAAATTTTGATCTTATTAGTTGTTGTAAATTTTTTTCATCCACACGTTAAGTTCAAAATATAGTGCTTATTATATCTTTTATTCAAAATTTTCCATTTATTATATTTATTAAAAAGTAGATTCTAGGTCCTCGAGTCTACTTTTAGTTACTACAATAGCATAAACAGTTGTTTCCACAACACTCAATATGCTTGAATTTCCTCAATGAAAAAATTATATATATAGCAATATTGTTATATATTTATCACTTATGTATGCATGTATATTTGGTATACATAGTGACAATCTCATTTATGTTTACTTTGAATTTAATAGTAGTAGAATTGGATAATTTATAAACATATATAGTATATTTTTATGGTTTTTTATTCTTTTCTGTAATAGCTTATATTGGTAATTTAGACATAGATTTGAGGATATTATAGTTTATGTTCTATGACAACAGATGCAGGTAATTTAGACAAAAATTAAATGAGTTACTTTATATTATCTTTTATAATGACAGAGGTGAATAATTTAAAAGCAAATTTTGGTGTTACTTTGAATTATATTTCATAATGGCGAGGTTGGTAGTTAAGATGTAGATTCTGAGGGTTATTTATAATTTTTCATAATGGAAAAAGTGAGTAATTTTTTAGAAAACATGATAGATCAAATGGTTGCTATTCTCTAGATGATTTGAGTCAACCTAATTAATGGTTAGGAGTTTTTAGAGGATTAATGTGGAGTCTTCGTTGGGGGCTTCCAATTAATCATATTAAGATATATGTTGTCATGATTTGTATTGCACCCATGTGGGGTCTTCAATATGTATTTTATTAATACCAAAGCTTAAGTTATATCATCTCTTGTTGTATTCCTTTCTGTGACATCATAAATTTATATTTTGACTTTCAACTTTAATCTCATTAGTTATTGCACCTTTTTTTATCCATGTATTAAGTTGAAACTGTTTATTGTATATTTTATTCAAAATTTTCCTTTTCTATTTTATTAAAAACATATTTTAGGTCTTAAAGTACAATCTTAATTACTACAATAGCAAAATAGTCATTTTAGTCTACACCATGACACTCAAGATGTTGAATTCACTATATCAAAGAATTATATGTGTAGTATTATTATTTTATAAAAACATAGAGTAGTTAGATTTTATTACCAGTATTGACATTTCATATGTTTCAATCAAAATATATAAACTTATCTAAAATAACAACTTACAAAATTTATTTTCATGGAGTATTAATAATATAATTTAAAGTTAATTATCGAGTGCCATTGGTATGTGATTTGTTAAGGGAATTTTTTTAGATTGATATATTTGTCCTAATGTATGAATGTTTAGTTGGTCTACATAGTACTCCCTCTGTTCTAAATTGTCATTCATTTTGGCTTTTCTAGGTACATAGATTTTGCTATCTACTTAGTACTTATATCCTATGTCTAGATACCCAGTAAAAGTAATGTATTATGAAAAGCCAAAACGACTTACAATTTGAAATGGATGGAGTATCACATAACAATTATGCTTACTTTTGATCTAAGTGTGGTAGAAGTGTTTAATTTGGAAACATATATAGCGTGCTCTATGCTTATTGAGTTATTTTCATAATATCTTATATTGGTATTTACATAGATTGGAGGGATATTTTAGTTATTTTTTATGGTGGTAGATTTAGGCAATTTAGATACAATTAAAGGGGGTTACTTTATCTTATATATCTTACATAATGGTAGATACAGGTAATCAAAAAGAAAATTTAGAGGTTACCTTTCATTATCTTTAGTAATGATAGAGATGGGTAATTTATGTGCAAATCTAGGGAGTTATTTTTAAATTATCTTTTGTAATGACATAGTTGGGTATTTAGATGCAAATTGAGGAGTTTATTTTAAATTATCATTCATAATAGTAGAGGTAGGTAAATTAGATGCAAATTTAATGAGTTACTTTATGTATTTTACATAATAACATAGGTGGATTGTGTAGTTTTTTAGAAAAGAAAATAGATAAGCATCGGTCTCCTTTTATTTTTGTGGTTATGTGCCTCTTTGTTAGGCAGATCTCGGAAGTATATTTTTAAGGCTTTGTATCATCTTGATGTAATGCTTTGGGAATTTAATAAAAGCTTCCTTTATAAAAAAAAATGCCTGGTAAGAGAAAGCCATAAAGTGCCGTTAGAGCCTTAGAGGCCTCTAATCAGTAATACTAAGATTAGGATTAAGGTGTTATAAGATGAGATTCGTCGTGTATCTAAAATTAATTCTGCACTTGAAATAATGCAGCCGGTGCATGAAGAGAAGCTGAAGTACCAAAGCCGTGATCTCCAGAGACCGTGGGAGAGAGAAGAGTTGTCATCGTTCCTTCCTCCCATGCCGATGACGGCGTCCAACATCGGTGGCAGCAGGGGCGAGCCGTTGCGGTCCGCCTCAGCCATCGTCGCCAGCACCGAGAGCGGCCAGCACCTGCTGAAGATCGACGGCTACTCCCGCACAAAGGATGTCCCGACCGGCAGCCGCATCAATTCCCGATCGTTCCGCGTCGGAGGCCACAGCTGGCACATCCTCTACTACCCCAACGGTCTCAACTCGACTTGCTCCGACTACATATCCATTTTCCTTCAGCTCGACCACAATGTTCCCCAAGGCGTGAGAGCAAAATTCACGTTTAGCTTGCTTGACCATGGGGGGAAGCCGGTGCCACGCTACACCCTCGGTTCCGAGCATACCTTCCGTGACAACAGCTGGGGATTTCTGAGTTTCATCAAGAGGGACGGATTGGAGAAATCTGAGCATCTCAAGGACGACCGCTTCACGATCAGGTGTGATTTGACGGTCACGAAGGAGATTCAGACGATGGACATCGACACTGCCGCAATCCCACAACCACCTGTAGTGGTGGTGCCACCGTCGGACCTGCACCGTCACCTAGGCGGCCTCCTCGCGACCAGTGTGGGTGCGGACGTGACGTTCGAGGTGGACACCAGGACCTTCGCGGCGCACAGGTGTGTGCTCATGGCCCGATCACCGGTGTTCCACGCCGAGCTCTCCCTCTCCAGCCTGACGACGACCAACAACGGCGCAGCAGTCGCTGTACAGATCGAAGACATGGAGGCGCAGGGCTTCGAGGCTTTTCTCCACTACATGTACACCGACTCGTTGCCGGAGATGAAGGGGTCAGAAGCTGCGGCGATGATGCTCCCGGACCTGGTCGTAGCAGCGAATAGGTATAAAATGGAGAGGCTGAGGTTGGTTTGTGAAGACAAGCTATCCGAGTTTGTGAATGTGACAACCGTGGCGGTCTTCCTGGCGTTCGCCGTGGAGCAGCATTGCCTTGGGCTTAAGGAGGTGTGCCTCAAATTCCTCGAGGATCCAGCAAATCTCAGAGAGGTCATCAAGACCGACGGCCTCGAGCATCTGAGCAAGAGCTGCCCGTCTGTTTTAAAGGACATGATTACCAAGCTTGCTGCAGCCCTGTAGCCGTCTTCCTATCGTAGCGACGACGACTGTCTAGGCATGCATCTCATCCAATCAATTGCCATATATATATATATCCATGTCTCCCGATATACTATGTAAATAATAGTATATTATTAAATGGGTGATGTTATAAGGTAATAAATGGGTGATCTTATAAGGTAATAAAGCATTAATGTACATGTTTAGCGTTAAGCCAAATATTAACATTTGAATTAAACTTGACAAATTTCTACAAGTTATTAGTAACTTTTTGTCTCCATCTTATTAATTTCATGTTCTTTAGAGATTTACTTTCGACGGCCATGTGATAGCATATGATAGCTTTAGCCACTGCAGTGTCTACCGATGAGACTAAGGGTCCAATTTAGGAGTATATATGTCCTAACGGGCCGCCCAGGCCTGGCACGGCACTAGCACGGTGAGGCATGGCACTACGGGGCACGACGGCGCTATCGTGCGGTGCTGTGTTGTGTCACCGTGCCCAACCCTTGGCCCAGGTACGACACTACGGGGACTCAGCCGTGCCGTGCTGATGGGCACGACGGCCCGGCGGCCCAGCAGTCGCATCGTCGCGCCAAGCTCCTCTGCCCGTGGTGAGCACGCCGTGCCGCCACCATGCGCCAAGGCCGCCACACGCGAGGGAGCCGGCTCCCTGCTTAGAGGCCGCCGCGCGCCATGCGAGAGGGAGCCCCCAGCTCCCCACGGCGAGGCCATCACGCCGAGGCCGGGAGGGAGAGGGCTGAGAGGTTGTGGGAGGGAGGGAGGCACGGGAGGACATGCGGTGCCGCCATCGGGAGGGAGAGAGAGGGAGGCACGGCGGACGCGAGGTGCCGCGCTGGCCGCGGGAGACGAGACGGAAATGGGGAGGCACCGCACCGTCGGGAAGAGAGGAAGACGAGAAAAGAAAATGGGGAGAGAAGTGAGGGTTTCATGTTTATATAATATAATGAATCCAATGGCTTTAGTTTATTCGAGGACATCCAACGGCTGAAATCTAACGGGCCGCATTGTGCCGGCCCATTAACCGTGTCGTGCCCGTGCCAGCACTACGGGTCGGACCTGCGGCCCCGGCACGGCCCTAGATCGTGCCCGTGCCGGCACTGGCACTATGGACTCCGTGCCTGGGCCGTGCTAGTGTCGTGCTTTTTCGGACTAGGCCGTGTTCAAAGTTTATAGATTTTGAAATTTAAAATTTAGAATTCCTAAATGATCTCTAATATTCACATAGTTAATACCAAAGTTCTAGTGGCCGATCTGATCTACATGTTTGATATTGACAAGTTTTTGATTTAAAGTCATTGGAGTCTCAAATATGTGTTTGAAATTCACATGTTTTGAGACTCAATTTTTTGAATTTTTCAAACTATGTCTGATGGAGATACATCCTATACCAAAGTTGTAGTACTTGATAAGATTTAAAACTTTGTAGTTAAAAGTTTTTTCATTTGAGTTCATTTAGTAACTAAAATATCGTATATAAGATTACGAAATATTAATATAAAAAGATAGCATATTATATATAGGCATAAATTAGTGTGTGGTGTAGCAGTAGAGATGTGGTAGTGTTGAGCTCCAGGTTGTGGGTTGGATTCTCCAAAGTCACAAGTTTTTTAGGTTTTTGGGGTTTTTGGAGAACATTAATGGAGGCGGGCATGTTAAGATGCCCGCCTCGATTAATGCGACGGAGGCGAGCCACTTAAGACTCCCGCCTCCGTTAATAGATTAACCGAGACGGGCAAAGCAACCGCCTCTATTAATCCGCATTAACGGAGACCTTTGAATAGAGGCGGTTGCAATGCCCGTCTCCATTAATCAATCCTGTAGTAGTGTTATTTTATTTTTGTTCTAAGTCTTTGACTTTAACTAAGTTCATAAAAAAAAATAACATCTAAAGTATCAATGAAACAAGTAAATTATCAAAATATCTTTCATGATGTATCTAATGAATCTAGTTTGATATTGTGTATTTTACTATAATCTTGAGCAAAATTAAGAAAGTTGGCAACTCATCCTGGCACACACATCAAAACGATCGATAACATACAGTTGACATCCATTTAGATAGCCCATTTTGGTACACAAAGTGATATCCTTAAGGGCCTGTTTCAAATACAGTAATCATACAAAAATTTAGAGAAATCAGTTCAATTTCATGTGAAAATTGTAGGATTAAAAAAATCTCGCATTCTAAAACAGGCCTAAAATTCTAGTTTTTTGTTGTTGTTGAGTGGAACCTAAAAGGAAAAAGTCCTTTCGACCCCCTCAACTTTTGCGGTGGTCTAATTTACCTCCCTGATCTATAAAACCGATTGTTTACCCCCTTCAACTTTCAAAACTGTGTTGTTTTTGCACCCAGCCGGTTTTGGACGATAGTTTTGCTGACGTGATGCCATGTCAAAGGGAGGTAAATCGGACTAGTTAAAAGTTCACGGAGGTAAATCAGAATAGTTAAAAGTTCAGGAGGTAAATCGGACTAGTTAAAAGTTCAGGGAGGTAAATCGAACTAGAAGTATATATTTTTTTAAAAAAATATCCAAAAAATTAGTAAAAAAATTCAAAAAAATTATCCAAACATTTTTATATGAAAAATAATGCAATTAAAAATCATAAAATTTGGCTTACTCTTAGAAAATTCATAGAAATTTTGTTTTAGCTTGGAAAATTATGAAACTAGTTTTGATTTTTTTTAAATCATGCTCTATCTTATGTGCATAGCTTGAAATTGTTTGAATCTTGATGGATTCATTTTAGTGTTAGTAGAAACTTTTAAATAGTCCGATTTACCTCCCTCTACATGGCACCAAGTGAGCAAAACCACAATCAAAACCGCTAGGGTGCAAAAATAAACGGTTTTGAAAGTTGAAGGGGTCAAACAACCGGTTTTATAGATCAAGGAGGTAAATCGGGCCACCGCAAAAGTTGAGTGGGGTTAGGGATGAAAACGGATCGGATACGAACGGATATCACTGATATTATATTTGTTTTCACATTTCTAGTCAGATTCGGATTCGAATACGGATAGTATCAGCCATGCCGGATAGGATACGATTAAATGTCGACATCATAAATATGCGATTTGAGTATTCGGATACGGATACGGTATCGGATGTTGAATATCCGGACTCGAATACGGACAGATCTGAACCCCTCTAAACGGATTCAGACTCGAATACGGTCGAAAAATATCCGTACCATTTTCATCCCTGAGTGGGGTCAACTTTTTTCAACCTAAAATTCTACTCCAGCTATCTACGGCCCTGCGGATGTGGACTGGCTGCTAAAGGGCCAGCATGGGGAGTAGAGGAACCTCAAGCCCATCCGGCCCACCAACTAGGGCCTTTTACAAACATCACACCCCTCTTCCTCTTCGCCGGTGGGCACCATCACCACCACCATGGCCGCCGCCACCTCTGCAGCAGCAGTCGTCTCCTTGTCGCATCTGCATCCTCTTCTCCAACCCACCCCAACCCCACCTTCCTTCGTTTCCTTCCATGCGATCGCTTCAGATTTTGCTACCACCCTCTCCCTAGCCTGTCAGTGCCCTCCCGGCCGTCGTTCTTGGGGCTTGCCATGCTGGCGCGCCGTGTAGCCAACCATTTGAGTTCATTTTGCTAAAGTACCACAACGCGAAGGTGGACGCGGGATACGAGGACGTGGCGGTGAGGAGCTCTCTTGGGCGGTTCAATTGGCAGGTGTGTCCAGCAGGCGTCACGGAGGAGATCAAGCGGCGGGCGAGCACGAGGACTCCGGGACAAAGCAAAAAAAATTAAAGCGCAAGCGCGATCTTGCGCGTCAAGCGGCGGTACCGCCAGAGGTGCGTCCTCCATTTGCTCTCTATCGATCGCTCTTCCGATTAGTAAACTTGATCGACATGTTTTTTGCGCTATGTGCGGATAGTTGCTTGGATAGTTGCTCTGTGTTCCTTGTCTTCGAATTTGAAGTACTATAAATGACATGATTGCTGATTTATGGCCGTTTTGCTTAAGTATAGGCCAAATTGCAAGTGTTAGCGAGTGATTTGACCTACATGTGTGTGCGCAAGTTGTTGTACATTAAGATGCTATGTGATCATATATCTGACAACAATAGTAGTTTGATTGCCAAATTCGTCAGGCATTAGGATGCCAACCAGTCGATTACTAATAGTCATGATCCTGAAGGTGGTGGAACAGCTAGATTATGTCACTACAGATCTTTTCTGAATGGAAATAGCTGCACATGTGAAATGGTCCTATTTTTGTCTTTGTGTGTCTCTGGACAGTAGAAACGAAAACCTTTTGACTTTTCTATGTAGCCAAACAAATGGCAACTTACTGTTTTGAGATATAACTTTCCAATGTTTGGGTTAAATACTTTAGCCTCAGCAGGGCTCCCCCACACACACGCAAGTGGTTTAGTGAGGGTACTTTTTCTATCCACAACTCATATGGCGTTTTGGGCACCGACTTTCCTGATACTTTATTGAGAATATGAATGGTCGTTTTCAACGCCTCCATTCACAGCCTCAACTGTAAGGTGGAGTAACTTATCATACTGCCCACCATATCCATCAAGGTACGATTGATTCTTTTAGCTACTCTATTCTGCTAAGGTTCGCTTGGGTGTAGAATCTTTGGGCTACTATGCCATTCTTTTAGGGTATCTTGACCGTAGTACTCCTCCACAGTCGGACGATCTACCTATCTTAATCTTTAATATCTTAAATTTATCCAATACATCTTTTCTTTCTTTGATTGGATAAATATAGCCATAATGGGAGTAATCATCGTGAATGTTATGAGCGAATCATAACCATCCACACTCTTTACAGAAAGCGACCACAGATGTCGGTGTGAATAATCTGTAAAAATTCACCGTGCTTTATTTATCATCTTTCTTTACATACTTTCCTTTTATGCATTCTCTGCATTGAACTTAATCTGAGAGCTCTAATGGAGGAAGAATATCATTCTTAACTTGTCTTTCTATTCTTCCCCTCGAAATATGGCCTAAGCAGACAGTGCCATAATTTCGACAACATCGTGAGCTCTCTTATGCCACCATTTCTAGAGTAACACTCTGTGACCAGACTTTATCGGCTAAGTGGCATATGTCTTTGAAGAGCCCATGAAGCGCTCTTTATTCTATCGAGGTACTCGGTGACCGTGTCACATGCGGGATTGAGCCCACAATTGTAGGTTTAATCATGTTCTTTATCACAGCCAAACATTTCTTGTTTGCAGTGACCCACTTCCTATGCTCAAAAGCCATAGGATATCTTTTGGGATTCAAAATCCATTTCTTTAGTTGCCCAAGTGGCATCATTCTCTTTTGTCTCCCTCACCGGTGCCACAAACTCAGTGGAACACGGTGAGGTGACTACCCAGTCCACCTCAAACAAGATGAAAACCAGGTCAAATCTTTTCTTAACATAAAATTAACACCATTTGCATGCCTTGATTCCAACGTTGGTCAAAATCAAAACATACAACTATTCTTATACACTAATTCTACATCACCGTTGGGCAGAAATAGAATTAATGCATAAATCTTTAACTTTCATAACTGTTTTTACACACTAATTCTACATCACCGTTGGGCAAAAATAGAATTAATGCATAAATCATTAAAATTAATATATGTTCTTATACACTAATTCTACATCACCGTTGGGCAGAAGTAGAATTAATGCATAAATCATTAAAATTATCAACTTTTCTTATACACTAATTCTACATCACCGTTTGACAGAAGTAGAATTAATGCATAAATCATTAGCATTACGATATTGTTATTAACAACGTTGGTCAGAAAATAACAACATCATAATCATGTCAAAACTCTTTTTCTCCAATTAAATACCACATTGGTTCAAAATAATTGGAGAATCAACATTTTCTTTAGCAGCGGAAAAACTTTCCTTTTCTCCAATTAAATATCACATTGGTACAAATTAACTGGAGAATAAATCATTTCTCTAGCGGTGGAAAAACTTCTCCTTTTCTTGAATTTTACCCACAGGGAAAATTGTATTTTCTATTTCCTTTAATCCATTAATCAATTTTCAGGAAATGAACATTTACTGGAAAATTTTTTCTTTTCTCCAGTTTAAAATACCTTTTCATATTTTCTTTAAGCCTTTTATCCATTTTCCAGGAAATAAAACCTTTACTGGAAAATGAAAAAACAAAAAATATGACTCAATTGTTTCACTGTTCTTTCGGCCCAATACGGCAAGGCGGCCCACGGCCCATGCCCACATGGGCGTTTTCGCTCCTCTCCCCGCCTGAGCCGCAACTTTGGGTGCAGGCGGGAATTGGCTGGCCGCAGACACACCGCTGGGTGAAAGCCGGTCCATTCTTTCATCACCGTCAGATCTCATCCGACGGCTGCGCGGTGAGATCGGGCCGATCAAAAAGGGCGACGGGCGCCCTCCCCCGAAAACCCTAATTCATTTGCGCCTCTGCTCTCTCTCTTCGTTTCTCTCTTCGCCGCTCTCCCTCTTCTCTCCTCACACAGCACCGAGGCGAGCGCAACCGAGAGCGAGCGAAGGCGGTGGAGCAGCGAGCACGGCGTCGTCGCCGGCCCCCTCGCCGGCGTGCGCGTTCCCCAGCGGGTGAGCGCGCCGCCGTCGAGCGGCCTGGCCGCGGCGTCCCCTTGGCCGAGCTCGGCGAAAACCTTCCCGGCTCGGTCTTCTTCGCCTCGCGCTCGCCGTGAAACAGCCCAAAGGTGCTGCGGAGATCTCTTTCCCTTTCTTCTTCCCCTTTCGGATTTGAGTTATTTTTCTCTGTTTTCTTTTCGCTTGTTCATCCGAAAAGAGGATCTAGGGTTAGGGTTCGGTTGAACCCGATTCGTGTTTTCTTTTTGTTTCTTTTCTTTTCTTATTTGTGCCGAATCCCCCTTTTCCCCTTCCTCGTTGCGAGTTAGGGTTAGGGTTCCGTTGAACCGATTCGGTTTTGATTCAAGATCTTCGAGATAGGCCCCTTCCCCACGGTCATTTCTTGGGTTAGGGTTCGGCTCGAAGTGCCGAGAGCCCTCTCTGTTCTCTGATCCGAATGGATCTTGTTTTCTTTTCTTTGTTTGACCGATTGGGGTTAGGGTTTGTGTGCCGACCCCTGTTCTTTTCTCTTCTTTTGAATTTCCTTTCTTTTCTTTTATTTCTTTTCTCTTTTGGATTTAGGGTTCGGCTCTGTTCGTCTTAAGGCCGAAACCTTTCTTTTCCCCCTTTCTTTAACCCAATTAGGGTTAGGGTTAGGGAGTGTTCTGTTCTTTTCTTTTCTTGCCGTGTCAGTGCGGCACTTTTCCCGCGCGATGGCGGTGGTGACCGGGGTTCCAGTGACCTCCGCCACCCCCGGTCCCTTTTCCTTTCTTCTTTTACCCGGTTAGGGTTAGGATTACACAGAGGCAACTGACTCTCGTACCATTGTTATGATCGAATGTGTGTACCTCACTGTGACCCGTAGATCCGGTTAGGCTCCTTGCCTGTCTCTGTTGCAGCGCATCGGCAAGCGTAGACGCCGATGCCGTCGGTGTAGTAGACGTCGTAGTGGCGAGGAGGTGAAGTCCAGTGCTGGTACTGTAGTGGTCCGATGGTGGCCCTGCAGTGGGAGCGACGGCGGTGGTGGCGGGCTCATCCCGTCGCTGGCAGCACGTCTTTAGATCGGATTAGGGTTTTCTTTGGTGGGTGTGGCGGCTCCGGCGAACCTTGTTTCTTGAGCCCAGTCCCCACTCCTCTATTTATGTGCTGTGCGACAGGGGCTCACCAACCAGTTAGGGTTGGGCTCCCCCGATCAGGGAGCAGAGGCAAGGGCCCAATAGGCCGTTGGGTCTATTGGTGGAGATCAACTAACACTTTCTACTTGCCATATTTCTGTGCTCATGAGTCATCCATGCTTAAAAAAAACCTAGCAATTGATGATAAGATCAGTTCCGTCCTAGCTAAATTGGGTACAAATTAAGCACCATGCACCTACATTAGCTCACGTCTTGTGTGGCTTGTAGAGAAGATCGGGAAAGACGCCAAACAACTGCGACATGGATGCATGATAGTTGATAGATCGATGATCTAATTAAAAAGTGCATTATGGAGACAGGGCAGCCGTCAATACCTGAGATCTAAGCAGTCTGTTCATTTCAGCTCGGATTATAAACCAAAAGTATTGCCGGCTAGTTTGATATAAAAAAAAATATTATTTCAACTTATAATCCACGATCGTATAAGCGCAGCCAAACAAGCCCAGCCGAAGGCTGTTGTACGCTCCCCAGGCCTCGAGGCTCCATTGCTCCAACGGGGGTCGGTCGATCTTGCAGGCTAGAAACTAGGGCAGCAGAGCTCTAGGAGTGAGGGCTCCGATCACCGACCTCCGCACCAGTCGCCGACGACCGACGGCCGACGGGGGCACGCGGGCAACAGGAGAAAGGGCTCATGCGCGGATGCGGCAGCGATTGCGATTGCGATTCAGCGATTTCCGGTCCGGAGTCCAACCGTACGGTTTTTCTACGTATAAAACTGCATCCGCCCCTGCCATTAATTATTGACTATCGCAACCCATGATTGACTATTGCAACCCATGGAAGAAGCAGTACAGTCTGCACGACTGGCAGGCGGCTACCACAGACATGCCATACTCAGTCATATCTCGTCGAGACCCTTGACTTGATTACGACGGTACAGCAGGTAATAACACACAGGGACAAAAGTAAAACCAATTCCTTCCACTATTAGTAAAAAGCTCATCGCATGAATTAGCATCAATAAGTCATTATTCTAATCCAGAAAGACGACGGCGAGATTTCAATGGATTAACAGTTTTTTTTCTGAATGTTTCAAAAGAGCGCAACCGACAAATCTTTCAACATTCACTCATACAACCCTTGCAACTGGAGTTAACTATTAAAGAAAATGTACAACAATACAAGCAGGCCAACTTAACGGTGCAAAGTCCTGCGGCTTTGGGTTTTAGTGCTGCCGCGGTGTTGATGCACCCCCTCTTCGTCGCGTAGGGAGGAGTCGACAGAGCCGCAACCGCCTCCTGACGTCGCTGCCACCGTCTGGCTCTTAACCGTCAGGAGCTATTTGCTGCGGCGCGGCCTCCCTTGGGTGAACCTTGTTGAGGCTTCCTTGGCTAGCAAGGAGCCCCCGCTTAGAGGGGCTGAGGAGTGGGCCCTAGAGCCCTTTGCCCCTGGAGCTGTTGGAGTCCATTGTCTTGTTGTATCACGCTAGTTGCGTGACCCTGTCGAAGGAGTCGCCGACAGGGCCTCCCTCCCGTTGAACAGCCGGACGATGTGGCATCTCCGTACCGCCCAGGTGCCGGTCGCCTGGCTGGTTGCCCATGGCTCGGGACGTCGATCCGTTACTTGAGCACTAGTTCGGATATGCGCTAGGTTGGAGACAGGCTCGGGCTGCCGACGCTCAGCAGTCCAGGGCTTTAGTGAGCCCCGAGCCCCTAGCAGTGGGCCCGAGCGTGCTCGGGCTCTTCCCCGACTCCTTTTAGAGGATGCGTGCGAGCGTACCCGATGGGTATAGCCCCTGAGCCCTCGAATGATCTAAGAGATCGGTCGGGGGGTCCGTCGGTCGGCTCCCCCTCTCCCGGAAATTTAGCATAACCCTATGTTAAAATCTCGTGACCAGCTCTATTGGTAACTTTCTGTTAAACTCTCGTGACTAGCTCTGTTGGTAACTTTCTGTTGGTACGTTGTTAGAGAATTATGTTCCTGTCAGTATGCTAATTTTCCTATCGATTATTTCGCTGGCACGACAATGTGCGTTTCCAGTAGTGCTGCCCTGCTTTTGGCTCTTTGCAAAGCTCCTCAAGTAGAATCGAGGAGCATGTCTCAAGGAAAAGCCCTTTAGATGCGACGCCCGTGTTGGTACCACACATGCGTCGAAGATCATGGTGTCGCCTTCTTCTCACTGACACGTGATACCGAAGATGCCGTGACCGGCTAGTCCCTGTGCGCCTAGTGGATCCATTACGCGATCCAAGGGCATCAGTGGATACCAATACCAAAGCCAACGGAGAGGATTGCGGGCGCGTGGGCAGTAGTTGAAGCGGGAGGAGAAATACCGAAACAGAAAGTGGTTGATTGCTGGAAAACGGGAACTCCTTGACATGTATGCTTTCTTCTTTAAAAAAAAACACTCCTTAAGGAGCTCTCTATGGGACTACTAAATACACGAATTTGGCCACTAGACTCGTGGAAAATATATTTCTACTACATGGATTTAGGATGTTTGGATCCTTACTCCGTGGAGCTGAATTAATTTGTTGGAGCCTAGTAGTTCCAAAGTAACCGACAGTACATATAGAGAATGAAAGGCTAAATTGACCCATTAAGCTAAGAACATGTTGGCAATCTCATATTTATTATCACTTGAGAAATGGACATTTACTGATCACATTCATCCATAATTCTAATTATTAATTGTTCTCTCTGATGTTAAAATGTAACAACCTTTTGTCTGCTTCCTCCCTTTTTGGAGGATGAAGTCGATCATAATACTTTTTCATTATCTAAAAGGACTTATTAGTAATTGCCGGTGCCGGCGCGCTTTTCTGGTGCTCGGCATGAGCATTTTCTCTCACATTCGTCTTCTGTCTTGTAGCATAGCAATTTCTGCGGGGCGTCAAGGCCTTGACAGCAGAAGCACTTATCGTTTGGGAAGTTTGCGCACGGGGGTCTGTATTGTTGGCAATATATAGCACGGAGGTTCGACTGGATTTGCGTGTTAATTGTTATATAAGATGAATAACGCGTCAGGCATATAGAGAGAGGGGTATAAATATTTAGAAGAGCTAGCACAAGGGTCTCTTTATATATATATATACTAGAAAATATCTTTCAAAATTCCAGAAAATTGGTATTAGTTCAACAGATTTTATGATGTGCACTTACATTGTGAGAGAGCCACGAGACATCCGAGGATAAGCATCACAACGACTATAGTAGCCATTCTTCCCTCCATCACAGCAATCACGGTGTATATATGGTGGAGTTTCTGTGTGTAGGTATGCGTGTCCTACAGCAATCACAATGTTCTATATATAGATGGTGAAGATATTCTATATATTAGCAATAGTTAATAACTCCTAGGCTTGAGATTAATAATCCTCCAAAATTACTACAAAATGCAGATATCTGTAGTGGAATATAAATGACTACATCTAGTAGATGCTATGAGTTTAGTCGTGACCAATTCTGCGCCGGTGTCCATTGATGACTACCGTGTTTTATTTCCAACTCATTCCATGGCTAATAATGGCATTCTTTTTATAATAATGTGTTAATGACAGCCACATTACCAAGTAACATATTTATATATACATAAATAATGTCTCTGCATACCGCGATAACCTTTGTGTAAAAATAAACTTGAAGTGGATATACACATACATAAAAAAAAATACTATATGCTGACGGAAGAGCATTATTGCCGGACTGCAGATTTCTGCTGCACTGGGCTGATCCGTGGGCTAAAGAAAGAGAAAGCGCATAGCCTAATGAAGAAACCTCAAGCCCATCAGGCCCACCAACCAGGGCCTTCTACAAATAAGTTGGGCTCTGATCGGTACTGATTTTCAGCGTTGTTCCGGCTGCTGGCTGCAGCTGTGTCACTCAGAAACCACTGTGCAAATCGAGCAGCCTGACAGCAGCGGCTGCAGAAGTGCAGCCGAGGGGACCTTTGGGGTGGGTTTGTTCTGTCATGTTGACTACTCTATTCTGACCCGTCTTCGCCGGCCGGCACCACCAGTCCACCACCATGGCCGCGCCACCACCACCTCTGCGTCCGCCTTCATCTCCTTGTCGCATCTGCACCTCTCCTCCAACTCCACCTTTGTTTCCTTCCCGCGGCAGCCGCTCCCCGCCACCACCCTCGGTTTCTAGAAACCAAATCACTGCCGGTTTCCAAACCGGCACTAATGAGCCGCCTCATCACTACTGCTTTGGTTGTGTCGGCTCAAACAACCCGCACTAATGGGGATTTTGAACCGGAAGCGATGTTCAATTCTGTAGTAGTGCCTCTCCGCCCCCTCCCAGCTGTTCCTGGTGCTCATGGCCAACCCGAGGTACCACAACGCGAAGGTGGACGCGGGCGACGATGACGTGGACAGGGAGGATCTCCTGCGGCGGTTCAACTGGCAGGTGTCCTGCGCGGGCGTCATAGAGGAGATCAGGCGGCGGCGAAGACATGAGGACGCGCTGGACAGGCACAAGCCTAGGGCATGGTTAGCGGCGAGGAGGTTTGTTGGAGGTGCGTTGTTGATCGATATGTTGTGGATTCGTTCTATAGTATAGCTTTTTTAGAGATACCGTGCGTATAGTAAGTTGGGAACTTGGGATGAATAATGTGGTCTCATTGTGTTCTCTGTCTTAAAATTTTAGGTGCTAATAGTAAATGATATGATTGCTACTTTTATGGCAGTTTACTAGTTTAGTTTAGTTTTAGACAAAACTGCAAGTTTTAGCGACTGGTTTAGTGTACATGTTCTATGTGCAAGTTGTTGTGCATTAAGCACAACATTAGGATGCTATGTGATCGTATATCTGACAACGATAGTTTGATTGCCAAATTCATTAGACATTAACATGACAAGTTGCCAACCACCCAGGTCCCCGACTTGGCACGGATGCTCGTATTTTCCTAAATTTATTCTAGGATTTAACAGCATTGTGCTTTCAATAGTAGACGACGTTCCCATCGACAGCGAGGCGCCCGTGGTGACTCCGTTGATATCGAAATGTGCCGGCACAGTCTTTCGGAGGTGCTTATAGGGGTAGGGTTTGCGTACGTGTGTTCATAGGGCTAAGTATGCGTACGTGTTGAGCGTCTGCATCTGTACTTGTGTAATTCGTAAAAAAAAAAAGCTACCGCTGACATTCATGATCCTGAAGGTGGGACAACTAGTTTTACTGACATTAGCATCCCAGGCCCGGTCATTTTCTTAATGGAACTAGCTGTGCATGTGAAATGGTCCATTCATGATCCAATTTTTGTGTTTGGTATTTAGTAGAAACGCCGGCGCGGCTTTGCCGCGCCTTCCCTTTTGATTAGGCCAGTGGCAATAAGAATATAGGTGTAGTGATGAGAAACTCAACAATTTTTTTTTCATTTTATGATTTTTATGTATTTTCGAGACTTTATCATCATGAAGGTATAATTTTATTTACCTCTAAAAAGCATAGGTAAAAGTTTATATGAAAAAATTCTTACTAAAACATGCCATATTATGGATGCACTGCATAGTTCTACTCGTGAGGGTTTCAGATCAACTTGATTTTCTAATTTACAATTTTTCTGTAATTTACTATGCAATTTTAAAGTTTCAGCTAATTTATTTTTTTAAAAGAGATATAATCAAAGGTGGCTTAAATGTTGATTTCAAGAAAAACCTGAGGAGGTTTTCGTAAAAATTGTTGAGAGGGTCTCTGGAGCGCGGGTTGATTTTCGATAAAGAGAAGGTCTTGTTTGTAAAAAAAACCGTAGCCCATCCGATCTAGACTGCGGGTTGATTTCGAAATAATCTTAGATGTTTTTTGAAAAATATACTGAGAGGGCCTCTGGAGTGCGGGTTGATTTTCGAAAAAAAAATAAGTTTTTTTTTGGCAAAATGACCGTTGCTCGTCCGATCTGGACCGTCCGCGCGCCCGATTGAACGGCCTCGAAAAGCAGACGACGTGGCCACGCTGCCTGGCCCTCTTTTGGGTGCAGGATTCTATAAAAAAGATGCGGCGGCGGAGGCACTAGGACGCACGGGACAAGCGCAAGGCAGGGTCGGCGACGAGGAGGTTCCGCCGAAGGTGGGTTCTTGATCGATATGTTTTGTCTATTCGCGCGTATAGTATAGTTGCTCAGCCTGAAGAGCAAGAGGTCCACCAAATCTATGGATTTGGCCACTGAATTTGCAGGTTTCACAGGTCAGAGTTCCTACTACATGGATTTTGAAGCTGAATTTGGTGGAGTCGAGAGACCCAAAGGGCTCACAGAGCAGATCGAGAAGCATAAATTGTTTCATTAAGCTAAAAACCTGTTGGTGATCCTACATCTTTTACTATTACTAGGCAATGAACATTTACTGCTCATATCCATCCCTAATATTATTAGTCGTCCTTGCCCATAACAAGAGGCGTTGCACTTATCCAGTGTCTCGAAGCATAGCGTGTAAGGGCCGCCATGGTAATATAAACAGCAGAAGCAAGTATTGCGCTTGCATTGAGGCGAACTGGGTAGCATCTTGAGGCAACCGCAAGTTCCCCTGTCGCTCCCAACTGGATTTGTGTGTTGAGCTGCACAATATAGTTAATTAATTAGTTGTTATAAAGATGCATGAATGACGCAGAAGTGTAAGTTTTCGAAGAGCACAAGGGTCTCTCTTCTATGCTGTGCAGTATTACTTATTATATACTAGAAATTAAAACTATGTTTTGAAAGTCCAGAAAATTACTATATATGGTTCAACCAAATTTATGATCTCAACTTACATTGTGAGAGAACCACGAAACATCCAAGGATAAGCATAAGCATCACAACTATAGTTTCCCTCCATCGCATCAATCACGGTATATGGTGGAGCTTCTGTGTGAGAGGTATGTATGTCCTACAAACATATATACACATGCTGCATAATGTTCTATATATAGTATAGATGGTGAAAACATTCTGTATTCTATCAATAATTAATAACTCCTAGGCTTGTGATTAATCCTCCAAAACTTCAAAATATATAGCATTAATTTCAAAGCCGATATC
The DNA here is from genome assembly GCA_904845875.1 of Miscanthus lutarioriparius. NCBI lineage: Eukaryota > Viridiplantae > Streptophyta > Magnoliopsida > Poales > Poaceae > Miscanthus > Miscanthus lutarioriparius. The sequence goes on from CAJGYO010000013.1 coordinate 72,338,659, forward strand.
TCTAGTGGAATGTAAATGGCGACATCTCTGATTATGTCCATTGATGACTACCATATTTTATTTCCAATTCCATGGCTTATAATGGCATTCTACTTTGCATATCACCAAAAGATAATAAAAAAGGTGTTCTATTTATAATGACAGCTACATTTACCAAGTAACATATATTTTATATAATTATATGCTTGTGCGATAATCTTTGTGTAAACTTGGAGTATAAGCAAAATTAATTCATGCGAACCGAAGAGCATTATTGACGGCGGTTAATCAAAGTAACCTTTGCAAAGTGTTTTGGATCCGTCGGTGCATAATAATGTGGAGCAAGATGCAAGAACACGTATCACTTCAGGAGGGAATCGCAGTGCCCGTCGAACACTATCCGGCCTGCAGATTCCAGCCGCACTGGGCTGATCCGTGGGCTGAATCCTTTTAAGAGAACGCACATAGCCTAATGGACCTCAAGCCCATCAGGCCCATCAACCAGTTCCTTCTACAAACTCGGTCTGTCATGTGTGCCGGCCGGCATCACCACCAGTCCACCACCACCACCATGGCCGCCGCCGCAACCGTCTCCTCGTCGCGTCCGCCTCCCCTCCTCCAACGCCACCTTCGTTTCCTTCCCGCGGCGGCCGCTCCCCGCCACCACCCTCGCCCTCTCCCACCCCTCCCAGCTGTCCCTGGTGCCGGCGGCCAACCCCAAGTACCACAACGCGAAGGTGGACGCGGGCGACGAGGACGTGGACGGGGAGGAGCTCCTGCGGCGGTTCAACTGGCAGGTGTCCCGCGCGGGCGTCATGGAGGAGATCAGGCGGCGGCGGAGGCACGAGGACGCGCGGGACAAGCGCAAGCGCAAGGCGCGGTCGGCGGCGAGGAGGTTCCGCCGGAGGTGCGTTCTTGATCGATATGTTTTGTCGATTCGTGCGTGTAGTATAGTTGCTTGGGTAGTTGGGATGAATGATATGGTCTCTCATTTATGTATTATTTGCTGCTATAGTCAATTATGTAATTGCTGATTTTATGACAGTTCAGTTTAATTTGGGACCAAACTTCAAGTGTTAGCGACTGATTTAATGTACATGTCCTATGTGCAAGTTGTTGTACATAGAGCACTACATTAGGATGCTACGTCATCGAATGTCCGACAGCAGTAGTTTGATTCCCAATTTCATTAGACATTAGCATGCCAAGTTTCCAACCATTCTACTGCTGACATTCATGATCCTGAAGGTGGGACAGCTAGTTTTACAGACATTAGCATGTCAGCACCAATCATTTTCTGAATGGAAATAGCTGTGCATGTGAAATGGTCCATTCATGATCCAGTTTTTGTCTTTGGTATTTATATATGTGTTTTGTGCACCATCGTCATCATCATATTTTACACGGGTATAATTCTTGTTCACCTTTTGAGAAGTGGGGTGTAATTCTTCGTCATGAATACATGAGTGCTCATCCCCTGGCATGTTCAAGTGCAAGGAAATGCCTAATCAAATACCCATTGTTTGCAACATTCAGCAAGCTTTATGCTGAATTTTGCAAAAATCTAGCATCAAGGGCATCTCCCCTTTCTGAAGACATGTTTGTTTTTGTCCATTCCAAAGTTTCAGCAAGCTTGATGCTGAATTTTGAAAAATATGACATCAAGGACATGGATATCTCCCCTTTCTGAAAAAGATTATTGTTTTTGGTCATTTCAATGTTCATCCAGTTCATTTGAGTTGTAGCAACAATATAAGAAACTCCTGACTCCTGCTAACTGAGCCCAATCACTCTGCTGCAGGTGATTCAAGGGCCCATTCCCTTTCAGTGATGATCAGGGGGCGAAGGAGCAGACCACTGACGATGAGGAAAATGACAACTGGGACCTCCCTGCAGGAGAGTTGCCTTCTTACAGGTAGAGATAGCTGAGGAATTGAAGCGTGCTTTTTGTCTGCACCAGAAGAGTTTCGACACCTCCAGCTTCAGTTCATCCTGTCAGTCGGAGGAAATTGATTAGGTGTTGTTGCCAAATCGTTTGTAGCCGATTGGCGACCAAAGCACGGTAAAGTGATGTAAAGCTTTGTTCTGAATGTTATATGTCTAAGAGAGCAGCGGGACCTCCTGGCTGTGCTGCAAATACTTGATCTTTCTGTATTTAGTTCTTGTGGTTGGATGTACAATGGCTGGTGTGTTCTCCCAAGAATTCTGATGCTAACTTTTTCTGGTGGGGAAAAGATGAATTCTGAGGCAGTAGACACTTGATTCGTTGATCTAGTAATCATTCAGAAAAATTGATCTTTTGCAGCTGCTAAATTGCTATGCTGGTCCTGGTCCAATCATGTTGCGAATTCAGTTTTGGATACGTTACGATGAAGAATTACTGAACATGTGGCAGAATTGACCAAAAACGACGTGGAGAAAACGATGAGGATTAAGGAGATTTCAGGCGAAGAAAGGAGAAGAGCGAGGAAAGCTCGTGTCACCCCTCCCTGTCTACTTTCTTGGTTCCAACGTGTGCCTCGGGCCCCTTATAAAATAAAATAAAATACACGGTGTGTCTCGGGCCTCGGCACGACTCGCAAGCACGTCCTGCGCGTGCCTGCTCAGCTAGTACTCCCTCCGAGAAGTCAGCTCGCTTACATAACATTATTGGATCAGTCGATAAACTCACCAATCAAATAGGGCTTTTAACTTTGATCAATTATATAGCAAAAAAATATTAATATTTATAATGCATAATAAGTATCATTAGATAAATCGTAAAATATATTTTCATAATAAATTTATGCAGTGATATAAATATTGCTAATATTTTTATATAAAGCTAGTCAAATTAGAGAAAGTTTGACTGACACGTATCTAATAGCGTAATTCTTTTTTGATACCGAGGGAGTAGTCCTCAGTGGTCATGAGGTGTGGTGTGACCCAAACCCAACTACCGTCTACCCACACCGACACCATAATGCAATTCGCGGTTTCGTTTCGGTGCCCAAGTATTTCCACACTTCTGGTCAAAGTATTCGTCCAGCTATTAGTACTAATAAAGTTTTTCTCTTTCCCATACCCAAAAAAAATCATTTTTAGATGATTCAGGCCATTAGGTTGTCAGCGACTCACGAGTCGCGAGCAGCAGGCAATGGTCCAGGACTCCAGGTTATTTTAGAGGGGAGGAAACAAAAGTACCTAAAAAAAAACATAACAAACCTCCCAAAGAGTTTTATGGTAACTTGTGCCTTTCTTGAACCACTGATAAGAAGGCATCCGACTTAGCTGAATTCCCAAGTTGGCATAACGAGAACCAGGGTTATCGAAGCCAGGAATAAAGGATTGCAGAGGTTCTGTGGTTTAGGAAGCTTGCGTTAGGTGATGTTTCGTACACAGCTCTTTTACACGCGTTGCCCGTTGCCGATTGCTTGCAAGAAATCTGGAGAAGTTAGCTGTCTTTTTTTTTCAAAGAATCAGCAAGTGAGTTGTCGATTATATTAAAAAAAACTCAGACCGGATAAAGCAACAAGAAACCCCAAAGGGCCCGGCAAACAAAAAAAAAAGTAACAACCAACCAACTAGCATCTAAAACAACTAACTAGCATCTAAAACAACTATAGACAACATCCGGTTAGATTGGGACCTCAACACGCGCCGCCTCATGAGAACTCTAAAACCCATACACCACTCTGGCCCTGTTCGTTTATCTTATAATCCGTCTTTTTTAGCTTGTTTTTTCAGCCGGAACAATATTTTTCTCTCACAACAAATCAACCGGAATAGTGTTTCAGCTTGTTTTTTCAGTGAACCGAACGGGGCCTCTATAAACTAAGCTCTAAACCACTGTACAACCAAAGCCGCTCCACAAGCATCACACCACCACACATGCTGCAACAAAAAGTTAGCTGTCTTATTTATGTTTGCGACAAAGTATAATGATCCTGCTCCAAGACGCCTTGTTTATTTTACCTGACTCGGTTATAAATATGCATGTGTCGCTACCTCTCACAACCATGCCACGATAAACCACACGCCAAATCATCTCCAAATTCAACAAAATCGATCTGCATCACCTCTCTAAGCTAATTCGATTCGGTGACTCAGGTGTGTTCAGTCTCTCTTGCTCATATATATACTCAGTCAGATGTGCATGATGAAATTTGATCACTGATGCCAAATCTTCTTCAAGCTTATCCGTTGTATTATTGATAGCACCGAGTGACCTTGAGCTAACTCAAATTCATGGTTGGAGTCCCTTTTTTCCTTTTAAAAAACGAGTTTCCTTAGTTTTTAAGAAAGCCATTGGTTGGAGTCCTTTCATTTACTGCAATTGATCTTTCAGTACTGTGAACACGCCATTACACTGTAAAAATGATAAACGACGAACAGATGTCAAGAAAGGAACAACTAAATTGGAAGGAGTACACGAACTTTGTTCTACTTTAGAGAAACGGGATTGTTAAGCCAACATTCCCACCTGGAGAACAAAAAGTTCAATTAATTTATGAAATCTTTGTGTTCCCAATAAGATCTTTATTTTTAGAAAACAAAATACTCTTTATTCTGCTTTCTGTATAGGCATGCACTCAACTAGACATATTGTTACAAGTTACAAAATAGCCATAGGCTGTTTGGAAATGCTAACAAATAGTGGAAAAGTGCTAAACATAGCAGCTGCTTCATAGAACTAAAGCAAAAGACAACCATTAAATGTCAAGTCTATTAGTAAACAAGATCTTTATGCTGTGAAAAAACCAACAAAAATAGAATGACTAAGAAACACCCCGCTATTATAAAACACGTAATGGTGTACTCAAAATGAAGCCATGAAATACCATAAAAATAGGATACGATAGAGGAAACTAAGAGAATTACGGATGCTTCACACAAGTTCCTTCACTACTCATTCTTGGCATGTTAATCTAATTCAAGTAGAAAAGTTGTACTCCTCCCGATCATAAATATATGACACTTTGACAAATCCAATTAAACTTTTGAAAATTTGACAACATATAGCTCTCAAAATATTTAGTTTAGAGACATAAAGATCATATGAATAGATTTGTCTTGAACAACATTTTCGCATACATTTATTAGACATTACAACTACATTTTAATAGAAAATTGTGGTTTAAATTGCATAGTAATAAGTTAGCACTTCCTAGCACTACTTTGAGTGCCAACATAAGATAATACATGGGGCCCTCGATCTTGCGGGCCCTGTGTGGTCAATCATCTTCACAAAGGCACACCGCTCAGGGCCTCCGCAACGCTACACGCTGTCTTGTAGCCTCAATGTCCACGTATACACGAAAATGGAGGGCACGAATGTAAATTTATTTATTTGCTCCTTCTTGATTTGTCCGTATTTATGCATAATATATGCAGACTTCGCATTATTATTATTTTGATAAAGTAAGACTTTATAATTTTTTTTAAAAAATAATACATCTAGTTGATACAAGTCTTAGAAGAAACTCCCTGAGTAGCACATGGCATGTAGGAGTATTATTACGAAAGAGATCACATACACTATAGCCACCATCAATCTGTAGACTAGACCACCGCTCATGTGACTAAGAAAGAAAAGTCTCTTTGACCACCTGCACCAATTTTTATGGTGGTAGATTTAGGCAATTTAGATACAATTAAACGGGGTTACTTTACCTTATATCTTTCATAATGGTAGATACACGTAATTAAAAAGACAATTTAGAGGTTACCTTTCATTATCTTTTGTAATCGTAGAGGTAGATAATTTACATGCAAATTTAAGAGTTATTTTTAAATTATCTTTTGTAATGGCATAGTTGGGGTATTTAGATGCAAATTGAGGAGATTATTTTTAAATTATCATTCATAATGGCAAAGGTGGATAAATTAGATGCAAATTTAATGAGCTTATTTATGTATTTTACATAATAACAGAGGTGGGTGGTTTTTTAAAAAGAGAATAGATAAGCGCGTCTCGTAGAAGTTAACGTGGAGCCTCTCTCAGTTAAAGGCCTCTCTTTTTTTTAAAAAAAAAAGGAGTTTACACTGCTTTTAGAAAGCCATAAAGTGCCATTAGAGACCTCTAATTAGTAATATTAAAATTAAGATTAACGTGTTATAAGATTCGTCGTATATATCTAAAATTCTGCACTCGAAATAATGCAGCGCGTGCAAGAAGAGAAGCTGAAGTAGCAAATATAAGCCGTGATCTCCATGCCGATGACGGCGTCCAACATCGGTGGCAGCAGGGGCGAGCCGTTGCGGTCCGCCTCAGCCATCGTCGCCAGCACCGAGAGCGGCCAGCACCTGCTGAAGATCGACGGCTACTCCCGCACCAAGGATGTCCCGACCGGCAGCCACATCAAGTCCCGATCGTTCCGCGTCGGAGGCCACAGCTGGCACATCCTCTACTACCCCAACGGTCTCAACTCGACTTGCTCCGACTGCATCTCCATCTTCCTCAAGCTCGACCACAATGTCCCCGAAGGCGTGAGAGCACAGTACACGTTTAGCTTGCTTGACCATGGGGGGAAGCCAGTGCCACGCTACACCTTCGGTTCCGAGCAAACCTTCAGTTACCAAGGCTGGGGCTCCTTGACTTTCATCAAGAGGGACGAATTGGAGAAATCTGAGCATCTCAAGGACGACCGCTTCACGATCAGGTGTGATTTCACGGTCACGAAGGAGATTCAGACGATGGACATCGACACTGCCGCAATCCCACAACCACCTGTAGTGGTGGTGCCACCGTCGGACCTGCACCGTCACCTAGGCGGCCTCCTCGCGACAGGGGAGGGTGCGGACGTGACGTTCGAGGTGGACACCAGGACCTTCGCGGCGCACAGGTGTGTGCTCATGGCCCGATCACCGGTGTTCCACGCCGAGCTCTCCCTCTCCAGCCTGACGACGACCAACGACGGCGCAGCAGTCGCTGTACAGATCGAAGACATGGAGGCGCAGGACTTCGAGGCTTTTCTCCACTACATATACACCGACTCGTTGCCGGAGATGAAGGGGTCAGAAGCTGCGGCGATGATGCTCCCGGACCTGGTCGCAGCAGCGAATAGGTATAAAATGGAGAGGCTGAGGTTGGTTTGTGAAGACAAGCTATCCGGGTTTGTGAATGTGACAACCGTGGCGGCCATCCTGGCGTTCGCCGTGGAGCACCATTGCCTTGGGCTTAAGGAGGTGTGCCTCAAATTCCTCGAGGATCCAGCAAATCTCAGAGAGGTCATCAAGACCGACGGCCTCGAGCATCTGAGCAAGAGCTGCCCGTCTGTTTTAAAGGACATGATTACCAAGCTTGCTGCAGCCCAGTAGCCGTGTTCCTATCGTAGCGACGACGACTGTCTAGGCATGCATCTCATCCAATTAATTGCCATATATATATCCATGTCTCCCGATATACTATGTAAATAATAGTGGGTGATCTGATAAGGTAATAAAGCATTAATGTACATGTTTAACGTTAAGCCAAATATTAACATTCGACTTAAACTTGACAAATTTCTACAGGTTATTAGTAACTTTTTGTCTCCGCCTTATTAATTTCATGTTCTTTAGAGATTTACTTTCGACGGCCATGTGATAGCATATGATAGCTTTAGCCACTGCAGTGTCTACCGATGAGACTAATGGTCCAATTTATTTATGAGTATATATGTTCAAACAGGCTGCCCAGGTCTGGCACGGCACTAGCACGGTGAGGCATGGCACTACGGGGCACGACGGCGCTATCGTGCCGTGCCGTGTCGTGTCACCGTGCCCAACCCTTGGCCCAGACACGACACTACGGGGACTCAAGCTGTGCCGTGCCGATGGGCACGATGGCCCGGTGGCCCAGCAGTCACATCGCCACGCCGAGCTCCTCTGCCCGTGGTGAGCACGTCGTGCCGCCACCATGCGCCAAGGCCGCCACGCGCGAGGGAGCCGGCTCCCCGCGTACAGGCCGCCGCGCGCCATGCGAGAGGGAGCCCCAGCTCCCCGCGGCGAGGCCGTCGTGCCGAGGCCAGGAGAGAGAGGGCTGAGAGGCTGTGGGAGTCAGGGAGGCACGGGAGGACGTGAGGTGGCGCCATCGGGAGGGAGAGAGAGGGAGGCACGGCTGATGCGAGGTGCCGCGCCGGCCACGGGAGACTAGACGGAAATGGGGAGCACCGCGCTGTCAGGAAGAGAGGAAGACGAGAAAAGAAAATGGGGAGAGAAGTGAGGGTTTCATGTTTATATAATATAATGAATCCAATGGCTTTAGTTTATTCGAGGACATCCAACGGCTAAAATCTAACGGGCCGCATCGTGCCGGCCCATTAACCGTGTCGTGCCCGTGCCGGCACTGCGGGCTGGACCAATGGCCCAGGCACGACCCTAGATCGTGCCCATGCCGGCACTGGCACTATGGACTCCGTGCCTGGGCCATGCTAGTGCCATGCTTTTTTGGACCGGGCCGTGTTCAAAGTTTATAGATTTTGAAATTTAAAATTTAGAATTCCTAAACGATCTCCAATGTTCACATAGTTAATACCAAAGTTCTAGTGGCCGACCTGATCTACATATTTGATATTGACAAGTTTTTGATTTAAAGTCACTGGATTCTCAAATATGTGTTTGAAATTCACATGTTTTGAGACTCAATTTTTTGAATTTTTCAAACTATGTCTGATGGAGATACATCCTATACCAAAGTTATAGTACTTATAAGATTTAAAACTTTGTAGTTAAAAGTTTTTTCATTTGAGTTCATTTAGTAGCTAAAATATCCAATATAAGATTACGAAATATTGATATAAAAGATTGCATATTATATATATATGCATGAAATAGTGTGTGGTATAGCGGTAGAGATGCGGTAGTGTTGAGCACCAGGTTGTGGGTTTGATTCTCCAAAGTCACAAGTTTTTTAGTTTTTTGGGTTTTCTGGAGAACATTAACGGAGGCGGGTATGTTAAGACGCCCACCTCAATTAATGCGACGGAGGCGAGCCTCTTAAGACGCCCGCCTCTGTTAATAGATTAATCGAGACGGGCAAAGTAACCGCCTCCGTTAATCTGCATTAACGAAGACCTTTGATTGGAGGCGGTTGCAATGTCCGCCTTCATTAATCAATCCTATAGTAGTGTCATTTTAGTTTTGTTCTAAGTCTTTGACTTTAACTAAGTTCATAAAAAAAAGATTAACATCTAAAGTATCAATCAAACAAGTAAATTATCAAAATATCTTTCATTATGTATCTAATGAATCAGTTTGATATTGTGTATTTTACTATAATCTGAAGCAAAATTAAGAAAGTTGGCAACTCATCCTCGCACACACATCAAAACAATCGATAACATAAGTTGACATCCATTTAGATAGCCCATTTTGGTACACAAAGTGATATCCTTAAGGGCCTGTTTCAAATACAGTAATCATCCAAAATTTTTAGAGAAATCAGTTCAATTTCATGTGAAAATCGTAGGATTAAAAAAATCTCATGTTCTAAAACAGGCCTAAAATTCTAGTTTTTTTTGTTGTTGTTGAGTGGAACCTAAAAGGAAAAAGTCCTTTGGACCCCCTCAACTTTTGCGGTGGTCCAATTTACCACCCCGATCTATAAAACCGGTTGTTTGACCCCCTTCAACTTTCAAAACTGTTTGTTTTTGCACCCTAGCCGGTTTTGGACGATAGTTTTGCTGACGTGGTGCCACGTCAGAGGGAGGTAAATCGGACTAGTTAAAAGTTCAGGGAGGTAAATCGGAATAGTTAAAATTTCAGGGAGGTAAACTGAACTAGAAGTATATTTTTTTAAAAAAATATCCAAAAAATTAGTAAAAAAATCAAAAAATTATCCAATCATTTTTATATGAAAAATAATGCAATTAAGAATCATAAAATTTGGCTTACTCTTAGAAAATTCATAGAATTTGTGTTTTAGCTTGGAAAATTATGAAACTAGTTTTGATTTTTTTTAAAATCATGCTCTATCTTATGCGCGTCGCTTGAAATTGTTTGAATTTTGAGGGATTCATTTTGGTGTTAGTAGAAACTTTTAAATAGTCCGATTTACCTCCCTCTACATGGCACCACGTCAGCAAAACCACCATCAAAACCGCTAGGGTGCAAAAATAAACGGTTTTGAAAGTTGAAGGGGGTCAAACAACCGGTTTTATAGATTAGGGAGGCAAATCGGACCACCGCAAAAGTTGAGTGGGGTCGACTTTTTCCAACCTAAAATTCTACTCCAGCTGTCTACGGCCCTACGGATGTGGACTGGCTGCTAATGGGCCAGCATGGGGAGTAGAGGAACCTCAAGCCCATCCGGCCCACCAACTAGGGCCTTTTACAAACATCACATCCCTCTTCCTCTTCGCTGGTGGGCACCATCGCCACCACCATGGCCGCCGCCACCTCCACGGCAGTAGCCGTCTCCTCGTCGCGTCTGTATCCTCTCCTCCAACCCACCCCAACCCCACTTTCGTTTCCTTCCTGCGGTGGCCGCTTCCAGCTACCTCCCTCTGCCTAGCCCTGTCCGTGCCCTCCCAGTTGTCATCGCGGGGCTTGCTGCTGGCGCCGGTGGCCAACCCAAAGTACCACAACGCGAAGGTGGACGCGGGATACGAGGATGTGTGTCAGCACCGGCTCTGTCTCGGCGTCCACTGACTGCGACGACCCCGCTGGAGGCAGCGTCCGCGGTAGTACTCGGCCTTCACCAAGGCCCAAGAGGCGAGTCCGGGCCAATCCAAGGGTGCTCGGGCCCATGTGGCGTCCATAGACGAGTATAAGTATGGAGATGGAGAGAGAGAGAGAGAGAGCAGGATACGAAAGTTGTAAAACCTTAATACATTTCTGTTATACAAGCACTCTTCGTTACCGTGTACTTCTATTCTTCTTTACCAAGTATTAGCTCCGTAGTTCCTACTCACAATTGGTATCAAACGTTGGTGTCGATCTGGACCCCGCTCCTCCGCAGCCGCCGCACGAGCACTTCACCAGGCTCCGCTACGCCCAAGGTGCTATGGATCCCAACCTCAAGCTGGTCCTCGATGCGCTCAACCGCCGCTTCTCCGACCAGGACCGCGACCGCAACGCATGGGATGCGGCTTTCGACACCTGCCTCACCTCCCTAGAGTCCGCCTGCTTCGGTTTGGAGTCCCTTCGCCTCGCCCACGCCACCGACAATCGCGACAGTCGAGTCACGGCTCTGGAGGTGGCGACTTCGGATCTCGGTTCCTAGAGGCCGACGGTGGAGGTGATGGTGGACGACCTTCCGCTCGAGGTGAAGCGCATCTCCACCAACTGGGACCAGCAATTGCCCGACTCGTCTTCTCGGCAGCTCGAGTTTCAGCCCTCCCCTTCGTCGGCGTCGGCGCAACCAGCTACCGGATCTAACGCTGACGGCCCCATCGGGCATTGTACTGCATCGAATACACGGGGTATTGGCTCTAGGGTCGTCATGACCTGGAACCATATCCCAGCCAACGGTACGACATCTGCGCCCCACTTCCCAATTTCATCTGGTGTTTGTGTTTCGGTGTCAGATCGCCCGTTGCCAGTCATCGTTCCTCCTCGTCCACCGATTTGGCCAATTTCATCCAATTTCTACCCGCCCTACCCTCTTCCCACTCCCAATTTTCCTCCTCCACCAACAGGCCCACATAATTTTCCCCCTCCACCCATAGCTTCATCCGTTGTTCCAATCAATTTTTCCAATCCGGCATCAGCGCCCCCCAATTTTTCACTCCCAGCATTTTCTATTCCCGCTTTAGCTCCGCCTAATTTCCATTAGCCGTACCCTTCTCCATCAATTTACCCTCAATTTTCTCAATCCAACATGAGTCCTACCAATTTCTCATCACCTCATTCGGCTTCACCCAATTTTCCTCCTCCACCTTCGTTGTCACAGATCATCGCCCCTCCTTCCTCTGCTCCACCTGTTTTTCATCCTCCGTACACTCTTCCGCCCAATTTTCCTCCCCACAAACCACCTGACTACCACCACAACCCCGTGGCCTCTGGTCGTCTCCCTAAGTTGCCCTTTCCAAAATTCAATGGTGATAATCCTTGACTGTGGCATCGTCGCTGTGAGAAGTACTTTGCCATGTACGGTGTCGAGGAATCCTTGTGGATCAGTGTGTCCGAGCATTATCTAGAGGGTCCTGCTGCTCGTTGGTTTCAGTCCATCGAATCCCAACTTCGCAATTCGTCTTGGTCCACCTTTTGTCAGCTGTTGCACGATCGCTTTCATCATGACCAACATGAACTCTTGATCCGTCAGCTGTTCACCATCCGACAGCAGACTAATGTCTCTGACTATGTCAAACGCTTCACTAAGTTGGTCGATCAGTTGTCTGCATATTCCAAATCCACCAACCCAGTGTATTACACTATGCGTTTCATTGATGGGCTCTTTCCTGACATTAAAGCTGTCGTGTTGGTTCAACGCCCCAAAAACCTCGATACTGCTTGTGTTCTGGCATTGCTGCAGGAAGAAGCTGGGGCTTCCAGTACCATCAAGCATGGTCGTGCTGGTGATTGGAATTCTGCTTCCAAGTTCCAGCTGCCACCCAAGACGGCCTTGCCATTGCCATTGCCGCCTCGGGCCGAGAAGCCAGCTATTAAACTAGGCCTTGCCACTTCTGCTCCGGCTAATTCTTCTACAAATGCTGATCCCAAGCTCCAGGCAGTCAAGGCTTATCGTCGTGCACTCGGCCTTGTGGTGCCAAGTGGAGTAAGGATCACACATGCCCTCCTGAGGTGTTGCTGGCAGTAGAGGCCTTGTGGGATTCATTTGATGCTTCTGAAGATTGTCACTCCACAGATGCTGAAGAACCTATGCCATAATAGTTGTGTTGTGTGGCCATATCAAAGGTAGCTGCTATGGGTTCTAGTGCTTCTCGCACTATCAGGTTTTCTGGGACAGTGGCTGGCATCCCTGCTTTGATTCTTGTTGATTCAAGTAGTTTGACTTCCTTTGTCAGTGAGTCTTTGGCCTCTCAGCTATCCACAGCTCAGCTAATTCAGCAGCCAACAAAGGTGCAAGTTGCTGGCGGAGGTTTCCTTAAGAGTTAAGGCATTCTAAGTCAGGTGCCATGGACCATTGATCAGTGCACCTTTTCATCTGATTTTCGGATTCTTCCCCTGTCAACATTTGATGCTATTATAGGCATGGATTGGTTATCTGCATTCAGTCCCATGCAAGTCCACTGGCTCCAAAAATGGTTGCTCATTCCTTATCATGGCAACTCCGTGTTGCTGCAAGGCATCGATGAGGAGCCTCCATCCCCATTACTGTTGCAACTCTACAACCTGTCCACTTCGTCCAGTGAAGTCTCTTCTCAGCAGTCGTTGCCACCAGAAATCCAAGCCTTGATTGATGCATTCCCTGATTTGTTTACCCCACCAGTGGAGCTGCCACCTTCCAGGGCCTGCAATCATTCTATTCCTCTGCTGCCCGGTGCAAGTCTGATATTCATTCGGCCATACCGTTATCCACCGGGACTGAAGGACGAGATCGAGCGCCAAGTCAATGACATGCTGTCCCAAGGAATTATTCAGCCAAGCACTAGTGCATTTTCTTCACCAGTGCTCCTCGTCAAGAAAAAAGATGGATCCTCCTGGTTTTGCTTCGATTTCCGCCATCTCAATGCTCTTACAGCTAAGTCCAAATTCCTTGTTCTAGTCTTCGATGAGCTGATGGACGAGCTCGCCCAGGCCAGTTGGTTTACTAATTTGGACCTCCGTGCTGGGTTTCATCAAATCTTGCTTGAAGCCGGCGAAGAGCACAAGACTGCCTTCCAAACCCATCTGGGTTAGTATGAGTTCAGGGTAATGGCCTTTGGCTTGACCTGTGCTCCAGGTACATTTCAGGGTGCCATGAATGCCACCTTGGCTCCTGGGCTCCGTCGCTTTGTGATTGTCTTTTTTGACGATATATTGATATACAGTCGCACTTTTGAAGAGCATGTGCAACATGTTGCAGCGGTATTCCAGTGGCTTGTAGCTGACCAATGGAAGCTTAAACTCTCCAAGTGTAAGTTTGCTCAACGTTCAGTGTCATATTTGGGCCACGTCATTAGCAGTGCTGGTTTGGCAACCGACCCGGCCAAAGTACAGGCGATTCAGGACTGGCCAACACCAACTACAGTTCGTGCTCTTCGCGGATTCCTCGGACTTGCCGGGTACTATAGGAAATTTGTGCGTCATTTCGGTGTCATTGCCAAGCCCCTTAATGACTTGTTGAAGAAAGATAATCTGTTTGTCTGGACTTCTCTGCATGATTCAGCTTTCAGTTCACTCAAGGCAGCACTGTCTTCAGCTCCGGTCTTGGCTCTCCCAGATTTTTCCATTCCATTTGAGGTTGAGACTGATGCCTCTGGCTATGGAATTGGTGCTGTCTTGCAACAACGCGGTCACCCCTTAGCCTATATCAGTAAAGCTTTAGGGCCTCGCAATCAGGGTCTCTCCATCTACGAGAAGGAGTACTTGGCCATTCTTATGGCGGTGGACACTTGGCGCCATTATCTGTTGCAATTCGAGTTTGTGATCCACACAGACCAGAAAAGCCTTGTGCATCTCAATGAGCAGCGGCTCCACACGCATTGGCAGCAAAAGGTGTTCACCAGCTTGCTGGGCCTCCGCTATCGCATCATCTACCGCCACGATGAAGATAATACCGTCACTGATGCCTTGTCCCGCCGGCCTCCTTCTAAACATCTGTTGGCCGTGTCATCTCCTGTACATGACTGGAAATCGGCATTGCAGGACTGGTACCAGCAAGATCCCGAAGCCTGTAGTCTATTAACTCAACTTTCGTTGGACCCTGCAGCTAAGCCTCCATTTAGCTTGCGCCAAGGGCTTATAATGTACAAGGACAGGGTATGGTTGGGTTCGTCTACTGATCTTCAGTCCTGTGTGCTTTCAGCTCTTCATGACAGTGCCGTCGGAGGCCATTCGGGTGCTCCTGCCACACTTTCCAGAATCCACCAACTATTCTATTAGCTTGGTATGAGTGTTGTCGTTCTTAAATACGTGCAGTCTTGCTCTGTTTGTGCTCAGGCAAAACCGGACCGCAGCAGCTATCCCGGTCTCCTATAACACCTGCCGGTTCCAAAATCTTCTTGGGAAGTAATCTCCATGGATTTCGTCGAAGGGTTGCCTCTCTCGGGCTCTGCCAATGTTATCATGGTGGTCATGGATAAATTTTCCAGGTTTGCACACTTTGTAGCTTTGCGCCATCCGATTTCTGCTGCCTCTGTTGCTTGTGCTTTTCTGGATCAGATTTACAAGCTGCATGGTTTGCCGTTGGCTATCATTTCTGATCGGGATCGGCTGTTCACTAGCAAGTTCTGGCAGCTACTTTTCAAATTGGCAGGGACTGATCTCCGCATGAGCTCTGCATACCATCCACAGACGGACGGGCAGACAGAGCGTGTTAATCAGTGTATGGAGACGTATCTGAGATGCTTCGTTCATGCCTGCCCTCGCCAATGGTCGCAGTGGCTGTCCCTCGCTGAATATTGGTATAATACATCTCCTCACTCGGCTCTGGGACGCTCACCCTTTGAGGTGCTGTATGGCTGTCAACCAAGGCATTTGGGGTTGGACCTCTCATCGGCTGCTCCTGTCTCGGATCTCCAGCAGTGGCTCTCTGATCAGGACCTGATGCAACGCCTTGTCCGCCAACACCTGGAGCATGCTCAACTTCGCATGAAGAAACAAGCAGATAAGCATCGCTCCGAGCGCTCTTTCAATGTGGGTGATTGGGTTTTCTTGAAGCTCCAGCCGTATGTGCAGTTGTCAGTGGCGGCTCGATCGAACAACAAGCTCTCATTCAAGTTCTTTGGGCCCTTCCGAATTCTAAAGCGTATTGGTGCTGTGGCTTATCTCCTGGACCTTCCAGCAACAGCGACAGTACACCCCATCTTTCATGTGTCGCTGCTCAAGAGCTCTCCAGGTTCGTAGACTGTCAGTTCTTCGTTGCCCTCTGAACTTGTTGCCTTTTAGGTTCCTGAACGCTTCTTGCAATGGTGCTGGACACCTGGTGATCACCCTGTTCACCAAGTTCTCGTCAAGTGGTCGCATATGCCGGCTAGGCTGTCGAGGAGCTTCGTCGCCAATTTCTGCGGGCTCCGGCATGGGGACACGCCGGTTAGAAGAAGGGGGGAATGTCAGCACCGGCTCTGTCTCGGCGTCCACTGACCGCGACGACCCTGCTGGAGGCAGCGTCCGCGGCAGTACTCGGCCTTCACCAAGGTCCAAGAGGTGAGTCCGGCCCAATCCAAGGGTGCTCGGGCCCATGTGGCGTCCATAGACGAGTATAAGTATGGAGATGGAGAGAGAGAGTAGGATACGAAAGTTGTAAAACCTTAATACATTTCTCTTATACAAGCACTCTTCGTTACCGTGTACTTCTATTCTTCTTTACCAAGTATTAGCTCCGTAGTTCCTGCCCATAACGTGGCCGGAGAGGAGCTCCTGCGGCGGTTCAATTGGCAGGTGTCCCGCGCGGGCGTCACGGAGGAGATCAAGCGGCGGCGCAGGCACGAGGACGCCCGGGACAAGCGCAAGCGCATGGCGCGGTCTGCGTCGCGGCGGTACCGCCGGAGGTGCGTCCTCCACTGCTCTATCTATCGCTCTTCTGATTAGTAAACTTGATCGACATGTTTTTGCGCTATGTGCGTATAGTTGCTTGGATAGTTGCTCTGTGTTCCTTGTCTTCGAATTTGAAGTACTATAAATGACATGATTCCTGATTTATGGCCGTTTTGCTTAAGTATAGGCCAAATTGCATGTGTTAGCGAGTGATTTGACCTACATGTGTGTGCGCAAGTTGCTGTACACTAAGATGCTATGTGATCATATATCTGACAACAATAGTAGTTTGATTGCCAAATTCGTCAGGCATTAGGATGCCAACCAGTCGACTACTAATAGTCATGATCCTGAAGGTGGTGGGACAGCTAGATTATGTCACTACAGATCTTTTCTGAATGGAAATAGCTGCACATGTGAAATGGTCCTATTTTTGTCTTTGGTATTTAGGCTGTTCGACAGACCATCATCATAATATTGTGGTCATCTGTATAATTCTTTGATCGCTTTTCTGAAAAGCGGGGTGTTATTCTTGATCATGAATACATGAGTGTGCATCCCTGTCATGTCCAACTGCAAGGAAATGCCTAATCAAATACCCACTGTGGGAACGTTCAGCAAGCTTAATACTGAATTATGTGAAATCTATCATCAAGGACATCTCCCCTTTCTGGGGACATAATTATTTTTGGCAATTCCAAAGTTCCTTGAGAGTTCAATTGCGCTGTACCAACAATGCAGAAAACTCCTGACTGACTCCTGAGCCCGATCGTTCCACTGCAGGCGCTTCAAGGGCCCATATCCTTTCAACGATGACCAGGGGCTGAAGGAGCAGGCCTCTGATGACGAGGAGAACGACAACTGGGAGCTCCCTGCAGGAGAGTTGCCTTCTTACAGGTAGAGATAGTCGAGAATGTGAAGCATGGTTTTGTCTGACGGAGAGTTTCGACTTCTGAATCTTCAGTTCTTCCTGTCAGTCGGAGGAAATTGAGTAGGTGTTGCCAAATCGTTTGTAGCCGATTGGCGACCAAAGCACGGTAAACTGATGTAAAGCTTGGTTCTGAATGTTAGTATGTCTCAAGAGCAGACCCTCCTGACTGTGCTGCAAGCCTGCAACTGCAAATACTTGGTCTGTGTTGAGTTCTTGTGAAAGAGAAACTGGTGTGTTCTTCTCACAAGAATTCTGCGGCTAATTTTCCTGGTGGGGAAAAAGATGAATTCTGATGCAGTAGACACTAGATTTGGTGATCTAGTTACTCAGAGAAACTGTTCTTTTGCAGCTGCAAAATTGCCATGCTGGTCCTGATCCAATCATGTTGCAAATTCAGTTTTGAATACGTTACGATGAGGAATTATTGAACCTGTGCCAGAAGTGACCCAAAACGACATGAAGAAAACGATGGGGAGATTTCAGACGAAGAAAGGAGGAGAGCAGAGGAAAGCTCGTGTCGTGTCACCCCTCCCTGTCTGCATATATATTTTAATTTTAATATGCCACGTTATTATATTCCGGGTTCCGGCGTTATTCGGCGTGTGATGATTGGGGCTTGCTTTCCTCCTCGTCTTTTGTTTTCTATTTTTTTCCATTTCAGATTTCAGATAGAGATCAAAAGCTACACAGAAGTACAGAACACAGCGCAGCAACGGAAAGTGCAAGGTGTTCGTTCCTTCTCGAAGCAACGCAGCATCCGGCTATCTCTGGACCCACCAGCCCACCGAGTTGTCTTCTCTTTTATTTACCTTCGTATGGATAATTGACGCTTTAATGAAAAAAACCAATGGAACCTCTCCAACTTTGAAAATCTGTGTACTTCATCCGTCCTAAAATTTAGGATACCAAATAAGTATTATTTTGAGGAGTCAAACAATCTCAACGTTGACCAAACATATACAAAAATAATACTAAAATTTACGATACCTAATAACTATTATTAGATTAATCACGCCATATATTTTGAGGAGTCAAACAATCTCAATTTTGACCAAACATATACAAAAATAATACTAAAATTTACGATACCAAATAAGTATTATTAGGGTCATATATTTTTATAGTAAACCTATTTGAAAATACAAATGATGATATTATTTTTTATAAATCCAGTAAAAATTGAGCTTAGTTGACTCCACTTAGTGTGAGATGAAAACTTATTTTAAGACGGAGAGAATACTAGTTTTAAAATAATTATATTTATTTTAAAAAAACAAAAAAGTATGTTTGTGGATTTACCTTGAAAGCTACTTGCATAATGTTGTTGTTTTTTCAAAAACGGGGAATTATAAAAAAAAACCTCGGCATGGTACCTTTCCAAATTACATGTGAAAAAATAAAATATTTTATTCAGATTCTTCCATTGTCCTCTTCTTTAGTGGATTTGCTTGATGCAGCCGATGAACATGGTCTTGTTGAACAACGAAGCCAGAGTGTAGTCTTTATGACGAATTCAACGATCAACCTTAAAATATTGGACATGTGGCAAGATCCAATATTCTGGAACCAATCCGAAACGCATCTGAAACAATGAAAGAACATCAACAATTGAATATATGGTTGGGTACAGTAAAGGTTGCAGATTCATCACCTCCAATCACTTGGTTTAATATCGCAGTGCACAATAGAAGGGTAAGTATGATGGTGAAGATACTCCAGTGCCTCGGCAACATCAAGTGCAATGCTTAACCTGCGCACAAGGCTTAACATTCCAAGGTTGTCCCCATCGGAGTTTTCTGTGGTTGGATGTAACCACTTATCTAGGCTTCCATTGGAGATAAATTCCAACACAAGTGCCCTAAATTGATCACCATTGTGGTCTAAACTATCACACACAGTTATAACCTTGATTAGTTTCCGATGCCGAATCATTTTCAGTATATTGCACTCAGAAATGAAAGATGCATTGCTTCCTTGACGTCGGAGATCAAGAACCTTCACTGCTACACTACTTGAATGTTCCCCACTTGCCAATGTTCCTTTATATACACTACTGAAATTCCCACGACCCATCAAATTTTGTGCAGAGAATGAATTTGTTGCCACATACAACTCAGCATATGAAATCCTCTGATATATCACTCTCATAAATGTGTTACCATGATCTCGATTAGCACTTGCTGGGTTTGTTCTTAGCTTCTTAACATAGTAGCAGGCAGAAATGCAAACAAGAAAAAAGAAAAATCCTCCCACAATAGAAATGATCAATTTGTGCAGCAGTGGATGTCGTGCAAGGCTATTTGGAGACAGTGGTTGGCATGCTGGTAAATGAAGGAACAGAGGGCCTCCACACAATGCAATGTTACCTGTGAGTGATACAGCACTTGCATTAGTGAAAATTCCCTTATTTGGCACAGAACCAGATAACTGATTGAATGAAAGGTTTAGCATCATTAGACCCTTAAAGCTCTCGAGGAGTTCAGGGATGGGTCCGGACAATTTGTTGGCAGAAAGATCCAACACTTGTAAACCTTGTAGCGTACTGAGGTCTTCTGGGATTTGTCCTTCTAGAAGATTGCCCTGTAAGTACAAGAACTGCAACTCAAGGCAACTACCAAGTGCTCTTGGAATGTATCCTGATAATCTATTTGATGAGAGATCAATTTTGCCGATATTGACCAACTGCCTAATCTGCTGAGGAATGCGACCGGTTAATGCATTGTTGGAGAGGTCAAACATTTCAGTTAGGGACGAAATGCTGATGATCTCTTGTGGGATTGGTCCGCTAAGGAGATTATTGGAGATATCAAAGGAGTTTAACATGCTAAGATTGCCAAGAGTTGTTGGAATTCTACCTTCGAGATGATTGGTAGATAAAATAAACAAGTTCAGTTGTGTGATGTTGCCTAACGATGATGGAATCTCCCCATGTAGTCTATTCTGATATAGCCAAAGTGTGTGGAGGTTGTAGAGTTTTCCGATATCCGAAGGTATGGTTCCTGTGAAGAGGTTATCTGCGAAATCTAGTGTTCTGAGTTTGTAATACCTTCCTATTCCAGCTGGTATATGCCCAGAAATTTTGTTTCCTCCCAAGTAAAAGTATTGAAGCTCTTGTGAGAGATTACCGATTGCGCTTGGAAAAACACCAGAAAGGTTATTAAGTTGAATATTGTAGTCCCACAAGTTGCTGCAGTTAACCAAGGAAGTTAGGAAATCCCAGTCCCTTGGCTCTGTAGCTTGGAGCTCATTTTTACCCACTTCAAACACCGTCAAACGGCCATTCACACCAGCGTTTGGTGGAATTCGGCCACGGAATTTGTTTCCATGGAGGACGTACCTTTCAAGCAGGGATATATTCGCCAGGGAAGCTGGAATTTGCCCTTCAAAGCTGTTGTAGAATACACAAAATTCCCTTAGATTGTGGAGTGTAAAGCCCAAATCTTGAGGCAGAGAACCTGACAGCTGGTTTGAGCCGACGTTGAAGACCTCAAGACGCGACATGTTAAACAAGGATGGATGAACGGAACCTTGTAGATTGTTTCCCTCTATATGTAGCTGTTCAAGGTAAGCTAGCTTTGACAAAGCTGGTGGGACATGGCCACTCATCATGTTCGCAGCAAAGCTCAAATATGTTAGCCTGGTCAAGTTCCCCAGCCATGGTGGGAGCTTCCCATGCACATGGTTATCAAAAATACTGAACGTAGTTATTGCGGTGAGGTTTGCGAATGAAGAAGGGACGAGGCCCGAGATATAGTTTTTGCTTATGTCGAAAACAACAAGCTTTGACAAGTGACTCATGGCGGAAGGAATAATGCCAGTCATGAAATTGGTGCTCAGGTTAAGCTCATGGAGTGCCAAGCAGTTGGCAAGGGCAGGAGGGATGCTGCCTTCAAGCTTGTTGTCTGACAAATCAAGCACACGAAGGTGGGGAGATTACCTAGGTGTGGTGACATGGTGCCGATGAGGCCAAGGCCTCTCAGACGCAAGGCGGTGACATGACGGCCAAGGCTCCGGCGGTGGCCGCTGCATGTCAGTATGTCACCCCGGTCCATCCACAGAATGATCCATGGCTGCCAGTGCCACTGGAGGTGCTGCTGTTGCCGTCGGCGTTCCAGGATGACAGTGCACTGGAAGGGTCTTTTGTTATCAAGGATCTGAACGACAGGAGGATGCGGAGGTCGTCGTTTTCTGTGTTGGAGCTACTACTTGTAGTGTATGTGAACAACTGGAAGACGATGGCCAAGTTCAGAAGAGCAAGCAGGCAGAGGCACTGTCTGCTCTCCATGGCACTGTCTGGCATGGACAGCAGGAGCAAAGTGTGGTTTGGGTTCCGGTGCGGGTGGATCGCCACCACCACAGTAATAAGCTTCGACACCCCCACCACATTTATAGAAGGTGGACGTTTAAAAAGAGCGCAACTGACAAATCTTTCAACATCCAGCCATGCTAAAGGACCGAGCAGACGACCAGAAGAGGGGTGTTAAGAACTTGACCTATATCCTAAATTCAACCTAACGTGACTCTCTTCTAATTGTCAAGGTTACGCCTGCCAACTCGTGATATATTGACCCTAGGAATTATTAGGAATTTTTTAAACGTAGCGGAAACAAAAATTTAGATGACACGAGAGAAATAAGTGCTACGGAAGAGAGCAATAAGCTACAACTAAGAATAGAGGAAATCAGATACCAGAAACTTCAACCGGGAGCACTAGTTCAAGTCAAAAGGAATTAAACTAGCATATCAAAGTTCAGCTAATCAATGATTGAATGATTATTCACTGTAGCTGGACAACACCACGTCAAGAAGAAAATGCACGGCATGTGTTGTAATATAATCAGCTGCTGTTGGCTTTGTCTGCTGGCTGCTGAGGACGTGCACACCAACGGCTGAACAGAGCTGCAATTGATCCGGTGATATCAAGATATTCTACACTGGACCAAGTGCTGGACTTCAGCGCGGAAACGCATAGACCGTTGAACAGCAAAATCACAACACCGGAATAATTGCTTGACCGTGAAAATGAACCAGACGTAAGAACGAACGGCCAGACTTTCTCAGGAAATTCAAAACTTCATCAATATCAGGTAGGCAAGTATGTTTCAAAGCATACTATTAATCAGTGGCTAATCTAGGATTTTGATATAATCCATTTAAATTTTGGTAAATAACCGTACTGGACGGGATCTTCATCTATCTTTGGTGGAATATATAGAAGGAGAGAAATAGAAGGCAATTTCAACAAAAAGCGCTTAATCCTCATCAGGTTGCCGTCCTCTGTAAAGATGATATTATGCAGTATGGAATGGCCATGGCATCAGGGACAAGTGAAGCTTCGGAGTAGCATACTACCAGTGGCAGAGTTATTGTGTTGTGTATCTGGTTTTTTTTTTCCTTTGCCGGAAGGCTTGGCGCTCATTAGTCTTTTCGGATTTTTCGGTGCTAGTAGTAGTTTTCTCTTGGTTGGAGTAGCGTTCCAAGAGTCTTGGCCGGCATGTAAATCTCTTTTTTTTCTTTTCTATCGTCTAATAAAATCTGCGGCAAAGCTTTTGCCATTTTTTTTTAAAAAAATAAGCTTTTTGGAATTGAAGGACGAGTGCAGGAAGCTGCAAACAGTCTATTCCAGTAAAGGGTCACCGTGGAGAAGTAGATTTCTGTACACTTTCTGTTAGTATCGATGATGTGTACCTCTGTGTAACCCGTAGATTCGGTGTGAGCCTTCTCACCCTTTGCGAGGATTCACCGCTCTGTCCATGACGCAGCAGCAGCTTGGACGCCGGTGTAGGGGCAGCTCCGGGTCGGTGGCGAGACGGTGAGGTAGCGATGCCGTGGAGATCCAGAGGGGACGGTGGTGACCCTGCAGTGAGTCAACGACGGTGGTGGCGGGCTCATTCCGTCGCTGGCAGCACGTCTTTAGATCGGATTAGGGTTTTCTTTAGTGGGTGTGGCGGCTCCGGCGAACCTTTTTTCTTGAGCCCAGTCCCCACTCATCTATTTATGTGTTGTGCGACAGGGGTCCACCAACCAGTTAGGGTTGGGCTCCCCCGATCAGGGAGCAGAGGCAAGGGTCCAATAGGCCGTTGGGCCTATTGGTGGAGATCAACTAACATTCTCCCCCTTGATCTCATTCCATCTTTCACTTTCATATCATTTACTTTTGTTCATTCCATTACAGATTAGCTCATAGAGCATGTCTCATCGTCACGGTCCATTGCCGATAGACTTAACAGCTACAACTCACTACTCTGTTCTGAAATAGATACTTATCTTTGGGCCTTCTTTTGTCCAGGAATATTTTAGGCTTTCCCTTAAACCCAAGCTAGCTACATGTTCTATGAACACCATGTCCTCTGAACATGTTGGGTGGTAAGCCTTTTGTAAGCGGATCCGCGAGCATCCTTTCTGTTCTTATATGCTCAAGACTTATGACTAGATCCCGGACTTTATCTTTCACAACATAATACTCTATGTCAATGTGTTTGGCAGCACCACTTGACTTATATTGTGAGCATCCTGTACTGCCAGATTATAATCGCAGTATTACTTTAGTGGTCTATAGATGTCGTCAACCACCTTCAAACCGGTTATGAACTTTGTTAGTTAGTTCACCTGCCCGTTGCCTCATAACACGCTACAAACTGTCATACATTGTAGACGATGTACTGACGGTTCACATTGAGCTTTTCTATGAAATAGCTCCCCTTTGCGAGATGATAGAAAATCCACGTCTGGATATGCATTCACTCTTGCATAATCAGAATATGAATATCCCACCATGTGGAGTGAATCAGATCTTCTATATGTCATCATGAGACCTTTCGTTCCTTGCAAATAATGCAAGACTTTCTTTACTAATTTCAGTGTTCTATTCCAGAATTGCTCTGGAATCTGCCAAGTAAAACCCGGTAACAAATGCCAAGTCAGGGCGTGTACATACTTGAGCATGTTGCAAGCTTCCGACAGCTGAAGCATATGGAACCACTTTCACTTTATCAATTGAGCTCATATTGGTTCCTAGGGCATTGAAAATCCCTATATCTGTCGCCCTTGACTATAGGAGCAGGTGAGGGACTACATTTGTGCATACTGAATTTCTTTAAGATCTTTTTCATGTATGCCTTTTGTGACAGTCATTATACCCTTTTCTTCTATCTCGGTGAATCTCGATCCCTAGAACGAACGAGGCTTCCTCAAGATCTTTCATATCAAGTTTTGAGAACAAAACTTCTTTGTCTTCTGTAGTAGACTGACATCACTACTAGCAAGTAAGATATCATTTACATACAGCATAAGGAAGATAAGCTTCTCAATCTTAAACTTTGCATAGACACAATTATCCTCTACATTCTCTTTAAAACCCAAAATTCTTTATTGACCGATCAAACTTCAAGTACCACTGTCTTGAAGCTTGCTTTAATCCATAAATGGATTTCTTTAGACGGTATCCCATTCGTTCTTTTCCTTCCATGACAAAACTTTTCGGTTGTGCCATATAAACATTTTCCTCCAAGTCTCTGTTGAGAAATACCGTCTTTACATCTATATGATGTAATTCTTAATCGTAATATGCCACTAATGCCATTATGATTCTGAAGAAAACTTTACATGAGACTGGAGAAAAGGTCTCATTGTAATCAATCCCTTCTCTTTGCATAAAGCCTTTTGCCACAAGTCACACTTTATGTCTCTATATTCCCTTGAGAGTCATGTTTAGTCTTGTAGACCCATTTATAGCCTACTGTTTTGACTCTTTTAGGAATTATTTCCAAATCCCAAACTTTATTGACATTCATCGATTTCATTTCATCTTCCATTTGGAATTCCTTAGTGTTATACACTTCATAATCAGCAGAAAAGCTGATTTTCTAACTCTTTGAGACCTACTAGGGGCCTTCACATTTGGCACATTTTCTATTTGAGGCTGTTGTTGCTCCCCCTCATCTTTTCGTCCTCTAGGAAGACAGCGTGTCTCGTTTCAACAAACTTTGTGTGTCTCTGGACAGTAGAAACGAAAACCTTTTGACTTTTCTATGTAGCCAAACAAATGGCAACTTACTGTTTTGAGATATAACTTTCCAATGTTTGGGTTAAATACTTTAGCCTCAGCAGGGCTCCCCCACACACACGCAAGTGGTTTAGTGAGGGTACTTTTTCTATCCACAACTCATATGGCGTTTTGGGCACGGACTTTCCTGATACTTTATTGAGAATATGAATGGTCGTTTTCAACGCCTCCATTCACAGCCTCAACTGTAAGGTGGAGTAACTTATCATACTGCCCACTATATCCATCAAGGTACGATTGATTCTTTTAGCTACTCTATTCTGCTAAGGTTCGCCCGGTGTAGAATACTGGGCTACTATGCCATTCTTTTAGGGTATGCTGACCGTAGTACTCCTCCACGGTCAGACCTGACTATCTTAATCTTTAATATCTTAAATTTATCCAATACATCTTTTCTTTCTTTGATTGGATAAATATAGCCATAATGGGAGTAATCATCTGTGAATGTTATGAACGAATCATAACCATCCACACTCTTTACAGGAAAGCTGACCACAGATGTCAGTGTGAATAATCTGTAAAATTCCTGTGCTTCATTTATCATCTTTCTTTACATACTTTCCTTTTATGCATTCTCTGCATTGAACTTAATCTGAGAGCTCTAATGGAGGAAGAATATCATTCTTAACTTGTCTTTCTATTCTTCCCCTCGAAATATGGCCTAAACGACAGTGCCATAATTTCGACAACGCATCGTGAGCTCTCTTATGCCACCATTTCTAGAGTAACACTCTGTGACCAGCTTTATCAGCTAAGTGGCATATGTCTTTGAAGAGCCCATGAACTGCTCTTTATTCTATCGAGGTACTCGGTGACCGTGTCACATTCTGGGATTGAGCCCACAATTGTAGGTTTAATCATGTTCTTTATCACAGTCAAACATTTCTTGTTTGCAGTGACCCACTTCCTATGCTCAAAAGCCATAGGATATCTTTTGGGATTCAAAATCCATTTCTTTAGTTGCCCAAGTGGCATCATTCTCTTTTGTCTCCCTCACCGGTGCCACAAACTCAGTGGAACACGGTGAGGTGACTACCCAGTCCACCTCAAACAAGATGAAAACCAGGTCAAATCTTTTCTTAACATAAAATTAACACCATTTGCATGCCTTGATTCCAACGTTGGTCAAAATCAAAACATACAACTATTCTTATACACTAATTCTACATCACCGTTGGGCAGAAATAGAATTAATGCATAAATCTTTAACTTTCATAACTGTTTTTACACACTAATTCTACATCACCGTTGGGCAAAAATAGAATTAATGCATAAATCATTAAAATTAATATATGTTCTTATACACTAATTCTACATCACCGTTGGGCAGAAGTAGAATTAATGCATAAATCATTAAAATTATCAACTTTTCTTATACACTAATTCTACATCACCGTTTGACAGAAGTAGAATTAATGCATAAATCATTAGCATTACGATATTGTTATTAACAACGTTGGTCAGAAAATAACAACATCATAATCATGTCAAAACTCTTTTTCTCCAATTAAATACCACATTGGTTCAAAATAATTGGAGAATCAACATTTTCTTTAGCAGCGGAAAAACTTTCCTTTTCTCCAATTAAATATCACATTGGTACAAATTAACTGGAGAATAAATCATTTCTCTAGCGGTGGAAAAACTTCTCCTTTTCTTGAATTTTACCCACAGGGAAAATTGTATTTTCTATTTCCTTTAATCCATTAATCAATTTTCAGGAAATGAACATTTACTGGAAAATTTTTTCTTTTCTCCAGTTTAAAATACCTTTTCATATTTTCTTTAAGCCTTTTATCCATTTTCCAGGAAATAAAACCTTTACTGGAAAATGAAAAAACAAAAAATATGACTCAATTGTTTCATCGTTTTTTCGCCCATTGTCGGCAAAGGCGCCCACGGCCCATGCCCACATGGGCGTTTTCGCTCTCTCAGCGCGCCCAAAGCCAACACTGGGTGCAGGTCGAAATTCGGCTCCGGCACAAGACACTTTGGGTGAAAGCCGGTCCATTCTTTCATCACCGTCAGATCTCATCCGACGGCTGCGCGGTGAGATCGGGCCGATCAAAAAGGGCGACGGGCGCCCTCCCCTGAAAACCCTAATTCATTTGCGCCTCTGCTCTCTCTCTTCGTTTCTCTCTTCGCCGCTCTCCCTCTTCTCTCCTCACACAAGACTGAGGCGAAGCGCGAACCGAGAGCAGAAAGCGGCGGTGGAGCAGGCGAAACACGGCGTCGTCGCCCGGCCCCCTCGCCGGCGCGGCGCGCGTTCCCATGAGGTGAGCGCGCCGCCGTCGAGCGGCCTGGCCGCGGCGTCCCCTTGGCCGAGCTCGGCGAAAACCTTCCCGGCTCGGTCTTCTTCTGCCTCGCCGGCGAAACAGTTCGCCCAGTGCACGGCGAGATCTCTTTCCCTTTCTTCTTCCCCTTTCGGATTTGAGTTATTTTTCTCTGTTTTCTTTTCGCTTGTTCATCCGAAAAGAGGATCTAGGGTTAGGGTTCGGTTGAACCCGATTCGTGTTTTCTTTTTGTTTCTTTTCTTTTCTTATTTGTGCCGAATCCCCCTTTTCCCCTTCCTCGTTGCGAGTTAGGGTTAGGGTTCCGTTGAACCGATTCGGTTTTGATTCAAGATCTTCGAGATAGGCCCCTTCCCCACGGTCATTTCTTGGGTTAGGGTTCGGCTCGAAGTGCCGAGAGCCCTCTCTGTTCTCTGATCCGAATGGATCTTGTTTTCTTTTCTTTGTTTGACCGATTGGGGTTAGGGTTTGTGTGCCGACCCCTGTTCTTTTCTCTTCTTTTGAATTTCCTTTCTTTTCTTTTATTTCTTTTCTCTTTTGGATTTAGGGTTCGCTCTGCTGTTCGTCTTAAGGGCGAAACCTTTCTTTTTTTCCCCTTTCTTTAACCCAATTAGGGTTAGGGTTAGGGAGTGTTCATTCTTTTTCTTTTCTTGCCGTGTCGGTGCGGCACTTTTCCCGCTGTGATGGCGGTGGTGACGGGGTTCCAGTGACCTCCGCCACCGGTCCCTTTTCCTTTTTCTTTTTACCCGGTTAGGGTTAGGATTACAGAGGCAAGCGGCTCTCGTACCATTGTTAGGATCGAATGTGTGTACCTCACTTTGTGACCCGAGAGATCCGGTTAGGCTCCTTGCTGCCTCTCATTGCGGCGCAAGATCGGCAAGCGTGAGACGCCCGATGCCGTCCCGATGTAGTAGACGTCGAGTGGCGAGGAGGTGAAGTCGATCTTGGTCATTGTAGTGGTCCGATGGTGGCCCTGCTGATGGGAGCGACGGCGGTGGTGGCGGGCTCATCCGTCATTGGCAAAGACGTCTTTAGATCGGATTAGGGTTTTCTTTGGTGGGTGTGGCGGCTCCGGCGAACCTTGTTTCTTGAGCCCAGTCCCCACTCCTCTATTTATGTGCTGTGCGACAGGGGCTCACCAACCAGTTAGGGTTGGGCTCCCCCGATCAGGGAGCAGAGGCAAGGGCCCAATAGGCCGTTGGGTCTATTGGTGGAGATCAACTAACACTTTCTACTTGCCATATTTCTGTGCTCACGAGTCATCCATGCTTAAAAAAAACCTAGCAATTGATGATAAGATCAGTTCCGTCCTAGCTAAATTGGGTACAAATTAAGCACCATGCACCTACATTAGCTCACGTCTTGTGTGGCTTGTAGAGAAGATCGGGAAAGACGCCAAACAACTGCGACATGGATGCATGATAGTTGATAGATCGATGATCTAATTAAAAAGTGCATTATGGAGACAGGGCAGCCGTCAATACCTGAGATCTAAGCAGCCTGTTCATTTCAGCTCGGATTATAAACCAAAAGTATTGCCGGCTAGTTTGATATAAAAAAAATATTATTTCAACTTATAATCCACGATCGTATAAGCGCAGCCAAACAAGCCCAGCCGAAGGCTGTTGTACGCTCCCCAGGCCTCGAGGCTCCATTGCTCCAACGGGGGTCGGTCGATCTTGCAGGCTAGAAACTAGGGCAGCAGAGCTCTAGGAGTGAGGGCTCCGATCACCGACCTCCGCACCAGTCGCCGACGACCGACGGCCGACGGGGGCACGCGGGCAACAGGAGAAAGGGCTCATGCGCGGATGCGGCAGCGATTGCGATTGCGATTCAGCGATTTCCGGTCCGGAGTCCAACCGTACGGTTTTTCTACGTATAAAACTGCATCCGCCCCTGCCATTAATTATTGACTATCGCAACCCATGATTGACTATTGCAACCCATGGAAGAAGCAGTACAGTCTGCACGACTGGCAGGCGGCTACCACAGACATGCCATACTCAGTCATATCTCGTCGAGACCCTTGACTTGATTACGACGGTACAGCAGGTAATAACACACAGGGACAAAAGTAAAACCAATTCCTTCCACTATTAGTAAAAAGCTCATCGCATGAATTAGCATCAATAAGTCATTATTCTAATCCAGAAAGACGACGGCGAGATTTCAATGGATTAACAGTTTTTTTTCTGAATGTTTCAAAAGAGCGCAACCGACAAATCTTTCAACATTCACTCATACAACCCTTGCAACTGGAGTTAACTATTAAAGAAAATGTACAACAATACAAGCAGGCCAACTTAACGGTGCAAAGTCCTGCGGCTTTGGGTTTTAGTGCTGCCGCGGTGTTGATGCACCCCTCTTCGTCGCGTAGGGAGGAGTCGACAGAGTCAAGAACCGCCTCGACGCGTCGCTGCCACCGTCCGGCTCTTAACCGTCAGGAGCTATTTGCTGCGGCGCGGCCTCCCTTGGGTGAACCTTGTTGAGGCTTCCTTGGCTAGCAAGGAGCCCCCGCTTAGAGGGGCTGACGAGTGGGCCCTAGAGCCCTTTGCCCCTGGAGCTGTTGGAGTCCATTGTCTTGTTGTATCACGCTAGTTGCGTGACCCTGTCGAAGGAGTCGCCGACAGGGCCTCCCTCCCGTTGAACAGCCGGGACGATGTGGCATCTCCGTACGCCGCCAGTGCCGGCGCGCTGGCTGGTTGCCCATGGCTCGGGACGTCGATCCGTTACTTGAGCACTAGTTCGGATATGCGCTAGGTTGGAGAGCAGGCTCGCTGCCCGGCGACTTTCGGCGATCCAGGCTTTAGTGAGCCCCGAGCCCCTAGCAGTGGGCCCGAGCGTGCTCGGGCTCTTCCCCGACTCCTTTTAGAGGATGCGTGCGAGCGTACCCGATGGGTATAGCCCCTGAGCCCTCGAATGATCTAAGAGATCGGTCGGGGGGTCCGTCGGTCGGCTCCCCCTCTCCCGGAAATTTAGCATAACCCTATGTTAAAATCTCGTGACCAGCTCTATTGGTAACTTTCTGTTAAACTCTCGTGACTAGCTCTGTTGGTAACTTTCTGTTGGTACGTTGTTAGAGAATTATGTTCCTGTCAGTATGCTAATTTTCCTATCGATTATTTCGCTGGCACGACAATGTGCGTTTCCAGTAGTGCTGCCCTGCTTTTGGCTCTTTGCAAAGCTCCTCAAGTAGAATCGAGGAGCATGTCTCAAGGAAAAGCCCTTTAGATGCGACGCCCGTGTTGGTACCACACATGCGTCGAAGATCATGGTGTCGCCTTCTTCTCACTGACACGTGATACCGAAGATGCCGTGACCGGCTAGTCCCTGTGCGCCTAGTGGATCCATTACGCGATCCAAGGGCATCAGTGGATACCAATACCAAAGCCAACGGAGAGGATTGCGGGCGCGTGGGCAGTAGTTGAAGCGGGAGGAGAAATACCGAAACAGAAAGTGGTTGATTGCTGGAAAACGGGAACTCCTTGACATGTATGCTTTCTTCTTTAAAAAAAACACTCCTTAAGGAGCTCTCTATGGGACTACTAAATACACGAATTTGGCCACTAGACTCGTGGAAAATATATTTCTACTACATGGATTTAGGATGTTTGGATCCTTACTCCGTGGAGCTGAATTAATTTGTTGGAGCCTAGTAGTTCCAAAGTAACCGACAGTACATATAGAGAATGAAAGGCTAAATTGACCCATTAAGCTAAGAACATGTTGGCAATCTCATATTTATTATCACTTGAGAAATGGACATTTACTGATCACATTCATCCATAATTCTAATTATTAATTGTTCTCTCTGATGTTAAAATGTAACAACCTTTTGTCTGCTTCCTCCCTTTTTGGAGGATGAAGTCGATCATAATACTTTTCCATTATCTAAAAGGACTTATTAGTAATTGCCGGTGCCGGCGCGCTTTTCTGGTGCTCGGCATGAGCATTTTCTCTCACATTCGTCTTCTGTCTTGTAGCATAGCAATTTCTGCGGGGCGTCAAGGCCTTGACAGCAGAAGCACTTATCGTTTGGGAAGTTTGCGCACGGGGTCTGTATTGTTGGCAATATATAGCACGGAGGTTCGACTGGATTTGCGTGTTAATTGTTATATAAGATGAATAACGCGTCAGGCATATAGAGAGGGGTATAAATATTTAGAAGAGCTAGCACAAGGGTCTCTTTTATATATATATATACTAGAAAATATCTTTCAAAATTCCAGAAAATTGGTATTAGTTCAACAGATTTTATGATGTGCACTTACATTGTGAGAGAGCCACGAGACATCCGAGGATAAGCATCACAACGACTATAGTAGCCATTCTTCCCTCCATCACAGCAATCACGGTGTATATATGGTGGAGTTTCTGTGTGTAGGTATGCGTGTCCGACAGCAATCACAATGTTCTATATATAGATGGTGAAGATATTCTATATATTAGCAATAGTTAATAACTCCTAGGCTTGAGATTAATAATCCTCCAAAATTACTACAAAATGCAGATATCTGTAGTGGAATATAAATGACTACATCTAGTAGATGCTATGAGTTTAGTCGTGACCAATTCTGCGCCGGTGTCCATTGATGACTACCGTGTTTTATTTCCAACTCATTCCATGGCTAATAATGGCATTCTTTTTATAATAATGTGTTAATGACAGCCACATTACCAAGTAACATATTTATATATACATAAATAATGTCTCTGCATACCGTGATAACCTTTGTGTAAAAATAAACTTGAAGTGGATATACACATACATAAAAAAAAATACTATATGCTGACGGAAGAGCATTATTGCCGGACTGCAGATTTCTGCTGCACTGGGCTGATCCGTGGGCTAAAGAAAGAGAAAGCGCATAGCCTAATGAAGAAACCTCAAGCCCATCAGGCCCACCAACCAGGGCCTTCTACAAATAAGTTGGGCTCTGATCGGTACTGATTTTCAGCGTTGTTCCGGCTGCTGGCTGCAGCTGTGTCACTCAGAAACCACTGTGCAAATCGAGCAGCCTGACAGCAGCGGCTGCAGAAGTGCAGCCGAGGGGACCTTTGGGGTGGGTTTGTTCTGTCATGTTGACTACTCTATTCTGACCCGTCTTCGCCGGCCGGCACCACCAGTCCACCACCATGGCCGCGCCACCACCACCTCCGCGTCCGCCTTCATCTCCTTGTCGCATCTGCACCTCTCCTCCAACTCCACCTTTGTTTCCTTCCCGCGGCGGCCGCTCCCCGCCACCACCCTCGGTTTCTAGAAACCAAATCACTGCCGGTTTCCAAACCGGCACTAATGAGCCGCCTCATCACTACCGCTTTGGTTGTGTCGGCTCAAACAACCCGCACTAATGGGGATTTTGAACCGGAAGCGATGTTCAATTCTGTAGTAGTGCCTCTCCGCCCCCTCCCAGATGTTCCTGGTGCTCATGGCCAACCCGAGGTACCACAACGCGAAGGTGGACGCGGGCGACGATGACGTGGACAGGGAGGATCTCCTGCGGCGGTTCAACTGGCAGGTGTCCTGCGCGGGCGTCATAGAGGAGATCAGGCGGCGGCGAAGACATGAGGACGCGCTGGACAGGCACAAGCCTAGGGCATGGTTAGCGGCGAGGATGTTTGTTGGAGGTGCGTTGTTGATCGATATGTTGTGGATTCGTTCTATAGTATAGCTTTTTTAGAGATACCGTGCGTATAGTAAGTTGGGAACTTGGGATGAATAATGTGGTCTCATTGTGTTCTCTGTCTTAAAATTTTAGGTGCTAATAGTAAATGATATGATTGCTACTTTTATGGCAGTTTACTAGTTTAGTTTAGTTTTAGACAAAACTGCAAGTTTTAGCGACTGGTTTAGTGTACATGTTCTATGTGCAAGTTGTTGTGCATTAAGCACAACATTAGGATGCTATGTGATCGTATATCTGACAACGATAGTTTGATTGCCAAATTCATTAGACATTAACATGACAAGTTGCCAACCACCCAGGTCCCCGACTTGGCACGGATGCTCGTATTTTCCTAAATTTATTCTAGGATTTAACAGCATTGTGCTTTCAATAGTAGACGACGTTCCCATCGACAGCGAGGCGCCCGTGGTGACTCCGTTGATATCGAAATGTGCCGGCACAGTCTTTCGGAGGTGCTTATAGGGGTAGGGTTTGCGTACGTGTGTTCATAGGGCTAAGTATGCGTACGTGTTGAGCGTCTGCATCTGTACTTGTGTAATTCGTAAAAAAAAAAAGCTACCGCTGACATTCATGATCCTGAAGGTGGGACAACTAGTTTTACTGACATTAGCATCCCAGGCTCGGTCATTTTCTTAATGGAACTAGCTGTGCATGTGAAATGGTCCATTCATGATCCAATTTTTGTGTTTGGTATTTAGTAGAAACGCCGACGTGGCTTTGCCGCGCCTTCCCTTTTGATTAGGCCAGTGGCAATAAGAATATAGGTGTAGTGATGAGAAACTCAACAATTTTTTTTTCATTTTATGATTTTTATGTATTTTCGAGACTTTATCATCATGAAGGTATAATTTTATTTACCTCTAAAAAGCATAGGTAAAAGTTTATATGAAAAAATTCTTACTAAAACATGCCATATTATGGATGCACTGCATAGTTCTACTCGTGAGGGTTTCAGATCAACTTGATTTTCTAATTTACAATTTTTCTGTAATTTACTATGCAATTTTAAAGTTTCAGCTAATTTATTTTTTTAAAAGAGATATAATCAAAGGTGGCTTAAATGTTGATTTCAAGAAAAACCTGAGGAGGTTTTCGTAAAAATTGTTGAGAGGGTCTCTGGAGCGCGGGTTGATTTTCGATAAAGAGAAGGTCTTGTTTGTAAAAAAAACCGTAGCCCATCCGATCTAGACTGCGGGTTGATTTCGAAATAATCTTAGATGTTTTTTGAAAAATATACTGAGAGGGCCTCTGGAGTGCGGGTTGATTTTCGAAAAAAAAATAAGGGTTTTTTTTGGCAAAATGACCGTTGCTCGTCCGATCTGGACCGTCCGCGCGCCCGATTGAACGGCCTCGAAAAGCAGACGACGTGGCCACGCTGCCTGGCCCTCTTTTGGGTGCAGGATTCCTATAAAAAGATGCGGCGGCGGAGGCACTAGGACGCACGGGACAAGCGCAAGGCAGGGTCGGCGACGAGGAGGTTCCGCCGAAGGTGGGTTCTTGATCGATATGTTTTGTCTATTCGCGCGTATAGTATAGTTGCTCAGCCTGAAGAGCAAGAGGTCCACCAAATCTATGGATTTGGCCACTGAATTTGCAGGTTTCACAGGTCAGAGTTCCTACTACATGGATTTTGAAGCTGAATTTGGTGGAGTCGAGAGACCCAAAGGGCTCACAGAGCAGATCGAGAAGCATAAATTGTTTCATTAAGCTAAAAACCTGTTGGTGATCCTACATCTTTTACTATTACTAGGCAATGAACATTTACTGCTCATATCCATCCCTTATATTATTAGTCGTCCTTGCCCATAACAAGAGGCGTTGCACTTATCCAGTGTCTCGAAGCATAGCGTGTAAGGGCCGCCATGGTAATATAAACAGCAGAAGCAAGTATTGCGCTTGCATTGAGGCGAACTGGGTAGCATCTTGAGGCAACCGCAAGTTCCCCTGTCGCTCCCAACTGGATTTGTGTGTTGAGCTGCACAATATAGTTAATTAATTAGTTGTTATAAAGATGCATGAATGACGC
Organism: Miscanthus lutarioriparius; assembly: GCA_904845875.1. Classification (NCBI taxonomy): domain Eukaryota; kingdom Viridiplantae; phylum Streptophyta; class Magnoliopsida; order Poales; family Poaceae; genus Miscanthus; species Miscanthus lutarioriparius. The sequence continues at coordinate 72,374,180 of CAJGYO010000013.1, forward strand.
AGAAGTGTAAGTTTTCGAAGAGCACAAGGGTCTCTCTTCTATGCTGTACAGTATTACTTATTATATACTAGAAATTAAAACTATGTTTTGAAAGTCCAGAAAATTACTATATATGGTTCAACCAAATTTATGATCTCAACTTACATTGTGAGAGAACCAAGAAACATCCAAGGATAAGCATAAGCATCACAACTATAGTAGCCATTCTTCCCTCCATCGCATCAATCACGGTATATGGTGGAGCTTCTGTGTGAGAGGTATGTATGTCCTACAAACATATATACACATGCTGCATAATGTTCTATATATAGATGGTGAAAACATTCTGTATTCTATCAATAATTAATAACTCCTAGGCTTGTGATTAATCCTCCAAAACTTCAAAATATATAGCATTAATTTCAAAGCCGATATCTCTAGTGGAATGTAAATGGCGACATCTCTGATTATGTCCATTGATGACTACCATATTTTATTTCCAATTCCATGGCTTATAATGGCATTCTACTTTGCATATCACCAAAAGATAATAAAAAAGGTGTTCTATTTATAATGACAGCTACATTTACCAAGTAACATATATTTTATATAATTATATGCTTGTGCGATAATCTTTGTGTAAACTTGGAGTATAAGCAAAATTAATTCATGCGAACCGAAGAGCATTATTGACGGCGGTTAATCAAAGTAACCTTTGCAAAGTGTTTTGGATCCGTCGGTGCATAATAATGTGGAGCAAGATGCAAGAACACGTATCACTTCAGGAGGGAATCGCAGTGCCCGTCGAACACTATCCGGCCTGCAGATTCCAGCCGCACTGGGCTGATCCGTGGGCTGAATCCTTTAAGAGAACGCACATAGCCTAATGGACCTCAAGCCCATCAGGCCCATCAACCAGTTCCTTCTACAAACTCGGTCTGTCATGTGTGCCGGCCGGCATCACCACCAGTCCACCACCACCACCATGGCCGCCGCCGCAACCGTCTCCTCGTCGCGTCCGCCTCCCCTCCTCCAACGCCACCTTCGTTTCCTTCCCGCGGCGGCCGCTCCCCGCCACCACCCTCGCCCTCTCCCACCCCTCCCAGCTGTCCCTGGTGCCGGCGGCCAACCCCAAGTACCACAACGCGAAGGTGGACGCGGGCGACGAGGACGTGGACGGGGAGGAGCTCCTGCGGCGGTTCAACTGGCAGGTGTCCCGCGCGGGCGTCATGGAGGAGATCAGGCGGCGGCGGAGGCACGAGGACGCGCGGGACAAGCGCAAGCGCAAGGCGCGGTCGGCGGCGAGGAGGTTCCGCCGGAGGTGCGTTCTTGATCGATATGTTTTGTCGATTCGTGCGTGTAGTATAGTTGCTTGGGTAGTTGGGATGAATGATATGGTCTCTCATTTATGTATTATTTGCTGCTATAGTCAATTATGTAATTGCTGATTTTATGACAGTTCAGTTTAATTTGGGACCAAACTTCAAGTGTTAGCGACTGATTTAATGTACATGTCCTATGTGCAAGTTGTTGTACATAGAGCACTACATTAGGATGCTACGTCATCGAATGTCCGACAGCAGTAGTTTGATTCCCAATTTCATTAGACATTAGCATGCCAAGTTTCCAACCATTCTACTGCTGACATTCATGATCCTGAAGGTGGGACAGCTAGTTTTACAGACATTAGCATGTCAGCACCAATCATTTTCTGAATGGAAATAGCTGTGCATGTGAAATGGTCCATTCATGATCCAGTTTTTGTCTTTGGTATTTATATATGTGTTTTGTGCACCATCGTCATCATCATATTTTACACGGGTATAATTCTTGTTCACCTTTTGAGAAGTGGGGTGTTATTCTTCGTCATGAATACATGAGTGCTCATCCCCTGGCATGTTCAAGTGCAAGGAAATGCCTAATCAAATACCCATTGTTTGCAACATTCAGCAAGCTTTATGCTGAATTTTGCAAAAATCTAGCATCAAGGGCATCTCCCCTTTCTGAAGACATGTTTGTTTTTGTCCATTCCAAAGTTTCAGCAAGCTTGATGCTGAATTTTGAAAAATCTGACATTTTTGGTCCCGTTCTCTCGCTTACGTAACATTATTGAATCAGTCAATAAACACTATTGAATCAGTCGATAAACTCACCAGTCAAATGGGGCTTTTAACTTTGATCAATTATATAACAAAAAATATTAATATTTATAATGCATAATAAGTATCATTAGATAAATCGTAAAATATATTTTCATAATAAATTTATGCAGTGATATAAATGTTGCTATTATTTTTATATAAAGCTAATCAAATTAGAGAAAGTTTGACTGACACGTATCTAATAGCGTAATTCTTTTTTGATACCGAGGGAGTAGTCCTCAGTGGTCGTGAGGTGTGGTGTGACCCAAACCCAACTACCGTCTACCCACACCGACACCATAATGCAATTCGCGGTTTCGTTTCGGTGCCAAGTATTTCCACACTTCTGGTCAAAGTATTCGTCCAGCTATTAGTACTAATAAAATTTTTCTCTCTTTCCCATACCCAAAAAAAATCATTTTTAGATGATTCAGGCCATTAGGTTGTCAGCGACTCACGAGTCGCGAGCAGCAGGCAATGGCCCAGGACTCCAGGTTATTTTAGAGGGGAGGAAACAAAAGTACCTAAAAAAAACATAACAAACCTCCCAAAGAGTTTTATGGTAACTTGTGCCTTTCTTGAACCACTGATAAGAAGGCATCCGACTTAGCTGAATTCCCAAGTTGGCATAACGAGAACCAGGGTTATCGAAGCCAGGAATAAAGGATTGCAGAGGTTCTGTGGTTTAGGAAGCTTGCGTTAGGTGATGTTTCGTACACAGCTCTTTTACACGCGTTGCCCGTTGCCGATTGCTTGCAAGAAATCTGGAGAAGTTAGCTGTCTTTTTTTTTCAAAGAATCAGCAAGTGAGTTGTCGATTATATTAAAAAAAAGAAACTCAGACCGGATAAAGCAACAAGAAACCCCAAAGGGCCCGGCAAACAAAAAAAAAAGTAACAACCAACCAACTAGCATCTAAAACAACTAACTAGCATCTAAAACAACTATAGACAACATCCGGTTAGATTGGGACCTCAACACGCGCCGCCTCATGAGAACTCTAAAACCCATACACCACTCTGGCCCTATTCGTTTCTCTTATAATCCGTCTTTTTCAGCTTGTTTTTTAAATTTGGAACAATATTTTTTCTCTCACAACAAATCGCCCGAAATAGTGTTTCAACTTTTTTTTTTGATGAACCGAACGGGGCCTCTATAAACTAAGCTCTAAACCACTGTACAACCAAAGCCGCTCCACAAGCATCACACCACCACACATGCTGCAACAAAAAGTTAGCTGTCTTATTTATGTTTGCGACAAAGTATAATGATCCTGCTCCAAGACGCCTTGTTTATTTTACCTGACTCGGTTATAAATATGCATGTGTCGCTACCTCTCACAACCATGCCACGATAAACCACACGCCAAATCATCTCCAAATTCAACAAAATCGATCTGCATCACCTCTCTAAGCTAATTCGATTCGGTGACTCAGGTGTGTTCAGTCTCTCTTGCTCATATATATACTCAGTCAAATGTGCATGATGAAATTTGATCACTGATGCCAAATCTTCTTCAAGCTTATCCGTTGTATTATTGATAGCACTGAGTGACCTTGAGCAAACTCAAATTCATGGTTGGAGTCCCTTTTTTCCTTTTAAAAAAACGAGTTTCCATAGCTTTTAAGAAAGCCATTGGTTGGAGTCCTTTCATTTACTGCAATTGATCTTTCACTACTGTGAACACGCCATTACACTGTAAAAATGGTAAACGACGAACAGATGTCAAGAAAGGAACAACTAAATTGGAAGGAGTACACGAACTTTGTTCTACTTTAGAGAAACGGGATTGTTAAGCCAACATTCCCACCTGGAGAACAAAAAGTTCAATTAATTTATGAAATCTTTGTGTTCCCAATAAGATCTTTATTTTTAGAAAACAAAATACTCTTTATTCTGTTTTCTGTATAGGCATGCACTCAACTAGACATTGTTACAAATTACAAAATAGCCATAGGCTGTTTGGAAATGCTAACAAATAGTGGAAAAGTGCTAAACATAGCAGCTGCTTCATAGAACTAAAGCAAAAGACAACCATTAAATGCCAAGTCTATTAGTAAACAAGATCTTTATGTTGTGAAAAAACCAACAAAAATAGAATGACTAAGAAACACCCCGCTATTATAAAACACGTAATGGTGTACTCAAAATGAAGCCATGAAATACCACAAAAATAGGATACGATAGAGGAAACTAAGAGAATTGCGGAAGCTTCACACAAGTTCCTTCACTACTCATTCTTGGCATGTTAATCTAATTCAAGTAGAAAAGTTGTACTCCTCCTGATCATAAATATATGACACTTTGACAAATCCAATTAAACTTTTGAAAATTTGACCACATATAGCTCTCAAAATATTTAGTTTAGAGACATAAAAATCATATGAATAGATTTGTCTTGAACAACATTTTCGCATACATTTATTAGACATTACAACTACATTTTAATAGAAAATTGTGGTTTAAATTGCACCCCGAAGATCATACTGAGGAGTTTATAGTAATAAGTTAGCACTTCCTAGCATTACTTTGAGTGCCAACATAAGATAATACATGGGGCCCTCAATCTTGTGGGTCCTGTGTGGTCAATCATCTTCACAAAGCTTGCTCGCATACCGCTCAGGGCCTCCCCAACGCTACACGCTGTGTTGTAGCCTCAACGTCCACGTATACACGCCGTGTACAGATAACACAAAACAGTAACCCCACAGTATGTCAGTGCTGCCTACAGAGGTAACACGCGTTGGGGTGGATGAGACCATAGTCTACACAGCTTTATTCCTGGTCTGTCAGAGGTAAAGAGAAAGGTGAAAGTGATGTTTGTGACAGGAGGAGAGGCCTGCCTTGAGAGATTGTTAGCTTCGTGTAACTTTTTATATGAGGCATACGATTCTAGTAGCTGTGTTGTAGCTGCCCTTATATGTCATATGCCAGGCCATGCCTCTTCCCCACAGTATGAAAGTGATGTTTCGAAGAGTGAAACTTTCTACTGATCTTCTTTGTCTCCTTCCATTTCTTTGTGCGCCTTTTTAAGGGCCTTCAAAAGATGCCAAGAGGTACGGCTGATTTTATAACATGGGAGGTACTAAATTTTGGTACCTCAAGTACTCTATTTTCTGATGTTTAGGCATAGTACCTTCGGTAACCTCTTGAAGGACAGTAAAAGGACTCATTATTTTTATAAGACACGTACATTTCTTCAATGATTTAAAAATATGGAGGGCACGGATGTAAATTTATTTATTTGCTCCTTCTTGATTTGTCCGTATTTATGCATAATATATGCAGACTTCGCATTTTTTTTTGATAAAGTAAGACTTTATCATTTTTTTTTCAAAAATAATACATCTAGTTGATACAAGTCTTAGAAAAAACTCCCTGAGTAGCACATGGCATGTAGGAGTATTATTACGAAAGAGATCACATACACTGTAGCCACCATCAATCTACAGACTAGACCATCGCCCATGTGCCTAAGAAAGAAAAGTCTCTTTGACCACCTGCACCAATTTTTATGGTGGTAGATTTAGGCAATTGAGATACAATTAAACGGGGTTACTTTACCTTATATCTTTCATAATGGTAGATACACGTAATTAAAAAGGCAATTTAGAGGTTACCTTTCATTATCTTTTGTAATGGTAGAGGTAGATAATTTACATGCAAATTTAAGAGTTATTTTTAAATTATCTTTTGTAATGGCATAGTTGGTGTATTTAGATGCAAATTGAGGAGATTATTTTTAAATTATCATTCATAATGGCAAAGGTGGATAAATTAGATGCAAATTTAATGAGCTTCTTTATGTATTTTATATAATAACAGAGGTGGGTGGTTTTTTAAAAAGAGAATAGATAAGCACGTCTCATAGAAGTTAACGTGGAGCCTCTCTCAGTTAAAGGCCTCTCTTTTTTTTTAAAAAAAAGGAGTTTACTCTGCCTTTAGAAAGCCATAAAGCGCCGTTAGAGGCCTCTAATTAGTAAAATTAAGATTAAGATTAACGTGTTATAAGATTCGTCGTATATATCTAAAATTCTGCACTCGAAATAATGCAGCGCGTGCAAGAAGAGAAGCTGAAGTAGCAAATAAGCCGTGATCTCCATGCCGATGACGGCGTCCAAGTCCAACATCGGTGGCAGCAGGGGCGAGCCGTTGCGGTCCGCCTCAGCCATCGTCTCCAGCACCGAGAGCGGCCAGCACCTGCTGAAGATCGACGGCTACTCCCGCACCAAGGATGTCCCGACCGGCAGCCACATCAAGTCCCGATCGTTCCGCGTCGGAGGCCACAGCTGGCACATCCTCTACTACCCCAACGGTCTCAACTCGACTTGCTCCGACTGCATCTCCATCTTCCTCAAGCTCGACCACAATGTCCCCGAAGGCGTGAGAGCACAGTACACGTTTAGCTTGCTTGACCATGGGGGGAAGCCAGTGCCACGCTACACCTTCGGTTCCGAGCATACCTTCCGTGACGAGGACTGGGGATTTCCGAGATTCATCAGGAGAGACGAACTGGAGAGATCTGAGCATCTCCTCAAGGACGACCGCTTCACGATCAGGTGTGATTTGACGGTCACGAAGGAGATTCAGACGATGGACATCGACACTGCCGCAATCCCACAACCACCTGTAGTGGTGGTGCCACCGTCGGACCTGCACCGTCACCTAGGCGGCCTCCTCGTGACCGGGGAGGGTGCGGACGTGACGTTCGAGGTGGACACCAGGACTTTCGCGGCGCACAGGTGTGTGCTCATGGCCCGATCACCGGTGTTCCATGCCGAGCTCTCTCTCTCCAGCCTGACGACGACCAACGACGGCGCAGCAGTCGCTGTACAGATCGAAGACATGGAGGCGCAGGACTTCGAGGCTTTTCTCCACTACATATACACCGACTCGTTGCCGGAGATGAAGGGGTCAGAAGCTGCGGCGATGATGCTCCCAGACCTGGTCGCTGCAGCGAATAGGTATAAAATGGAGAGGCTGAGGTTGGTTTGTGAAGACAAGCTATCCGGGTTTGTGAATGTGACAACCGTGGCGGTCATCCTGGCGTTCGCCGTGGAGCACCATTGCCTTGGGCTTAAGGAGGTGTGCCTCAAATTCCTCGAGGATCCAGCAAATCTCAGAGAGGTCATCAAGACCGACGGCCTCGAGCATCTGAGCAAGAGCTGCCCGTCTGTTTTAAAGGACATGATTACCAAGCTTGCTGCAGCCCAGTAGCCGTCTTCCTATCGTAGCGACGACGACTGTCTAGGCATGCATCTCATCCAATTAATTGCCGTATATATATCCATGTCTCCCGATATACTATGTACATAATAAATTATTAAATGGGTGATCTTATAAGGTAATAAAGCATTAATGTACATGTTTAACGTTAAGCCAAATATTAACATTCGAATTAAACTTGACAAATTTCTACAAGTTATTAGTAACTTTTTGTCTCCATCTTATTAATTTCATGTTCTTTAGAGATTTACTTTCGACGGCCATGTGATAGCATATGATAGCTTTAGCCATTGCAGTGTCTACCGATGAGACTAAGGGTCCAATTTAGGAGTATATATGTCCAAACGGCCGCCAGGCCCAGCACGGCACTAGCACGGCGAGGCATGGCACGATGGGGTACGGCATGATGGGGCACGACGGCGCTATCGTGCCGTGCCGTGCCGTGTCGTGTCACCGTGCCGAACCCTTGGCCCAGGCATAGCACTACGGGGACTCAGCCGTGTCGTGCCGTGCCGATGGGCACGACGGCCCGCCGTGGCCGTGCCGGCCTGGCGGCCCGGCAGTCGCAGCGCCGCGCCGAGCTCCTCGGCCCCGTGGTGAGCATGCCATGCCGCCACCACGCGCCAAGGCCGCCACGCGCGAGGGCGCTGGCTCCCCCCGTATAGGCCGCCGCGCGCCATGCGAGAGGGAGCCCCAGCTCCCCACGGCGAGGCCGTCGCGCCGAGGCCGGGATGGAGAGGACTGAGAGGTTGTGGGACGGAGAGAGGCACGAGAGGACATGAGGTGCCGCCGTCAGGAGGGAAAGAGAGGGAGGCACGGAGGACGCGAGGTGCTGCGCCAGCCGTGGGAGACGAGACGGAAATGGGGAGGCACCGCGCCGTCGGGAAGAGAGGAAGACGAGAAAAGAAAATGGGGAGAGAAGTGAGGGTTTCATGTTTATATATGATGAATCCAGTGGCTTTAGTTTATTGGAGGACATCCAACGGCTGAAATCTAACGGGCTGCATCGTGCCGGCCCATTAATCGTGTCGTGCCCGTGCTGGCACTGCAGGCCGGACCTGCGGCCCAGGCACGGCCCTGGATCATGCTCGTGCCGGCACTGGCACTATGGACTCCGTACCTGGACCGTGCTAGTGCCGTGCTTTTTCGGACCGTGCCCATGCCGGCACAACGGACCATGTATATTTAGGAGGGCTCCAAACAATCATGCCTCCTCGAGCCTCTGCAATGTATTTATATGCTCTTTTTCTCTATCTTCCTCACATAATCTAGGAGCCGATAAAGAGAGTTTTTATTTATCAGCCATGGCTCCATCTTCTATTGTAGCAAAGAACCAAAACACTCCCTGCCAAACGAGCCATAAGTCATTCTATAGTGTTAGCGCTTCTAGCTCTAGATAGAAACCGAAACAATAATCAACACCGACACCACCTTCACTACTGGAGACGCGCTCTTTGCCGAGTGCCTGGGGCACTCGGCAAAGGCCCTATTGCACTCGGCAAAGGCTTTGCCGAGTGCCACACTCGCAAAGAGCAAATGGCAAAGCCGCATCCGGCGAAGGGTTCTTTGCCGAGTGCCGTTTGTCGGGCACTCGGCAAAGGCTTTGCTGAGTGCCAGGACGGCACTCGGCAAAGAAAATTGGCCGTCAGCCGTTGACGGCGTCTTTGCCGAGTGCCGGGTCAGGAGACAACTTTCTTGGCGGTTGTTACATATATTTTCATGGCGGTCCTCAACTACAAGAGTAACATATTTTTCTTAGCAGCCCTTAATCACATAGAAAATTGTGATTTCCTTGGTCGCCAATCGCCTAGGAAACTTATATCAACAAATTTTAAAATTCTAGCCACAATTAATAAAATACTCCCTCCATTACAAGTTATAAATCACACTACTACATAATTGATTTTGCGAGGCGGTGGGCTTTTATTAATCGAGACGGGCAAGGTGGGCACCCGCCTCCGTTAATCGATGGAAGGGCCGCCAGCCGAGTGACCGCCTCGGTTAATCATAACGGAAGCGGTTGCCTTACTACAACCGCCTCCGTTAATGGTTTAACCGAGACGGGCAACTTAAGACGTCCGCCTCCATTAATCGACTATTTTCGGAGGCGGTCATTCTAAGGGTCCGCCTCCGTAAATCGATTTACGGAGGCGGGCGTCTTAAGATATCCGTCTCAATTAATGATTGCAATAAAAAGTAATTTATAACTTTTTCGTATGAACATGGATGAAGACAAACTTTATATCAAAATTGTAGCTCTCGACGAGATCTACAACTTTGTAGTTGAAACGTTTTTGAATTGAAGTTGTTTAGGGTCCCAAAATATTATTGTAAGTATATAGATTTTGAAATTTGAAATTTAAAATTATCAAATGATCTCGGATGTTAACATGGTCTATACAAAAGTTATAGTTCTCAATAGAATCTACAACTTTATAGTTGAACAATTTTAAATTTGAAGATGTTTAGAGTATCAAATATGCGTTCAAAGTTTATAGATTTTGAAATTTAAAATTTAGAATTCGTAAACGATCTCCCATGTTCACATAGTTAATACCAAAGTTCTAGTGGCCGACCTGATCTATATGTTTGATATTGACAAGTTGTTATTTAAAGTCACTAGAGTCTCAAATATGTATTTGAAATTCACATGTTTTGAGACTCAATTTTTTGAATTTTTTAACTATGTCTGATGGAGATACATCCTATACCAAAGTTGTAGTACTTGTCAAGATTTAAAACTTTGTAATTACAAGTTTTTTCATTTGAGTTCATTTAGTAGCTAAAATATCCAATATAAAATTACAAAATATTGATATAAAAAGATAGCATATTATATATAGACATGAATGAGTGTGTGGTGCAGTGGTAGAGATGCGGTAGTGTTGAGCACCTGGTTGTGGGTTCGATTATCCAAAGTCATAAGTTTTTTAGTTTTTTTGGGTTTTCTGAAAAACATTAACGGAGGTGGGCATGCTAAGATACCCGCCTCGATTAATGTGACGGAGGCGAGCACATTAAGACCCCAGCCTCCATTAATAGATTAACCGAGACGGACAAAGCAACCGCCTCCGTTAATTCGCATTAATGGAGGCCTTTGATTGGAGACGGTTGCAATGCCCGCTTCAGTTAATAATCGTATAGTAGTGTCATTTTAGTTTTGTTCTAAGTCTTTGACTTTAACTAAGTTCATTATAACACCCTGAAATTTGTCTCTTCTGAAATAGAGCTAAAATGATTTATTTATGATTTTTTGTGCACATGAAATGTAGGAAAATAATTTTTTTATTAAATTAAAATTCATCCTAAGGCTTAGCAACATGTTTGAGCATACATGCCTTTGCATTTGATTTATTTGGTTGAGTGGTTTTGATTGAAAATTTAAAATGGTTCAAATTGCTTTTGCAAATGAAATTAAAAATGACTTTGAAATAAAAGAAGAGAAAGAAAAGAGAATTAGAAATTAAAAGAATTTAAAAAGGTGTAAAATTTATTTTTTGAAAACTTACCAAAATTTCTCAGTTTACTTTGAATTGAAAGTATAATTTAAATGATATTTAAATTTGGTTTTGATTCAAGGTTCAAATGAATTTAAAACCCATTTGAAAAAGTATTAGGAAAATCAAATTTGAAAAAAAATTGAGCAAGCCTTGCTTGTGGCCCATGGTTTTCTCCCGTCTGGCCTTCTCCTTCACCCGGCCTGCCTTTGTTTCCTCCGCGCAGGCCCACCCCGGCCTCTCTCTCGTCCCTGCTTTCCTCCCTTTGGCCCAGCCACGCGCGCAGGCCCAGCTTTTCCCTGCGTGGCCCATTAGTGAGCAGCAGCCTAGCACCGACGCGCCGTCTCCCCGTGCCCGCGCTCTCTCTAACAGCCGACCTCTCCCCTTCTTTCGTTGACAGGTGGGACCGCCCCGTCAGGCGCTCCTTCCCTGTCGTGCCGAACTTGGACTCCGTCGTCGCCCGTGTCCGACCCCGCCACGCCTCGTGTGCCGTGCCGCCCAAGTCTCCATGCCCCATAAATACCGACCGAGCCGTGCCGCCTCCCTACTCTGCCCTCGAGCGCCCGCAGCCACCTTCGCCGAGCCGCCTTTGCCCCTAGTGAGCTCACGCCGCCGTCCGTCGTCCGCCATCCGCCGTCGCCTAGCCTAGCACAGCGCCGTCTCCTCTTGCTCCGCGCCGCCAAAGTCCCCCTAGGTGCGTTCGCCGTCTCCTCCGCTTGCTCCTTGTGTTTTGCTCATGGTGAACCGAGGCCTCTAAGGTCGTTTCCAAGTTTGCCAGCGAAGTGCTCATCGCCGTCAATGGCGCCCCACCGCGTCGGGCACTGTAGCCGTCGGCCAACTCTCTCCCTTTTCCCCCGTGATCTAACTAGCGCCGTTCAATCATGATCCGATGGTCGAGATTTCATGTTACCTCTTCGCTTGGCATAATTTCTAAAGAGCCCCTCTAGTTTTTCGTTTTCAAATCCACAGTCCATAGCACTTTTTCAGAATCCGTTTTCTTCTTTGGAAAGCGTAATTTCTTGGTTTAGATCCAAAATACGTTTCCACAAATTTACAGATTTGCCACTGATTTTGTTTTAGCCATAACTTCTCTGTTTTAACTCCGATTTGATCCGTTCAACTTGCGTTAGGTTCATGATTTCATAATCTACATGTTCATACTACTTTTAAGTATGTTTTGAACTTTTGGAATTCGAGGTTAGAGTTAATCTATTATTTTATTAAAGGAAATCTTGTTTAAATCCTATCTTCTACGTTTTAGCTCTGTTTTGACCCATTCAAGTTGCATTAGATTCATAGCGACGAGATCCATGCATTAGTAACAGTGGTTACCATGTCACTAATACTGGAATTTCTTAGTTTAACTTCTAATTTGGATAATAATTATGCAACCGGATTTCATAAATAAAATATAACTTGTTTTAGTTTTATAATTCAAATCTAAATTTGACTTAATTCAATTTATATTATTTTCAATAGGTAAAATAAATGAATCCCATAGTTTTCTTTTCCACGCATAAAGCAGATCTATCGATAGATTTATCTTTTTCACCGAAGCTCCGATTAGCGTGCCTCTCGCAACTATGTGTTCGTAGCGATGCGTGGAATCGTATTTTAAACTCTTTTACTTATTTTTCTATGATTGGTGGTGTACTGTTCTAATTTAGATCTATTGTTTACTTTGTGTATGATTGCAAGGATACTTGTGTGGTGCTTTATGATCATGTCCAGTCGGTGAGGTTTACATGGTGAATCAAGAAGCAGATCTTTAAAGTTTTAGACTCGAAGAAAGATCTAAGTTTAAGGCAAGTACAGCATAGGATCTTCCTTGTTGTCCTATACACCTTAAATCATTTAATTCATACTGCATGTGTCTACCTTAACTGCAACTAAGGAGATCCTAGACTTTTGTACTTGTACCTTGATACCTTTGGGTTATTGTATTAGGTAGCTTTGCTAGTGCTCAACTAAAACCATGATCTTGTAACTTGACTAATGGTATATGTAATAAACATAAAAATATGCTTTTTAGCAACATAGAACAAGGGGGCTAGAGCATTGGGCTATTTTATGGCGCTCTAGATTCCTCTCCCTAAGTACTTATCTCTAAGTGATTTATCCAGGACTTACAGTATAGCGGTGAGGGCTATATGGCTCTGGCTTTAGCTCAGTATGAGGACCTTTTCTAGCTTGTTAGAGATTACCTTTATTGGCATAAGAATGGCTTGCCAAATTGGGTATAGTACAACCTCTACTCTTATGTGTATAGCCGTGGTGGAATTATGCTATTCGGCAAAGGGTTCCTATATCTGTTTGCTGAGTGAATCTAATGGCCTTAACTTGTTAGACGAACCTTTAAAAGGCTTTATAGTGAACCCTGCCGACCTTCCTTGGAAGTGGGTCAAGAGATTAGCCACCTTGGGCGAAAGGGTAAATCACGACTCACAGTGAAAGTGTACAACCTTTGCATAGTGTAAAACTGGTATATCAACCGTGCTCACGGTCACGAGCGGCCTTGGAACATTTACGGAATAGATGATCACTAATGGTTAATGATGGTGAACACTGATGATACTGATGATGAAGATGCTTACTAATGATTATTGTTTATGCTATTCATTATTCATGTTTACCTGATCGTGTGTTTATGGGCTTGTGATAAACTTGTTGCCGCCCAATTGCTAAAAGATGACTTATTAAAAGCTAATTGCAGTTAAACCAGTGTCAGCCTTTTGAGCCTCATGAACCCCATGTTATATTTATTGAGTACGACATGTACTTATGCTTGCTTTATTTTTCACATATTTGGATAAAAATTTATGATGGGTATCAGATTGTTAGAGTTTAGAGGAATTAGGCTTGTGATCAACCAGTTAGTTGTCTCTGTAGAAGTGGAGTCTTCACCTGAAGGTCGAAGTTGTCTTTCCGCTGTCTATACTCTAAGGTTGTATTTTTTTTATACTAATACGCTATGTAATAAGCATTGTCTTATGATATTACCCTTATTTATAGCTATATTTGAGATTTGACTTCCTGTGCTCACATATGGTGTGTATCTAGTTTTGTTCTTAAAACCGGGTGCGACAAAGTGGTATCAGAGCAATGCTGACTGTAGGACGCAAGCCTAGATAGAACTAGATGTTTTAACATGCTTTTATCTCTGCTTAGTTCTTGCTTCCTCTCTAACCTTGTTATTTTCTAAAAGTTATGCTCACCTCAGCCTCTGTTCTGTTATGAAAACCTTGTCTCTATTCTCAATCCTCTCTCTTCGTCTATATAGATGGGTCGTAATGAGGGGACCACCAGTATCAAAGGTCAGGAGGACCAAGCTACGTTGTCCTTAGCTGCCTTTAACAAGGAGAAGCTGGTAGCTATCCAACAACAAGTACTAGAAGGAATGATTCAACATGGGAGTTCTCAATAGTGCTTGCCACAAGGTCAAACCAACATACCAAAGGGACCAGTAAAGAGACAAGTAGCAGAAGCTTAGAAGAATATGTAGTCCAATGAAGATGTTGGAAGAACGGTGCATGGATGCCAGGAGCACCTACAGCAGAAGCAAGAACAGAAGGTCCAAAAGAAACAGGAGCAAGGAAGTAAAGTAAAAAGAAACTACATCCAAGAAAGATTGAATAATGTGGATATGACTACTACTCATGGAGCTAAGGAGGTTGTGTATGGTATCATTCTAGTAAACTCAGTTCCCGCCACAGTGCTGTTTGACCCCAGAGCTTCACGTTCGTTCATCTCTAGCCAATATGTAGAAGGTCATAAGATAACTATGTTTCCAATAAGGAAACCGGTGATAATTAACTCTCTAGGAGGTGAAGTGAAGGCAGACCACATATGCTCAAAAGTTAGTCTTGACATAAAGGGGGTGGGTGAACTTCATGGCAAACCTTATTGTTTTGGAGTCAATGGAAATTGATGTTGTCCTAGGACAGGGATGGTTATCTACTTGTAAAGGAGTGATTAAGTATGTCCAACGTTTGGTTCTTCTAACAACACCGTCAGGAGAAAGAATTGAGTATGAAGGTATTCAGCCTGTATCTGAGGATAATGTAGATAAGAAGAGGAAGACAATATCATCAAAGACACCTATGAAGAACTCATGCTAGACTACCCAAGATTCTTAGTTAAGGAATAGGAGTTTGTGCCATTTATGTAATAAAAATGATAGTATCGCAAGTTGAGTCAATGATTGAATTATGCATCTTTGTTGCTTGTTGAATTGTCATTATGCTTATAATTGTTTTGAATCTTTGTAATGATTGCAATGATCTTGTTGGGTGTTTTCACAATTTCATTTAGTTTATAGGCCTAAGGTATAAGGATCAGTGCAATAAATAGTTGGGTTATGGTATTCTTCTGTGTCCTCTATCCTATCTTCTCGGAGCAGTCTGCACTATTCGGCTTATATCTCTATTTTTGGACTACCAAAAATCATGAGAAAATTCTGGACAATAGTAGACTTCAATATCTTTCTCTGAGTGTAAGAATGAGCTTAATAGCTATTTTGGTTATGGAGATACGAAAATCACAAGGTGAAGCATCTGTGCTGTTTGGAACCAGTAACTGTTTCCCTTGTGCACTATTTTAGACCAGGTTAATTGCAGAGTTTGGAAAAGTGTTCTATAAGGAGGTTATGGATAATTTTATAAGATTTCCAATGGTATAAGCTACAACCTCATTGGATTAATAGAATGTGAGTTGCAGCTGTTTTACTATGCTGTTGTCTTTCTACTCGTGAGGAATTTCAGATTCCTTGTTCTTGCCCATATACAAGAGTACCATCGGGATGTCAGAATGACTTCATACTAGTTAGCTCTTCTAAAAGAATGTGCAAGCTATGCTTGGTGTCCCCTAGTTTATCTTTTCTTAAGGGGGGTAGCCAAGTCGAAGAATTTGCAAGATGAAGTGTCCTAAGTTCTAGTTTGCGCAGCGGAAGCATGGTGGTACCAAAAGATGTGAAAGAAGCTCAGAGTTTCAATCAGGTTTGGTTAAAGGTTCAACGAAGGTTTATCCAAGATCATCAAGATTTTAGTAGAGCTACCGAAGAAGTTTTCAAGTTAGTTTGGATCAAGAGACCTCAGCTAAGTGTTGAAGGAGTCCAAGAAAAGGTTGAAGTAAAACCTATGTATTAGCTTTGTCAGATCAGGACGAGAGCTTCATATCTGCAGTGATGCACCTTGTCAAGGTGTGGGATGTGTCCTTATACAGGAAGAAAAGTAGTGGCTTATTCGTTAAGTCAACTAAGGAAGCGTGAGTTGAACTACCTAACATGTTATCTGGAGTCATCCATTCTAGAGCATGGAAGTAATATCTTCTTGGAAGAAAAAGTGTCATCTAGGAGGATCACAAGAATCTATAGGACATTTTCACTAAGTTGGTCTTGAGCTTGTGAAATCCTCGTTGGAATGAGCTTGCGACATCATTGTTGGATTGAAGCAAACAAGGTTTATGACTTGGAAAAGTGCAATCATTTGGAGAAGCAAAAGTCGTTGTCGATGCCATTAGCAAGAGAGAGTTATGCTAAGAAGATTCGAACGACACCATGGACTAAGAGTTGTCGAGCAACTTAATCAGAATCCTTAAATGTCTTAAAGATTGGTAGTAGAATCCCCTTCTAACCAAGAGAATCATCAGGCTTTGTTGGAAGGTGGATATTTTAATGAAGAGAATTGGTATTGTAGGAAAGGTGGCCTAGTGATTGGAGATACCTGAGAGTTGTTCAAGGTACCTGTTAGAATCTTGGAATCAATTGGGCAAGTTACTTGGAGTAAAGTCAACAGGTATGCAAAGTAAAGCGGAATCCTTATCGAGACGATCGAACTACACGATGAAGTAAAGAAGAATCTAAAGATGAAGTATCCCTGTCTCCTAGACGACGTCTTCTGAATCTTGGGGATGATATTCATCTTAAGAGGGGTAGAATTGTAACACCCTAAAATTTGCCTCTTCTAAAATAGAGCTAAAATAATTTATTTATGAATTTTTGTGCACATGAAATATAGGAAAATAAAATTTTTCATTAAATTAAAATTCATCCTAAGGCTTAGCAACATGTTTGAGCATACATGCCTTTGCATTTGATTTATTTGGTTGAGTGATATTGATTGAAAATTTAAAATGGTTCAAATTGCTTTTGCAAATGAAATTAAAAATGGCTTTGAAGTAAAAGAAGAGAAAGAAAAGAGAATTAGAAAATAAAAGAATTTAAAAAGGTGTAAAATTTATTTTTTGAAAAGTTACTAAAATTGCTCTGTTTACTTTGAATTGAAAGTATAATTTAAATGATATTTAAATTTGGTTTTGATTCAAGGTTCAAATGAATTTAAAACCCATTTGAAAAAGTATTAGGAAAATCAAATTTGAAAAAAATTGAGCAAGCCTTGCCACTGGCCCATGGTTTTCTCCCGCCTGGCCTTCTCCTTCCCCCCGACCTGCCTCTGTTTCCTCCGCGCAGGCCCACCCCGGCCTCTCTCTCGGCCCTTCTTCCCTCCCTTTGGCCCAGCCACGCGCGCAGGCCCAGCATTTCCCCGCGCTGCCCAGTAGCCCAGCACCGACGCGCCGTCTCCCCGCGCCCGCACTCTCTCTGACAACCGCCCTCTCCCCTTCTTTCGTCGACAGGTGGGACCGCCCCGTCAGGCGCTCCTTCTTCCCCGCCGTGCCGAACTTGGACTTTACGGCCGCCCGTGTCCGACCCCACCAAGCCTCGTACGCCGTGCCGCCCAAGTCTCCGTGCCCCCATAAATACCGACCGAGCCGCGCCGCCTCCCTACTCCGCCCTCGAGCGCCCGCAGCCACCTTCACCGAGCCGCCTTTGCCCTAGCGAGCTCACGCCGCCATCGACTGTCCTCTGTCGCCTAGCCTAGCATAGCGCCGTCTCCTCTTGCTCCGTGCCGCCAAAGTCCCCCTAGGTGCCTTCGCCATCTCCTCCGCTTGCTCCCTGTGTTTTGCTCGTGGTGAACCGAGGCCTCTAGGGCCATTTCCAAGTTCGCCGGTGAAGTGCCCGTCACCGTCAATGGCGCCCCACCACGCCGGGCACTATAGCCGCCGGCCGTCTCTCTCCTTTTTCCCCGTGATCTAATCAGCGCCGTTCAATCATGATCCGACGGTCGAGATTTCATGTTACCTCTTCGCCTAGCATAATTTTTAAAGAGCCCCTCTAGTTTTCTGTTTTCAAACCCGTAGTCCATAACACTTTTTCAGAATCCATTTTCTTCTTTGGAAAGCGTAATTTCTTCGGTTTAGATCCAAAATACATTTCCACTTATTTACAGATTTGCCACTGATTTTGTTTTAGTCATAACTTCTCCGTTTTAACTCCGATTTGACCCGTTCAACTTGCGTTAGGTTCGTGATTTCATAATCTACATGTTCAACTTTTAAGTATGTTTTCAACTTTTGAAATTCGAGATTAGATTTAATCTATTATTTTATTAAAGGAAATCTTGTTTAAATCCTATCTTCTACGTTTTAGCTCTATTTTGATCCATTCAAGTTGCGTTAGATTCATAGCGACGAGATCTATATGTTAGTAACAGTGGTTACCATGTCATTAATACTGGAATTTCATGGTTTAACTTCTAATTTGGATAATAATTATGCAACCAAATTTCATAAATAAAATATGACTTGTTTTAGTTTTATAATTCAAATCTAAATTTGACTTAATTCAATTTATATTATTTTCAATAGTTAAAATAAATGAATCCCATAGTTTTCTTTTCCGCACATAAAGTAGATCTATCGGTAGATGTATCTTTTTCACTGAAGCTCCGATTAGCGTGCCTCTCGCGACTGCGTTCGTAACGATGTGTAGAATCGTATTTCAAACTCTTTTACTTATTTTTCTATGATTGTTGTACTGTTCTAATTTAGATCTATTGTTCGCTTCATGTATGATTGCATGGATGCTTGTGTGGTGCTTTATGATCATGTCTAGTTGGTGAGGTATACATGGTGAATCAAGAAGCAGATCTTTGAAGTTTTGGACTTGAAGAAGGATCTAAGTTTAAGGCAAGTACAACATGGGATCTTCCTTGTTGTCCTACACCTTAAATCATTTAATTCATACTGCATGTGTCTACCTTGACTGCCACTAAGGATATCCTAGACTTTTGTACTTGTACCTTGATACCTTTGGGTTATTGCATTGGTTAGCTTTGCTAGTGCTCAACTAAAACCATGATCTTGTAACTTGACTAATGGTATATGCAATAAACATTAAAATATGCTTTTTAGCAACATGGAACAAGGGGGCTAGAGCATTGGGCTATTTTATGGTGCTCTAGATTTCTCTCCCTAAGGACTTATCTGTAGGTGATTTATCCGGGACTTACAGTACAGCTGTGAGGCCTTTATGGCTCTGGCTTTAGCTCAGTATGAGGACCTTTTCTAGCTTGTTAGAGGTTACCTTTATTTGTGTAAGAATGGCTTACGAAATCGGATATAGGACAACCTCTATTCTTATGTGTATAGCCGTGATGGAATTGTGCCATTCGATAGGGGGTTCCTATATCTATTTGCCGAGTGAATCTAATGGCCCTAACTTGTTAGACGAACCTTTGAAAGGCTTCATAGTGAACCCTATCAACCTTCCTTGGAAGTGGGTCAAGAGATTAGCTATCTCGGGCGAAAGGGTAAATCACGACTCACAGTGAAAGTGTACAACCTCTGCAGAGTGTAAAACTGGTATATTAGCCGTGCTCACGGTCATGAGCGGCCTTAGAACATTTACGGAATAGATGATCACTAATGGTTAATGATGGTGAACACTGATGATACTGATGATGAAGATGCTTACTAATGATTACTGTTTATGCTATTCATTATTCATGTTTACCTGATCATGTGTTTATGGGCTTATGATAAACTTGTTGTCGCCCAATTGCTAAAAGATAACTCATTAAAAGCTAATTGCAGTTAAACCAGTGTCAGCTTTTTGAGCCTCATGAACCCCATGTTATATTTATTGAGTACGACATGTACTTATGCTTGCTTTATTTTTCACATATTTGGATAAAAATTCTGGATGGGTACCAGATTGCTAGAGTTTAGAGGAATTAGGCTTGTGATCAACCAGTCAGTTGCCCCTGTGGAAGTGGAGTCTTCATCTGAAGGTCAAAGTTGTCTTTCCGTTGTCTATACTCTGAGGTTGTATTTTTTATACTAATACGCTATGTAATAAGCATTGTCTTATGATATTACCCTTATTTGTAGCTATATGTGAGATTTGACTTCTTGGGATCACGTATGGTGCGTATCTGGTTTTGTTCTTAAAATTGGGTGCGACATTCATCAAAAAATATATTAACATCTAAAGTATCAATCAAACAAGTAAATTATCAAAATATCTTTTATGATGTGTCAAATGAATCTAGTTTGATATTGTGTATTTTACTATAATCTTGAGCAAAATTAAGAAAGTTGGCAACTCATCCTGGCACACACATTAAAACAATTGATAACATACAGTTGACATCCATTTAGATAGCCTATTTTGGTACACAAAGTGATATCCTTAAGGGTATGTTTCAAATACAGTAATCATACAAAAATTTTAGAGAAATCAGTTCAATTTCATGTGAAAATCGTAGGATTAAAACAATCTCATGTTCTAAAACAGGCCTAAAATTCTAGTTTTTTTGTTGTTGAGTCGAACCTAAAAGGGAAAAGTACTTTCGACCCCCCCCCTCAACTTTTGCGGTGGTCCAATTTACCTCCCTGGTCTATAAAACCGGTTGTTTGACCCCCTTCAACTTTCAAAGCTGTTTGTTTTTGCACCCTAGCCGGTTTTGGACGATGGTTTTGCTGACATGGTGCCACATCAGAGGGAGGTAAATCGGACTAGTTAAAAGTTCAGGGAGGTAAATTTAAATAGTTAAAAGTTCAGGGAGGTAAATTAAAATAGTTAAAAGTTCAGGGAGGTAAATCGAACTAGTTAAAAGTTCAGGGAGGTAAATCGAACTATAAGTATATTTTTTTAAAAAAACCAAAAAGTGAGTAAAAAATTCAAAAAATTATCCAAACATTTTTATATGAAAAATAATGCAATTAAAAATCATAAAATTTAGCTTACTATAAATTCATAGAAATTTTGTTTTAGCTTGGAAAATTATGAAACTAGTTTTGAATTTTTTTAAAATCATGCTCTATCTTATGCTGCCTATCTTGAAATTGTTTGAATCTTGATGGATTCATTTTGGTGTTTATTTGCTAGTAGAAGCTCTCGTTATCTATTTGATTGCAGGGATAGGTACGCTAAATATGGCTAGAGATTTTCCTATCGGTATTGGAGCAAGTCCAAACAGATTAAAGGTGATGAGTTGTCAGAGACTGCTGTTTAAGCGCTATTTACTCTATAATGGATAGGTAGAGCCAAAGAGTGTGAACTATACAGGTGAACAATACCTTTTGATGAAATGAAAGAAATGTTTCCGGTGTATAGAGAGGGCCTCGCACGAGAGCTTCTACTAGCAAATAAACACCAAAATGAATCCATCAAGATTCAAACAATTTCAAACTAGGCATCATAAGATAGGGCATGATTTAAAAAATCAAAACTAGTTTCACAATTTTCGAAGCTAAAACAAAATTTCCATAAATTTTCTAAGAGTAAGCCAAATTTTATGATTTTTATTTGCATTATTTTTTCATGTAAAAATATTTGGATAATTTTTTGAATTTTTACTAATTTTTTGGATATATTGTTTTAAAAAATATACTTCTTGTTTGATTTACCTCCTTGAACTGTTAACTAGTCTGATTTATCTTCGTGAACTTTTAACTAGTCCGATTTACCTCCCTGAACTTTTAACTAGTCTGATTTACCTCTCTCTACATGGTACCACATCAGCAAAACCACCATCAAAACTGCTATGATAAAAAATAAACAGTTTTAAAAGTTGAAGGGGGGTCAAACAACCGGTTTTATAGATCAGGGAGTAAATCAGACCACCATAAAAGTTGAGTGCGGGCAAAAGGACTTTTTCCAACCTAAAATTCTACTCCAGCTGTCTACGTCCCTGCGGATGTGGACTGGCTGCTAAAGGGCCAGCATGGGGAGTAGAGGAACCTCAAGCCCATCCGGCCCACCAACTAGGGCCTTTTACAAACATCACATCCCTCTTCCTCTTCGCCGGCGGGCACCATCGCCACCAGCATGGCCGCCGCCACCTCCGCGGCAGCTGCCGTCTCCTCGTCGCGTCTGTATCCTCTCCTCCAACCCCACCTTCGTTTCCTTCCCACGGCGACCGCTTCTAGCTACCTCCCTCTCCCTAGTGAAACGACCCCGATTTCCGTGAAGGGAAATTCACAGTGTCGAAGTGTAATAAGACCGTTGTAGATCATATTACCCAAATTCCAGTCGAATATCACATCCATACAACGATAATATCAGAGTACAAATAGTGCGGAATTGCATAAATTATTACATCGCCGCATTGGCGGAATCAAAAGTAGCATTCATTCAGAACAGCTTGAAGATAAGATCGCCAAACTCGAGCGTAGGAACGAATCCCTCAACCGTCAAACTCCTCGGAGCTATACTCCTCAGCAGAACCTGTGTGCCAAAATTTATCAGTACGATTTGTACTGGCCACTCCCAACCCTATGAGCATTGCTTTGTGAAAATTGGATGCAAGTTGGATATAATCAAAAGGAACCTATAAGGTTGGGGTTTCCTATGTATTAGCATATCAAGTACATAATAATAGTTGGTCAAGTTTTAACACCGTTCTCACACATTCCACCCCATTTCCCATTCCCGAGCCAGGTTTCGATCCTGGGATCGATTTACCACCATCTCCGCACCATCACCATACCCATACCATCGCTTAGTCGACAGGCCAACTCCCTCTCGGCACTGTCTCAAGGCCCGTAGCCCCTGGCTACATCCGAACACTCACTCCCAGGGGGAGAAAAGAAGGACTCATCTCTCTATCTAGTTTAAGCGAAACCCAGGAAAGGTCCATAGCCGACAAATCGGCATATGTATCGATCGATCAACCATACACTCTACAGAGGTTTTACATAACCACAAGATCCGCCTTCCTCGCTGACCGTCGTCAACTGGGCTGATTCCGGCCGCTTGCTAGCCTAGGATAATGCCACTCTACCATTCAGCCCTGGTACACCCCAAGTCCAGTCTAGGGTGGCTGAAACTGTGAGTCATGAGCCGGGTCCACAAGGTCTCCATGAAGTCTCAGAAGGGTGTGGGGGAAATCCTTCGCACCCCGTACCTCCCTCACACTGTCCGCTACCAACCTAGCAGTAGTGGCAATATCCTACCAAGTAGTCCGGCCGTCCCGCACCATATAGGGCGAGTGGTACGTAAGGCTTCCCGGTGAGTCTGAGTACTAGTAAGTCCTTAGGGATGACCAAGCCAGAATGTCTCCATCAGGGTTTCCATTTACCGTGCCACCACAACACCTCCACCCTAGGCTCCTCCCATCACAGGATCACACCCGGGGCCACCTCATATACTTTTACCCACCACAGGTATCCATTCCAGGGGTGCCCAGGTAGCACCCCATGGCAAGACTTGCCCTAGGCTCGTCGTATACTCCAACTTAGTCGACACAACCATCACCCTCCACGCACCCAAGTCACACACGCAACACTCTCCCCATGGTCCAGATAACACCAGTTTCCACCACGCATCAATGTAGTGCAAGCGTAGTAGAAGTAATAAGCGATGAAATGTAATAGCAAGCGTGTGACTAGCCTATCAGCAGGGTGAGCAGGGGTAAGGTTGTGTCAAGGTAAAGGCCATCAAGAAAACATACTACCATGCAAGTCCTACCATAATGTGATCTTGACAATAAAGTAAGCACTAGCATTTCTATATTAGCCATGCGTAATAGGTGCTACGAGATTAGGTGGGATGTGGCACCTTCAGTGTAGTCGTCTCCGTACTCCTCACGGTACTCACGATCCTCGTCCGTCCGGTTCTCCTCCGAGTCTGCAAATGTTCGCATTATATACGCATTAGCGACGTCTATAGAATAGCACAAAGAAGCAATAAAAATTCAAAAGAGCCAACTGCACTCAAACACGGGTTCATTGTGTAGAGCCTGATTTTAGATGAATTTTGGTCCTAGTTTCGTATTTTCTGAGGTCATATGAATTTGTTATGAATTTCCAAAGATTAAATCCATTTCTGAAAATAAAAAAGGCTGAATTAATCCTGGGCTGACATGTGTCATGCTATGGTTGATCCATGTGGCTTGCTGACATCAGACGTCAGCATCGCGGTTCCGAGCTGACAGGTGGGGTCTAGCTGACGTCAGCATGATGTCAGCATGATGTCACCATTTGACGCGTGGGTCCAGAGTGTCTATGCCACTGACATGTGGGGCTAGGTCAATGGTCAACGTTGACCAGTTAACGGTCAACACGGACTGGGTCTCAAACGGGCTTCGGGTTGGGCCGGACACGTGGCGTGGGCCTCTACTGGGCCTCTATTGGGCTTCGTCCACAGCTCGCGGGCGTGGGCGTGGCTCACGGTGGACCAGGTGGTGCTGGTCCATGGACCTAAGGCAGGGTCCTTGGTGGACCAAGTCCACCGTCATTTCCTTCGGCTCGGCTCTTGTGCACCGGGTACAAGGCTGCGCTGGTCAACACACCCCTCCTCCTCTGTTTCTTCCACGGCGCGCTCCCGTCGGTGACGTACTCACCGGCGAGCTTCCGCAGCGGTGCTAGCGCCCAATTGACGTGGGGAAAAGCACCGTCAGGCTTCGACGACTGCGATGGTGGGGTCGGGGCGACAGCTAGGACTCCCTAGGACCCTGGCCACGGTGGTTGGCGGTTCGGCGGTGCCCACCGATGGTGAAGTCGCCTGTGCAGGCTTCCTGGTGTCTCGGCTGGGCGGGTAAAGGCTTCAGCGGTTTTGTGGGAGCATGACGAGGGCATCCAGTGCTCGAGGCGGGGCACGGATTCTCATGAGGCCGGTAGGGGTTTCCCGGCGGCCATGGCGGTAGTCCTTCGGACACGACGGCGACGTCGGTGAGGTGGCCACGGTCACGGTGAAACGTCCCGATGGGGGCGTGTAACCTTCTACGGATTCGTGGGGATGTGGCGAGGACGTCCAGGCTCAAGGCGGGGTTCGGGTTCTCCTGTGGCCGGTGGGGGTTCTCCGGCAGCCACGGCGACATGGTGACTACGGCGAGGCGCACGGGTGCACTATGGGGCTCCAGCGGGGTGGTCACGTCTTACGCGTGAGTTACCCGTGGCTCCAGCGAATAGGATGGGCGAGACAAGGAGACGCCAGGCGTTCCCAGCGGACCTGGCCACAGTGGTCTGGTGCTCAGGCCGGTGGTGGTGGTGTTCTGGCCGGTGGTCTGGTGCTCTGGCCGGTGGTCTGGTGCTCTGGCCGGTGGTGGCAACGGTGGTCTGGTGCTCTGGCCGGTGGTGGCCACGCCACGACGACAGCGTTGCGAGCGCGACGAGCGAGTGCTCTGCCTTGGCGTCCATGGGGCTTGGAGGGGTCTACAGCGTCCAAGGGCTCAGAGGTGGTCGCGGTGTGCGCGTGAGTGTGCCGTGCGTGTGTACCCAGTGGCCGGAGATGGCCTTGGCCTATGCGCTCACGATGTGGAGCGCCATGGCCGACACGGTAAGGTCCGGCGGCGAGCAGGGAGAGGCCGGAAGGCTCACCGTAGGTGTTGAGGGCGAGAGGATAGCGGTGCAATGAAGAGTCAAGGCCGTGTAGCTCCGGAAGCCATGCCGTGTAGTGTCGTCCGCTCCAGCTTCGGTGATCTCCCGGTCTTCCTCCCGGCAGCGGCTCCGGTATTTCCTTTCCCCCCCTTCTTCCTCTCCTCCCTCTTCTCTCTTGGCTAGGGTGTGCTGTGGACGGCCACAAGGTGGCGGCGGGGCACAGGAGAGCGCTAGGGCAACCGAGGGCCGTGGCTTTATAGCCGAGCTTCGAGCTCCAATGGCGGATGGCGATCGAGCGGTGGAGACGTGATCAGTGGCATCCAATGGCTCGTGTGCGGTGGCGTAGGCGCAGTGCAAGGGTTGCGTGGGTGCGGCGCTAAGGAGACAGGGCCATGCTCCAGGCGTGACCCCTGGCCCGCCCTGCCACCGCTGTCGGGCGCCGGTCGCGTAGGCGGTTGAGGAGTGGGTGAGGAAGACGACATTGTAGACGGGTGTGCGGCTAACACGCGGGGTCCAGTGGGCAGCGGCTACGGGCGAAGAAGAAGGGCGCGCGGGTGAGCAACGCGCTGGGCCGCGAGTTGGGCTGTTGCACGCGAGTTGGGCCGGCCGGCTGCTACTGCGCGCGCGCTGGGAGGCGGCCGCGATGGGGCTGGCTGGGCTGGCTAGCTTGGGCCGAGCGGCTGGCTGCGAGGCCCACTTCTTCTTTTCCTTTTTCTGTTTTACATTTTTTTCCATTGTTTGGATTCAAATTTGGTTTAGAATTTGAATTCAAAACTGAGGTAACTTATTCATTGGAGTTTAGAGAATTTTGTTTAATAATAACTTTATGGTTTATTATTTTATTGGAGTCATTTAGCAAATCATAACTCAAATGGAAATCCAAATCACATTTTGAATTAGCAATGTATGCAACATTATATTTGTTAGAAATTAATAAACACAGTTATCTAATGACATGCCATTCTTATATGTTGACTGGGGTTGGGTTAGACTTAATACATCTCTTAGGTTAGGTTTCTATACATAACACTCATCATCACATGGGATTCTTGAGAAAAAAATTTGTGGTTGTGATTTTTGGTGTGTGGATTTTCTGGGTTGTTACAGTCCTACCCCCTTAACAGAATCTTGTCCCCGAGATTAAAGCGTAACGTACTCTTCGAAGAGGTAAGGATATCATAGCCAGAGGTCCGACTCTTTCTCCCATGTTGCTTCTCTCTCAGTGTGATTACTCCATTGGATCTTGCACATAGGAATAGTCTTGCTTCGGGTTTCTTTGGTATCTCTACCTAGAATTCTGATAGGATGTTCTCTATGCTCAAGTGTATCTTGAATGTCAAGTGTATCAGTCGGAATTACTTCATTGGGCACTCTCAAACATTTGCGTAGCTGGGATACATGAAATACGGGATGTACACCCATCAATTCCTCAGGTAACTCAAGTTTGTAGGCGAGCTTTCCAATTCTCTTGCAAATCTTGTATGGGCCAACAAATCTAGGGGCAAGCTTGCCTTTCACATGGAATCTGACAGTCCCACGTAGCGGAGATACCTTGAGATAGACGAAGTCTCCCACATTGAACTTCTCTTCTCCTTTTATCAGCATAGCTCTTGTATCGACTTTGAGCAATTCTCATATTCTCCTTCACTTGAGCAACTCCTTCTTCTACATCTTGAATCTTAGCGGAATCAAAGAACGATCTTTCTCTTGGTTGGGACCACATCAACGGTGTCTTACAAGGTCTGCCATACAGAGCTTCCAACGGCGACATCTTGATACTGGCTTGGTAGCTCTTGTTGTAAGAGAACTCTGCATAGGGTAAGCATTTCTCCCAATCAGAGCCATAATTCAATACACTTGCGCGAAGCATGTCTTCTAAGATCTTATTTACTCATTCTGTCTATCCATCTGTCTGTGGGTGGTAAGCGGTACTGAAATCAAGTTTGGTTCCAATGGACTGGTGCAGAGCTTCCCAGAATCGGGACACAAACTGAGGACCACGATCAGATACAATACTAGAGGGTGCTCCATGCAGTCTGAGAATATGCTCAATATATAGATCTGCTAATTTTTCTGCATTGGTCTTGGTCTTCACTGGTACAAAGTGAGCAATCTTGTTCAAACGATCAACAATCACCCAGATGGAATCATGGCCTTTCTGTGAATGGGGCAATCCAACTATGAAGTCCATGGATATGCTCTCCCATTTCCACTCGGGAACGTCAAGAGGCTTTAGCAATCCTGCAAGCCTTTGATGTTCAGCCTTGACTCTATTACAGGTGTCACATCGTGCCACATGTCCTGCAATGTCTGTCTTCATGCCTTTCCACCAAAAGTGTTTTTTCAAGTCTTGATACATCTTTGAATTTCCAGGGTGAATACAGTACTTAGAATCATGGGCTTCTGATAGAATTTCCTCTCGTAGGGCTGGATCAGAAGATACACAGATTCTGTCCTTGAACCAAATGGTTCCTTGTTCATCTTCATGGTGGTTGGTCTTGTAGCCTAGTTTCATCAGACCACGGAGATATTCGATCTCTTCACAATTTTTCTGAGCTTGACAGATGCGATCTGTGAGATCATACTGTATGCGGAGCTCATTCAACAAGCCTTGCGGTAGTATCTCAAGTTGGAAATCATCAATCTCCTCCTTGAGCTCAGGTGGTACGGATTCAGTGATCAAAGTGTGACAGTAACTCTTACGGCTGAGGGCATCTGCGACTACATTAGCTTTTCCTGGATGATAGTGAATTTCCAGATCGTAGTCCTTGATCAACTCTAGCCATCGGCGTTGCCTCATATTCAGATCTTCTTGAGTGAAAAAGTACTTCAAGCTCTTGTGATCGTTGTAGATATCACACTTGTTGCCTATCAAGTAGTGCCTCCAGATTTTCAAGGCATGCACAACTGCTGCTAACTCAAGATCATGAGTAGGGTAACGGTTCTCATGTTCTTTCAACTGTCGGGAAGCATAAGCTATTACTTTTCCATCCTGCATCAATACACAACCAAGTCCTTGGCGGGATGCATCACAATAGACCACGAAATCCTTGCTGATATCAGGCAATGCTAACACACGGGTTGTGGTAAGCTTCTGTTTCAATTCCTGGAAGCTTTGTTCGCACTCGGGCGTCCATTCAAACTCCTCAGTCTTTTTCAGAAGGTTGGTCATCGAACGGGCTATCTTGGAAAAGTTCTCGATGAATCGGCGATAATATCCAGCCAATCCCAAGAAACTCCTGACTTCTGTCACATTACGGGGTTGTTCCCATTCTTTCACGGCCTCTATCTTAGCTAGGTCAACTGCAACACCTTCAGCTGATAATACATGGCCTAGGAAGGCAACTTCCTGTAGCCAAAACTCACATTTGCTGAACTTTGCGTAGAGCTGATGTTGGGCTAGTTTCTCAAGTACAGTTCTCAGATGATGTTCGTGTTCTTCAGTGGTAGGTGAATAGACAAGGATGTCATCAATGAATACTACCATGAACTTATCCAGATCATCCATGAAAACCTTATTCATCATGTTCATGAAGTATGCGGGTGCATTCATGAGTCCAAAGGATACCACAGTGAACTCAAACTGCCCATACCTAGTCACGAAGGCTATCTTTGGGATGTCATTCTCTCGAATCTTCATCTGATGATAACCAGATCTGAGATCAATCTTGGAGAAATACTTGGCACCTCTAAGCTGATCAAGCAAATCATCAATCCTTGGCAGGGGGTACTTGTTCTTGATGGTGACTGCGTTCAAGTTCCGGTAATCAATGCACATTCTCATTGAGCCATCCTTCTTCTTAACAAACATAATAGGGGATCCCCAGGGTGAAGCACTGGGTCTAATATATCCCTTCGAGATGAGCTCATCAAGCTGTTTCTTGAGCTCGGCCAGTTCATCAACTGACATGCGATAGGGTCTCTTGGCAATGGGTCCCGTTCCCGGCAAAAGATCAATGATGAACTATACATCACGATCTGGTGGCATATCCGGTAATTCTTCAGGGAATACATCGGGATAGTCTCTGACCACAGGCACCTCATGAACTTTCTTTTCCTCTTTTTGTGATTCTGATCTTGCTTTAAGGGCACATAGGATAGAGGTGGACTTTCTAGACTGGGGTTCACATCTAATGACTTGGCCCGATGGGTGGGTCACTTGGACGTATCTAGGTGAACATGATATGATACCTCGGTGAATGGTTAACCAGTCCATGCCTAAGATGACATCTAGGTTAGTGGAAGGTAACAGGGTTAGATCGGCTTTAAAGATAAGACCCTCAATGGTAAGACTCACTCCCTTACAGATGTGGGTGCATTTTAGGTCTCCTAAAGGTGAGCTGGTGATGATAGGCTTTTCATGTGGGGTTACAGGCAAGTCATGCTCTCGTGCAAACTTGGATGATATGTATGAACAAGTTGCTCCAGAGTCAAATAGAACTGATGCAGTATTGCCATTAACTAAAAACATACCATACACCACATCAGGGGCAGTCTGTGCTTCCTCGGCGTCCAGATGGTTGAGACGTCCACGAGTAGCAGATCCCTTGAACTGAGACTTCTGAGCAGCTGAGTTCTGAGGGCACTCAGCAGCTTTATGACCCGGTTGGCCACAAGCGAAGCAGGTGAAAGGCGCACTGCCTGCAGGGGTTGGCGCGGGTGCCTTCCAGTTTCCAGTGCCTGGTGCGGAGCGGTTCTGTGCTGGGCGTTCATTCTCAGAGCGGGAACGGTTGAAACGGTTCTGAGTGTTGCGGTCCTGAGCATAACGGTCCCGGGTGTAACGATCCTGAGCAGGGTGGGAGTATTTGGCGGTGTAGCCTCCACTTCCCCTACTCGATCTAGGGTTGTCATCCCTGTTGTGGCGTGAGCATTCCCTGGATGGTGCATCTCTATGGAACCTCTTGCGGTCACGTCCACGGGAAGACTCCTCAGGCTTACGCTTCCTCTCCTTGTACTCCTCTCCAGCTTCAGCACGATCCTTCTCAATCTGGATGCAGCGATCCACCAGAGCACGCAGTGTGTTACTCTCAATACCACCAAACTTCAGCTTGATGTGCGGGTTAAGTCCCTTGCGGTAATAGTACAGCTTCTCCTTCTCAGAGTTCACAACATAGGAAGGTGCATAGCATAGAAGGTTGGTGAAACGAGTAGTGTACTCAGTCACCTTGTCCTTTCTCATCTTGATGTTGCGGAACTCCTCGGCTTTGGCCTCCATAATACCCTTGGGAATGTGATACTCAGTGAATGCTTCGGTGAACTCATCCCACGAGATATTGGCAGGGTCCTCATGGGAATCACTGAAACTATCCCACCAGGCGCGTGCTGCACCTGTGAGCTGGTGTACGGCAGCTCCAACACACTCATCGTTGGTGAAAGTGGTGAGGTCAAGCTTCTTCTCCATTTCCTTGAGCCAGTCATTGGCCACAAGCGGGTCAGGGTCGGTGCCATCATAGGTAGGTGGCCTTAGCTTCAGGAATCCTTCCAGCTTCCTTTGGAAGTCATTCTGCTGACCTCCCTGGCGACGGTTTGCTCCTTCAACATGGGCTGCAAGAAGCTGGGTCTACTGAGCCATCACCTCTGCCAGGTTCGGTGGTGGTGGTGGCAGAATGTTCTCCTCAGCAGGCGGTGGGGTATTCTCCAGGTTGAAGGGTATCCCTCTGCATCCATGGCCACGGCCACGGCCACGGTTGTTGCCACCATGGCCCCCATTTGGTTCGACTGGTTCGGGGGTGGGCACACGTCCACGGTTCATTAGGCGATTAGATCGGCGGTTTGGCATCTGCAACACGGATCATAGGAATTTTAGTGCTTGTGCCATAAGTGCTTATAATTCAATATGATTACATGATTTTGACGATTTAAAGAAAAACATTTGTACTATCCAACACTCATTACAAAGAAGCAATAAGATCCATAAGGTGCAATAAGATCAAAAACATTCATTACATGGGTTTTATTACATAGCATCATCTCCAGTAGCTACACTTGAAGACGTGCGAGAATCGTACTACGCATAGTGTCTCATAATACATCTCATAAGGGGTACATCATGGGGTACACTTATGGAAGCCACTGACATGACTCATGACCACGTAGGGCCATCTACTCTAACTCATACACCGCAGCTGGGATACGACTGTTCTCGATCTCGATCTCCTCGTCAGACTTGTGAAGTCAGGACACGTACTTCAAGGCCTCGATGAGCTCCTCAGTAGGCTTGGCTCTAGGTAGGGTAGGGCAGGCGTCTAGGTTGAGGCGTGTCGGTGCTAACTCAAACTCCTCTATCCTTGGCTTCGTCTTGCTGCGAATCTCCTTGGGTAGCTGATCCCACATACCCTTCATCTCCCTGAGGCGCTTCTTGTCAGACTTCTGCCAAGCCTGCCAAGTCCTCTCACACTTGTCTTGTAGGTACTCGGTCTGCCTAAGTGCCTCGATTAGGTGACCCTGGTTGCGAACGGCCTTCTTCCTGAACTCCTCTAACTCCTGGGTCATGGTCTTGTTCCGAGATTGAATTTTCAGCATATCAATCCCCTTGGACCTCTCTCTGTCTCCTCTGCGGTGGAACTCAGCCTTCTTGTCGTCCAACTCTCTCTGCAACTCCAAGACCTTGCTGTCGAGGTAGCAGTTCCTGTTGCCTAGGTCGACTGCTTTGTCCTATAAGTCAGTGACCTCAGCTCTGTGGACTTCCTCACGACGGTTGAGCTCGTCCTATAGCTTGGCAACTGCCTCGAGCAGGCTAGCTCGCTCCTGTGCTCCCTGCGAGTCTCGCTCCTGGCACTCCCACAGAAGAGCCCGATCCTGACATCTCTTCTACTCAAGCTGGGTCACGTACCTATCCTACTCCAGTAGGTGGATAGCTGAGACACGAAGGCATCTGTCCTCCTCTACAAAGACAACTCTGCCGGCTGCAAAACTCTGCTCACTAGGAGTAAGGCTGAGGTCGAGGGCCTGGGGAAGTAGACGGAACTCTGTCGTCTTCAGGTGCTCGTAGTGATCCCTCATCACTCTGCGAAGTGCCTTGTGTGAGACAGCTCGTAGTCCCTCCTCAACTATATCCTCTATAGTCAACTCGGTGAAAGCTGGGACAGTCGGTAAGGTGGTGCTAGCTGGGAACTCGACTGCGGTGACAACTGGTCCTTCGATTCCTCCTCCCTGAGTTGACTTCCCGGTACAGGTGACCTTAACAAGCTCGTCGGGGACTCCAAACGTGACGAGAACTCAGCAGAGGGTCTGTGCAAAACCCCTGAGCTCACGCAGGTTGAAGGTAAGCTTGGCGTGGTCCAGAGGTAGCGGTCCTAGAGGCGGTCATTCGTCGTTCGTTGCCATCTGCATGTTTCAAGGATTCGGTGTTAGCAGGTCAATAAATAGACAAGCCTTGCATAGAAAGTAAATGCAGGGTCGGTATATAACCGAAAGAAGGGCTGTTCACGTCCTATTCTATGGTCCATTTCCAAGGGTTTCATCCTATGGTCAAGTATGGCTCTGATACCAACTAAAACGACCCCGATTTCCGTGAAGGGAAATCCACAGTGTCGAAGTGTAATAAGACCATTGTAGATCATATTACCCAAATTCCAGTCGAATATCACATCCATACAACGATAATATCAGAGTACAAATAGTGCGGAATTACATAAATTATTACATCGCCGCATTGGCGGAATCAAAAGTAGCATTCATTCAGAATAGCTTGAAGATAAGATCGCCAAACTCGAGCATAGGAACAAATCCCTCAACCATCAAACTCCTCGGAGCTATACTCCTCAGTAGAACCTGTGTGCCAAAATTTATCAGTACAATTTGTACTAGCCACTCCCAACCCTATGAGAATTGCTTTGTGGAAATTGGATGCAAGTTGGATATAATCAAAAGGAACATATAAGGCTGGGGTTTCCTATGTATTAGCATATCAAGTACATAATAATAGTTGGTCAAGTTTCAACACCGTTCTCACACATTCCACCCCATTTCACATTCCCGAGCCAGGTTTCGATCCTGGGATCGATTTACCACCATCTCCGCACCATCACCATACCCATACCATCGCTCAGTCGACAGGCCAACTCCCTCTCGGCACTGTCTCAAGGCCCGTAGCCCCTGGCTACGTCCGAACACTCACTCCCAGGGGGAGAAAAGAAGGACTCATCTCTCTATCTAGTTTAAGCGAAACCCAGGAAAGGTCCATAGCCGACAAATCGGTATATGTATCGATCGATCAACCATACACTCTGTAGAGGTTTTACATAACCACAAGATCCGCCTTCCTCGCTGACCGTCGTCAACTGGGTTGATTCCGGCCGCTTGCTAGCCTAGGATAATGCCACTCTACCATTCAGCCCTGGTACACCCCAAGTCCAGTCTGGGGTGGCTGAAACTGTGAGTCATGAGCCGGGTCCACAAGGTCTCCATGAAGTCTCGGAAGGGTGTGGGGGAAATCCTCCGCACCCCGTACCTCCCTCACACTGTCCGCTACCAACCTAACAGTAGTGGCAATATCCTACCAAGTAGTCCGGCCGTCCCGCACCATATAGGGCGAGTGGTACGTAAGGCTTTCCGGTGAGTCTGAGTACTAGTAAGTCCTTAGGGATGACCAAGCCAGAATGTCTCCATCAAGGTTTCCATTTACCGTGCCACCACAGCACCTCCACCCTAGGCTCCTCCCATCATAGGATCACACCCGGGGCCACCTCATATACATTTACCCACCATAGGTATCCATTCCAGGGGTGCCCAGGTAGCACCCCACGGCAAGACTTGCCCCAGGCTCGTCATATACTCCAACTTGGTCGACACAACCCTCACCCTCCATGCACCCAAGTCACACACGCAGCACTCTCCCCATGGTCTAGATAACACTAGTTTCCACCACGCATCAATGTAGTGGAAGCGTGGTAGAAGTAATAAGTGATGAAATGTAATAGCAAGCGTGTGACTAGCCTATCAACAGGGTGAGCAGGGGTAAGGTTGCGTCAAGGTAAAGGCCATCAAGAAAACATACTACCATGCAAGTCCTACCATAATGTGATCTTGACAATAAAGTAAGCACTAGCATTTCTATATTAGCCATGCATAATAGGTGCTACGAGATTGGGTGGGATGTGGCACCTTCAGTGTAGTCGTCTCCGTACTCCTCACGGTACTCACGATCCTCGTCCGTTCGGTTCTCCTCCGAGTCTGCAAACGTTCGCATTATAGTCGCATTAGCGACGTCTATAGAATAGCACAAAGAAGCAATAAAAATTCAAAAGAGCCAAATGCACTCAAACACGGGTTCATTGTGTAGAGCTTGATTTTAGATGAATTTTGGTCCTGGTTTTGTATTTTCTGAGGTCATATGAATTTGTTATGAATTTCCAAAGATTAAATCCATTTCTGAAAATGAAAAAGGCTGAATTAATCCTGGGCTGACATGTGTCATGCTGTGATTGATCCACGTGGCTTGCTGACATCAGACGTCAGCATCGCGGTTCCGAGCTGACAGGTGGGGTCCAGCTGATGTCAGCATGATGTCACCATTTGACGTGTGGGTCCAGAGTGTCTGTGCCACTGACATGTGGGGCCAGGTCAACGGTCAACGTTGACCAGTTAACGGTCAACACGGACTGGGTCTCAAACGGGCTCCGGTGGGCTTCGGGTTGGGCCGGGCCGGGCCGGACACGTGGCAAGCTGTGGCGTTGCCACATCACGGCCGCAGGCCTCTACTGGGCTTCGTCCACAGCTCGCGGGCGTGGGCGTGGCTCACGGTGGACCAGGTGGTGTTGGTCCATGGACCTAAGGCAGGGTCCCTGGTGGACCAAGTCCACCGTCATTTCCTTCGGCTCGACTCTTGTGCACCGAGTGCAAGGCTACGCTGCTCAATATGCCCCTCCTCCTCTGTTTCTTCCACGGCGCGCTCCCGCCGGCGACGTACTCACCAGCGAGCTTCCGCAGCGGTGCTAGCGCCCAATTGACGTGGGGAAAATCACCGTCAGGCTTTGGCGACTGCGATGGTGGGGTCGGGGCGACGGCTAGGACTCCCTAGGAGCCTGGCCACGGTGGTTGGCGGTTCGGCGGTGCCCGCCGACAGTGAAGTCGCCTGTGCAGGCTTCCTGGTGTCTCGGCTGGGCGGGTAAAGGCTTCAGCGGTTCCATGGGAGCATGGCGAGGGCGTCCAGTGCTCGAGGCGGGGCTCGGATTCTCATGAGGCCGGTAGGGGTTTCCCGACGGCCATGGCGGCAGTCCTCCGGACACGACGACGACGTTGGTGAGGTGGCCATGGTCACGGTGAAACGTCCCGATGGGGGCGTGTAAGCTTCTACGGATTCATGGGGATGCGGCGAGGACGTCCAGGCTCAAGGCAGGGTTCGGGTTCTCCTGTGGCCGGTGGGGGTTCTTCGGCGGCCACGGCGACATGGTGACGACGGCGAGGCGCACGGGTGCACTATGGGGCTCCAGCGGGGTGGTCATGGCATGCGCGTGAGTTACCCGTGGCTCCAGCGAACAGGATGGGCGAGACAAGGAGACGCCAGGCGTTCCCAGTGGACCTGGCCACAGTGGTCTGGTGCTCGGGTCGGTGGTGGTGGTGTTCTGCCGGTGGTCTGGTGCTCTGGCCGGTGGTGGCCACGGTGGTCTGGTGCTCTGGCCGGTGGTCTGGTGCTCTGGCCGGTGGTGGCCACGCCACGATGGCGGCGTTGCGAGCACGACGAGCGAGTGCTCTGCCTTGGCGTCCGTGGGGCTTGGAGGGGTCTACAGCGTCCAAGGGCTCGGAGGTGGTCGCGGTGTGCGCGTGAGTGTGCCGTGCGTGTGTACCCAATGGCCGGAGATGGCCTTGGCCTACGCGCTCACGATGTGGAGCGCCATGGCCGACACGGTAAGGTCTGGCGGCGAGCAGGGAGAGGCCGGAAGGCTCACCGTAGGTGTTGAGGGCGAGAGGATAGCGGTGCAGTGAAGAGTCGAGGCCGTGTAGCTCCGGAAGCCGTGCCGTGCAGTGTCGTCCGCTCCGGCTCCGGTGATCTCCCGGTCTTCCTCCCGGCAGTGGCTCCGGTATTTCCTTTCCCCCTTCTTCCTCTCCTCCCTCTTCTCTCTTGGCTAGGGTGTGCTGTGGACGGCCACAAGGTGGCGGCGGGGCACAGGAGAGCGCTAGGGCAACCGAGGGCCGTGGCTTTATAGCCGAGCTTCGAGCTCCAATGGCGGACGGCGATCGAGCGGTGGAGGCGTGATCAGTGGCATCCAATGGCTCGCGTGCGGTGGCGTAGGGCGCGGCGCGCCAAGGGTTTGCGTGGTGCGGCGCCAAGGAGGCAGAGGCCATGCCCCGGCGTGACCCAGCCCGCCCGCCATCACTGTCGGGCGCCGGTCAGCGTGAGGTGGTTGAGGCGTGGGTGAGGAAGAGGACATCAGAGACGGGTAAAGCGGGTGTCTGGTGACACGCTGGGTCCAGCGGAAGTGGGTCAGGCGAAGAAGAAGAAGGCGTGGGTGTGAGCAACCTTATTTGGGCATGAGTGGGTCACAGCACGCGAGTTGGGCCCGGTCGGTTGCTACTACGCTGCGTGCGCTTAGGAGGTGGTCAGATGATGGGGCTAGCTAATTTGGCTAGCTTGGGCCGAAAGCTACCGGTCATGCTGAGGCCCACTTCTTCTTTTCCTTTTTCTGTGTTACATTTCTTTTTCATTGTTTGGATTCAAATTTGGTTTAGAATTTGAATTCAAAACTGAGGTAACTTATTCATTGGAGTTTAGAGAATTTTGTTTAATAATAACTTTATGGTTTATTATTTTATTGGAGTCGTTTAACAAATCATAACTCAAATGGAAATCCAAATCACATTTTGAATTAGCAATGTATGCAACATTGTATTTGTTAGAAATTAATAAACATAGTTATCTAATGACATGCCATGCTTATATGTTGACTGGGGTTGGGTTAGACTTAATGCATCTCTTAAGTTGGGTTTCTATACATGACACTCATCATCACATGGGATTTTTAAGAAAAAATTTTGTGGTTGTGATTTTTGGTGTGTGGATTTCCTGGGTTGTTACGCCTAGCCCTGTCCGTGCCCTCCCAGCTGTCGTCACGGGGCTTGCCGCTGGGGCCGGCAGCCAACCCAAAGTACCACAAGCGCATGGCGCGGTCGACGTCATGGCGGTACCACCGGAGGTGCGTCCTCCACTGCTCTATCGATCGCTCTTCTGATTAGTAAACTTGATCGACATGTTTTTGCGCTATGTGCGCATAGTTGCTGGGATAGTTGCTCTATGTTCCTTGTCTTCGAATTTGAAGTACTACTAGATAGCGTGCTCGTGCGTTGCTACGGGACAACAAAACTTTTATACTAAGAACACACAGATCACACGATAAATAACAGTACTGTTTAATAAAGGTACTTTTGATTATCATGAAAAAAGTATTAACAGGCAATATTATCTCGTTTATAGAGCTAGAACCTCTTTATAGATGATATTCATTGGAAATATTATCATTTAACAGTTTCTTCCCCTTGTTCATGTTCTCCTCAACAATTAACATCCTGATATTAGATCTTGCTATGGATATAGATAGCGCTACGTACAATTGGCTATGTAAAAACGCTGGTAAGACAAAAAAACCTAGGTCTAAGCCCGTTGCAACGAAACAACATATACACAAGAGTTTGACTTATTCTCGGTAAGGTGAGGCTAGCTAGCAGCCACACAAGCATATTGCAAGTTACATACACGAGGGACACATGGCGAGTTACGTACACAAGGGGCACATGGCAAGTTACATGCCTACTAACCCATCTCCCGTCTCTAATATTGCAGCACGAACTTGTGGCTCCAATGATATTTCAAACCTTGTCTAATATTTCCAAACATCAAATATTTGCAAACCAGAGGGAGTACGACGAAAACTTAATGCAACAGAAAACTTGGATGACATAGATACAATCAGAACCTTTGTATAAAGTTAGTAAGGTTCCTAACAAAAACTATCAAAAACTATTAAGACACTCAAAATAGATATTGTCCACTGCAAAGTCTTTAAACCAGACTCTCCATTTTTTGAAGTATCTGTGTCAGCACTAATTAATCGGGAATGGGGACGTGAAGCAGATCACTAAGCACTGCCACCTTATCGAGAAGATCGTGAGCCTGTGAATGCTGCCGGCGAAGAGGGACGTCATCTCCTATGCGGTTTCCTGGTCAATCTCCTCAAGGTTGCCAACATCTTGAGCGCGTCCAAGGCAGAGCTGGTAAGGAGGGTAGGATGGGAGCTCGAGGAGGCCAGCGTTGCAGACCTGTTGATTGCATCGCTGTCCTGCAACCAATTCAAATGTAATCAGACATGCTGCAATCAATTGTTTCATAGCACCCTTATGTCCAACCAAAGGAAAACCAATAACACTCTTCAGTCAGCTAGTGCAACTTGCAAGAAAATCTTAACCTGATGCACTGCATATTCAGACTCTTGCAGATATCGGTCTTTTTTTTAGTTAGACAACATGGTGGTTTGAGTGTTTGACCATTCAATTTATCACAAGTAATACTCCTTTCTAACAGGATACTATTTCAATTAATTAAGCTTGCAAATAGTTCAAGTACTGATCAAGGTTACTAAGCTTGCAGTTCAGTAACTGGAATACTCTTTCGTTTGTGAAATCTTTTGATAGGTACAAGGTTAATGAACCGAGATTTCAAACCATGCAAATATTACAAGTAACAAATAAAATCAAAGTTAGCATACAAGAGCATACTAATCTGAAAAAGAGTAGACGATGTAGGGAATTAGAAATTCATGAATGAAAAAACAGATTAAGTTTACTACCAAACTTGATCAAACAAGGCACTATTTAGACCACAATGCTAATAACAAAGCTTTCATAAACCAAATGAATTAACAAGACCTCACTGGAAGACATCTTGGGGACAAGAGACCCATGCATTTACCTAAAACAATACATTATTCAGACGGCGCTGCACGGGCACAAGATCAACTCCTGGCAGGTGCAGGGGACATGGTTGAGTAGGAATTCAGACTATCTTTTGTACCACTTTAATTATAATAGGATCAGCTCATATTAAAAGTGTTTATGCAACCCCAATAATCCAAAGATATGACTGTTTCAAGATCTCAATTTCAGAAACATATAATAATCCAAAAGCAAAAGGAATGCACAATGTTTTCTACCATGAAAAATTTAAAAAAAAAATTCAGCATTGCAGGCTCAAAGAAGATAAGTTCATAATCACATATTTGAACCTGCACAAAGCAACACAAGTTCAAAATCATATATCATTGACTCCACCTTATTAATAAAATGATATGGATAAAACCAGGGTGAATCATCCCTGCTGATACTAATTTATCCTGTCACCACAACACTAACACAGTCCACTTCAACTCACACGGTCAATCTGCAACATTCAGTTTCAGAGACACAAAACCAATGGACAAAAGACCTGAGCACATTCGCGAGCAATCCAAGAAGGGGAGAGAGAGGGCTCAATCTCTGGTGGGTGGGAGGAAACCAACCTGAGAGGTGGTCCTCATGGTTTCCTCGTTCTGCCTATTCCAGACTAAGGTCCTCATGTGGAATCAAAACCTGCAAATCATTCTTCAAAGTGAAAGTAATTCTTTTTGTTTGATCAACATGCTGAAATTCATCGATGTTTGCTGGTTAAATGGGTTAATTAGTATTCGTGCAGAGTTGCATACTAAAATTATCAGTCGTATGCACGAAGAGTCATATCCACATAGTCACGTACTAAATTTTTCAACTTCCAAGCCTTACAGTTTAGTAATAACAAGAATATTATGTTTTCATTATTAAGCATAGAACTTTGCATCGAAACTATCCAGAAAAGAAACACCATATAGTGATGCTAACAGAGAAATCATCTCTAACACCAAACCTGCAAGCTCTAAGGTAACATTAACTGAAATTACCAACTCAAGGTGACATACCTGCAATTTTCCAAGAAGACACGGCAAAGAATAATCTGAGAGCCTACGAAGAAGACACGACAATGTTGAATGAGCAAAAGTTGTAAAAATATGTCATGCCAGTTCACATATATATCAAATATGAACAGAAAGATAACAACACATCATTGGAAATAAATCCCTACTACTATTAAGACAGATGGTTGTCTTTCTTCAAATTGTCAAAGTACTTTACTCATAGGTTCAGATCTAGCCTTTTTACTTTTAATTGTATATTAATAACAATTTGGTACACTGCTGTAGCAACAAAGGTTCCAGGCGACGGCACGCCCCTGGGCCGCCCATGGTTCCTTCTAAGGCCCTAAATGTCTCCCTTATATGGCACCAGGTCTACTTTGATATTTCCGTCCATTCTGACAATGATAACCTTCAAGTTCATGTCAGATTAGTTGGAGATGGTCTAAAATGCCCCTTTCCTCAAAGCCACACGGCCCTAAGCCTTCTCCCGTCACAAGCTCAAACGCCTTCTATCCTCTCTGTTGTTCTCTCTCCCGTGCCCCTCCTCCGTCCCAAAACCCTAGTCAGCAGGTGGGTTCATATCCAGTTGAGGTCGGCAGGGAAACATGCACAATGGATCACGTTGACCGTGGCGGCCCGAGTGGCATGGGTGGCACCGGCCCAAACGGCCAGGGCGGCACCACCCCGAGCAGTTGTGCCCCAAGCGTCATTGGGGGTGGCAGCCCGACTGACCAGAGATCCTGCAGCCAGAGCGCAATGGCCAAGCAGCCTGGCTTCCTGATTTACTGTACCTGAGGCTTGGAGTTCATCTGCCCCAATCCTCTCAGTGAAACAAGCACAAATAACTTGGTTTTCTTAGGGCCTGTTTGTTTCCATGGATGGGAGTAGCGCATATACTGCACCAGCTATGTCGTGGGGAAGCACTGATTCCCTCGCGTCATAGCGTCTCATGTTTCCTGTTGAAAACCCTACGTGATGCTGAAGGGCGGCTAGCAGAAGTGCATCAAACACAAGACGTCTGGTGTGATTCTGAGCTTTTTTCTGCCACAGATAGGATAAGACAAAACAAACAGGGCCTTCCTGCTCCCCTGTTTCTGTGCTCTGCAGCTTTGGAAGGTCATAAGGGGATGGGCTCTGTTTTCTTGTTCAGACAGGAGGTCGTTTTTGGATTTTTTGTTTATGATGGTTTATGTGACATGTCAAGAGTCTAGAACTGAAAGGTGGGATGAAAGGATGACTCTGCGAAATGCTAAAATACAGTATAAACATACTTATTATGAAATATAATTAAAACTTGCGCTATTTAAAAGAAGTGAACTGCTTATTAAAGTGAATGTAAATAAGAAGCTGCACACCAGCTACTGAAAATGTGGCTGAACGATACAATGAAAAACTTACTGTTTGTTAACAGAAAATACAGCAGCGCAGGCCCCCACTGTTAGAGCTTTTTGTATTAATAAAAAGAAGAAACTGTACAATAAAAGGGGCCACAACTATGAACAAAGCTCCCAGAGGGAGCCCAAGCCTGAGGACGGCTAGAGAACCAAAGAGCTAAGCAAGAGAATCTATACAAAGAAGAAAAGCAACTCGTTTATCTTCACACATTCTGAGAGCTTGAAGTCTAGCCTCACGAAAAGAGGACATCCAAAAAGTAAAAAGTAAAAGAAAGCCGGCTTCCTCACAAAACTTACTGTTTCATTCTTTAAGAAAAAGAAGCATACTATTTTCTCACGAGATGATTACATTAAGCACATTTTTTCTTCACCAATTAATAGTATAAAAAAATTCATGTATGAAATTAACATGTTGAATGATATTGGGAAAGAAATAGGATGAATAATTCATCTATGAAGTTAACATGTTGATGGATACTGAGAAAGAGATGCTTCATACTTTCATGATAAGCTTTGATTTGATCAGTAACTAAAACTACGCATGGTTTTTTGAAATTGCTTGTTGCCTCACATATGTTATGCACAAATCCTGATGCTGGGACTCCAATACTGGAGCAAAGAGGGCTGAGGGTCAAAAGGTCTTTTCATCTAATCTTTTAATGGGTTAACAACCAAAACTGATGGAAGTGTCAAATTAAGGCATAAAA
Source organism: Miscanthus lutarioriparius (assembly GCA_904845875.1). Taxonomy (NCBI): domain Eukaryota; kingdom Viridiplantae; phylum Streptophyta; class Magnoliopsida; order Poales; family Poaceae; genus Miscanthus; species Miscanthus lutarioriparius. The sequence continues at coordinate 72,416,699 of CAJGYO010000013.1, forward strand.
GATAGACCCAGTGTCATATAAGGGAGAAAAAGATTTTCAGGGCCATAAAGGAAGCATGTCAGGGGCCTGAGGTGGTTCCATATGTTCTGGTCCCTCTGTGATCAGAAGTATGGATTTTAATTGGGTGGGATCTGTCAATCTGTGACGTTATGTCTTTGAACTCGTTCTGTTTGTAATTTCATTGCTTCAAGTAATAAAATTCAGGTTTCTCGTTGTGGGAAAAAGAATAAAGCATGTTAACTTCCATTGTCAAATAAGGAATTTTCTCACGAATAAAGGAAAAACTTTAACCTTATAAATGCCAAGAGCCAAGGCTCATGAGAGATGAGAGTTGTGTGAAGAAAAGAGAGTGTACCTTCACAACAGTCTCACTGAACCAAGAGATGAACCCGTATTTGTTGAGGTAGCCAGCCATTGCTATAAGTGCTGCAAACCATGTAAGCGTATCCCACGCCACAGACTCTGCCAAACACTCTTTCCATGTGACAACCCCTGTGATTAGGAGGACCCCTAGGCCAAGAATTGCTGCAGACACTGCATCCACACTCAACATTCCTCCAAAGATCCAAAGACCAACCTGGCATGCAGAGCAAGGGCATAATTTTTAGTGAAGAAAAGTGGATCCAATTCCTATTCAAGTTAGATGTGACAGGGCAATGAAAAAAACTACATTCAGTGGCAATGACTGTCAAGGATATGAACGTTACAAAGTCACAGGTCAGAGTTTAGTCGATTACTAAACCATTGATAACAAGAATCCTAAGACTCCAAAGACATCAAATGGTGCATCCACTCATAATAGAACACTATAAACTACTTATGAAAGATAGCTGATAATAATTTTAACCATCAGGATTCAAGGCATAAATAAAGAACACTAATAGCACAAGAAAAGTTCAAAGAATGCTAGTAAAGGCTATAGTAATGCCAAAGAGTTAAATGTTGCGAGAAAATGGCAAGTATATGTTTATATATCATTAATTATATACCGTAAGCAGCAGCGTGCCGGCCATGATCTTCTCCTCCGTGCTCATGGGTCCCATCTTGGTGAGCCGCTCCTTGGCCAGGCGTGGCGCATCGGAGCTGGCCTTCACCTCCGGCGGGTAGATCACATAGAGAATGAGCGGCACGAGTACGAGAGACAGCAGCCCCGGCACGATGGCGGCCTTGGCCCAGAGCGTCCATCCGATCCCCTAGCCGATGGTGGCAGCCGTGAGGTTGGCCGAGAGCGGGTTGGCCGCCATGGCGGTGAGGAACATTGCCTACGAGACAACGGAGGTCTGGAAGCAGGTGAGCATGAGCCAGGCCCCGAGCTTCTGCTCCGTGCTGTCGCCGGCGCGCGAGCCGCATGCCTCGCAGAGCAACTTGACGAGCGGCAGGAAGGTGCCGCCCGTGCGCGCCGAGACGTAGGGGATGACGGGGGCGAGGAGCGCCTCGGCGAAGACGAGCGAGTAGCCGAGGCCGAGCGAGGAGGAGCCGAAGGCGGCGACGAAGGCGTAGGCGACGCGGGAGCCGAGGCCGGTCTTGATGAACCCGCGCGCGAAGAAGAAGGCGAGCGCGATGAGCTAGGGGATCGGGTCGCCGAAGGCCGAGAAGGCCGCGGCGAAGGTGAGCGTCTTGGTGAGCACGGCGGCGCCGAGGCCGAGCAGGGCCATTGCGCCGAGGGGTAGCGACTGGGTGATGATGCCGACGATGGTGGAGAGGAAGATGGCGAGCAGCTGCCACGCATTGCGGGGCACGCCGGCGGGGGCCGAGACAAACCAGATGAGGACGCCGATCGCGAGGGAGGCGAGGAGCGGCTTGATGGCTGCGCTCTGTAGCGCAAGCTTCTTCGGCGGGGCGGCCGGCGCCGGGGACGGTGCTGGGACTGGGTCTGGGGTTGGGGCCGCCGCGACTGAGGCGAAGGTGGAGACGGGGGTGAGGCCGCGGTGGGAGGCTCCAGATGCGGCGGGGGGTGGGGCCAGCGAGGGCTTGGAGGGGAGGGAGTGGGAGTGGGAGAGGGAGATGGGCTTAGAGGAGGAGGAGGAGCGGCGTGGACGCGTTCGCGCGGCGAGCGGCAGGGGATCGCAGGGAAGGTAGACCGAGGGAGCGACGGGTGTGGGACTGTAAACATGGGCAGACGGACGAACCAAAATAAATATCGCTCCAAAAAAATATCTACACTTTGTTCTTTTTAGTTGTAAGAGATAAATGACATGATTGCTGATTTATGGCTGTTTTCCTTAAGTATAGGCCAAATTGCAAGTGTTAGCTAGTGATTTGACCTACATGTGTGTGCGCAAGTTGTTGTACATTAAGATGCTATGTGATCATATATCTGACAACAATAGTAGTTTGATTGCCAAATTCATCAGGCATTAGGATGCCAACCAGTCGACTACTAATAGTCATGATCCTGAAGGTGGTGGGACAGCTAGATTATGTCACTACAGATCTTTTCTGAATGGAAATAGCTGCACATGTGAAATGGTCCTATTTTTGTCTTTGGTATTTAGGCTGTTGGACAGACCATCATCATAATATTGTGGTCATCTGTATAATTCTTTGATCGCTTTTCTGAAAAGCGGGGTGTTATTCTTGATCATGAATACATGAGTGTGCATCCCTGGCATGTCCAACTGCAAGGAAATGCCTAATCAAATACCCACTGTGGGAACGTTCAGCAAGCTTAATACTGAATTATGTGAAATCTATCATCAAGGACATCTCCCCTTTCTGGGGAGATAATTGTTTTCGGCAATTCCAAAGTTCCTCCCTGCAGGAGAGTTGCCTTCTTACAGGTAGAGATAGCTGAGGAATTGAAGCGTGCTTTTTGTCTGCACCAGAAGAGTTTCGACACCTCCAGCTTCAGTTCATCCTGTCAGTCGGAGGAAATTGAGTAGGTGTTGTTGCCAAATCGTTTGTTTGTAGCCGATTGGCGACCAAAGCACGGTAAAGTGATGCAAAGCTTTGTTCTGAATGTTATATGTCTCAGAGAGCAGCGGGCCCTCCTGGCTGTGCTGCAAATACTTGATCTTTCTATATTTAGTTCTTGTGGTTGGATGTACAATGGCTGGTGTGTTCTCCCAAGAATTCTGATGCTAACTTTTTCTGGTGGGGAAAAGATGAATTCTGATGCAGTAGACACTTGATTCGTTGATCTAGTAATCATTCAGAAAATTGATCTTTTGCAGCTGCTAAATTGCTATGCCGGTCCTGGTCCAATCATGTTGCGAATTCAGTTTTGGATACGTTACGATGAAGAATTACTGAACATGTGGCAGAATTGACCAAAAACGACGTGGAGAAAACGATGAGGATTAAGGAGATTTCAGGCGAAGAAAGGAGAAGAGCGAGGAAAGCTCGTGTCACCCCTCCCTGTCTACTTTCTTGGTTCCAACGTGTGCCTCAGGCCCCTTATAAAATAAAATAAAATAAACGGTGTGCCTCGGGCCTCGGCACGACTCGCAAGCACGTCCTGCGCGTGCCTGCTCAGCTAGTACTCCCTCCGAGAAGTCAGACATTTCCCGTTCTTTGGGCCTTTCCAGCTAGCTTACATAACACTGTTAAATCAGTCCATAAACTCACCAGTCAAATGGGGTTTTTAACTTTGATCAATTATATAGCAAAAAAATATTAATATTTATAATACATAATAAGTATCATTAGATAAATCGTAAAATATATTTTCATAATAAATTTATGCAATGATATAAATATTGCTAATATTTTTATATAAAGCTAGTCAAATTAGAGAAAGTTTGACTGACACGTATTTAATAGCGTAATTCTTTTTTGACACAGAGGGAGTAGTCCTCAGTGGTCGTGAGGTGTGGTGTGACCCAAACCCAACTACCGTCTACCCACACCGACATCATAATGCAATTCGCGGTTTCGTTTCGGTGCCCAAGTATTTCCACACTTCTGGTCAAAGTATTCGTCCAGCTATTAGTACTAGTAAAGTTTTTCTCTCTTTCCCATACCAAAAAAAAATCATTTTTAGATGATTCAGGCCATTAGGTTGTCAGCGACTCGCGAGTCGCGAGCAGCAGGCAATGGTCCAGGACTCCAGGTTATTTTAGAGGGGAGGAAACAAAAGTACCTCAAAAAAAAAAACATAGCAAACCTCCCAAAGAGTTTTATGGTAACTTGTGCCTTTCTTGAACCACTGATAAGAAGGCATCCGACTTAGCTGAATTCCCAAGTTGGCATAACGAGAACCAGGGTTATCGAAGCCAGGAATAAAGGATTGCAGAGGTTCTGTGGTTTAGGAAGCTTGCGTTAGGTGATGTTTCGTACATAGCTCTTTTACACGCGTTGCCCGTTGCCGATTGCTTGCAAGAAATCTGGAGAAGTTAGCTGTCTTTTTTTTCTTCAAAGAATCAGGCAAGTGACCTGTTGATTATATTAAAAAAAATCAGACCAGATAAAGCAACAAGAAACCCCAAAGGGCCCGGCAACCAAAAAAAAAGTAACAACCAACCAACTAGCATCTAAAACAACTAACTAGCATTTAAAACAACTATAGACAACATCCGGTTAGATTGAGACCTCAACACGCGCCGCCTCATGAGAACTCTAAACCCTTACACCATTCTGGCCCTGTTCGCTTCTCTTGTAATCCGTCTTTTTCAGCTTGTTTTTTCAGCCGGAACAGTTTTTTTCTCTCACAATAAATCAGCCGGAACATTGTTTCGGCTTGTTTTTTCAGCGAAGCGAACGGGGCCTCTATAAACTAAGCTCTAAACCACTGTACAACCAAAGCCCCTCCACAAGCATCACACCACCACACATGCTGCAACAAAAAGTTAGCTATCTTATTTATGTTTGCGACAAAGTATAATGATCCTGCTCCAAGACGCCTTGTTTATTTTACCTGACTCGGTTATAAATATGCATGTGTCGCTACCTCTCACAACCATGCCACGATAAACCACACGCCAAATCATCTCCAAATTCAACAAAATCGATCTGCATCACCTCTCTAAGCTAATTCGATTCGGTGACTCAGGTGTGTTCAGTCTCTCTTGCTCATATATATACTCAGTCAAATGTGCATGATGAAATTTGATCACTGATGCCAAATCTTCTTCAAGCTTATCCGTTGTATTATTGATAGCACTGAGTAACCTTGAGCAAACTCAAATTCATGGTTGGAGTCCCTTTTTTCCTTTTAAAAAAACGAGTTTCCTTAGCTTTTAAGAAAGCCATTGGTTGGAGTCCTTTCATTTACTGCAATTGATCTTTCAGTACTGTGAACACGCCATTACACTGTAAAAATGGTAAACGACGAACAGATGTCAAGAAAGGAACAACTAAATTGGAAGGAGTACACGAACTTTGTTCTACTTTAGAGAAACGGGATTGTTAAGCCAACATTCCCACCTGGAGAACAAAAAGTTCAATTAATTTATGAAATCTTTGTGTTCCCAATAAGATCTTTATTTTTAGAAAACAAAATACTCTTTATTCTGTTTTCTGTATAGGCATGCACTCAACTAGACATATTGTTACAAGTTACAAAATAGCCATAGGCTGTTTGGAAATGCTAACAAATAGTGGAAAAGTGCTAAACATAGCAGCTGCTTCATAGAACTAAAGCAAAAGACAACCATTAAATGTCAAGTCTATTAGTAAACAAGATCTTTATGCTGTGAAAAAACCAACAAAAATAGAATGACTAAGAAACACCCCGCTATTATAAAACACGTAATGGTGTACTCAAAATGAAGCCATGAAATACCATAAAAATAGGATACGATAGAGGAAACTAAGAGAATTACGTACGGATGCTTCACACAAGTTCCTTCACTACTCATTCTTGGCATGTTAATCTAATTCAAGTAGAAAAGTTGTACTCCTCCCGATCATAAATATATGACACTTTGACAAATCCAATTAAACTTTTGAAAATTTGACAACATATAGCTCTCAAAATATTTAGTTTAGAGACATAAAGATCATATGAATAGATTTGTCTTGAACAACATTTTCGCATACATTTATTAGACATTACAACTACATTTTAATAGAAAATTGTGGTTTAAATTGCATAGTAATAAGTTAGCACTTCCTAGCACTACTTTGAGTGCCAACATAAGATAATACATGGGACCCTCGATCTTGCGGGCCCTGTGTGGTCAATCATCTTCACAAAGGCACACCGCTCAGGGCCTCCCCAACGCTACACGCTGTCTTGTAGCCTCAACGTCCACGTATACACGCCGTGTACAGATCACACAAAACAATAGCCCCGCAGTATGTCAGTGCTGCCTGCAGAGGTAACGACGGCTTGGGCTGACAAATTGCTGAAGCTCCCATGTAACAAGCGTTGGGTGGATGAGACCATAGTCTACACAGCTTTATTCCTGGTCTGTCAAAGGTAAAGAGAAAAAGGTGAAAGTGATGTTTGTGACAGGAGGAGAGGCCTGCGTTGAGAGATCGTTAGCTTCGTGTAACTTTTTATACGAGGCATACGATTCTAGTAGCTGTGTTGTGGCTGCCCTTATATGTCATATGCCAGGCCTGCCTCTTCCGTCACCAGATGATTATTTTTACTTGAAGAGTGAAACTTTCTACTGATCTCCTTTGTCTCCTTCCATTTCTTTGTGCGCCTTTTTAAGGGCCTTCAAAAGATGCCAAGAGGTACGTCTGATTTTATAACATGGGAGTTTGGTACCTCAAGTACTCTATTTTCTGATGTCTAGGCATAGTACCTCCGGTAACCTCTTGAAGGACAGTAAAAGGACTCATTATTTTTATAAGACATGTACATTTCTTCAATGATTTAAAAATATGGAGGGCACGAATGTAGATTTATTTATTTGCTCCTTCTTGATTTGTCCGTATTTATGCATAATATATGCAGACTTCGCATTTTTTTTATAAAGTAAGACTTTATTATTTTTTTTCAAAAATAATATATCTAGTTGATACAAGTCTTAGAAAAAACTCCCTGAGTAGCACATGGCATGTAGGAGTATTATTACGGAAGAGATCACATACACTGTAGCCACCATCAATATATAGACTAGACCACCGCCTATGTGCCTAAGAAAGAAAAGTCTCTTTGACCACCTGCACCAATTTTTATGGTGGTAGATTTAGGCAATTTAGATACAATTAAACGGGGTTACTTTACCTTATATCTTTCATAATGGTAGATACACGTAATTAAAAAGACAATTTAGAGGTTATCTTTCATTATCTTTTGTAATGGTAGAGGTAGATAATTTACATGCAAATTTAAGAGTTATTTTTAAATTATCTTTTGTAATGGCATAGTTGGGGTATTTAGATGCAAATTCAGGAGATTATTTTTAAATTATCATTCATAATAGCAAAGGTGGATAAATTAGATGCAAATTTAATGAGCTTCTTTATGTATTTTACATAATAACAGAGGTGGGTGGTTTTTTAAAAAGAGAATAGATAAGCATGTCTTGTAGAAGTCAACGTGGAGCCTCTCTGTGTTAAAGGCCTCTTTTTTTTTAAAAAAAAAGTAGTTTACTCTGCTTTTAGAAAGCCATAAAGTGCCGTTAGAGGCATTTAATTAGTAATATTAAGATTAATATTAACGTGTTATAAGATTCGTCGTATATATCTAAAATTCTGCACTCGAAATAATGCAGCGCGTGCAAGAAGAGAAGCTGAAGTAGCAAATAAGCCGTGATCTCCATGCCGATGACGGCGTCCAACATCGGTGGCAGCAGGGGCGAGCCGTTGCGGTCCGCCTCAGCCATCGTCGCCAGCACCGAGAGCGGCCAGCACCTGCTGAAGATCGACGGCTACTCCGGCACCAAGGATGTCCCGACCGGCAGCCAGATCAAGTCCCGATCGTTCCGCGTCGGAGGCCACAGCTGGCACATCTGCTACTACCCCAACGGTCGCAACTCGACTTGGTCGCAAATTTTATGATTTTTATTTGCATTATTTTTTCATGTAAAAATATTTGGATAATTTTTTGATTTTTTTACTATTTTTTTGGATATATTTTTTAAAAAAATATACTTATAGTTCGATTTACCTCCTTGAACTTTTAACTAGTCCGATTTATCTTCGTGAACTTTTAACTAGTCCGATTTACATCCCTAAACTTTTAACTAGTCTGATTTACCTCCCTCTACATGGCACCACGTCAGCAAAACCACCAACAAAACTGCTAGGGTAAAAAATAAACGGGTTTGAAAGTTGAAGGGGGTCAAACAACCGGTTTTATAGATCAGGGAGCTAAATCGGACCACCGCAAAAGTTGAGTGGGGGCGAAAGGACTTTTTCCAACCAAAAATTCTACTCCAGCTGTCTACGGCTAGTTGGCCATGCAGCCCGAGCCCGTCGGCCCGGCCTAATGCCCGTTTTTTTGGCCCGGCCCAAGCCTGGCCTGGCCTGGAGGAGCAGGTCGTGCCTGGGCCTTACCCCAGACACGTGGGCTGGCACGGCATGGCCCGCTCCTGTACTGCAGGCCTGCTGGCGGCCCGACTTGCCACAGTGCCACCGCCTGGCCTCCTCCCTAATCCTAACACCCCGTTCCCCAAATCCCAATCCCCACACCCACACGCAGGCGCAGCCACAGCCCCTCGGCCCTCGCTCCGTCCCCGAGTCGTCGCCCTCCACTCCTCCCCCTCCCCAAGGCCGGCCTCCACTCCTCCAGTCCCCCCGCCTCCGAGCCTCCCAGCGCTCTCATCCCCGGCCGCCGCCGGAGCTCAAGGCTGGCTGGGTCTTCCCCCTTCTCCTCCCTCCTCTCTCTCTCCGAATCCATCACCAGCCATGCCTGAATCCGTCGTCCCCTTTGCCGGATCCGGCCTGTCGGCACACAGATATGTGGTGCCATGGCGGGAGGCGGCTGCGGCGGCGCGGTGGTGCGGTGGCGGGGCTGTGGTGCAGCGGCAGCGCGGCGGTGGCGCGGGAGCCACGTTGGCTACTCCGGTGGCCCTACTGCGCCGTCTGTGGCCCAGCTGCTCCGGTGGCCGTAGCTCATGGAGCTGCGGGCGGCATCGAGGCTGGTGCCGCGCGGGACGCCCCTCCCTCCCCTCGGCCCTCGCGCATGGGCGCCGATGCCGCGCCCCCACGTGGACGCCTCTCCCTGCCTCCACTCTGGCGGCTCGCGCTTCCTCCCATTCCGCCTCTCTCTGGCTGCTCGCGCTTCATCGTGGGCCCGGGCTGGCCCGGCATGCTGGACTGAACGTGCTTCTCGGGCCGGCCCGGCCCGATAAACGGTCCAGCAGGCTGTGCCTGGGCGGCACGGTACCGCCTCGGCACGGCCCGGTAGGCACGACGTGCCGTGCCGGCCCGAACCCCATCGGGCCGTGCCTGGCATGGGCCTAGGCCGTGCGGGGCTGGGCCGGGCTGGCCCGTTGGACATCTATATCTACGGTCCTGCGGATGTGGACTGGCTGCTAAAGGGCCAGCATGGGGAGTAGAGGAACCTCAAGCCCATCCGGCCCACCAACTTGGGCCTTTTACAAACATCACATCCCTCTTCCTCTTCGCCGGCAGGCACCATCGCCACCACCATGGCCGCCGCCACCTCCGCGGCAGCAGCCGTCTCCTCGTCGCGTTTGTATCCTTTCCTCCAACCCACCCCCAACCCCACCTTCGTTTCCTTCCCGCGGCGACCGCTTCCAGCAACCTCCCTCTCCCTAGCCCTGTCCGCGCCCTCCCAGCTGTCATCGCGGGGCTTGCCGCTGGCGCCGGCGGCCAACCCGAAGTACCACAACGCGAAGGTGGAAGCGGGATACGAGGACGTGGCCGGTGAGGAGCTCCTGCGGCGGTTCAATTGGCAGGTGTCCCGCGCGGGCGTCACGGAGGAGATCAAGCGGCGGCGCAGGCACGAGGACTCCCGGGACAAGCGCAAGCGCAAGGCGCGGTCGGCGTCGCGGCGGTACCGCCAGAGGTGCGTCCTCCACTGCTCTATCGATCGCTCTTCTGATTAGTAAACTTGATCGACATGTTTTTGCGCTATGTGCGTATAGTTGCTTGGATAGTTGCTCTGTGTTCCTTGTCTTCGAATTTGAAGTACTATAAATGACATGATTGCTGATTTATGGCCGTTTTGCTTAAGTATAGGCCAAATTGCAAGTGTTAGCGAGTGATTTGACCTACATGTGTGTGCGCAAGTTGTTGTACACTAAGATGCTATGTGATCATATATCTGACAACAATAGTAGTTTGATTGCCAAATTCGTCAGGCATTAGGATGCCAACCAGTCGACTACTAATAGTCATGAACTCATGATCCTGAAGGTGGTGGGACAGCTAGATTATGTCACTACAGATCTTTTCTGAATGGAAATAGGTGCACATGTGAAATGGTCCTATTTTTGTCTTTGGTATTTAGGCTGTTCGACAGACCATCATCATAATATTGTGGTCATCTGTATAATTCTTTGATCGCTTTTCTGAAAAGCGGGGTGTTATTCTTGATCATGAATACATGAGTGTGCATCCCTGGCATGTCCAACTGCAAGGAAATGCCTAATCAAATACCCACTGTGGGAACGTTCAGCAAGCTTAATACTGAATTATGTGAAATCTATCATCAAGGACATCTCCCCTTTCTGGGGAGATAATTGTTTTCGGCAATTCCAAAGTTCCTCGAGAGTTCAATTGCGCTGTACCAACAATGTAGAAAACTCCTGACTCCTGAGCCCGATCGTTCCACTGCAGGCACTTCATGGGCCCATATCCTTTCAACGATGACCAGGGGCTGAAGGAGCAGGCCTCTGATGACGAGGAGAACGACAACTGGGAGCTCCCTGCAGGAGAGTTGCCTTCTTACAGGTAGAGATAGTCGAGAAAGTGAAGCATGGTTTTGTCTGACGAAGAGTTTCGACGCCTGAATCTTCAGTTCTTCCTGTCAGTCGGAGGAAATTGAGTAGGTGTTGCCAAATCGTTTGTAGCCGATTGGCGACCAAAGCACGGTAAACTGATGGAAAGCTTGGTTCTGAATGTTAGTATGTCTCAAGAGCAGACCCTCCTGACTGTGCTGCAAGCCTGCAACTGCAAATACTTGATCTGTGTTGAGTTCTTGTGAAAGAGAAACTGGTGTGTTCTTCTCACAAGAATTCTGCGGCAAATTTTCCTGGTGGGGAAAAAGATGAATTCTGATGCAGTAGACACTAGATTTGGTGATCTAGTTACTCAGAGAAACTGTTCTTTTGCAGCTGCAAAATTGCCATGCTGGTCCTGATCCAATCATGTTGCAAATTCAGTTTTGAATACGTTACGATGAGGAATTATTGAACCTGTGCCAGAAGTGACCCAAAACGACATGAAGGAAACGATGGGGAGATTTCAGACGAAGAAAGGAGGAGAGCAGAGGAAAGCTCGTGTCGTGTCACCCCTCCCTGTCTGCATATAAATTTTAATTTTAATATGCCACGTTATTATATTCCGGGTTCCGGCGTTATTCGACGTGTGATGATTGGGGCTTGCTTTCCTCCTCGTCTTTTGTTTTCTATTTTTTTCCATTTCAGATTTCAGATAGAGATCAAAAGCTACACAGAAGTACAGAACACAGCGCAGCAACGGAAAGTGCAAGGTGTTCGTTCCTTCTCGAAGCAACGCAGCATCCGGCTATCTCTGGACCCACCAGCCGACCGAGTTGTCTTCTCTTTTATTTACCTTCGTATGGATAATTGACGCTTTAATGAAAAAAACCAATGGAACCTCCCCAACTTTGAAAATTTGTGTACTTCATCCATCCTAAAATTTAGGATACCAAATAAGTATTATTTTGAGGAGTCAAACAATCTCAACGTTGACCAAACATATACAAAAATAATACTAAAATTTACGAAACCAAATAAATATTATTAAATTACTCACGTCATATATTTTGAGGAGTCAAACAATCTCAATTTTAACCAAACATATACAAAAATAATACTAAAATTTACGATACCAAATAAGTATTATTAGGGTCATATATTTTTATAGTAAACCTATTTGGGCTCTGTTCGCTTCGCTGAAAAAACAAGCCAAAACACTGTTCCGGCTGATTTGTTGTGAGAGGAAAACACTGATTCGGCTGAAAAAACAAGTTGAAAAAGACGGATTATAAGAGAAGCGAACAGGGCCTTGAAAATACAAACGATGATATTATTTTTTATAAATCCAGTCAAAATTGAGCTTAGTTGACTCCACGTAGTGTGAGATGAAAACTTATTTTAAGATGGAGGGAATACTAGTTTTAAAATAATTATATTTATTTAAAAAAACAAAAAAGTATGTCTGTGGATTTACCTTGAAAGCTACTTGCATAATGTTGTTTTTTTTCAAATCGGGGAATTATAAACAAAAAAACTCGGCATGGTACCTTTCCAAATTACATGTGAAAAAATAAAATATTTTATTCGGATTCTTCCGTTGTCCTCTTCTTTAGTGGCTTTGCTTGATGCAGCCGATGAACATGGTCTTGTTGAACAACGAAGCTAGAGTGTAGTCTTTATGCCGAATTCAACGATCAACCTTAAAATATTAGACATGTGGCAAGATCCAATATTCTGAAACCAATCTGAAACGCATCTGAAACAATGAAAGAACATCAACAATTGAATGGTTGGGTACAGTATAGGTTGCAGATTCATCACCTCTAATCCCTTGATTTGTAATGTTGGATGTTCAATTTCCTCTCCACAACCATCGACGATGATGTCAATGACCCAAAGATACTGTCCTCATAGGGAGTGCCTAGAAGCACCCCTCCCCTTTGCAGATGGATTGACCTTTTGTCGATGAAATCAATGCTTGCAACAACGACCTCGTTGTGGTCATCCTCAAAGTCATCGCAGGTAGCAAGCTCCTGACCAAAATCATCTACCGTCACTAGATTTATTAGACTAAATCTAAATAAACTAGATCTAGTAAACAAAAGATGGATCCCCTCTCCTTGTCACCGACGAATTCAACAGCGATGAAGAAGAGAGGTCCTAAACGGCAGCAAGAGGAGCCTGAAACGGATGGCAATGGTTGTCTCAAAGGGGCGGGGATAGGTCGATGTCATGTTTATTTGATATTATAACGACATTTAAATAAGTAATAAAGGCGGGGATAGATCAATGTCGTGTTTATTTGATATTATAACTACATTTAAATAAGTAATAAATAAAAAAAATCCAGAGGCCATATAAAAAGTTAATGTCCGCAATTAGTACCTTGTGTATCAAACCAATTAGTACCATGTAACCTTTGTTTGGATACTGTCGGTGTTTCGAGTAAACACCAACGAGTAAATTTATATTATTACGCGTCTGGCCCAGATGATGTGCTAAAAAGACACAAGGTTTATACTGGTTCGGGCAGAATGTCCCTACGTCCAGTTCGTGGCTGCTGCTCGTGTTATTTGCACTGAAAGGTTCGTAGTAGGGGGTACAAACAGGCGAGAGAGGGACATTTCCCAAGTCTCTGATGGAAAGGTCGAACGGACGCTGAGAGCTTGGTTGCTGCTCAGCTGTGTGTGATGTGATGCGTGGTGTGTTGAATCGATCCGTCCCCTTAGTGGAGTGTCCTGCCTCTCCTTTTCTAGATCAAGGGGAAGCAGGGTTTACAGATGGGAGAAAGAAGAAGAACCAGAGGCGAAGGCGGTCCTTCAGAGGTGCCGGGTCTTCCTTTTCCTCTGAGCGAGCCCCGCTGATATGGCAGACGATGCCAGGGATAGCTTCATGCTAGGTGCATGTCTGCTGATCCTGATAGGGCCGTGCTCTGGCTTTGTCAGCAAGTGGTCACGTCCCATCTCGCCCCGGCGGGCGGCGCGACGGACCAGGGTGCCAAACCATGACCTTTCAGGGAGCAGACAACGTAGTGACCCCACGTTCGTTACTGCAGATGATGTGAGCTTCTTCCAAGACCATAGTGGTTGTCGTATGCTTCCGTCAGGATCCGGGCCCGAGGGCAAATGCCGGTGCCCATAACACTGTAGGACAAATGTCGGCGCCCACAACACAGTTCAGGCTCTGACATGCCTGGAAGGGCTTAAAGCGCCCGTCTTGTCATATCCTGACGGTACTTTCCTGCAGGCAGGGTATGGTCCTCGGTATTGCGGTTGACTTGAGTGCCCCGCCTTATCTGTGCGCGTAGTTATGAAGGAGCAGCACCCAGACGTTGGGCAAGGCGGAGCCTGCCCCCGGACGTCGGGCGAGGCGGAGCCAGCCCCCAGACGTTGGGCGAGGCGGAGTCTGCCCCCGAACGTCGGGCGAGGCGGAGCCAGCCCTCGGGGGTCGGGCCAGGTGGAGTCTGCCCTCAGACGTCGGGCGAGGCAGAGCCAGCCACCGGACGTCGGGCGAGGTGGAGTCTACCCCCAGACGTCGGGCGAGGCGGAGCTAGCCCTCAGGGGTCGGGCAAGGCCTAGTCTGCTCTTAGACGTCGGGTGAGGTGGAGCCAGCCCTCGGGGGTCGGGCGAGGCAGAGTCTACCCTCAGACGGAGCCATCCCTCGGGGGTCGGGTGAGGCGGAGTCTACCCTCGGACGTCGAGCGAGGCGGAGCCAGCCCTCGAAGGTCGGGCGAGGCGGAGTTAACCCTCGGTCGTTGGGCAAGAGGTGCAGTCGTGTTCTTGTCTGTTTGGAAGCATCAATGTTTGATGGTTATTAGCTCCTCCTCTTTGGGCACACCAGTATTTAGTCCCCGATAGTATCCCCTGAGCCCCCGGGTGATTCGGATAGAAATGCCCGGGGGTGTGATTCGACTTGCCAGAGGGTGCGCGCGAGCGCACCCGACGGGCGTAGCCCTTGAGCCCCCGGGGGATTCGGATAGAATCGCCCGGGGGTGTTTCGGACCCTTTGCAGGTATGGCTGTGAGATTTGGTGATTTTTTAGCCAGACAGTTTGATTGGGGTCCCGGTATCCCATTTGCGGAGATCTAGTCAGGAAAAGCCTGGCTGAGACTTAATCGTGGGCCAAGGTGCCCATAGCGCTCGTGTGCCTAGCCGCTGGCCGCTTGTGGAACCCAGCTCTCTCCACCCTTTGTCGTATGGGTGTTTGGCACGACTGTCGAAACCGTTGATGGGACAACCCTCGAACTCCTGGGCCCAAGCGGTCTGGAGAAAAGCTTCTTGACCCATATCCCTTTTGCTAGTAAAGAGTCTCGATCCGCCCGGGGAGGCAAAATGTCCAGCGCGTCTACGGAGGGAAAGGATAGGGATTGCAGGCGTATATCCCACGACGTGACGTGGTGGTGGATCGTGGCAGGCGTGGAGATCTAGGTGAACGGTTGCCTTCCTCGCATCTGTCGCCCCTATTAAACCAAAGGGTTCGCCCCCAGGGTTTCGTACTTTGCCTTCTTGCCTTTGCATCTACAACCTCCACCACCAATCGCCTAAGCATCCGTTGCCCCTATTAAACCAAAGGGTTCACCACTCCAATCCTCCAATGGAGTTGGTGCCGCTCTAATTTCACTTCTTGCCTTTGCATGGTCAACCTCGTGGACCACCATCGAGGAGCCTAAGCATCCCGCCCGGTGATGAGGACGTGTTTCACCACCATCGTCCTTCGCTCACTTCGCGAGATCCACCACTCCAATCCTCCAATGGAGTCATGGTGCCGCTCTGATATCACCCTTCAGCGCCTGGAGGGCCTCGTTCGCCGTGGTCTCCTTTGTGCGTGGACCGTCGTACCACCCTAAAGAAGTGGCGACTACCGGTGATGATGAGGACATGTTATTTCGCCAAGAACAACAAGGCTACGTTGTGTCCTTCGCTCACTTTCCCACAAGAGGTGGCATTCATTGGCCACCCAAGCCCACAAGTTTCTTCGGGATTGTTTGCACTACTATAAGGTAAAGCTACATCATCTTAATCCTAAAAGGAATCTACCACATTCAATCACGAAGGAGAGGGCGTGAAGGGGCCAGGATCATCGGCCCACATGTGAGGGTGGTCACGGGATTAGTCCCCACTTTGACATGATGGTATGGTGTCACTCGAGGGATGGCGTCACCCTCCTAAAGAAGGTGATGGAGAAGAAGCACGAGCTAAGCGAGGCACCCCAATGCGGCTAGAATGGGGTACATTGGGATAAGTTTTCTTTCCTTGTGGCATTGAACTCCCAACCCCTTGACGCTGATGTCGAGATAGGAAAACAGTCAAATCGCCCTTATGGTGGTCATTGGCCGAAGGACCCGTTGGTGCCAACCACATCATCTATCGACCTCCAACAAGAGGTGGCATTCGCATTGGTTCTACGTCGAGGAGAGGAAAGTGACAATGATGATGAGGAGGAAGAAGATGACGAGGTAGAAGGCCGCCGAGTGGGATGACCTAGAGAGTGAGTTCACCGGCGTGTATCCACCATCATCGAAGAGGTCCTAGTCTGTGAGGAATCGGGCCAAACCATGGAGCGGATCTACCGCCGCCGCCGAGTACCAAGGATGGGGGGAGGGGTGGATCTACCCGTGCCCGAGGAGGCGAGGGAAGACAAGAAGAGAATCCGAGGAGAGCAGGTCCCATCATCACAAACGTATCCTCCGCCGTCTCTGCTTTCTCCTCTCTGCGATGACATCGACGCCCTCCGCTTCTTCGAATCACGAGAAGGAGCGCCCAAGAAGGCATCGCCATTCAGCGAAGGGGCGGCGGGATCGCTCTCGTCTCGGCGAAGTGGACCATCAGCTTCATGTTAGGAGGTGGTGCCCGTGCCCTCGGCGGTCAAGTGGACGCTGGGCTATAGGAGCGCCGAGGTCGCCCCAAAGCGCATGATGAGGTGAAAGCCAATGGTTCCACGCTGCCAATGTCGAGTGGGATGAAGCCGCCGCGCTCTTATGGCGCCCGGTGTGTGTGGGGTGTGGACGCCGCGATCGAGGCGACGCCGACATAGAGGCTGGACCGTGACAAGCAGGCGAAGGATCCGGTGGTGGCGGAGATGCGATGATCCATGATCGGTGGCCCAAGTGACGGTGCTCGATGAGAGGGGGGCATAGCCGAGGGGTGTCGTGGTGGTTGTAGAATGACCCTGGAGGTGGCACTTGGCCTCGATGGGGCAGCCACTCACTCACGCAGGTGAGCTCGCTGGAGGGATCCACGAGACCCGGGACGTCGAGACTTCACCTCGGTGATGCTACCGATATCATAGAGCGGAGAGTGTGAACGAGCTCCAAGGAGAGAGGAATGTCTTCATTCCCACTAGTGGGGATCACCCCAAGCTTTCTTTGTGTATTTTTGTGTTCTAACCACCATCTTTTTTAGTCCTTTTCGCTCAGAGCTCCCATTTCCTTCACGAACATAAGGAGGATAGTATTGACAAGGATGACAGGATGAGCCTTGACAGAGGGTGGCCGAGCTAACTCCCTTGGCCGAGGAGGCGGCCACGCCACGGGAGGCCAAGGCCCGTCGAGATGTGGAGGAGGCCAAGAAGTCGTTTGAGGAGCTATCGGCGATGGCGTGGCAGGATGAGGAGGAGGCCGCTAGAGTTTGAAAGGATGAAAGCTGCTCCCAGAGAGAAGGCGGTGGAATCTTGACCTTAGCCAAGGTGGAGAAGGAGTAGGAGAAGTGGGAGCCGAGGAGTGGTGGACAAAATTGAAGACATGATTCTCTGTGCCCGACTGTGGAGGATAGTTTAGTCAAATAGATTGGATAAGCATAGCGAGGGTTATAGTCAAATAGATTGGATAAGCTTTTATTGTAAACTGCGAACAAGTGCTGATCATAAATACAATTTTGTAATTTTGTTTTGTTTGATTGGATTTGTTTCCTTTCTTTTTTGTATGCAAAAAGAGAAGGCTAATGTATTTAGACCCTTCCGTTCATTAAGACCATAGGGCCCGAGGTGTAAGGGGACAACTTCGACCGTGCTGGTGAGCAAAGACACCGTAGCAGTCGAGGCATAGGTGTTTTGTAGTCAGCCAGACATGATCAATAATTTGTTTCCACAAAGGCTTAGCGTGAAGAAGAGGTCTGATGCAATGACTATTTTAGAAAAGGTACACTTATACCTTTATCAACCCCCAAGTGAGGTCCGAGCCCTTGTTGTTGTTGGGGTCGGATGTCACTGAAAATCAAGGGAGGATAGCAAAACTTAGGAGAATGCATCTCTTGTATTCGCACATACCCTCCCCCTAGGATCTTAGCTATCATTCTGCAACTGTGCGTTAGGTCTTATTGCAAGTCCAACCTTCCTCGAGCCCCCGCGTGTGGCGGGGATTCGATCAAGGGTCGGCTCGTTTTTGTGACTATCACTCCATCCATGGTTTCTGCAACTGGAGGGGTTGAGTTAACGTTACTTGCCTCGGTGGCTCGAGTGACGTGCTTGGTGAGCCTGCTAACGGGCATGTTTGAACGAAATTCGGTTCCATTGCTTGTAACGGGGTTGACAAAGCCCTTGGGAGGCCTTCCATCGTTCCTTAACCCGCCTTCCAATAGATTCCCCCTCAACGGGGAGTCTATGGGCTCGGCTAGAGGTTCGGATCGAACTAGAGGGTTGAGATGACCTTGTCCGCTTCTAGGCGGGACGGGCGAAGGCCACTGGGGCACATCTATGTTTCCCCCCCTAGATCTTTGTTCGACACGAGGTGACCTCGGGCCCTCCGTGAGCTGGCCTTGGAACCTTGGTCTTTCACTCTAGGATCGGGTGGCCCGAGCCCCTGAGCCCCCAAGGGGTTCGATTGGGGTTGGCCATGTTTCATTCGTCACCCCATCCTTGGTTTCCGTAATCAGAGAGGCTGAGCTAACGACACTTGCCTTGATGGCTCGAGTGTCACGCTTGGTGAGCATGCTAACGGGCATGTTCGAGTGGAATCTGGGTCCATCATCCGCTGATAGGGTCGGTTGAGCCCTCATGTGGCACTCCACAACTTCTTAACCCACCTCCCGGCAGATGCCTGAGCCATTTGATAGGTTCGGGTGGCCCGTTGGCCTCTCCTCAATGGAGATTCTGTGGGCTTAGCTCGAGGTTAGAATCAAACAAGAAAGGTTGAGGAGTCCCTGTCCGACTCCTAGGCGGGGTCGGGCAAGGCCACTGGGGCCCATCTCAGTTTTTCTCCCCTGGCTCTATTTGACACGAGGCGGCCTCGAGCCCTTCACGGGCTAGCCTTTGAACCTTGGTTGATCGCCGTTTATATCGAATGAGATGACTACCACTTCGTGATGCAACGTGAAGCGTTGTGATGCGGCAATCGCATGTGTAATGCTTGGATGTATGGGATGATTGAATGGACAAATGTATGAATGATCATAGTTTAAGCAAGAATGGGGGTTGGTAATGTTACCTCGATGGCACGAGTGATGGGTTCAAGGAGCTCTTTACTAGATATGTCTGGGTGGGGTTCGGGTCCGACATCCGTCGTAACCTGCACGAGCCTCCCATTCTTCCGTATCTGTCTATAGGCGGTGGCCTGAGCCGTTCGATCGATTTGGGAGACCTGATAGCCTCTCTTTGACGAAGATTCTATAGGTCCAAATCCTTCCTGAGAAGGTGGAGGTTAAGGTTTGGAGTGCGGAGACAAAGACTCTGATAGCGCTGGTGGACAAAAACGTTGTAGCCGCTGGGGCGTAGGGTCCTAGTGGTCCGACCCGGCTTACTCAAAGTTAGCGCCCGTACACCGCGCCTCTAGTTTTTTAAACATAAGGAGGGGCCGGGCAAAGAGAATGTCTAGCGAATAGACACCTTCGCCAGCCCCCGAGCAATTTTTGACCCTCTGCCGTTGCTAGGGTCGGAAGGCTCGGTAACGAAATTAATACGTAAAGTAAGCAAGTGAGGATGCTTATCTTTTGGCAGTGGTCTTGGGCCATCTGATCGACCTGGGCACCGGTTTTACCTCGAAGGTAAAAGTGATGGGTTTAGAAAGCCTTCCCCGGATATGAGCGTGACCCTGCTTGCTCCTTATTCGTTTCTCATCAGTGGCCAAGCCGTCCGATCGACTCGTGTTACCTATTGAGACAAGATTTCCCTATGGAAATAGAGGATGCGAGCATCCTGCGTAAGAATTTAGTTGGGCAGATAAGCCAAGCATTGAATTTGTGCAAAATGGACGAGCTCTTCGTTATTGCAAAATAGCCTTTTAGCTCCTCTCCCTCTTTTTGTAAAAGAGGTTTAGTGCATTCCGACCCTTCCCATAGTTAAGGTCATAAAAGCTCAGAGTGCGGGTGAGCTAGCTCTGATCACGCTGGTGAGCAAAGGCGCCGTAGCCGCTGGGGCGTAGGTGTCTCATAGTCCAACCAGTTATACTCAGAGCTTGTTCTCGAAAACCTTGCTCTCTAGGACTTATCGTGAGAAAAGAGGGCAGGCACAGAGAATGTTTGTAGGATAAATGTACTTATATCAGCCTCCGAGTGAGGACCGGCCCCCTGCTGTTTGCTGGGGTCGGATGTCATGAAGGATCGGGAGTTTTCATAACGAAACTGATAGGTAAAAAGTGTGCATTTATTAGGGGTAAAAGCGATATAGCTGCTCGATATTCCAGACATTGGTGAAGACCTCGTCGTCGATGGTTTTCAGTTTGTAGGCGCCTGGCCGGAGTATCTCCGTGACAACGTATGGTCCCTCCCATGGCAGGGAGAGCTTATGGCGGTCCTTATTGCTCTAGATGAGACGGAGAACTAGGTCCCCGATGTTTAAGGCCTGACCCCGCACTTGTCGGCTGTGGTACCTTCGCAATGCCTCTGGTACTTGGCCGAACAGAGGAGGGCGACGTCGTGAGCTTCGTCTTGCTGGTCCATGGTGTCTTCAAGGGATGCCTCGGTTCCCTATTCGTCGTATGCCCTGATCCTTGGCGCTACATAGTCAAGGTCAGTTGGGAGGATGGCCTCGGAACCATAGACCATGAAGAAGGGCGTGTAGCCGGTGGCTTGACTGGGGGTTGTCCTCAGGCTCTAGAGTACTAAAGGAAGTTCGGCGACCCATCGTGCGCCGAATTTGTTCAACCAATTGAAGATCCTGGGCTTGAGGCCCAATAGGACCATGCCGTTTGCGCGCTCGACCTGCCCGTTTATGCGGGGTTGCGTGACGGTGGCCCAATCGACCCATATGTTGTATTCATCGTAGAATCAAAGGAACTTCTTTCCGGTGAACTGCGTACCGTTGTCCGTGATGATGGAGTTCGGGACTCCAAAGCGATGGACGATGTCGAGGAAGAACAGCACGGCTTGCTCGGACTTGATCGCGGAGATTGGCCTAGCTTCTATCCACTTGGTAAATTTGTCTATGATGACAAGTAAATGGGTGTAGCCCCCAAGCGCCTTTTTGTGTGGTCCAACCAGATCGAGTCCCCAGACTACGAACAGCCAGGTGATAGGGATCGTCTGAAGCGCTTGGGCCGGTAGGTGAGTCTAGCAAGCATAGTATTGGCACCCTTTGCAGGTGCGTACGATTTGCTCAGCGTCGGCCATTGCGGTAGGCTAGTAGAAACCCTATCGGAACACATTTCTAACCAGGGTTCTAGGAGTGGCGTGGTGACTGTAGACCCCACCGTGGATATTGCTTAGCAAACGCTTCCCCTATTCGAAGGGGATGCAGCACTATAGGATCTCGGCGTGGCTTCACTTGTAGAGTTCACCCTCCACAAGAACGAAGGACTTGGCGTGATGCGTGAGCCATCGAGCCTCCGTCTTGTCCGTTGGTAGTGCATCACGGAGGAGGTCATTGAGGTAGAGCGTCCTCTAGTTGACCAGAGGGTCGGGCTCCATCGCTAGGTCTTCCTTGAGCTCCATGACTTTGGGGCCGGATGGACCCAATGGTTGGTGTCGGATACCACAAGAAGGGGTACCCTAAGCAAGAACCAAAAATATTGCTTAAGCGTTGCAAAAATCAAAGCCAAAGGACAACCACGAGGTCTCGACAGATTCTCCGACTCGCCCAAGGCTTGCGCCGAGGCCTCAGATGAAAGGCCAAAAGCCCTCCGCCCTGCCGAGGCCCTCTCACCGAGGCCCCCTCACCGAGGCCCCGCCCCACAATGCCTCGGATGGGATACCAATTCTCCGATTCGCCGAGGTGGGCTCAGCAACAACCTCGTCACCTCCGTCCCGACCGACTCCCCTGACAAAATGACACATCCAGTCAATACGCCCCACTACTCCCGCAACGTCAGCCGCATGTTGGCACAGTATAGGCAGAATGATCGACGGGACAGGAGACCGAGCGCAGCAGGGGTTACCTACCACTGTGCTCATCGTTGTGCCCCCCGCTGACACCCGTACTGCCCTATGCCACCTAACTCCTGCGCCAAGGACAAAGTGGCATGGAGGGTCAAGTTCGGGTCCTAGTAGTCTCGAAATCAGCATGAAAGACCAACCGTTCGCCCCCCGCCTCGTCCGAGACGCCCCAGCAGGGCCTCGGACATACTATTCCTTCTCCACCTCGGCCGAGGCCGAGCTCGTCCCGCATCCTCGTCGCTTCTGCCTCAACCATCCCTCTGGCGAGCCATCACATCCATTTAAGTGCGCCTGGTCACACCTACCACGTCAGCCATGACTGACAGGGTACAACAACAGGGGCGATTGGACAGCGGTCAAAACTCCTTTTTACCATCCCCTACTGACGGTGTAGGGGTTACCGTGCCCTGTGGACACACGCTCCGCACTTCTCCGCCTGAACCGGGTACGACGCTGACCACCGAGACCCCCGCATCATACATGGGTCACCTCCGAGGCCTCGGCAAAACAGGCCTCGACACGATCAGCTACAACACCCGCTAGGCCTCGGCACTCCACCAAGTCAAGAACACACAAGGCACGACATGTCTCCTACAATGGAAGCCATACTGACTAGACGTCAACAAGGACTCCCACGACCTCAACAACCTCATGCCTAGCCAGCACGGCGCGCCAGTCAAGTACCAATCGCCATCCCCAACACCATGCTGCTACAGGACTGAACTACAGTAGGCTCCACGTATAGCTCACTCATGTACTCCTGGCTCCCTCCTTGCGGTTATAAAAGGAAGCAGCCAGGGATAGCTCGTGGAGAGGAAAAAGGAGAAATAGGAAGAACACCTGGTAGCTCACACACATACACATCCCAGCCGCCTGAGAGCAACGTCTCAAGCAGCCCACACGACACCTCGCCGAGACCTGGGATTAGCTCCCTCTCTCCCTGTGCTTGTAACCCCCTACTACTAGCACTTCGGTGCAAGGAATACAAGATCGATCTCTCAGACTGGACGTAGGGCATCGATTGCCTGAACAAGTATAAACCTTGTGTCTCTTTGCATCACCATCCGGGATTAGGGGCACCCAGTTCAAATTCACTAGTTGGTAGAGCACCCCCGGTCTGAAACACCGACAGTTGGCGCGCCAGGTAGGGGCCTCTGCGTGTCAGTTTCGTCATCCCAACAACTTCCGGATGGCAGACCCCATACGACCGTTACGTCTCGGCACAGTGATCTGGTTTGGGGGCCTAGAGTTCATGTCTTTGGGGAATGAGTACGACATGGTACTCCTCATGCCCCGAGCCCCACCAACCAACGGCGACATCACGCACCGGTAGCCCAGGCGCAGGCGGCGCCCGGGCGGCTGCTCTCGCCGTGCTCGCAAGGCATGACACGAGCAAGACCACCCCAATGCTACTCGAATCCCAGGATGGCACGCCGCTCCCCGCCGACATCCTACGACCAGCTGTTGGCACAGGCTCCCTGGCTGGGGACCTGTCTAGCCTGAGCATGGACGAAGGAAAAACGCCGGTGGCACATGGCGACGCCCAGTCACCAGGCTCCGCTCCACCACTCCATGAAGAGCCAGTTTCGGTGGAGCAAAGTCCGGTGATGGCACCATCCTCATACCCCTTTGGGTTGAGAAATGCCGCCACCTCTTATGCTTATGCTTACGCTTACGCCGCCGCTCACAAGGATGCCCCAGAACGCCGCCAGCGCTTCACTCTCAACCTGGGCACCCACGCCGACTCCTCGGAGGAGGATGAGGCATGGCCCGGAGTGGATTTCTCTGGACTCCATGACCCCGGGGCTATGCGCCGTTTCCTGGCCGCAAGCGACTACTGCTTCGGCTACTCCGACTCCGACAACGAGGGCACCTACGACCCCACTCGCGAGTGTTTCCACGTTGGGCTTGGGATGCCGAGGGTGGGCGAGGAAGACGAGGGGGCGGGTAGCTGTTCCCCACTTCACCCAGGTACAGGCACCGCCACACCTCCGCGCATTGTCCTACCGGCAGCACGGAACGAGAACCCTGCTCTTGCGCGACATCAACGTCCAGACCTGGAACAGCTCCGTGAGCTCTAGGCCAAGGTCGAACAGGACCAGCTCCTTCTACAGCAGCTTCGAGACTCTCTCAAACAGGAGCAGCGAGGTCGCGGCGAAGGCGGAGGAGCCCGACGAAGGGCCCACGATGTACATCATCGCATCCACGACGACAACGAAGGGAGCGAGCAACCCCCTGTCTTCAATCGCGCCAGCTAGAACGTCCGCGCGATGCCCAAGCCTTCTACCACGGAGGGGCGGCGGGTCCACGGCGAGCTCCGAGAGCTCCTAGAGACCACCGCGGTTCAGCAGGCCGTGAGTTCCGCCTCCCGATGGCACGGGGGCGTCTTGAACCTGCTCGTGGCACTGCCTTGGCAAGACAGGGAAGCCTCGGCTCGTCCCGAGCCCGCTCGAGCACCGATAGCCCACAGGGCCCCCGTGCTTCTGGACCACCTTGGCAACCGACGCGAGATGTAGGGAAACCATGAGGTGGTCAGTAGGCGACGACACCACGACAGCGAGGGGCCCGCTCGGGGCTACCACCCACACCGAGGTGGCCGCTATGACAGCGGGGAGGACTGCAGTCCTTCCCCTGAACCGCCAGGCCCTCGGGTCTTCAGCAGGGCCATCCACGCTGCTCTTTTCCCTGCCCGATTTCGGCAACCAGCCAATCTCGCGAAGTACAACGGCGAGACCAACCTCGAACTCTGGCTTGCCGATTACCGCCTGGCCTACTCATCATCCGCAACCTCCCCTTGCTCTTGTCAGACTCGGCGCGAGCCTGGCTTGAGCACCTCCCTCCCTCACAAATCCACGACTGGCGCGACTTGGTTGGGATCTTCGTCGGGAACTTTCAGGGCACATACGTGTGCCCTGGGAACTCCTAGGATCTTAAGAGCTGCCGCCAGAAGTCGGACGAGTCTCTTCGAGACTTCATCCGGCGCTTCTCCAAGCAGTGCACCGAGTTGCCCAGCGTCGGCGATTCGGAGATCGTCCAGGCTTTCCTCTCTGGCACCACCTACCGAGACTTGGTTTGGGAGTTAGGTCGGAACGTGCCGCGCTCCGCTACCGCACTCCTCGACATCGCTACCAACTTCGCCTCGGGTGAGGAGGCTGTCGGAGCCATCTTCCCCGATAGCGACACCAAGGGTAAGCGGAGGGACGAGGCCCCCGAGGCCTCAGCCTCCCACCTCCCCAAGAGAAAGAAAAAGGAGCGCCTGGGGAAGCAGGAGGTCCTGGAGGCCGATCTGGTCGTGGCCACAGAATGCAAGAATCCCCGAGGCCCCAAAGGCCCTAGGCCTTTCGACGACATGCTTAAGAAACCCCGCCCTTACCACCAAGGCCCGGTCAAGCACGCCCTCGAGGATTGCTCCATGGTGTGGCGTTACTACGCCAGGCTTGGGCTCCCCAACGACGCCGCCAAGTAGAAGGGCGCCGGTGACTGGGACGACGACAAGGACGACGGGTTCCCCAAGGTATGCAACGCCTTCATGATCTTCGGGGGACCCTCGGCGTGCCTTATGGCGCGGCAGCGCAAGAGGGAACACCGAGAGGTCTTCTCGATCAAGGTGGCCACCCCCCAGTACCTCGACTGGTCTTGGGAGGTGATCACCTTCGATCGAGACGACCACCCTGACCATGTTCCGAACCCCAGACAGTACCCACTGGTCGTCGACCCGATCATCGGCAACACCCGACTCTCCAAGGTGTTGATGGACGGAGGCAGCGGCCTCAATATCCTCTACGTCAATACGCTAGAGCTCTTGGAGATCGACCAGTCGAGGCTCTGAGGCGACGTCACACCCTTCCACGGCATCATGCCAGGGAAGCACACACGACCCCTCGGGCGCATCGACCTTCCCGTATGCTTTGGCACTCCCTCCAACTACCGCAAAGAAGTCCTTACCTTCAAAGTAGTCGGGTTCGGGGGAGCCTACCATGCTATCTTGGGGCAGCCGTGCTACGCCAAGTTCATGGTAGTCCCCAACTATACCTATCTCAAGCTCAAGATGCCAGGCCCCAGTGGTATCATCACGATTGAGTCCATGTACGAGCATGCATACGACTGTGACGTCGAGTGCATCGAGTACGCCGAGGCTCTTGCGGAGGCCGAGACCCTCATCGCCCACCTCGACCAACTCAGTGGCGAGGCGCCTAACTCCAAGCGTCGTGCAGGGGCGTTCGAGCCCGTGGAGGCCATCAAGCTCGTTTCAGTCGACCCCGCCTGCCCCGATGACCGAGCGCTGAGGATCAGCGCCACCCTCGACATCAAATAGGAAGCCGTGCTCGTCGACTTTCTCAATGCGAATGTCGATATATTCGCATGGAGTCCCTCGGACATGTTGAGCATACCGAAGGAGGTCGCCGAGCACGCCCTGGACATCCGGGCCGGATCTAGACCGGCGTGGCAACGCCTGCGCCGCTTTGACGAGGAAAAGCGTAGAGCCATCGGTGAGGAGATACAGAAACTCTTGGCGGCCGGATTCATCAAAGAAGTGTCCCACCCAGAGTGGTTGGCCAACCCCGTGCTAGTCAAGAAGAAAAATGGGAGATGGAGGATGTGCGTAGACTACACCGGTTTGAACAAAGCCTGTCTAAAGGTTCCCTTTCCATTACCCTGAATCGATCAAATCGTTGATTCCACTGCAGGGTGTGAGACCCTGTCTTTCCTTGATGCGTATTCTGGTTACCATCAAATCAAGATGAAAGAGTAAGACCAGCTCGCGACTTCTTTCATCACACCATTCGGCATGTACTGCTACGTGACTATGCCTTTCGGCCTCAGAAACACAGGTGCCACGTATCAGCGGTGCATGACCTAGGTCTTTGGCGACAACATTGGGCGGACCATCGAGGCCTACGTAGATGACATCGTGGTCAAGACTAGAAAAGCCGAGGATCTCGTCCATGACTTGAGGATAACCTTCAAATGCCTTAGAGAGAAAGGCATCAAGCTCAACCCCGAGAAGTGTGTGTTTGGGGTCCCCCGAGGCATGCTCTTGGGGTTCATAGTCTTGGAACGCGACATTGAGGCCAACCCAGAGAAGGTCTCGGCCATAGCCAGCATGGGACCAATCAAAGACCTCAAGGGAGTACAAAGGGTCATGGGATGCCTTGCGGCCCTGAGCCGCTTCATCTCGCGCCTCAGCGAAAAAGGTTTGCCTCTGTACCGACTCTTGAGAAAATCCGAGCGTTTTTCTTGGACCCCCGAGGCCGAAGAAGCCCTCGACAGACTCAAAACGCTGCTCACAAATCCTCCCGTCCTGGTACCCCCAGCCAGGGATGAGGCCCTCTTACTCTACATCGCCGCAACGACCCAAGTGGTCAGCGCTGCCGTAGTGGTAGAGAGGTAGGAAGGGGGGCATGCTCTACCCACCCAACATCCTGTTTATTTCATCAGCGAGGTACTCTCCGAGACCAAAACACACTACCCCCACATCCAGAAGCTGGTCTACGCCGTGGTCCTAGCCCGGCGTAAATTACGTCACTACTTTGAGTCTCACCCAGTGACTATGGTATCATCTTTCCCCCTGGGAGAGATAGTTCATAACCGGGAGGCCTCGGGAAAGATAGCCAAGTGGGTCGTCGAGCTTATGGGGGAAACCTTGACTTTTGCGCCTCAGAAAGCGATCAAGTCTCAGGTCTTGGCCGATTTCATGGCTGAGTGGACAGACACCCAACTACCACCTACTCAAATTCAGACAGAGTGCTGGACCCTGTACATCGACGGGTCCCTGATGAAGACCGGGGCAGGCGCGGGTCTGCTCTTTATCTCGCCCCTTGGAGTACACATGCGCTACTTGGTGTGGCTCCACTTCACCACCTCCAACAACGTGGCCAAGTACGAGGCCCTCATCAATAGCTTGCAAGTCGCCATCGAACTTGGGGCACGACGTCTCGACGCCCGAGGCGACTCACAGCTCATCGTGGATCAGGTGATGAAGGAGTCAAGTTGCCTTGACCCCAAAATGGAGGCTTACTGCAAATTAGTACGTTGCCTAGAAGACAAGTTTGACGGCCTCGAACTAAACCACGTCGCGCAGAAGTACAATGAGGCCGCCGATGAGTTGGCAAAGATGGCCTCGGCACGGGCCCCGGTCCCCCCGAACGTCTTCGCCAGAGACCTCCACAAACCTTCCATTGACTACACCTCAACGATAGAGGAGGGCCCACCTGTGGGACCCACGGCAAAGATCGACGACCCTTCTGCTGCCAAGACCCCCTCGACCGAGCCCGAGGTCATGGAAGTCAACACCGAGCCCCCGCAGACTGATTAGGACGTGGATTGGCGAATCTCGTTCCTCGATTGGCTTGATCGGGGGGAGCTTCCTAGAGACAGGACCAAAGCACGATGGCTCGCGCGCCGAGCCAAGACCTACGTCCTCTATAATGACGAATTGTACAGGCGAAGTCCCTCAGGTGTCCTCCAACGATGTATCACTGCTTTGGGACTTGCACGCAGGCGCTTGCGGGCACCATGCGGCGCCTCGGACGCTCGTGGGGAACGCTTTCACCAAGGGTTCTACTGGCCGATGGCGGTCGCCGATGCTACCAAGCTGGTATGCTCCTGCGAAGGATGCTAGTACTATGCTCGGCAGACACATCTCCCGGCCCTGGCCCTACAAACCATCCCCATCACATGGCCGTTCGCCGTGTGGGGGCTCGACATGGTCGGGCCTCTGCAAAAGGCCCCCGGGGGCTACACCCATCTACTGGTATCAATCGACAAGTTCTCCAAATGGATCGAGGCTCGTCCAATCAATCGAATTAAATCCGAGCAGGTAGTGTTGTTCTTCACTTACATTATCCACAGATTTGGAGTCCCCAACACCATCATCACCGACAACGGGACATAGTTCACCGGCAAAAACTTCCTGACGTTTTGCGATGACCACCACATCCGTGTGGCCTGGTCGGCCGTAGGACACCCAAGGACCAATGGCCAAGTAGAGCATGCCAACGGCATGATCCTACAAGGCCTCAAGCCAAGGATTCACAACCGGTTGAAAAAGTTTGGCAAGAAATGGCTCGCCGAACTCCCATCGGTCATTTGGAGCCTGAGGAACACTCCAAGCCGAGCCACGGGGTTCACGCCTTTCTTCCTGGTCTATGGGGCCAAGGCCATCCTCCCCACTGACTTGGAATATGGTTCCCCGAGGCTACAAGCCTATAACGAACAAAGTAACCGCACCACCCGAGAGGATACCCTCGATCAACTAGAGGAAGCCCGAGACGTCGCGCTACTACACTCGGCCAAATACCAGCAGAGCCTATGGCGTTATCAGGCCCGACGCGTCCAAAGCTAAGACTTGAAGGTAGGCGACCTGGTGTTGAGGCTAGCATAGAGCAACAAGGGCCGCCACAAGTTGACCCCGCCATGGGAAGGGCCATACATTATCGCCCAAGTATTGAAGCCCGACACCTACAAGCCGGCCAACGAGAAGGGCGAAGTCTTCACCAATGCTTGGAACATAGAACAGCTACGTCGCTTTTATCCCTAAATTTTCAAGCATTGTATATGTTGTTTCTCGAAATACAATTAAAAAGCGTTCTTTAGTTGGTCTAATATTTCGAGAAACCCTCCGAGCCTATCATAGGTCTCGGCAATACAGTAACACAACGAGAGAGGCTCGGCTCTTCCTCGGTAGAACCAAGCCTCCCTCGGGGGCTAGATGGGGGACTCCCCCTAGGTCCCACGCACTATTCTTCAGTCATTTTTTGCAAAAATTCCTACGCCAGGACTCTAGCATGCTCTGACAAATCGGTTGTAAAAACCCCTTGGACCAAGGTCTGTTTCCTAAGCAAGAGGCCGGTAGAGTCGCGAGACGGCCCACGCCTCCGGGCTACGGCACTCCCTCACTACCTCTCGCCCAAGGGACGGCTTAGGCCCTAAGGGGGTGTTTTGCAAAGCGAAATCTGATAAGGAGCAACAGAGGGCAGAGGCTCGGAAACATGAGAAAAACAACTAAGAAACACAAATACTTCAAAAATAAAGGCCTCGACGGCCACAAGCGTTACGATACAAAAATAACTCCTACTCTATTTTTGCATAGCCCCCAGGGCCCAGATCAAGGCTTAGGGCCTTCAGCACCGGCAGATGGTAGGGGAGGAACCACCTCCTCTTCAAAGAGCGTCGCCAGCGCCGTGCCAGGGCCTTTCGCCGCCTCCATCAGCTTCGTGACCACCACGTCAGCCTCCTCCTCATCAGGCAGGACATACCCATCACTAATGGCCAGGAGGTTGACGCCGACGTAGTGAGAAGAGATGACAGCCGGCGCGTGCTTGACACCCATGTGCAGCGCTCCTCGGAGCTGCTCGCGCATCTGGTTGCTCAGCGTGATCAAACGACTTCCTAGGGAGCTACCTGACTGAACCCCTTCAACCTCCAAGGCCTCGCAGGCAGAAAGGGCAGCATGTTTCAGCGCCTCGTGCTCCCCGATCTCATTATTGAGCACCGTCTGCACCGCACTGGAAGCCTTGGCTGCCCGAGTAACCTCCGCCTCCGACTCTGCACCATGGGGAATAGAGTAAGGTTGAGCAAGGGAAAAAACAACCTAAATTAGGAGAGGAAGCCCACGGAACTCACCCTTGGCCTTCAGCTCCCAGTGTCGGGTCTCGACCTGACATGCCTCGGCTTTCTCCTTCCAGCGCAGGGCCTCGGCCCTGGAAGCCTCGGCCTCCTCCTTCAAGCGCCGGGCCTCGACCCGAGAAGCCTCGGCCGCCCTGGAAGCTTCACTCCCTAGCTCTGCGTCACACAAGGGAGTTAGGGAGCGAACATAAGGAAAAGAAAACAAAATGAGGGGACTAAGACTCACCCTCGACCGTCCCCCTCCAAACCATAGCCTCGGTTCGCGAGGCCTCAGCTGCAGCAAGGGCCTCATCCAAGGCACCTTTCATCAGCTGGTGCGCCCTCTGTTCCACCCCCAGCTGCCCCACGAGAGCCGCGGCCGAGGCCGTAGCATCAGTGGCTCGGCCCCTGAAGGCATCCCGATCGCTGACCGCGCGGGTGAGCTCCTCCTCCAACTCCTTGACCCACGCCGCCAGAGGGGCGAGCTGCGTCTAGGCCATGGCCGCCTCGACCTTCGCGTCGGCACAACAAAGGCGGAGGTAGACCGACTTCCCAAGGGACCCGGGTCTC